>JARQOD010000009.1:121428748-121449724 GCA_033576555.1 Oophaga sylvatica | reverse complement strand
CAAACTGTATTCTAGTCCTAAGAAGGCCCCTGATACCCCCAAAAAGGGAATAAAAGGTTAACGGTAAGGGAACGAAAAGACAAAAAAGAAGAAAAGGGGAATAAAGTAAATAAAGCCCTTACATACAAAAATCACAAAACAGGGAAAAAACCTAAGGTCTCAGGTTTTAAAACTATAGCTATAAGAGAAAAAAACAACTAATAAACCCTTTTTGTTAAAAAATATTCTAAAAAACCGTTTCCAGACTGCGAACTACATAAAATGCTTTAAAAGGCGAAAAACCCCCAATTTGGCAGAAAAATAAAGGAAACAAATTGGGAACATAATCAAAAGCAGGGGGCGGGGCTGCCCCCTACCTTAGCAAAGAGCTGGAAAAAAATTAACTCTCACTTTAACCAAAAAAAACAAAGAAACAGAAGCCAGCTGTGAGAATTAAAAAAGTGCAATCGCGACGTTTCTTTTGGGGGCCCCCATAAACAGTACCCCCCCTTTTTCGGGGGGCCCCCACCCTCATAAACCAGGCCCCGGGTGGGTGAGTTTGGGGAAAGGTCCTTCCACTTTAAACATTGACCCCCACTGAAGGGAGGTAGGGGGTTGACGGTTTTGAATGGTGCCAAAAACTTTTTAATTTAATGATTTTGGGGAAAAAAACTTTAGGGAATTTTAACGTAGGAGGGGGGTTTCCAAAACGAAATCCCAAACATTAAAAATTTTTGGAACTAAATCCTGAAACGGCCCAAGAATCTGGGACCCAACCTCCAGGAGGGAACTTTAAGTTTAATATTCCTGGTAGACAACCACACCAGATCATTCACCTTCAGATCTCGACCAGAAACTCTCCCCCTATCAGCCATCCGTTTGTAACGGTTCTCCGTAACCTTCAGTCTTAACTGATCTGGAACTATCAGTCTCCCTGGAAGTCCCACAGGGGCGTCCCCCTGAGCCCCCAATACCTCCCCCTCAAGCTCAGAGCATACAGCTGACACCACAACTCCCTCCTGAGGAATAGGAACCGGATCATCCATCCTCCCGGTCCCTGGGAAAGTACGAGATAAGGCATCAGGAAGCAACTTTATTGAGCAGTCATATGCGCGATGAGGAGGTAACTCTTTACACCCCTTCTCTGAGAACATCTCCCCAAAGTCCTCCAGAAAAGGAGGCAAAGTCCTAGGCACAACTGCACCGATGACCGTGCTCATGCAGTTATTCTTGCAAAATTCACCCCACTGGCTTATCTTTCTGGATTGCCAATCAATCACTGGGTTATGTTTTGCCAACCAAGGAAGTCCCAACACAATAGGAGTAGGTAGACCCTCCAACACATAACAAGACAATTGCTCTTTATGCATTGCCCCTACTCGAAGATCTATGTTATGAACAGCTTGAACCAAGCTACCTTGACCAAGAGGTCTAGAATCAATAGAGAGTATAGGGACCGGTTTGGCCAATACACTCAGTTGCATACCATGCACCTGGGCAAACCGAGCGTCCACAAGATTAGCCCCGGACCCACTATCAAGAAAAACAGAAATCCTCTCAGTTCTAGTACCAATCACCACCTCCGCAGGCACGATAAACTGAGAGGGATTTGGGGACGAAATACAGACTCCCAGGTTAACTCCTTGGGTCAAAGTGGTCCGGGATGGACAACCCCAACAAAATGTCCCTCTCTCCCGCAAAAGAAACACCTTCTAGCCTTGCGGCGCACCGCCGATTCCCTCCTACAAAATGATGTCCCTCCCAACTGCATGGGTTCCTCAGAACAGACCAGGGGAACCTCAGTATAAGGGACTTTAGTAGTAGGTGGAGTCATCATGGGGGGCGGAGTTACCTCGCGTCTTCCCCGAAGTCGTCTATCAATGCGAATAGCAAGGGCCATAGCAGCCTCCAGTGATGGAGGAGAATCATACTGAGCCAACACATCTTTTAATTTGTCAGACAACCCTTGACAAAACTGGCTCCTAAGAGCTGGGTCATTCCACTGAGTATCTGTTGCCCATCTACGGAACTCAGAAGAATATTCCTCCGCTGGACGATTTCCCTGCCGTGTTTTACGTAACTTTGTTTCAGCAAGGGAAACTCGATCCGGATCATCATATACCAGACCCAGGGCAGTAAAAAATCGATCCACTGACTGGAGATCTGGGGAGCCTGGAGGAATAGAGAACGCCCAAGATTGAGGGTCCCCTTGTAAGAGCGAGATAACAATTCCCACCCTCTGCTCTTCACTCCCAGATGACCGAGGCCGCAGCCGAAAGTACAATTTACATGCCTCCCGGAAAGTAAAAAATTTGTCCCGCCCACCAGTGAACCTGTCCGGGAGAGCAACCTTAGGTTCAGATCTGGCTTGCTCTGGGAGGGACAAAACCTTGGACTTAATGTCTGCAAATTCCATGGACAACCCCTGCAACTGCCGGGCCAGCTGGGCTACTGGATCCATGACAGCTGGGGAGAATCTTTAGTTTGGGCCGGTGAAAATGTCACGCTGTATAGCAGATATATATATGAGATGTCTGTAATCTATATCAAAAAGGGCAACATACTATATAACATGCGCATAGATATATTATAACATGGATTTACCTGACAGAATGTCCACTGGGTCAAAACGGAATCCGTTATACGCTGTCTCCGGCTAGAGGGTGACCGGGGTTCTAAGCTGACCCTGAACTGGGGTCCTAACTAATCCCTCAACCTGGAGGTACTGTTAAAGGTACAGAGGTCCAGGCCACCAGCGTAAACCCTGTCTCCTATCAATCCCTGCCAACTGTATTCTAGTCCTAAGAAGGACCCTGAATACCACCAAAGGGAATGAACAGGTAACGGATAATGAACAGAAAGACATACAAGAAAGAGAAGGAATAAAGTAAATAAAGTCTTACATACAACACTCACACACAGTAGGAACACCTAAGGTCTCAGAGATTTAACTATAAGCTATAAGAGTAAAAACAACTAATGAACTCTTAGCTTAAATATTCTCAGAACCGATCCAGACTGCTGAACTACATGAATGCTTTCACCGGCGTCTAACACCCAGACTGGCAGAAATATAAAGGAAACTAATTAGAACATAATCAAAAGCAGCCGGGCGAGGCTGCACCTAGCCTTAGCAAAGAGCTAGGAAAAATTAACTCTCACATTACCAAAAAACAAAGAAACAGAAGCTCAGCTGTGAGAAGTCAGAATGTGCAATCGCGACGATCTTTGTGGCGATGCACCCATGACATATATCCAAAGATATGCCTGAATAGTGCGTCCCATAAGTAACCTATCGGTATCTATCATATATCCTGACAGCCCCGTTTTCATGCCCAAATACCATTCTAAAGTTCGGTTTTCTGTATGCTAATCTGGGCGGCATAGCACAGACGGCGTAGTGTTCCCGCGATTGCGCGTTTTAAAATAACCCCGCGTGCGTCTGCACAGTGTGCTTTGCCCAACAGTGGGCAAAGCATAAAATCATTACAGCGCATGCGCAACTATTTTCGGTCACTTTCCTTGCCCCGGAAGTCGTCCAAGGCAAGCAGTCATTTCTGGGGCAAGGCAAGTGACCGAAAATAGTTGCGCATGCGCTGTAATGGTTTTATGCTTTGCCCACTATGCACAGACAGACCTACGCAACAGAAGCCGAGGAGCGGGGGGGGGGGGGAGGAAGCAAAAAACACCGCCCTCCGGACCGGACTGCACAGATTAGCATACAGAAAACCGAACTTTACAAAGGTATTTGGGCATGAAATCGGGGGTGTCAGGATATACGATAGATACCGATAGGTTACTTATGGGTCGCACTATTCAGGCATATCTTTATCTGATATAGCCAAAAGGGGGTGACAGATTCCCTTTCAGGCTAAGTTCACACGTTGCGGAATCCCGCACTTCTCTGCCGTGGGAAATACGCATTTTTTTGTATGCGTATTCCCGCCAGAAACTAGCGTTTTGCAAGCGTAATTAGCTTGCAGAATGCTGGCGTTTTCCTAGCGATCTGTAGCATCGCTTGGAAAACTGATTGACAGGCTGCTCACACGAGTCAAACATAGTGTTTGACAAGTGTGATCAACTTTTTACTATTGATGCCGCCTATGCCGCATCAAAAGTAAGAAGATCTAATGTAAAAAATAATAAAAAAAATAAATCGTGATATTCTCACCTTCCGGCGGCCCCCGCAGCCTTCCCGCCTCTCAGCGACGCTCCCGGCCAATCCCGTTCCCAAGGATGCATTGCAGCAGACCCAGATGACGTAGCATCACGCGAGACCGCTACGTCATCTGGGTGATTCTCGCAATGCATTACTGGGAACGGGAGCGTCGCTGAGAGGCGGGAAAGCTGCGGGGGCCGCCGGAAGGTGAGAATATCATTATTTTTTATTTTAATTATTGTTTTACCAGGGATATGGTACCCAGGGCCTGGAGGAGAGTCTTCTCTCCTCCAGGCCCTGGGTACCATCCGCACATGAACCGCTTACATTGCGCATGGTGGGCATAGCCACATGCGGAAAGTAAGCGGTTCAATTCATTCCTATGGCGGCGATTCCGCCGAGATTACGCGAAATTAATGAACATGTTGCTTTTTTTTTCCGCAAAGCGTTTTTTTTCGCGGAAAAAAACGCTGCATGTGCACACAAATTGCGGAATCCATTTAAATGAATAGGATGCTTAATGCTTGCGTTTTTTTTTTTCGCATTTTTGCCGCAGGAAAAAACGCGAAAATTCCTGACGTGTGCACTTAGCCTAAAAGCGCAAGAATGCGCTCCATTGGTAAGCAAAAAGGCAAAAGACTGTACCCCAGTGGCAGGCTAAATAACCCAAAAGTGTGTCCAGATGGTAAACAAAAGGCCAAAGAGTTCTTCTCGGTGGCAGGCTAAAAAGCCCAAGAGTGCATCTCGGTGGTAGGCAAAAAGGCCAAAGAGTGCTCACTTGTGGCAAGATAAAAAGCCTAAGAGCATGCCCCAGTGGAGGCAAAAAGACCAAAGGTATCTCTCCAATGGCAGCCTAAAAAGCCCAATAGTGGCCCTGGTGGTAGGCAAAAATTTCAAACAGTGCTCCCCGTTGGCATGCCAATGGCATGTGGTGTGCTCCAACAGAAGCACAAACATCAAAGGGTGTGCTGATAGGACGCCAATGGCAAAGGATGTACTGTGGCGTCACGCTAACGACAAAGGGTGTGCTCAGGTGGCACGCCATCAGCAAGTGGTGTGCTCCTGTGGCATGTCAACGACAAAGGGTTGGCTTTGGTGCTATACCAAAGGCAAAGGTTCCGCTCTGGAGGCACTAATAAATCAGCTGTTTCTCTTTACTATTTTTTGGGAAGGAGTAGGTCTAAGCAATGAAAATCAATAGTAAATTTCCTTTTTCTTTTTTAAAGCTAGAATGGGCTGCAGAACCTTAGTTGGCAATTGCAAAGGGAGCTGCCATAGGCGGATCTTGATGATTTGCCCATGTGCATTCAGCATGCCCGAACATTTCTCAGACAACCATTAATAACGTCATTGATAGTAGCTGAGGTGAGCAAGTGTCGATTTTTACGGTGAGTGCTCATACTCTACATTGAATAAATCAAGTTTTGAAAATTGTATTTCCACGTTTTCCTCATTTGCAGATCATTATCACGTCTTTCCTTTCTGTGATTCTCAGAATTCCATGAATTTTCCTTCCTAATGTAATGTCAATGTTGAAGAATTGATATAGAGTGACCGTAGACTTGTAGCCTAAGGCCAGACAACCCATTTAAGCCATCCCAGTATGGCAGATCATGCATCCATGGAACCTGTTACATCCAAGAACAAGTGTTATGAAACTGAAAAGAGAAATCTATTAGATTTACACATTGCAATCGCTGAATCGATACGGACTAAATGATCAGTAAAATCATTCTGTGAACCAGTGACACCTTGTGGCCAAAGGGTATTAATGCACCAGTGATACACTAATGAAATAGGATATGACGCTCATCACAGACAAGTACAAGCCATACACAATTAATCCATCTTGTCGCTTCCTCAGCCTCCAAGATAAAAAAAAAAAATAAAACAATCTGCTGTTTAATCAACTTAAAAAAAAAAACAAAGTTTGAATACATAAGGAAATAACAGATGCAAAGACTGACTTGTTTATTATTGGAGACCCTACCGAATATTTATGACTTTTTTAAAGTTTTCTGTATTCAGTATTCCAATATTTTTATAAGTATAGCTTAATTATTCCTATTGTAATTATATCTATACTGTCTGAACACCCCACCCCCTTTGTTTGCTGTGGCGCTCACTGCCAATTTTTAGGTATTAAATTGTCAGTAAATACTGAATGTTTATTACACTGCTGAACCAAGATTCTGGTCCAGAGCCACAAACCATTAACTATTTTTACTCTCATAGCTTTTGTCTTTTTATTGTCAGATAATTGATTGCACAGACCATTATGTATTGCATAGAAGACCGTGCACTACTAATCGCATTCTCCCTATTGCAAACACCTATACACACAGAGAGACCTGTTATTCTAGAGAATTGGAGAGAAGACCCTGGGGGAATCGGCCTTGGACAAATCTTCTGAGACGCCTGTATCAAGATGGCTTTTAAAAAAGGGTCATTAGACCTACCGCTAATTAGGTTTCCAGGAGTCCATCCTGACAGCACCATGGGGACGTCCTCCTCTTTGCTGGGACAGGAAACACACAAGAGATTAAAAGTCCCCTCCCCGCCCCCTTTTCCTCAGTGTTGTATCAAGAACCATGACATGTATAATGCACAAAACACTTTAATTATTGAAAATCATATTACAGCATATGACGTATTGAAGAGGGAGGGAGCTACCAGTGCTGTCAGGATGGACTCCTGGAAACCTAATTAGCGGTAGGTCTAATGACCCTTTTCCAGGACGTCCCTCCTGACAGCACCATGGGGAGTACCAAAGAAAGCTCCTTAGGGTGGGATCACAGCCTGCAGAACTTTCCTACCAAAGGCCGTCTGCTGGTTAGAAAGTACATCTATTTTATAATGTTTGCAGAATGTATCAATTCTAGCCCATGTTGCCGCCTTACAAATTTGTTCTAGAGAGGCGCCTGCCCTCTCTGCCCAGGAGGCAGCCAATGCTCTGGTTGAGTGGGCCTTTAGGCCCGCCGGAGGTCCTGACCCTTCAGCTAAATAGGCCTCTGAAATTAAAGAGGTAATCCATCTAGCGATGGAAGGTTTAGACGCCTTTTTCCCTTTACTGATTCCTCCGTAGTGGACAAATAGATTCGAATCTATACGCCAGTCTTTAGTGGCATCTATGTAGTCTAGTACCACCTTTCTGACATCCAACGAATGGAGCCTCAGCTCCTTTTCGTTGGAAGGGTTATCACAGAAAGAAGGTAAGATAATCTCCTGATTACGGTTACTATCTGAAGCAACCTTAGGTAAGAAAGCCGGATCCAACCTTAACAGAATGCTGTCGTCCCTAACCTGAAAATATGGGTCTCTAGTGGATAGAGCATGAATTTCACCTATTCTTTTAGCAGTGGTAATTGCTACCAGGAAAGCTGCTTTCCTGGTAATCAAGGAAATAGGCATTGTGCTGTTATTACGGAATGAATCATTACATAAAGCCCTGAGTACCAGAGTAAGGTCCCATACTGGGAGACACTGTCTAATCGTGGGCCGTAGTCTCTGAATAGCTTTAACAAATCTTATCACCCATGGGTGAGAAGCTAGTGAGTAGTCTAAGAAGGCGCTTAATGCAGTAATCTGAACTTTTAGGGTACTGGGTCTGAGTCCCATGTTGAAGCCTGACTGGAGGAAATCTAAAATCTTAGGAATGTCCGGAGTGCCTGTCACCAAGTCGGACCCGCCACTCACTGTACAGAAGCGTTTCCAGATTCTGAGATAGATAGCCGATGTGACTGGCTTTCTACTGGCCTGGATTGTGGTTATGACCTGGTCAGATAAGCCTTTGGCCTTCAAGGTCACCCTCTCAGGATCCAGGCTGAGAGATGCAATTTCTTCGGGTCCGGATGATGGATCGGACCTTGATGGATTAAGTCCGGAATCAGAGGCAGCTCTAAGGGGTTTTCGATTGACATGTCTGTTAGCAGAGAAAACCAGCTCCTCTTTGGCCAATAAGGGGCGATCATTATTACTGTAGCCCGATCCTCCTTGATCTTCCATAATACGGCCGGGATGAGCGCTAGAGGTGGGAAGGCATATAACAGATGTTCTTCCCATTTCTGGCTTAAGGCATCCAATCCCTCTGGATCGTCCAAGGGGTTCAGGGAGAAAAACCTGGGAATCTTCGCATTTCTTCTGTTTGCAAATAGGTCTATTTGAGGTGTTCCCCACCTCCGACATAGATCTCTGAAGATATCCTGGTTTAGTTCCCACTCCGTAGGACTCACCTTCTTTCTGCTCAGGTAGTCTGCTATTACATTCTGGGAACCTTCCAGGTGGATTGCCGTTAAGGAAAGGACGACCTGCTCTGCCCAGGTGAATATCATCTCTGCCAACTGTTGAAGGGGTCGATGTCTGGGACCTCCTTGGTGATTCAAAAACGAAACTGTTGTGATGTTGTCCGAGTAAATCCTGATATGCTGATCTTTGAGTTCGGATTGGTTCCTTCTTAGGGCTTCCCATACAGCGTAGAGCTCCCTGAAATTTGAGGATCGATACTGGATTTCTTCAGGCCATCTGCCCTGTAGTATTCTGCCCTTCAGATGAGCTCCCCAACCCCAGGAACTGGCGTCCGTGGTAACTTTTACATAAGGGGAGGTCGACCATCTTACTCCTAACTTTAGATTGTCTGGCTGCATCCACCAAAGGAGAGATTCTTTTACCATCTTTGACAGATGTAATGTCCTGTCTAACGAGCTGTAGTTCCGATTCCATGACGAAAGAATCTCTTTCTGAAGGGGTCTTGAGTGGAACTGTGCCCATCTGACGCATGGAATGCAAGCCGTCATTTGACCTAGAACCTTCATGGCGGATCTTATAGAGGGCTGGTGCTTCATTAGAACCTTCGTTACGTCCTGTATGGACTCTCGCTTCTTCCGAGGTAAGAAAGAGATTCTTCGGCTTGAATCCAGTATAACACCCAGGAAGACTTTCTTTTGTTCGGGAACTAGATCTGACTTTTCCCAATTTATTATCCAACCCAGATAATTGAGTATGGAAATGCAGCGATCTCTGTGTTCGACCAGCGCCTCTTCTGTTCGCACCACTATAAGAAAATCGTCCAAGTATGGAACGATAATAGTACCTCTGCTTCTTAGAAAGGCCACAATCTCCGAGACCAATTTTGAGAATATTCGGGGAGCCGAGGGCAGCCCGAAGGGTAGGCATTGAAACTGAAAGTGGCAGGTCCGGGTCGGCAACTGCACTGCAAACCTGAGAAGACTTTGTGATGAATGATGAACTGGGACCTGGTAGTATGCACTCTTCAGATCGAGAGTGCACATGAACGCGCCCTTGTCTATAAGGTGGGTTGCAGACCTGATTTATTCCATCCGGAACCTCTTGTATGTGACCCAATAGTTTAGGGGTTTCAGATTTATTATAGTACGGGATTCTCCGGACGGCTTTAAGATAGTGAAGAGGGAGGAATAGTGACCCTTGCCTAACTCTGCCCGGGGAACAGGAATTATGACAGAAAGCCTTAGTAGGTCCTGGAGATCTGTCCACATGACCGAGTCTGTGGAGATCACCGTAGGGGGAACATATCTTTCGGGTGGCGGAGCGTAACACTCTATCCGATAACCTTCCGCTATAGTTCTGCGAACCCACTGGTTCTGAGTAACCAGTTCCCAGTTTGTTGAAAAACAACGGAGTCGTCCGCCAATAAAGTTGGCGTCATTGTCTCCTTGTTCTATGTGAGGAGCCAAAGAACGTATTCTTGTTCTTTCCTCCCTGGGAATGGTAACTCTTATATGATCCTCTGCTTGATCTTCCCTGACCTCTAGAATCGAACTGTCTTCTAGACAGGGAACCCCGCCGAAAGGATTGAGCTCGGCGGGGTTTATCCTCTGGGAAACCCTTCTTAGCATCTGATACTGATTCTAAGATAGTATCCAGAGCCGGTCCGAAGACCCTAAGCCCTGAAAATGGAATGGAACATAATTTCATCTTAGAGGCGCTATCTCCGGACCATGATTTTAGCCAGACAGCTCTCCTAGCTGCATTAGATAAGGAGCTGTTTCTAGCGGAAAATCTGACCGATTCTGCAGACATATCAGCCAGGAAAGCCGTGGCTGAATTCATAACCGGCAGAGAGGCTAAAATCTCAGCTCTAGGAGTCTTATTGGATAACTGATCCTCCAATTGACTCATCCAATAAACCATGGATCTGGCTACAGAGGTGGCAGCAATATTAGTCCTAATAAGAGCCGCTGAGGTTTCCCAGGCTCTCTTCAGGAGAATATCGGCCTTTCTGTCCATAGGGTCACGTAGGCTAGAGGAGTCCTCAAATGGGATGGCAGTCTTTTTTGTGACTCTAGCTATTGGGGTATCGATTTTCGGAACTTCTTCCCATAATTTAACGTCTTCAGGTTCAAACGGTAGTCTTCCCCTGAAGTCACGTGACAAAACTAGACGCCGTTCAGCGCTCTTCCATTCCTCCAGGATCATTGTTTTTAATGTGATTGCTAACAGGAAAAACAGTCTCTTTCTGAGACGTAAGTCCCCCGAACATCAAATCCTGTCTGGATTGTGTTCTGGGAGTTTCCTCGACTTCCATGGTGTTCCGTACAGATCTAATCAGATTCTTAGTATCCTCAGGTTGAAATAGAAATTTCTTTTTCCTTTCCTGAGTGTCGGGGGAAGTTCTCCTTCTTCCTCCGAAATAGCGTCTTCTAAATCTGATCTATTTTCAGAGCTTAAATCTTGTTCTCTTGAATCCGTCTCCCATCTGGGCCGCTTACGACTAGAGCCAGGACTACATGGCCACTGCTGAGTAAGTGTGGATATAGAGGCCTGAACTTCCTCAGAAATCATGCGCCTCATTTCAGAAAGCAATGAAGGCTGTTCATCTCTCATAACCTTAGAGGTACAAGAAGAACAAAGGGTTCTGTCATAGCCATCTGGCAGTTTGCTGTGACACACCGGACACCTGGCTGATTTTGCTAAGGCTTTTCCAGCCTTTTTTGTAGTTATGGGAGCGGACGAAGTTCCTTTGTCCTATAGAAGAGACAGGAACTAATTAGGTCGGATTCCTGGGTGGCTGTCAGGTTATGGCTGGGTTTTTTGCGCCAAGCGCACTTACCCCACCGCCATCTGCCGCGTCTGTATCCATGAGGAACAAGGTAGGCTGCTTGACCAAATTACTGCGTCCTGCCGATAGGGGAAGCGGCGATATGTCACCTGTCTTGGCGTGTCTTTAGATCACGCACCCATACTCACGATTAGGTGCTGTAATGGTCTCCACCAGCTCTCGTCGTTCCAGGAAGCGTCTGCTCTCCATGCTGTGAGCGTCTCCCGGATATGACGTCACCGGAAGTGCGACGCTGAACCGGAAGTGAACCGCTCCCCCAGACGCTGGTCACAGCCGAGGTATGGACAGTATCCACCGCTAAGCACTCGACAGGCTGCGGGATGCTGTCCTACCAGGAACCGCCTTGCACCCCTCAGTATGAGGTCCCGGACGAGAGCCTCCCACCTGGAGGAACGTCCGCTATTCAGGGCCTGCCGCACCTGGTCTTTGGAGCTGAGGGACTCCCCGCTGGAGAGTTTCAGCCCTGGGCTGCTTCACAGGGGAAGGATCTGGCGTGGCCTTACGATCCCCCTGAACCCGGTAAGTCTCCTGTGTGTCCCTCCATGCAGGGACAGGAAACACACTGAGGGAAAGGGGGCGGGGAGGGGACTTTTAATCTCTTGTGTGTTCCCTGTCCCAGCAAAGAGGAGGACGTCCCATGGTGCTGTCAGGAGGGACGTCCTGGAAAAGTAATGTTTCTCCGAAATGCTGCTGAATTTCATAGTTACTCTTCACACATCCGTATAAAATACATATAGTATCGGTGTCATCAGTGTTTCTGGTATGGAAAAATAAAGAACTACATGACAACGCTTCTCCTATACTTTGCCATGTTAAACGCACACAGCACATAGATAACACACGGATGCCATACGTGTGCTGTATTGTTCTTCACAGACCCACAGATTTGTATTGGCCCTGGTCATCAGTGCTGATGGAAAAAAAAAACGGACATCTCAGTGTTTTGCATGGACACACGGTCCGTGAAAAACAAACATATGAACAGCACCTTAGGTTATAATGGGTACATGTTGTATCTGTGAAAAAAAAAATGATTCCAAACGTACTGGAAACATGGATGTGTAAAGGTGGCCTAAGACATATGGCCGCATTATGCACCCAACGTCTTATTCATAAGGTCTGTGATTCGGGCAGCATGCATTTACGATCTGGTACCCTTTATTGTTGCTGTTGCTTAAATGTTATGGCACCACTTGAGAAGTCTCCTGTAATGTGCTGATCCGTATGAACTGCTCTCCATACTAGCAGGTATTACAGTCATGTAAAACTAGATCCACGGCGGTGGGTCTGAGCTGCTGGGAATTTCTGTCCACAGGCATGGAACACATTAGACCTCGTTCACACGTTCAGTATTTTACACCAGGAGTGGGTGATAAATGTAGAAGTGGTGACATGTTTCTATTATACTTTTCCTCTGGCTGTTCCTCACCTGTTTTTTTTTGGCTTACAATTACTGAGGGAAAATACTGAATGTGTGATCACGGTCTTAGGATGATGTCAGATTCTACAGAATTGTGAATTTTAAGCGCACGGGACGGGGTTTTCAAAATGTAGCAGGCTGGAATAAAAATCAACAGTGCAGAAAACGGTGCATGATGCAGACTTTCAAATCCACCAGATAATATCTGACTTTTCTGCCAGATAAAAGGTGAAACCTGCTTAATATAGGATGTAATCTCCAGTCTGCATGTAACACTTTATTGCTGCACCTGCTCATATTCTTAGGTAGACTTTGGGAAAATATCACCAGATGCAAGAACAAGCATGTAGCAGGAATACGGAGACCATTCAGGATCTGCCGTTAGTCAGTATTGTGACCCACGGTGAACCGTAATAGTAATGTGCACGTGCGTGGCCCGGTTCTCTGTAAGACAAACCAAACATAACGGGTAGGTCAGATCAGCTCGCTGGTGTTTACGCGGCCATGAAACAATGTCGATCTGAAGTGTCAGTCAACAGCAGTCTCTCTTATTCATCACATGATGCCCTATTGTCCTCCTGCTTTTGAAAGTAACCCCATTTCATTTTTACCCGTCACTCCCAGACTTACCTGATCCTAAAAACTGGGGCTCCAAAAAGCCCTTAGCTGAATGGAATGGAGGTCGATCATGCCACGGCCTGTCCACTGACTAATATTAGTGTCAATCGAGCGCTACAATCTGCTAATCTTCAGCGTTCCCGTTGAGAAATGAAGGGTGATGCACATGACCAACCTCTGCTCAATTATTGGGTTCGGTGGTGGCCAGGGCAGTTGGACTCTCCAGCGATTAGAAACAGGAAACAGACAGACACAGGGTTCGTAAAAATGTATTTAATTTCCCTAGTTTTATTCTATACAATGTATGACAACCCCACTCGCAAAGACAATGAGTCATTCAAATATATACAAAACACATCCAATGGTATTCACTTGTCTCTTAAGTAAAAAATGCTAATGGCGCATAATCCAGCTCTTACTACAAGCTGCACATACGCAATTATTTGAGGTCAGACACTGGTGGGAATCCCAGCCCAGAAACCACCATATTAAATATCTCCAATAGAAGAATCGCAATATCATATACCTGATCAGATGAGCTCTGTGCAGCATCCCGAAATCAAAAAAAATCAATGCCTCCAAGTTCAAGTATTAACAAAAAAATATATATATAGCACTTTTCTTTTAAAATAAAATAGAGTCCATCACAAGAGCAGCGGTGCCTTCACCAGCCGGCTCTTTGCTTTCAGCAGCATTTGTGGCGTAGTTCTCCTTGTACAGCCTTGCTCATGTCTGAAACAGCAAGGGGTCTCTCCGTACAGTACTTCACTGCATCCGTCACAGACTTCATGCTTTTATTGGGTTTACAGATGGTTTGGGATCATAGCCGTAGAGGAAGGTTGCGAATATTACAAATATGGCTCCCAAGAAAAACACACTAGTAAAAAGCAAAACAGGAAAAAAAAAATTAATCAAAGCTTCTTAAATATTTTATTTTTCAGTGTAAATTAATATAAGTTTATTCCACTTGGCTGATGGGTCTCCCCAATACGTGACCACCGCAGCCTATGAAGGCCGCAATGATGACGACAGTGAGCTTGACAAGTCACGTTACAGTACAACATTACAGAAGATAAAAAGGAAAGTCGCTTCACAGGAGTTGTCTGCCATCACAGCAAAGCTGGTTGCCAAGTCTCCACTGGTTTTCATGCAGCACAGAAATGGCAAACTTTTGCAAAGGAATTTTTTTTTTTTTTTTGGTAGATAGAGGTCATTACCTGGTCGGGACAAAATCTTGCAGCCAAAAGTAGGAGATCAAGGTTGACAGAATAATTGAGAGGGAAGTTGCAAAACCTTTCAAGATGTTGTCGGCATACTTGATTACAGCAGCGATCACTAACCCACCTAGAGCCTAGAAAAAGAATAAAAAAAAACAAATATCAAAACTGGTCATGTGAAAATAAGTATTTAATTGCTAAATTAAGCAGTGATGCATCCAATGCAAAGTGCAATGGAAAGCAATAGTAGCAAATCAAAAGAAAGCTCTTAAGTACTCCCATCAGCAGCGGTAAGCTCCAGCTTAAGCGAACGGACAGAAGCGTCCGTGCTCAATAGTACTATTAGGTGCTATGCTGCAGGCAGAAGGGAGCAGTTGACAGCAGTCTTAAAGGGAGTCTGTCACCCCATTTTTCGACCATCAGCTGCAGCCACCACCATCTGGGGCTTATCTACAGCATTCGGTAATGCTATAGATAAGCCCCCGATGTTACCTGAAAGAGAAGAAAAACGAGTTATATTATACTCACCTAGGGGTGGTCCGCCGTCCGGTCTGGGTCTGATGGGCGTCGCGGTCTGGTGCCTCCCATCTTCTAGTGAAGCTGTCCTCTTCTTAGCTTCTCGTTGCGGCTCCGGCGCACTGCTCAGCCCTGGTGAGGGCAGCGCAGAGTACTGCAGTGCGCAGGCGCCGGGAAAGGTCAGAGAGGTCCGGCGCCTGCGCACTGCAGTACTCTGCCCTCACCAGGGCAGAGCAGTGCACCTGCGCCGGAGCCTGCGACAGGAAGCTAAGAAGAGGAAGTCTTCGCTAGAAGATGGGAGGAGCCGTACCGGACCACGACGCCCATCGGACCGGACCAGACGGCGGACCGCCCCTGGGTGAGTATAACTCGTTTTTCTTATATTTCAGGTGACATCGGAGGCTTATCTACAGCATTCCAGAATGCTGTAGATAAGCCCCTGATGGCGGTGGCTGCAGCTGATGGTTGAAAAATGGGGTGACAGATTCCCTTTAAGCGATCAGTGGGGTCTCAGGACACAGACCCCCATTGATCTGCAGCATGTTTAAAGGAAAGCTTTCATCCGAAAATAACTTATAGTTGAAAAAAAGTTGCTTGTGTTTAGTGTATTTTGTTTTTAATTAATGGCAAATACTTTTTGTTCTTTCAGGAAGAGTTTTCAGCAACTTCCTTATTATCAGAGGCAGGATTACAATGACAGGCAGCACCTCTATACGCAGCTGATGACACAGGATCCACCAATCATACCAGGCGATGGCTCTGCTCCCACACCCTTCACAATAAATTTCCCCAAACTTATTAGATGCTTGAGTACAACAGATAGGGTCACTATCTGACCACTGGTTCTATGTACATGTGTTTCCAGAAACAGGAAGCTAGAGCATAAAAAGCCCCAATGGTCAGTGTGAAAATAGCACAACTACAATTTATTACAGATTGTGATGTGGGAAAAAATTAAAGGGTAGTTCTCATTTAAAAAAAAAAAACATTTTTAGCAAAAGCAAATCATGAAAAACAATCATACCCAGTCTGATCAAATGACCAAATGCACTAGCAGGATGCAGCAGGCTCCCATGGATAAAGGCTGGAGAAGCAACAGGTGCTTACCACTGATAAAGGCAGCCACCCTATCACAAAAACAGTGATTATGAAGGTGTTAACTGCTTAGTGGGAGAAAAAACACACAGATACAAGTTGCTTAAAACATGAATGTCATGCACAGTGTCTGGATAACAGCCTATTTTAAACGCCTATGACGGAAGGCGGGCTGGTCAGCACTGAATGTGCACAACACAAAAAACCAAGCCATCAAAAAGAGCCCGGGTGCACCCTGCAAATATGATAAAAAGTGCAAAAAATGATGCATATGATAAATGCATCAGATGAGGTATTGGTTACTATTTTGGCCAAAGCAGATAAGCTCGCAACCCAACGTCTAGTTAGTTACTCGCAATAAAATGAGGACCCTTGACGTTGGGTTGCGAGCTTATCTGCTTTGGCCAAAATAGTAACCAATACCTCATCTGATGCATTTATCATATGCATCATTTTTTGCACTTTTTATCATATTTTGTAGGGTGCACCCGGCTCTTTTTGATGGCTTGGTTTTTTGTGTTGTGCACATTCAGTGCTGACCAGCCCGCCTTCCATCATAGGCGTTTAAAATAGGCTGTTATCCAGACATTGTGCATGACATTCATGTTTTAAGCAACTTGTATCTGTGTGTTTTTTCTCCCACTAAGCAGTTAACACCTTCATCATCACTGTTTTTGTGATAGGGTGGCTGCCTTTATCAGTGGTAAGCACCTGTTGCTTCTCCAGCCTTTATCCATGGGAGCCTGCTGCATCCTGCTAGTGCATTTGGTCATTTGATCAGACTGGGTATGATTGTTTTTCATGATTTAGTTCTCATTTTAACAGGACCTTTCACCACATTTTAGGTGTTTAACTGACCACCTCATAAAGAAATGGTTTAGAACTGAATAATTATTATTTTTTTTTTTTTAGTCTATCATCTCCATTGCAGAGGTATTGGCTTGTAAACTTTATATGCTAATTTCCACTAATATTAAAATGGTTTTTCAATGGGGGCGGTTACTTTTTCTCCTGTAAGATGTTAACCAATCATAGGCAGGTGGTGTCATGCAGGGGGAAGGGAGAGAAATAAAAAACAAAAAAAAAAACCCCACGCCACCAGAGAAGGTCAGCTTTCTCTGTGTAGGATTATTACAAACACCATTTGAATCTATCCCAGATATTGGTGGATAACACCACTGTTACTAGAACAGATGCCGAGCTGTGAATGTGACGAGCAGTGATCGTACACTACACCTCTCATCACACGGCGTGTTCATTTTTTTTTTTTTCACCCTGCATGACACATCCTGCTTGTGATTGCTCAATGTCATGCAGGGGGAAAAGTAAACATCCTTAGAAAAGTCTCTGCTAGTGCCATCTAAGTGGAAATTAGCGTATATACGCCTTTATTTACAAGCTAATATTTACGCAGTGGAGATGAAAAAGAAAAAACATGCTTTATTCAGATCTTCGGCCACTTCATCATAATGTCGTCAGTTCTGCACGTTTTCTTCTTTTATAGCAGTTGATTATGAAAGCAGCCCTTCTATCTCAATGAGGGCCCATGAAGGAGGTGGGGACATTTTCAAATTACCTGAAGAGCCACAACTGTCCAGGTCAGATGATTGTATCCTTGGAAGAATCCCTCTTTCGAGACACGGTCTCCATCGTAAACAAGAACTCCCATCATGCCAAATATACCACCGAAGAAACCTAGAAGGAAGTCAAGTCCAAGAAGGTCAACGCTGATGTAATTAGTTATATTATCAGCTTTCATTAAGTTCTACATCGTCAAGACTAAAATGATGAGAGGAACAGCAGCAATACTAAAGACAGTGCCTAGGAATCCCACAAAGTCCATACAAAATATCACTGAATGTTGATGTTTGCATTAAACACACAGATGCCCAAAAATGAAGGTTTTCAGCTCCTGCATGTAAATTGGTTGAGCTGTAGTGCCGGGCAAAGGATCCACAACCCTACTAAGATCATTACACGGTTCAGTGTTCGATAGGAGTTCTTTACTATCTATGTACATTTCTTATATACTGTATACTCACCGAGCTGTATATTTCTAATCCACACTGACTGCTTGGTTTCTTTAAGTATTTTCTCAAAGTAGACACCAGCAAAGCCACTCGAGAAACATGCAGTAAGGACGGCCATGAGCCCCACAAAACGTGAACCGACTGATACTTCCTTTGAAGGAGCACTGGGAGAATCCGTGGGCCACTGCAAGGGCGACAGAGACAATGTTCACCGTAAGTCAATGGATATGAAGGTGGCGTGCCAAACCTAGAAGTTTCCCCATCCCCCCATGATATTACTGGAGATTTCTGACAACATCATAAGCAAAGTGCCGCTTGTTTAGAATGGGGTGTTAGATGTCTAGTGATGCAAATCTGCGTCGTGCTGAAAGAAGTTTGACGTAACAACCTAAGTCAGTCTACGGTCATGAAGGTCACTCTGATGGAAAGAAATACTGAGGGCTGGATCATACACACTGTGATTTTGCCATGGGAAAAAATAGCAATGTTTTACAGTACCAGCATGGTGACTGAGTAGTCTGAAATCTCACGCACACGCTGCTCATTTTTGCCCCATGGATTTGCACTATAGCATTTGTTCAAATCTGCAGTATAGCAATTCTTTCAGTGTTTTTGTTGCTTTTCTTCACCTATTCAAATAAAACTGAAGAAAAAAAAGATGTAAAAAGCATCAAAACCGCGAGTACTATACACAGTGTTTTTCCTGCCACTTTTTTTTTTGCAGCTGGATAAAAAAAAAAAAAAAAAAAATTGGCTGAAAATACTCAACGTGTACCCATATCCGAAAAAGCAATGAAGGTCTCAAATGTGCTCCTGGAAAAATAAATCCCTCAAGTGCAGCCTTGGACTAAGCACCGAAAACTACTATTAATCCAGGGTATTTTTAATTAGGTTACATCCTTTATACGTTGTTGTTTGTGATGTATATTTTATAGCTATATCTTTGCCCATGTCCAGGTTAGCACAATAACACACTATTAGGGTTTATTCACACTCTGGTTTTGGGTGCAGAAAGTTACAGCAAAAAGGCAGTGTTTTTTTGAAATCTTGTTTACTTTGTTAGAACTGTAAAATGCTATGTCTTTTGCTGCAGAAAATAAAAAGAAGCTGTAAAACTGCAACATCTGAACATACGCTTAGAATAATAATAATAATAATAATCTTTATTTATATAGCGCCAACATATTCCGCAGAGCTTTACATTTTAAGTTTCAAAATACAAGTCATAAGTAACAACGTTAACAATACAATAATTAAAGCAAAATAAGATGACCCTGCTCGTGAGAGCTTACAATCTACAATGAGGTGGGGGAGATATAAAGTACAGGTGTGTATATACAATGGTGTATTTACAATGATGGTCCAGCCATCTTGAGGGAGTGAGGGATGGATGGAGATAGTGAATGGGCTACACACACACACTTACACCTAGAATGACTTTGATTAGGGAACGTGATAGGCCACTCTGAACAAATGTGTTTTGAGGGAGTGCCTGAAACTATGCAAATTGTGGATGGTCCTAATTTCTTGGGGTAGAGCATTCCAGATGATTGGCGCAGCGCGGGAGAAGTCTTGGAGTCGGGAGTGGGAGGTACAGATTAGTGCAGAGGTTAGTCAAAAGTCGTTTGCAGAGCGCAGCAGTCGGTTAGGCCGATAGATAGAAATGAGGGAGGAGATGTAGGGGGGTGCTGCACTGTGGAGAGCTTTGTGGGTGAGAACAAGTACTTTGAATTGGATCCTATAATGAATGGGCAGCCAGTGTAAGGACTGGCGAAGAGCGAACGCGTCCGAGTACCGATTAGCCAGATGGATGACTCTTGCTGCTGCATTAAGGATGGACTGGAGAGGGGATAGTCGAGTAATAGGGAGGCCAAGTAATAAAGCGTTGCAGTAGTCCAGGCGGGAGTGGATCAGGGCGACAGTGAGGGTTTTTGTGGTTTCCATGGTGAGAAAAGGGCGGATTCTAGAGATGTTCTTTAGGTGTAAGCAGCAAGAGCGGGCAAGAGATTGTATATGGGAGGTGAAGGAGAGATTGGTGTCAAACATAACACCCAGACAGCGAGCCTGCTGCCGGGGTGTTATTATGGTGCCGCCCACGGAGAGGGAAATGTCAGATTTAGGGAGGTTAGTAGACGGTGGGAGCAGAAGAAGTTCAGTTTTGGAGAGGTTGAGTTTCAGATAGAGAGTGGACATGATGTTAGAGACTGCGGACAGACAGTCACTTGTTCTGTAGTACAGTCATGGCCAAAAGTTTTGAGAATGACACAAATATTATATTTTCACATGATCTGCTGCCCTCTGGTTTTTATGTGTGTTTGACAGATGTTTTTATCACAGACAGAAATATAATTGCAAACATGTGAGTAACAAAAGCTTATATTGACAGTTAGAATGAGTTAATGCAGCAAGTCAATATTTGCAGTGTTGACCCTTCTTCTTCAGGACCTCTGCAATTCTCCCTGGCATGCTCTCAATCAACTTCTGGACCAAATCCTGACTGATAGCAGTCCATTCTTGCACAATCAATGCTTTCATTTTGTCAGAATTTTTAGGTTTTTGTTTGTCCACCCGTCTCTTGATGATTGACCACAAGTTCTCAATGGGATTAAGATCTGGGGAATTTCCAGGCCATGGACCCAAAATCTCTATGTTTTGTTCCCTGAGCCATTTAGTTATCACCTTTGCTTTATGGCAAGGTGCTCCATCATGCTGGAAAAGGCATTGTTGATCACCAAACTGCTCTTGGAGGGTTGGGAGAAGTTGCTCTTGGAGGACATTCTGGTACCATTCTTTATTCAGGGCTGTGTTTTTAGGCAAGACTGTGAGAGAGCCGATTCCCATGGCTG
>JARQOD010000009.1:121365650-121428648 GCA_033576555.1 Oophaga sylvatica | reverse complement strand
GGTGAATTCTCTTCCTATCATAGGATAGGAGATAAATGCAAGCGTCGGAGCCGTAGAGCAGATATGGCAGAGCGCAGAGGTTGATGTGTGCATTCACTCTTGCACAAAAACAGTGTGGCGTACTGGAGGATTATCGTCACATGGCGATGGCTCTGGGGAAGGCAGAAGTGTCAATCAATATCGAAGCAAGCGTTAACATGTTACATAAGGTTGGGAACCGACAAAGATATTTAGCCACCACAAAGATGCATTGGATTCACAAGTTAGTGTATATATATATATATATATATATATATATATATATATATATATATATATATATATCACTAACTTGTGATTCCAATGCATCTTTGTGGTGGCTAAATATCTTTATATATATATATTTTTTTTTTTTGCAGCCTTATTTCCAACAAGACTATGTGGATAGGAGATTTTCACACATTCTCTTTACTGCTAATCATCTGAATAACAGCACAAAAGCACGACTAAAAACTAAAAATATTGAGAAAGTTCATTTGTGGTTGATGTCTGAATAGGTGTCTGGATAGGTTCCTTACAGAGCGGGATAGGTTACTTACAGAGCAATATGACCACTTGAGTTAGTGAATCAAAGAGGTTCAGAAAAGATCTATGCAAAGTTTGAAGGGAAAGTAAAAAAACAAACAAAACAAAACTACTGGACACTAAAGCCCCCAAATACTGATGGGAAAATCAGAGGAGATGGTTTGGATGCAAGCATCTCTGATAATGGCAAAGAGCAAAATGTGCCACCCAGATCACCAAAGTAAAAAAACTTCTCATTTCTTTAAAAAGCACTCCCACTAAAGTTTTAACCTCTTAATATATTGCAGTCATCATATAATGCAGCACTGTGCACTTACAATTGCTCATTTTGCCTTTCTACCTAGTAAATTTTTCTCTTTTCCATTAGGTCTATGACATCACGTGATTAAAAACTGACTAGTTGAATCCTTTCCTAGCTGACTCGCTACTTTACCTGGAAAAATTGCTGTAACATCTAAAAGAGAAGACAATCTACCGTATTGAAGTTCGGACTGTAAATGCTTTGATTCATGGAAAGTGAGAGTTCAAATGAACCTCAGCAACCTCGACTAGAAACCTCCTCGCACCGAGTGTTCTCACCGACTCGTCGCCACGCCAGCTGTCTCCACTATGAGATAGACTTGCTGCTCGCCTTTCTGCACGTCGGTAGCTTTATGTGTGGTGCCTGCATTTCACTCCTGACGAATTCCTTCTTCATTTACCAATGTACAGATCCAGTTTAGAGTAGAGCGTTTTCATTGTAAAAATCGAGTCGTTAGAGGTGTCAAAGTGAGTTTATATAGAAATATGGCAGTCGAAATCCACCGTCTAAAGTATATTAAAGCCTTCTTTGATGACCAAGTAATCTCCAAGACACTTTGGTCAGGAAGATCACCTAGATTTAACACCGTCTGACGTTTTCCTTAAAGGCTGGGTGTATAGCCTTCAGTAACAAGCCACGAGCATTACAGGCACTCCGAGAGAACTTACAGCGAGAAATTCAGGCTATGACCCCAGACATCCTGTGGGATATAATCAACAATATGGAACAGCGCGTGCAGGCGTGCTTGGATGCGAACGGTGGACATTTTCAAGACCTGCTTTAAAACATCAGTTTCTCATGAACCAACGTATATGCAGAGCAAATTTCAGTACGAAAGATCGTCTTTTTAGAGTTACAGCAAAATTCCGGGTAAAGTAGTGACTGAATCACCCTGTAGAAACAGGAGGTCAATTTTCCCAGTTTGAGTCATTAATAACGGCAAAAGTCCCTGGCAGAAGGGAGGAGTGGTGGAGGGAGCACCTGGGTAAGGAGTTGAAGAGGAGCCTGACTTATGAAGGGAAAATAGACTTCCTTTTTCTACATAAAGCAAAGAAAAGAGAAGAATGAACTGGGTAGAAAGGGAAAATGAGCAATTGTAAGAACACAGTGCCATATAATATGATCTATAAAAACTCTGATGGGAATGTTTCTTTAACCATCTAAGCAGACCGATGACATCAAAAGAAAAGAAGGTGGTATGGATGTGGCCTTTTTTTTTTTTGTATAAAGTGGGAAGAGTGGAACCCAAACTTCATCTCAGATTTTTACTTGAGGTGGTGGTATATTTGAGATATGATATAAAAGGACATGCAAAATGTATGCAGGGAACCTCCTTACTCCTAATAATACCTATAAACATTCAAATAATTTTGTAATGAGTCGGCCTTTTTAGTGACATAAAAATTTCCCAACCTTCATAACAATAACATCAACAGGAGTGTAAGATTTTGACTCTGTCAGATATAAGATCATTGTTCAAAATAAACGGGTCACATATTGTCTTTACACTACCTGGACAAACGCTACTCCGGCCATTAGAATTATCAGAGATAGCCACTGATACTTTGTGAGCTTCTTTTGCAACATGGACACTGAGAATAAAGCAGTCGTGAGAATTTTGAGCTGATAGGTGACCTGGAAAAGAGCAAAGAAAAATGAAGATCATTGTATCATGAATGGAAAAATTGCTCTTGTGGAAAAATTAATCCTATAAAATTACTTGATTAATCTGAGATTTATAAGAACCCAAAAATCCCGAATTTAAAAGTGTTCCGTTTCATTAGACTTAAAAAAAAAAAAAAAAAAAGTAGGAAGCACCAAATAGAATGCTAATGGAAAAGAAGACAACCATTAACCCCTTCATGACCTTGCCATTTTTTGCAATTCTGACCAGTGTCCCTTTATGAGGTAATAACTCAGGAATGCTTCAACGGATCCTAGCGATTCTGAGATTGTTTTTTTGTGACATATTGGGCTTCATGTTAGTGGTAAATTTAGGTCGATAATTTTTGCGTTTATTTGTGAAAAAAATGGAAATTTGGCGAAAATTTTGAAAATTTCGCAATTTTCAAATTTTTAATTTTTATTCTGTTAAACCAGAGAATTATGTGACACAAAATAGTTAATAAATAACATTTCCCACATTCAAAAAGATTATTAACACTTCAGGTGCTTCACAGGAACTAAAGCAACGTGGAAGGAAAAAATGGACATGTTAATTTTTCCAACAAAAATTTTCTTTTAGCATCAATTTTTTCATTTTTGCATGGGCAACAGGATAAAATGGATCCTAAAATTTGTTGGGCAATTTCTCCTGCGTACACAGATACCTCATATGTGGTCATAAACCACTGTTTGGGCGCACGGCAGGGCTCAGAAAGGAAGGAGCGCCATTTGGAATGCAGACTTGATGGAATGTTCTGCGGGCGTCATGTTGCGTTTGCAGAGCCCCTGATGTGCCTAAACAGTAGAAACCCCCCACAAGTGACCTCATTTTGGAAACTAGACCCCCCAAGGAGCTTATCTAGATGTGTGATGAGCACTTTGATCCCCCCAAGTGCTTCACAGAAGTTTATAAATGCAGAGCAGTGAAAATAAAAAAATCATTTTTGTTTCTCAAAAATCATTTTTTAGCCCGCTATTTTTTATTTTCCCAAGGGTAACAGGAGAAATTGGACCCCAAAAGTTGTTGTACAATTTTTCCTGAGTACACTGGTACCCCATATGTGGGGGGAACCACTGTTCGGGCACACGTTGGGGCTCGGAAGGGAAGTAGTGATGTTATGAAATGCTGACTTTGATGGAATGGTCTGCGGGCATCATGTTACGTTTGCAGAGCCCCTGATGTGCCTAAACAGTAGAAACTCCCAACAAGTGACCCCATTTTGGAAACCAGACACCACACGGAACTTATCTAGATGTGCGGTGAGCACTTTGAACCCCCAAGGGCTACACGAAGTTTATAACGCCCGGGCATGAAAAAAAAAAATCATATTTTTTCCACAAACATGATCGTTTTGTCCCCAATTTTTTTTTTTTCCCAAGGGTAACAGGAGAAATTAGACCCCAAAAGTTGTTGTCCAATTTGTCCTGAGTACGCTGATATCCCATATGTGGGAGAAAACTACTGTATGGACACACGTCGGGGCTCGGAAGGGAAGTAGTGACATTTTGGAATGCAGACTTGATGGAATGGTCTGCGGGCATCATGTTACGTTTGCAGAGCCCATGATGTGCCTAAACAGTAGAAACCCCCCTAAGTGACCCCATTTTGAAAACTAGATCCCCTAAGGAACTCCTCTAGATGTGTGGTGAGCACTTTGAATCTCCAAGTTCTTCACAGAAGTTTATAACGCAAAGCTGTGAAAATAAAAAAATAATTTTTTTCCATAAAAATAATTTTTTTAGTCCCCAATTTTTTTTTTCCCAAGGGTAACAGGAGAAATTAGACCCCTAAAGTTGTTGTGCAATTTTTCCTGAGTACGCTGATACCCCATATGTGGGGGTAAACCACTGTTTGGGCACACGTTGGGGCTCGGAATAAAGGGAGCACTGTTTCACTTTTAACAGCCAATCAGAGCGATCGTAGCCACGTGGGGGTTAAGCCAACCCCCCTGTGGTGAAGCACAAAGGGTCTTGTGCCTGCGGGTCAGGTGACCTTTCAGTGACCCCGGTCACCCGACCCGCAGGAACGCGATCCTTTCATGACACATACGCTGTGTCACAGGTCAGGAAGGGGTTAAATAGTACAAATCCTTTAAAGGGAACAGGTCAGCTCGTTTTTTCCGCAATAAGCTGCGGCTACTGCCTTTCGGGGCTTATCTACAGCATTCTATAATGCTGTAGATAAGCCCCCGATCTAACCTAAAAGAGAAGAAAAATATCGGGCGGTCCGGTCCGATGGGCGTTGCATGTCCGGCGCTTCCCATCTTCATGTGATGACGTCCTCCTACTTGCTTTGTGTCGCGGCTCCTGCACAGGTGTAATGATCTGCCCTGTTGAGGGTAGAGCAAAGTACTGCAGTGCGCAGGTGCTGGGTATGGTCAGAGAGGTCCAGCGCCTGCACACTGCAGTACTTTGCTCTGCCCTCAACAAGGCAGATCAGTACGCCTGCGCAGGAGCCACGACACGAAGTAAGGAGGGGGGCGTCATCGTATGAAGATGGGAGGTGCCGGACCCGGACCGGAGACACCCATCAGACCGGACCGCCCCCGGGTGAGTATAATATAACTTGTTTTTCTTCTCTTTCAGGTTAGATCGGGGGCTTTTCTACAGCATTATAGAATGCTGTAGATAAACCCCGAAAGGCAGTGACCGCAGTTTATTGCAGAAAAACGAGCTGACAGGTTCCCTTTAAAATGATGTTCTGACTGCACCCACCTGGTAAGTGGCAGCATCGAGGTTGGACAGTGCAACATAGAGGAGGTTATTCTGCAGGGTGTAGATGCCAGAAGGTATGGCAAGCTTCAATGTTTCCATCGGTTTATTGATGATCTCATCATGAAGGACTCTATTCAGAGCTCGTACACTACAGCCTACAAAATATAAGTTGGAAGCCAAATTTTGTCATTTAAGAAGGCCACTATTATGTCATTATAGATTCCCTTATTAACAGTCCTTTCTGCATATATCAGATTCACACCAACAAGATGAACAATGTAGGACACAACATTACAACTAATTATAACTTTATTAGTAATAATTATAACCATTTAAATTTATTCTATGCAAAATACATTAGTTAACCCCTTCAGTGAACACCATGCAGAAAAAAAAACAAAAACCACGAGGTAAAAAACCTATGCTTTTTCATCATACCGTCACACATAATGTGGAATAAAACACGATCAAAAAGATGATTATAAATAAAAATGGTTTAACTGAAAACGTTATCTTGTCCCACAAAAAACAAGCAGTCACACAGCTCCATCAGTGGAAAAACAAAAAAGCTAAAGTTCCCAGAAAACAGCAATGCAAAAATCATTTTTTCTATAAAATTGATTTTATTGTGTAAAAGTGCCAAAAAAAAACAACAAAAAAACCCATAAATGTGATATCGCTCTAATCGTACTGACCAGAAGAATAAAGCTATCTTATCAATTTTACATGGAACGGCATAAACTCTTGCCCCCACCCCCTCCAAAAGAAAAAATTCCAGAATTGCTGTTTTTTGTTCTTTCTGCCTCCCAAAAATCATAATAGAAAGATCTAAAATCATTATTTGACCAAAAATGGTACCAATAAACGTCAACTTCGTACTGTACAGACACATATAGGGTATTTTGACGTTCAGAAAATACAGTGGCAAATTTTGGTGCCATTTTTACCCATTTGCAGGCATGAAAATGTAAACTCTGGGCTAAAATAAAATTTTTGTGGTAAAAATTTTATTTTTTCTTTACTGCCTAATGGTATAAAATTTTGTGACACACCCGTGGTGTCAATATGAACACAGCACCCCTAGATGAATTCTTGAATTCTGAGTTTTGCATTGTGCCTGAAAAGTATTTCCCAATTACATGTCTGGTATTGGCAGACTGCGGAGAAATTGAACTACAAACTAAGCTCCATTTTTTCTAGAAGCCCTTATAGAAATAAAAAAAACAAAAAAACAAAAACAAAACTTGGGGCTAAAAACATTTTAGTGGTAAAAATCTAATTATCCTTCCTTCGCCGCCCAATGGTGTAAAATTCTTTGAGGTACAGGTCGTGTCAACATGCTCACAGCACCCCTAGATGAATTTATTGGGGGTGTAGTTTGTAAAATGAGGTACCGTATATACTCATGTATAAACCAACCCATGTATAGGCCGACCCCCCTAGTTTTGCCACAAAAAACTGGGAATACTTATTGACTCGCGTATAAGCCTAGGGTGAAAAATGATTATGCCCCCATATGATGCTCCACAGATTATGCCCCATATGCTCCACAGATTATGCCCTCATATGCTCCACAGATTATGCCCCCATATGCTCCACAGATTATGCCCCCATATGCTCCACAGATTATGCCCCATATGCTCCATAGATTATTCCCCTATAGTATAGGTCTCTTAAGCTGCCGCAGCTGCTGCAACCAAAAAGATAAAAAATGACATACTCACCTCTCGTCACTGGGGGCCTGTGCCGGTGTCCTGAGCAGGCGGTGACACCGGTGCGCTATGGGGGACTGGTGCCAGTGTCACCGCTCGCTCAGGACCCCGGCACCTGAGATATTTACCTGTCACCGGACCGGTCCACCGCTGCACTGCTCCCTCTTCCGGGTCCTCGCCAGTGAATGATCAGGCAGAGCCGCGCGGCGTGCACTAACAACGTCATCGCGCCCTCTACCTGAACATCACAGCCAGAGGAGTCGGACGAGGGAGCAGCGCAGCGGTGGTCCCGGGACAGGTAAATATCGCTATACTCACCCCTCCGCCGGCGCGTCTCTGCAGCCTCTCCTCTTCTCCCGGCGGTCTCCGCAGCTCTTCCTTCCTACAGCGGTCACGTGGTACCGCTCATTAAAGTCATGAATATGTGCATATTCATGACTTTAATGAGCGGTACCATGTGACCGCTGCAGGAAGGAGCCGGAGATCGTGGGAGAAGCAGGTGGGCTGCAGAGACGCACCGGCGGAGGGGTGAGTATGATCCGACACCCCCGCTCCCCCTCCCCTGCCGACCCCTGTATATGACTCGCGTATAAGCAAAATCTGAACTCCAATATGGCGCCTCTTCCCTTCTGAGCTTTGACCTGTGCCAGAAAAGTTTTTTTTTCCAACCACATATGGAGTATCGGTGTACCCAGGAGAAATTGTAGAACACATTTTGGGGTCCATTTTCTCCTGCTATTCTTGTGTAAATTAAAAATTTGAAGCTAAAACAGGTGTTGGAAAAATAACAAAAATATCATTTTCACAGTTTAACGTTGTAAAATTCTGTGAAGCACCTGTGGGTTCAAGGTGCTCATCACATGTCTCGATAAATTCATTGAGAGGTCTAGTTTCCAGGATAAATATGCCCCGAGCCTTACTGCGATCTTTGGGATGCAGAATAAAAAAAAAAAATCAACAGCATGCAAAGAATTGGTTTTATTTATGTTTTACGCCGTTCCTCGTGCGGTATAAGTGATTAGGTGACATTATTCTTCGCTGCAATTACAGCGATACCAGATTTATATGGGGTTTTATGATTTGCTGCTGTCACACAATAAAAGATGCTTTTTATTGCAAAAAACTAGTTATTGCATCGCCATATTTTGAGAGCAATAATTTTTCCATATTTCTACTGACAAAGTCACGAGATGGCTTGTTTTTTATGGGACGAGCAGACGTTTTTAATGGTGCTATTTTCAGACTCAACATTTTTTGATCACAATGATTTTTGGGAGGCAGAATAAACAAAAACCAACAATGCAGGAATTGTTTGTTGTGCTTTTTTTTTTTTCTTTAATGCCGTTCCGCATGTGGTAAACTTGGTAAGGCAGCTTTATTCTTCAGGTGAGTATGATTACAGCCATACCTCATTTATATATATTTTGGCGCTTTTTATTTTGCGGGACAAGATGACGTTTTCAGTGGTACCATTTTTAATTTACATTCGTCTTTTTATTTGTGTTTTATTCCACTTTTTGTTTTAATTTTTTTACGGTGTTCACTAAAAGGGTTAACTAGTGGGACAGGTTTATAAGTCTGGTTGTTCCAGACGATGCCAAATGTCTGTACTTTTATGGGGTTTCTTTTCCATAATATTTTACAATATATATTTTTTATTATTTTGTGATTTAAAAAATATATATATATATTTTACAACTTTTTTACTTCACTTTCTGCAGTCTGATTGCAGTTATAAGGTATAGTAATGCAGGACCCTTGCTATACCTTATAACCGGTCAGTGCTGCGGACAAGTTATTTAGATCATGCACTGCGCATGATCTAACTAACTTCCTAGTGCCTTGTGATCCGGATGTCGTTATGATGACATCGGGTCAACATGGCAACGATAGGGACCCTTCGATGACGTCATGGGGTCTCAGATCCAAGGGCAGAGGTGCTATCTTCCCTCTGCCCACTCGCTAAATGCTACATGATTGCAGCATTTTATTGGTTATAGTGCCGGGAGCAGTGTGGGACTGCTCCTGGCACTGAGAGCCGGGCATCAGCTGTCAGTAACAGCAGACACTCCACTGTGATGGCCAGCACACAGCCCCATGTGCGCATATGATCGCCACGACGTACATGTACTTTAAATATCATATAATATTTAAATATATTGTTGCAGACACACAACACCATCATTATGGAAATTGGCTTAAGCATTTACTTACTGTTGTCTTTATAAACCAAAAAGATGCAGGCTACAATTTTGAGCACCTCTGCGGCCACCACAGCCGTGGAAGACAAGTAGCGCGGCCCTTCCTCCTTCAGCGTTCGAGAGTAGCGCATAGTCAGGACTAGGCTGGTGGTCTGAAACACTAGGATCCCCAAGGAGATATACTTCAGGTGAGACGCCATCGTGGCTTCTGGACACTTATGCAAGGGAGAATAAAAAGGTTCACGTGAACTTGGAAGTCAAATTATACAGGTCATATGTTGCGAATCTGATAACAGCAAGTAATTTTCGGGGGCAGTGACCGGATTCATTTGTATGTGAAAAGTGTCTTTTGAACTATAGAGTTGAAGACTCGATGTCATTAGCCATGCTCCTAATTATTAGCTAACTTCCAACCTAACCGGTTTCACTAGTCATCAGTTTGGATTGTGGAAGCGGTCGTATTTAACAGGCGTTTTACACACTCATATATACTAATGGGGTGGAGGCTTAATATCTAACGACTGGACTGATAATTGCTAACGCTTTCATGCGATTAACTTTTGAAGTGAAGGTGCGTTTGACAAATATTTTATGATCTTGGTTTTACAATTACCAGCGGTAGGTTTGTGCGGTACATATGTGTAAATGTATCTAAGCCTATCGGAATTACTAGACAACATTGTCAGGTGAAACATCTGCAGCTTATTATGGTAGTAATCTGAGTCACTTGGCTTTATACAGATCTCATCCACATGCTGCAGAAAATTGTCACGAAAAATAAAAATCTGCTCCGCAGGTCAATTTCTAAACCTACATGATTTTACGTTATGTTGTGTAAAGCCATGTTCCCACGTAGCGTAAACGCTGCACTTTTTTTTTTTTTTTTTTAAAAGAGAACCAGTCATCAAGGTTATACATATTAAACTAATGGCATTGCCATATGGCGCTGGGTATACCGATTTAATACATACGTTCAGTGAAGAAATCCGTAGCCTGGTTTTTAGAAAAGACATCACCTACCATTTGAATCCTAAATTTGAGGTCATATATAATTTAAACACCAAAAGAAAAAAAATACTTAATATGCAGAGCAAAGAAAGTGTAAAACTAAAATTTTATTGAAAAGATCATAGAAAAAAGTCATGAAATGACATAACACAAACATGCAGCTCTGGCAAAAATTAAGAGACAACTGCAAAATGTTCAGTTTGTCTGATTTTTCTCTTTATAGGTATATTTTATAGTAAAATGTAAATTGCTCTTTTATTCTATAAACTACTGACATGTCTCCGAAATTCCAAGCAATAAATTTTGTATTTCTTTTCAGAAAATGAGAAATGGTCAAAATAGCAAAAAAAAATGCAGTGCTTGCAGACCTCAAATAATGCTAAGAAAACAAGTTCATAATCATTTAGAAACAACACTAATGTTTTAACTCAGGAAGAGTTCGGAAATCAATATTTTGTGGAATAACCATGATTTTTATTCCAGCTTTCATGCGTCTTGGCATGCTTTCCACCAGTCTTTCACACTGCTTTTGGGTGACCTTATGCCACTCCTGGCACACAAATTTAAGCAGTTCTTTGTTTGATGGCTTGTGACTATCCATCTTCCTCTTGATTACATTCCAAAGGTTTTCAATGGGGTTCAGGTCTGGAGATTGGGCTGGCCATGACAGGGATTTGATGTGGTGGTCCTTCATTCACACATTGATCTAGCTGTGCCATGGCGCATTGTCCTGCTGGAAAAACCAGTCCTCAGAGTTGGGGAACATTGCCTGAGCAGAAGGAATCAACTGTTTTTCCAGGATAACCTTGTATTCGGCTTGATTCATACGTCCTTTGCAAAGATTAACCAGCTCAATTCCAGCCTTGCTGAAGCATCCCCAGATCATCACTGATAATTCACCAAATTTCACAGTGGGTGCAAGACACTGTGGCTTGTACGCCTCTCCAGGTCTCCGTCTAACCATTAGACGACCAGGTGTTGGGCAAAGCTGAAAATTATACTCATCAGAGAAGATTACCTTACTCCAGTCCTCTATGGTCCAATCCTTATGGTCTTTGGCAAACATCAGCCTGGCTCTACTTTGGTTCTCATTCGTGAAAGGCTTTTTTTTTTTAGCTTTACATTACTTGAGCCCTGCCTCTAGGAACCTGTTATGAACTGTTCTTGCTGTGCACTTCACCCCAGCTGCCATTCCTTTTGAAGGTTACTTGATGTCATCCTGTGTTTGCTGAGTGACATTCAAATAAGATGACTGTCATCCCTGTCAGTGGAGAGTAGTTTTTGCCCTCTGCCGGTCTGTAGCTTTGTTGTCCCCAATGTTTGCTGCTTGACCTTGTTGTAATGGACTGCAGTCTTAGAAATTTTAAGGATGAAGGCAACATGACGCTAACTGTATCCCTCTGCTAGTAAAGCCAGAATTGAGCCCTTCTTTTCCTCACTCAAGACTTTTCTTTTCAACTCTTTTGGCATGGTTAAAAATTATTTTTTCATTCCTATTACTTTTGGGATATTACTAGTACTTGTTTTGCCATCCAGCTTGTCCTATTGCAAGAAGATTGTGAACACCACAGCAGTGTTTTTTATACTTTCCTTCGTTAAATAAGATTTGGTTCAGGTGATCACCTAATCAGAAGCACATTAAGTAGAATGAGGTGTACTCTGGTTGGAATTCAACTGACACTGGAATGGAAGTCAGACATGTAGAGAAGCTGATTTTTATAAAACTGTGCAGTGGTCTCTTAATTTTTGCCAGAGCTGTATATAAAAAGGCTAAGAAATCCACAGATGAGGCAAATTGGTGAGAAAATCAGACCATATATCTGAAGATCAACTATACTGTTAATTGACCTAGACAATACAATTTGTCAAAAAGAAAAGCAAAGGAGGTATATATAAACAGGAGAAAATATTAACTTAAAAGGCATGTGCAAATTATCATAGTAGCACAATATACCCTGCTGTATATAAATATACACACAATCCCCAGATGCTGGTAACCTTTTCTGGACTACAGCTGACCTGCATGGATTTTTTTTTTACATTAAATTGGTGAACGAGGGATAGAGTGTGTGGGGTGTGTGTGTGTGTGTGTGTGTGTGTGTCTTTATTCAAGTAAAGTGTTTTTTTCTGTGTTTTTATTTTTGGTAGTAATGAGAGTATCTGATAGTAATGGAGAGGTATCTAACCCCAGGGTTTGATCGCAGCTATGATTTTTGACAAATCCCTGCAGTCATCAACTCCAACCAGGGCTGCTACTAGGAATTTTGGGGACCCATACTGACAATTTTTTGCCCCCCCCTTGAGACTCCACCTAGGCTCCACCCCAGCTCTGCCTCCACCTCTTGATCCGTCCACAGTCCCATCACCCACTCTTGGAAAAACTCCACTTCTGTACCACATCCTCACCAATCACACATTAGCAGTTCCTATCACCAGAGCACATACATAACCAGCAGCTTTTGGCCAAATGATTTTTTTAATCCACAATCACGACAAGGTAGACTCCTCTGGCCGGGCCCTACTCTACTGTAACTTATTAAACATTTGTTAGAATATCCTATACTCTTTAGGTATATTTTTATTTTTCAATTTTTTAAATGGCCAATAATATCACATACAAGGAACAAATACCACCGAACCATTACCAGACCACATATTACCACCACATAGTGACCTATAGTACCACATACAGGAAACAAATATCGCCACACCATGATGGGACCCACATATTACCACCACATAGTGACCGAATAATCCCACATAAGAATACTACAATTTTGATCATTGATAGAAAAACACAATATTGATATAACCGTGACATTATGCACAGGAGATCTGCACCTAGTATACAGTGTCAGTGTACAGGTAATACAGTGATCACCAGTGACATTATATACACAGGAGCTCACATACACATATATACTGACATTACAACACAGCCTGCACAAACACCATACGCACTGTATATACACATATATACTCACTCTTTCCTTCATCATAAAAGACAGGAAATGGAGGGGGTAATGTATCTAGGAATCAGCAGCGCAGGGAGCCCTCGTTAGCCCTGCACACCTCCCCCGTCCTGACTGCTGAGCTGCTGGGAGCATTACAGGATAGAGAGGGCTCCAGTGTGTGAATAGCAGCCATAGAGGAAAGTGCACTCAGGTTTCTCCCCAGGAATATTACTCTAGTCTCCTCAGTACTGTGTATCAACCTCCCCTCAGTAGCTTCTCCCATCATCACCCTTCTCCTCACCACTGTCTCATTCCCCTACATACCTGGCCCCGCCCACCTCTTCCCTTTCTTGCTCGTTGCCATGGACACTGCACCGCTCTGCACACACAGGAAAACCTCTTTTCACTGGAGCCGAAGAGGAGGTCCAGAAGAGGTGAAGAGGAGGTCCAGGAAGCGGTGAAGAGGAGGTCCAGGAAGAGGTGAAGAGGAGGTCCAGGAAGCGGTGAAGAGGAGGTCCAGGAAGCGGTGAAGAGGAGGTCCAGGAAGCGGTGAAGAGGAGGTCCAGGAAGCGGTGAAGAGGAGGTCCAGGAAGCGGTGAAGAGGAGGTCCAGGAAGAGGTGAAGAGGAGGTCCAGGAAGCGGTGAAGAGGAGGTCCAGGAAGAGGTGAAGAGGAGGTCCAGGAAGAGGTGAAGAGGATGTCCAGGAAGAGGTGAAGAGGAGGTCCAGGGAGAGGTGAAGAGGAGGTCCAGGGAGAGGTGAAGAGGAGGTCCAGGGAGAGGTGAGGAGGAGCTCACAGCCAATCACAGACACGCACCATGCAGGGCTGTGTTTATACATCCTGCATGTGTGTTAGCAAATAAACATGACTGACGCTGCCCTGGGGCCCAGTGAGGAGAAGCAAACGAGGACAGGCCCGGACTGGGTCAGAAACTCTGCCAGAATGTCTCAGGCAGTCCGGGCCCCTCCTCATTTGCTTCTGCTCATTGGGCCCCTTACACCAGTAAGGGTAGTAATGCCCTGATGGTGGCCCGGACCCAAACTACCATTACTGCAATTGCCACTGCACAAGGGCAATTGGGAAGAGGTGGGCAAAGTGCCAGAATTGGTGCATTTAATGTGATGTACCAATTCTGAGGCGGCTGCAGGCTGGTGTTATTAGTCTGGGAAAGGGACAATATTCATGGACCTTCCCAGCCTGATAATATCAGGACCAGCTGTCTGCTTTACTTTGGCTGGTTAACAAAAATAGGGTGAACCCCACGTCGTTTTTTCTTTGTTTATTTTGCTACTCCATGTACAGTAAGCTACATATGCAAGGTACTAATTATGCATTTTAGATATTTTTCTATCTACCCCATATCTATATCTTTGCACATCTAATCTGACATAACAAAGAGACAAAAACGCAAGCGGTAAAAGTGCAAGTCAGCAGAGTTGCAGGATTCATGCGGAAATTCAGCTGCAAGAAATCCTGAACAGGCATGGATCATGTGAACGTACCCTTATTGGTGCCAGAGCTACATTTTTGCAATAAAGTCCATTCTCCATCACTAAATTGTGTACCAAAGTATGGTCCATTATCCCTGGTCAGTTTTCACTCTTTTTTTTTCCTAGATTTTTAAGTGTTTAATCAGCCGGCTCCTCAAAATATCACAAAATAAAGCTTTGGACATATTAGAATTCAAGTATGTCTTTTCAGGAGAACGTACAGCAGAATGTCTGGCTATAGCATCTTCCTCCTACCCATAGAACGTAGTGAGCCCCAACTAACATCTCATGTCAGTAATGGGAATATCTGTATTCACTGAAATTAGGTTAAAGATCAGTCCAGGAGGAGAAAGAAGCAGATTTCTCTGATCAGAAAAATTACAATGTTTCTCATCTTCTATTTTACAATGTATTAAAAAATAATTGAATCATTCAGTGCATTCACAGATTTCTGAATTTTCTGCAAACCTGGAGCAACTGTGTGACTGCCTTGAACATTAATTTTCACTTGGCTAAAAATCCACTTGACCCCTAAGCATTATTTGCTTTAACACTGTAAAATTTTGGCCTCAAACAATAAGAGACTCTAAAGGCACTGTCACACTTAGCGATCGCACCAGCGATCACGACAACGACACAACCTGGCGAGATCGCTGGTGCGATTGCTATGTGATCGCTAGTTAGATTCCAAACACAACTCATCAGCGATCTGTATAACGACCTCTGCGGTCGTTGGGAAAACCTAGTCCCACCTGCGACGCTGGTGAAGTCGTTCATAAAGGGTGTCACACTTAGCGATTCAGGCTCACCAGCGGGACACCAACGACCAAAAAACGGCTCAGAACGTTCAGCGACATCGCAGCAGGGGCCACATCGCCGCTACATGTCACACACAGCTAAGTCGCTAACGATATCGCTACTGCGTCATAAATCAGTGATGCATTAGCGATCTCGTTAGCGATCTCGTTTAGTGTGACAGTACCTTAAGTCGACCCTATTCTAAATTGATGTGTCCCAACCCTTTTTGATACTTTTCTAGCTTAAGCTCTTGTGTAGCAAGTGCAACCCAAAACAAACTCAAACAAGTTTGGAAAACAGGTTTAAAACAGGTTGTCATTGTCTCTTGAGAACAAAGAAATATTAACTCCCATTGCATCAACCAGTTAAATGATGATGGCTGTCACTTCTGATAACCATCAGTTTCAATGACAGGAGTCTTCTGAAGGCTTCCGTGTTTGCCAAGTGAGATCGTGAATGAAGCCTTGTCCACACACACACAGTACAGATCAAAAGTTTGGACACACCTTCTCATTTAAAGATTTTCTGTATTTTCATGACTATGAAAATTGTAAATTCACACTGAAGGCATCAAAACTATGAATTAACACATGTGGAAATATATACTTAACAAAAAAGTGTGAAACAACTGAAATTATGTCCTATATTCTAGGTTCTTCAAAGTAGCCACCTTTTGCTTTGATGACTGCTTTGCACACTCTTGGCATTCTCTTGATGAGCTTCAAGAGGTAGTCACTGGAAATGGTTTTCACTTCACAGGTGTGCCCTGTCAGGTTTAATAAGTGGGATTTCTGGCCTTATAAATGGGGTTGGGACCATCAGTTGTGTTGTTCAGAAGTCTGGTGGATACACAGCTGATAGTCCTACTGAATAGACTGTTAGAATTTGTATTATGGCAAGAAAAAAAGCAGCTAAGTAAAGAAAAACTAGTGGCCATCATTACTTAAGAAATGAAGGTCAGTCAGTCCGAAAAATTGGGAAAACTATGAAAGTGTCCCAAGTGCAGTTGCAAAAACCATCAAGCGCTACAAAGAAACTGGCTCACATGAGGACCGCCCCAGGAAAGGAAGACCAAGAGTCACCTCTGCTTCGGAGGATAAGTTTATCCGAGTCACGAGCCTCAGAAATCGCAGGTTTACAGCAGCTCAAATTAGAGACCAGATCTATGCAACACAGAGTTCTAGCAGCAGACACATCTCTACAACTGTTAAGAGGAGACTTTGTGCAGCAGGCCTTCATGGTAAAACAGCTGATAGGAAACCACTGCTAAGGACAGACAACAAGAAGAAGAGACTTGTTTGGACTAAGAACACAAGGAATGGACATTAGACCAGTGGAAATCTGTGCTTTGGTCTGAGGAGTCCAAATTTGAGATCTTTGGTTCCAACCACCGTGTCTTTGTGCGACGCAGAAAAGGTGAACGGATGGACTCTACATGCCTGGTTCCCACCGTGAAGCATGAAAGAGGAGGTGTGATGGTGCTTTGCTGGTGACACTGTTGGGAATTTATTCAAAATTGAAGGCATACTGAACCAGAATGGCTACCACAGCATCTTGCAGCGGCATGCTATTCCATCTGGTTTGCGTTTAGTTGGACCATCATTTATTTTTCAACAGGACAATGACCACAAACACACCTCCAGGCTGTGTAAGGGCTATTTGACTAAGAAGGAGAGTGATGGGGTGCTACGCCAGATGACCTGGCCTCCACAGTCACCAGACCTGAACCCAATCGAGATGGTTTGGGATGAGCTGGACCGCAGGGTGAAGGCAAAAGGGCCAACAAGTGCTAAGCATCTCTGGGAACGCCTTCAAGATTGTTGGAAGACCATTTCCGGTGACTACCTCTTGAAGCTCATCAAGAGAATGCCAAGAGTGTGCAAAGCACTCATCAAAGCAAAAGGTGGCTACTTTGAAGAGTATATACAGGTCCTTCTCAAAAAATTAGCATATAGTGCTAAATTTCATTATTTTCCATAATGTAATGATTACAATTAAACTTTCATATATTTTAGATTCATTACACACCAACTGAAATTTGTCAGGTCTTTTATTGTTTTAATACTGATGATTTTGGCATACAACTCCTCATAACCCAAAAAACCTGTCTCAAAAAATTAGCATATCAAGAAAAGGTTCTCTAAACGACCTATTACCCTAATCTTCTGAATCAACTAATTAACTCTAAACACATGCAAAAGATTCCTGAGGCTTTTAAAAACTCCCTGCCTGGTTCATTACTCAAAACCCCCATCATGGGTAAGACTAGCGACCTGACTGATGTCAAGAAGGCCATCATTGACACCCTCAAGCAAGAGGGTAAGACCCAGAAAGAAATTTCTCAACAAATAGGCTGTTCCCAGAGTGCTGTATCAAGGCACCTCAATGGAAGTCTGTTGGAAGGAAACAATGTGGCAGAAAACGCTGTACAACGAGAAGAGGTGACCGGACCCTGAGGAAGATTGTGGAGAAGGAGCGATTCCAGACCTTGGGGGACCTGAGGAAGCAGTGGACTGAGTCTGGTGTAGAAACATCCAGAGCCACCGTGCACAGGCGTGTGCAGGAAATGGGCTACAGGTGCCGCATTCCCCAGGTAAAGCCACTTTTGAACCATAAACAGCGGCAGAAGCGCCTGACCTGGGCTACAGAGAAGCAGCACTGGACTGTTGCTAAGTGGTCCCAAGTACTTTTTTCTGATGAAAGCAAATTTTGCATGTCATTCGGAAATCAAGGTGCCAGAGTCTGGAGGAAGACTGGGGAGAAGGAAATGCCAAAATGCCTGAAGTCCAGTGTCAAGTACCCACAGTCAGTGATGGTGTGGGGTGCCATGTCAGCTGCTGGTGTTGGTCCACTGTGTTTCATCAAGGGCAGGGTCAATGCAGCTAGCTATCAGGAGATTTTGGAGCACTTCATGCTTCCATCGGCTGAAATGCTTTATGGAGATGAAGATTTCATTTTTCAGCACGACCTGGCACCTGCTCACAGTGCCAAAACCACTAGTAAATGGTTTACTGACCATGGTATTACTGTGCTCAATTGGCCTGCCAACTCTCCTGACCTGAACCCCATAGAGAATCTGTGGGATATTGTGAAGAGAAAGTTGAGAGACGCAAGACCCAACACTCTGGATGAGCTTAAGGCCACTATCGAAGCATCCTGGGCCTCCATAACACCTCAGCAGTGTCACAGGCTGATTGCCTCCATGCCACGCCGCATTGAAGCAGTCATTTCTGCAAAAGGATTCCCGACCAAGTATTGAGTGCATAACTGAACATTATTATTTGATGGTTTTTTTTTGTTTGTTTTTAAAAAACACTTTTATTTTATTGGACGGTTGAAATATGTTAATATTTTGAGACAGGTTTTTTGGGTTATCAGGAGTTGTATGCCAAAATCATCAGTATTAAAACAATAAAAGACCTGACAAATTTCAGTTGGTGTGTAATGAATCTAAAATATATGAAAGTTTAATTGTAATCATTACATTATGGAAAATAATGAAATTTAGCACTATATGCTAATTTTTTGAGAAGGACCTGTATATCTCAAAGTCAGTGAGAATCCTGACGTGCTGTGCAAATGCGTGATCATTTATTTCAAATAAAGGACTTTATTCTGGGTGTTTATTTACAATTTGAATATGGGGTTAGTAATGGGGGAGTCTTATAAATGCCCCTCCATTACTAACCCCTGGGCTTCATGTCAGCTGCCAATAAAAAGCTGACATGAACCGCCCTCAAATATTACCCCACTTGCCATCGCATCAGGGCAAATGGGAAGAGTGAGGCAAAGCACCATTTCTGGGACAGCTAAGAGCTGATGCTTTTAGTCTGGGAAGGGGCCAATAAACATGGCCCTTTCCTAGGCAATTAATATCAACCTGCAGCTGTTTGTTTAGCCTTTGCTGGCTAGAATTTATAGCAGGACCCTATGTCGATTTTTTTCTGGGGTCCCCCTGTAATCTAGCCAGTAAAGGCTAAGCAAACAGCTGTGAGCTGATATTAATAGCCTTGGAACCTTTATGGCTATTGGTTCTATCCCAGAATATTAACATCAGCCCTCAGCTGGTTATGGAGCCCAAAACATTTTTTTTTTTTAATAAATAAAAAAATAAATACATTTCAGCATGGGAACCCACCGATATGACCTGGAATAAGCAAATAAGCATGAAAAAGAAGGTGTTTTACATCACAAAACTTTTTCCTTTTTCTTTCAAATATCTTTAGCTCCGAAAAGCATTCATTGCTATACAAAAAGGCATAAAAACTGCATGCAAAAACGTGCGTATTTTCCGTTACGCTTTTTTTTTTTTTATTGTTACCAACAAATTCCTAGAGATGCAGAAACGTTGCAGAAATTTCTGCAATCAAATACTCAATGTGTGCACATAGCCTTAGAGGTGACATGGGAAGGTGAATACACAAGTGGTTGTACAAGGCCTTGATGATTGTAGCTATGAAAAAAAAAAAAAAAAAACGAACCTAAAGATTAAAGACGTGTAATAAACCACTTGGCACATGATACAACTACATGCAATGTATTTGAACTGTAAAAATTTGGACTGAATCAGAAAGTAATCTGATAAAGGAATTGGAATGCAATGAAACTTAATCCTGCAGACTTACCGTATGGGCTAAAGCTGTAATAAAAAAAAAAAAAAAAAGCTATTGAAATATTGGAAAATGGTTCTAATTATGATAGGTAAACACCAACACGAGGTTTCTGGAATTCCCCATTGGCACCATAAGCAATATATTGGTCCTGTTCATGGTGGGTTGTGAGGATGGCAACAATCCCCGAGATAATGACATTAATTTATTAATGGTAGCCGTTTTATATGGACGGAGCATGCTGGTAAGTACTAGTAATCTGAATCTCCGCAGGTGCCCATCTCTATTATTTTAAATGGTCACCGTTTCAGCAACTGCATAAATCAATAGTACATGCCTCTTTCTTTGCTTATGAGACTTCTTCCCATCCCTCCGCTCCCTGAACACTCCGACACAGCTAAAATCCATCTTGTTAAGACAAGACCTACTGCCAACAATTGTTTTATCCATCTCACTGTTTTACTAAGCCATGTTTATAGGCATGATGTATAATAAGCAGCATAAACATACTAAATGGTGTTTGGTGTGTGAATCACATCAGTCGAGTCTTATACTAACCTGTTTAATAGCAGAGGTAACTTTCCAGTTAATTAAGTTGTAATTACTGAGCAAATATAAAGTGATTAAATCTGCAAATACAAAATGTTAATAGCGGAAAAATTACATTGTAGCTGAGCAAACCTCGCTACTTAGCTGATACAGTTGCTGGAGAAAACAAGAAAACTAATATAATTAGGATGTTGCCAGGTAAAGAGTGAGTTTTAGAGATTTGAGCCAATTTTATTGAAGCTATTCACCGTTCTGATCGACAAGCGTTCCTTCCTACCAGACTTAATACATTTGACAATGTGAATCTCCTTCAAGACCAAGATCATTTTGCTAGTCACTTTCCAAATTTGTCAGGGGACAAGAAAAAGCGCAAATTGTGCTGCCAAAATGTCATAGCGGTTCGTAGTATTAATGATGCAGAAATGCCTAGCATGGTGTCATATCAACTGGTATCTTAAAGGGATTGACCCATCTCAGGCATTTATGGGACACTCTCTGGGATCAGCATGTTTTTTAGTGAATAGGGTGCCATTATGTGCTGGAGAGAGGTGGCAGCACATTATCTGCTCTCTCCACTCATTGGCAACTGAAGATCGAATAAACCCTAATTTTTGTAACTCGTATACAAATCAACAGAGTAGAGAATATGTTACGACTTCTCCATTGACAGCTTTGGGCCCTGTTCAAGACAGATGTTGTCCAACCCCTGGGATTTATGGCTCCTCATATGTGGATACGCCATAAAAAATTGGAGATGGGAATAACACTTTTATAGAAGTACAATGTAGAAGTTCCTTAAAACGGTTGCCTGGTCTAAAGCTCCAACTCTGCAGTCACTCTTGGAATTCTACGGCGCCACTAGCGGGCGGTCATTGACTGAAAATATGCAATATTCATATTCCCTGTCACATTCCAACTAGACATTCGCAGCCTCGTTCAGTTCAAGTGTATTGAGCGAGGCCAGAAATAGTCTAGTGGGAATGTGGCCAGGAGCATACATGTCACATACGTGCATTCACATGACCACCTGCTCCCAGCACCGGAAAATCCTCACAGTGCACACGATGTGAGGATTCACAAGTCTGCAGCCAGTGACTGCGGACTTATCACTTTAGACTGGACAACACCTTTAAGTCAGCCATGCACATTAAACGGTTGACCAATGCCTCGGCCATTTATTTTTCCGACATTCCTCTCTCGCATACACGAGCACTCATTCAGTCGAGCGCGCCAGTGTTCTTTATGCTATGCCTTCTGCTTATAGAACACAAATGAGGGATTCCTGCTCTCCTGTGTCTAAGTAGCATATGTTCAGAAGAAGAAGAAAATTCAGCTCTAGGATAAGATAAAACACTTACTAGGAAGCAGCAGCTCAGTCTCTCTGCCGATGCTTTTCATCCTGATCTATCCTCTCCACCATAGACTTCAGTAGGCAGCTGTAACCTGCTCCCTAACATAGCTTCTTCCTGTTCAGTAAAAGCTGGGGTATTCATAAGGTACTAAGGTTAAAAGGGGTTGTCCAACTCCATCACCCCCATCTCAACAGAGGACATGTCCTACATCAAATCCCCGTGTATGGAGCTGGCTAAAAAGCTGAACCCATCACACCAGATGGCGGCTGTGTTTCACAGTTGGCATCTGCCTGTAACAGCAGTGGTCGGAGCTCACTCTGATCACTGCCATTTCACCATTTAAAAAAAAACTAAAATTGCCAGAGTGTGCACAACACAATCAAGTTTGTTTTTTTTTTGTATAAAAGATGGAAAAAAAAAAATTAGACTTACCTCCTTTTTCAAACTAAAGAATATAGAAATTTAAAAAAAATGAAGACATTTGGTGTCATTGCGTCTGTAAAAATCCAATTAAACTTCGCAATTAATTCATATGGTAAACCTTTTTTTTTGGGGGGGGGTGGAGGGCTGCCACAACTCCTTTAGAAAATGCGTTACTAAGTGATCAAAACAGCACATTGACTACAAATTGGTATTAAAGGGAATCTGTCTTTCACTATTGTCATTCACTTTCCTTGCCCCGGAAGTCGTTCAAGGCAAGCAGTCATTTCCGGGGCAAGGAAAGTGAATGACTATAGTTGCGCATGCGCTGTAATGATTTTATGCTTTGCCCACTGTTGGGCAAAGCACACTGCGCATGGCGGGGGGAATTTGAAAAGCGCTATCGCGAGAAGCAGAACACCGTCTGTGCTAGTCACAGACGGCCCTACGCAAGAGATGCAGAGGAGCAGGGGGGGGGGGGTAGAGAAGAGAGAAAACGCCGCCCTCCGGACCGCCCTGATTTACAGAAAAGAATCCCAACTTTACAGAGGAATTTTTCTATCAAAACGGGGGTATCTGGATATAAGTTACATACCGATAGCTTGCTTATGGGACGCACTATTCAGTCATATCTTTAGCTGATATGGCTAAAATGGGGTGACAGATTCCCTTTAATAAAAACCATCAGCTCACGACGTAAAAAAGAACAAGTCATCCTACAGCTCCATCAACAGAATAATAAAGTTACAGGTCGCAAAATAGTGACGATTTTTTTTTTTTTCAGTCATTTTCTGAATTTTCCTTACCACTTAAAGAGTACTGATCACCAATATGGGGCTGTCCTTCTGCATGCCCCAGATTGGTGACAGCTACTCTTAAGGCTGGGTCTCACATAGCGATACACCAGCGATCCCGACAACAATCAGGATCGCTGGTGTATCGCTATATTATCGCTGCTGAGCTGCCAAACAGTCAGCTCAGGGCAGCAATCAGCACAAGGACACTGCGGGTAAACATCGCTAGTTACCCGTAGTGTACCTTGGATACCAGCGCCCTGATGCAGGGAGCTGGTAACCAAGGTACACATCGGGTTTCCAGGCGCTGCGCGGTGCCTGGAAATCCGCTGTGTACCTTGGTTACCAGCTCCCTGCATCAGGGCGCTGGTATCCAAGGTACACAGCGGGTTTCTAGGCACAGCCCCACGCCTGGAAACCCGCTGTGTACCTTGGTTACCAGCGGATCGCTGGTCTCCCGCCTGTCACACGCAGCGATGCGTGCCTGTCAGCGGGAGACCAGCGATCAAAAAAAGGTCCTGACATTCAGCGACGATCAGTGATACCCGGCAGGGGGGCTGATCGTCGCTGAATGTCACACACAGTGATATCGCTGAGGAGATCGCTGCTGCGTCACAAAACTAGTGACTCAGCAGCGATCTCGCTAGCGATATCGCTATGTGAGACGGGCCCTTTAACCCCATTCACCCCTTCTTCCAAGAGCCATAACTTTATTTTTCCGTCGATATAGCCGTACGAGGACTTGTTTTTTACGGGATAAGTTGTACTTTTGAATGACATCATACACTTTATCATGTGCTACACTAGAAAAGTGGGAAAAGAAGACTCCAAGTGTGTTGAAATCACCAAAAAAAATGTAAATAAATACTTTTTTGGGTCTTTTATCTACCACGTTCACTATTAGGTGAAACCGATCAGGCAGTAGGATTCTCCAGGTCAGTGCCAGTACACAGATATCAAGCTTGTAAGTGGTGAAAATTTTTTTTTTTTACAAAATTTGGAAATGTTTATATTAAAGAAAAAAAAAATTCAGGGAAACCACTTTTGATGTACATGTAGGTCGTGAGGGGGTTAAGGGAATCTGTCAACAGGTTTTTGCTATCCCATCTAAGAGCAGCATGATATAGAGGCAGAGACACAGATTCCAGCAATGTGTCAATTACTGGGCTTCTTGATGTAGTTTTGATAAACTCACAGATTTATCCAGGCTTACATGGAGCTCAGCATTCACAGAACAGGTAGATCTGCCGCAGAGAAAACCGTGATTTTTATTAAAAATGCACCAGACTAGTAAGTGACACACTATTAACCCAAACTGGAAAATCAGACTTCTATTCAAGATAACCATGTTAAACTTGGGGTTACCAAACATCCATAACAAACCTAGAATTACCTCACCAAAAAAGTTGCGGCAAGTTAAATTCCAAGGAAACAATATCTAAAATATCAAAATTTTATCAATTAACAATAATACACAAATACTAAAGAAAAAAAAAACATGGAAAAAAATACCCCATAAAACCCAAATAAAAAGAGCACACAGTCAAATATAAACATTATGACAAGAACAAGTCCATGAGAATAGTGAGGGAAATACAGTACAAGAGTTTATAAAGGACACTGAACAATAGAAATGGTCCTGAACACTAGAGTACTAAAGCATTGTAGAGCCTGTCATAATGATGGATAAGGGAGATAAACCTCAGAGACGTGAAGGAGCCCACAATAGATGATTCAATGCAGACCAAGCCTATACCCACCCACCATAACAGATAGAGACCACTCTGCTCACATCTTAGGCTGGCTTCACATTTTCGGATGGCAGGGCTGGGTACTTCCTCCATGAAGCTCCGCCCACTGCCGCTCCTCCTCTGTTCAGCTCTGAATGCGGCCTGCTTACCTATCTTTAACATTAGGTACGCAGGCCGAGCGGATGTATGCGGATGCCTCAACATGCGTCGTTTTGATGATGCCACGACCGGCGTCGAACGCAGTGTTGGAATTAGTTTTTTTCTCCACATCGTCAAAACGACGCATGCGGAGGCATCCACATGGCCTGCGTACCTAATGTTAAAGATAGGGTACGCAGGCCGCATGCAGATGTAGGCGGAGCTGACCGGAGGAGGTGCGGCAGTGGGCGGAGCTTTACGGACAAATTCCGCAGCTCTGCCATACGCAAATGTGAACCTAGCCTTAGATAGCTATGCCATCATATATTTGTATTCCAATGTGAACACGTAATACAAAGACAAGACAGAATAGACCTCAGAGTGGTGATTTATCCAATCCTCTGATGGATAGTCAAGATTCCCAAGGGAGGGGGAAATGCATCAGGACCTAGAAAATTGGTAATGTATTAGATATAGGCAAAAATAGGGGCGAGCGTGCAAGAGGAAAGGAATAAGGCTAGGTTCACATCGCGTTAGTGCAGTCTGCTTAACAGACACGCCAACGCTATGATCCTAAAATGTTTTTTTTGAGATCGCATTATAGCGATCACATTAGCGCATGCGCTAGCGCATGTTAACGCATTGCGTCCGACTGCGTTAACAATAGATTTATATGCAGAGCGTTGCGACGGACACTTGAACACGGTAGACCGCGTTCGAGGGTGCATCACAGCATAAAGGAACATCGCTAACACATGCCGATTTTGACATGCGTTAGGCCTATGGCAGTCTATGGGGTGCGTTAATGGATGAGTTGCATCACGTTACTGACGCTTTGTAACGCATCAGTTAAACGGACTGCACTAACGCGATGTGAACCTAGCCTAAGACTACAGTCAAGCACCATACACAAGTTATACATTAACTATGCACATCACATGAAAGCTGCTAAACTGGAATTACTTGTATCTTTCTGTATTTGATATGGAGTATAGGGTGTTACCAGGTCAAAATTGGCTGTTTTTTCCCTTATTTTATTCCTACTGATTCTAAGTAACCTGTTTATTTTTTCAACCCACCATACAGTTCCAGTTGTGTCTTTTTATTTTGCGCTAATTTTTATGGTCTTAGGCAAGGGGGGGTGAGGATTGCGGGTACCCAATAGGATTCTCTAGGTTTTTAAGCTGTTCTGAATTATTACCCTGTGAGGAAAGCCCCTTGGACCATAAAACTTCACAGTAGCGCTGGAGTGGTGCTTCTAATCTAAGTTCCCTGCCCAAATCCTCATACTTACTCGCCATAGTCTTCACCATCGATGGCCACCGCTCAGGGTGGATAAAAATCAATGATTTTTAAAAAAAAAAATAAAAAAAAATCGGATTTTTTTGATTTAAATCGGATTTTTTTCAATAAACTGCTTTTTGAGGAAAATATTTTACCATCCAAAGGTTCTTCCATCATGAGATAAAGCTGAGTTGTTTAACTCAGTAGAATAAAGGCTGTATATGTGTAACATTCACAATGCCATGCTCTTCCAGAGGTTTCTGAAGGATTAGTGGGCAGTTTCTCTCCTATATTATCACAGACGCTCGATTTACTTACACAGTTCTCAAAACTGAATTTGACTCCGCAGAGATCCCAGCCTCTTCTTCACGGCAAAAATGTTACAACATGAACAGAGTTGAGAAAAAGACCTTAAGACTAAGTGCACACGTTCAGGATTATTTGCGTTTTTTTTGCAGAAAAACACATAAAAAACGCACTAATTAAGCATCCTATCATTTAGAATGAATTCTGCAATTTTTGTGCACATGGTGCGTTTTTTTCCGCAAAAAAAACGCATCGTGGAAAAAATAGCAACATGTTCATTAATTTTGCGGAATTATAGCGTTTTTCCCGCTATATTATTGACCTAGAAAGTTCAGGGAAAAATCGCGGTAAAAACGTGTTAAATCCGCACCAAAAACGCGCAAAATCCGCGCGTTTTTACCGTGAAAAAAGTCCGTTTTTGCTCAGGAATATTCTGCAAACATTCCTGAACGTGTGCACTTAGCCTAATCCTATTGTTTTACAAACCTATATGAATACAGAATCAACCCCTTCAGTGCCAAGTCCAAGAAGTTAGACAATATGTTTCTGATTGTTTGGAGTGGAATAGATCTGCACAACACAAGAAGAATGTGAATCTAAGTGTGAGGAGGAGGAAGGGCAAGCAGACAAGAAAATGAAAGTGAAACTTTGAGCACAATACTGCAGCATAGCCACAGACAGACAAGTCTGGATCTGTTTGTGTGTACGATCTGAGGTTTATTACATTCTTTCCTTATAATGGCAGCAGGCCGTAAAAGAGACCCAGTTTGGGAATATTTTAATGAAGCTCCTTCGCCTATCGGTAAGGCAGGCATGCGTGCAAAATGCAAACGATGCAACAAAGAGATGCAAGGCCTGGTGGCGCGAATGAGGCAACATCATGAGAAGTGCGGTGATGAAGATGACCAAAGAAACACTTCTGAACAGGCAGGATCTTCAGGTTGGTAAACATTTTTATTGAATCCTATTTCTAAAGACTGAACTGTCATGTGTGAGAAAAATTATATTTCTTATTATTACTGCATGTTACTGTCATTTGGTACAGTTATGAAGAAAAACAAATATTCCTTTTGGGGCAATGCTGTGTTGTGTACAATAAGCAGAAATTGTATAAACAATAAAATAACAGCATTGACTTTTTTTGTTTAGGGGAATTCATGGATTCTGGAAACTATCCACCTCCAAGATCACCATCATCCTGTTCTACAGTTTCAGAGTTATCCATCCAGGATAGTGCTTCATTAGCAGCAGCATCATCATCAGACACCCACAGCCACATATCACCATCACCCAAAAGGAAGAAAAAACCTTTACCTCCTGGAAGCACCATAGATAGGTTTGTGATAAGAACTAGCAGATTAGAAAAAGAGTTGATTGATGAAAAAAATTGCCCAGTTTATTTATGCAACAAACTCTTCTTTCCGTCTGACTGAGAACCCACATTTCATTAATATGGTTCAGTCACTGAGACCAGGATACAGTCCACCCAGCAGAGCTGATGTTGCAGGGAAACTGCTGGATCAAGTGTATGACAGAGAAATGGAGCAATGTGCAACAGCTCTGGAGGGTAAAATTGTTAACCTAAGTATTGATGGGTGGAGTAATGTCCACAATGATCCTATTGTATGTGCTTGTATAACAACAGAAGAAGGTAAAGTCTTCCTTGCACAAACAACTGATAGTCAGGAAATGCACACACAGCAGAATACTTACAAGAAGTGGCAGTAAAAGCTATAACATGTGAACAAAAATTCAAATGTCTAGTACGCACTCAGTTTGGTCACTGACAATGCTGCAAACGTATCCAAGATGAGAAGAAATTTAGAAGAGCAGGGAGGGAATACAAAGCTAATAACATATGGTTGCAGTGCTCATTTGCTGCACCTCTTAGCCAAAGACTTAAGTGAAAGTGTTCCAGAAATAAAGGCTAATGTTGTTGAAATTGCTAAATACTTCCGTAATAATCATTTTGCTGCAGCAGCTCTGAAAAGGATGGGTGGAACCAAGCTAACGCTCCCACAAGATGTTAGATGGAACTCTGTGGTGGACTGTTTTGAGCAGTATATCAAAAACTGGCCTATTCTGATGACACTTTGTGAAGAAAATCGAGATAAAATAGATGGCACTGTAACGGCCAAAATCCTCAACATTGGGCTTAAGAGAAATGTTGAACATATGCTGAGCTTCCTGAAACCCATCTCTCAAGCTTTAAACAAAATACAGAAAAATAGCTGTTTTATTGCGGATGCTGTTGAAATTTGGAAGGAACTGAGTGAACACTTAAAAACAGAACTACACATGGACAGAATTAAATTACAAGCAGTAAACAAACGAATGGGACAAGCACTGACTCCAGCTCATTTTTTGGCAAATATTGTCAATATCCAATATCAGGGTCAAAACCCAAGTGCTGAGGAAGAGGAGTTAGCTATGACATGGGTATCCAGCAATCATCCATCTTTAATGCCAACTATAATAAACTTCAGAGCTAAGGGGGAACCATTCAAGAAATATATGTTTGCTGAAGATATTTTAAGGAAGGTCACACCAGTAAACTGGTGGAAGTCACTTAAGCGCTTGGATTTAGAGACTGTTCAAGTAATGATTTCACTTTTAACAGCAGTAGCTTCTTCTGCAGGCGTTGAAAGAATATTCTCTTCCTTTGGACTCATTCATTCTAAATTGAGAAATCGGTTGGGACCCAATAAAGCAGGAAAGCTTGTTTTTCTTTTCCAGATTATGAATAGGAACAAAGAAGAAGATGATGATGAAGATGACGAAGAGTGAGCTACAGAGGACAGCAGGGACAGTAGTATTTAAGTTTTTCATGTGTCGGCTGGGCTGACAGTCTAAGTTTCTTAAAATATATATATATTTTGTTTAGCCAAATTAGTTAACAAACATGGATGTTTTTTTAAGCAAATAACTTATGCTGTAATGTTGTTATTGTTTCATTTGAATAAATCTATTTAAATTGTTATTGAGGTCAGGATTATTTTTCTCCTTCCTAAGTACAACAGAACAGTGGTGTCCAAATATGAATGATTAACCCATTAAACTGGGGAGAAAAAAGTAATATAAAAAGTGATTCTAAAAATCTTCATCTACTTGCATGTTAAAGTAGCAAGAACTAGTTTAGGTAGAAACTTTGATTTAAATCACTGATTTATATCAAGCCTTACTGACTAGTGATTTAATCGTGATTTAAATTGTGATTTAAATCAGTTTGATTTAAATCAAATCCACCCTGCCACCGCTCCAGTCGATCTCCAGCAGGTTGTGACCTGCCGGCTTCTCCAGTGGTTGTTGGAGTGAGCCAGAGTCTATGAGAGCATCAGTCAGAAGTTGCGGTCACAAGATGGCATTGATGAAAGGTGAACATGGTGTCAGGCAAGTATAAGTATGTTTTCACACTTGCGTTTTATCGCGCAGTGTATCGTGCGCTATCGGTCGCATCGTGCGCTATCTTTAACATGGCGGGCGCAGGGTCTAGCGCTCGCACGCGTTCATCAGCGTTTGGCGTGCGCTGCGCATTTTCCAGGTGTGCGTCCATACGCGCTAGACGCTACATGTTGCACTTTTTTTCACCCAACCGCTTTAAAAAAACGCGTGCGCAAAAAATAACATTGCAGTCTATGGGTGCGCTGGAGTAAATAATGTCTAAACACTTGTTTAAACCACCTACTACACAAGATACATTGTGAGGAGTGTAGATAAAAAGTTGATAGACAGAGATGACAGAGATGATAGAGACAGATGATAGAGATAGAGACACAGCGATAGAGACACAGACGATAGAGACACAGACGATAGAGACACAGACGATAGAGACACAGACGATAGAGACACAGACGATAGAGACACACGATAGAGACACAGATGATAGAGACACAGACGATAGAGACACAGACGATAGAGACACAGACGATAGAGACACAGACGATAGAAATGTGACATGTAGACAACCCATGCGCCGAAAAACGCAAACGCATGCAAAAACGCTTGAAATCGCATACAAACGCTGCGTTTTTTGGTCATAATGCGCACGCTGATGCGACTAAATATCGCAGCGTTTATAAGTGTTTGCATGCTTTTTTTTAATGCGTTTCATGTGCGCTCGATGCGCTGCGCTAAAAAACGCAAGTGTGAAAGTAGCCTAAGACTATGGTTAGGGACCTTAGAATAAAGCTACCCTACTACCAAACAATTTTGGAGCAAAACTTAAACTTCAAGAGATTATTATCCTCCACGTGGGAATCTTCAATAATAATGCTTAAACAAAACATTATATTTGAGTAAAATTGTAAATTATTTCTTATATTTTAAGAGCTACAGCCTAAGCGTTCATACTGATGCGCAATCTTAGACTAGGGGAAAGCGATGATAGTTTGTCTGAAAATTCCACTATGCATATTTTTTTTTTTCTTTTAAGAGGCTAGATCGGAGACCACAAGTACAATCGTGTATCATATCATCTGTGATAAATAGCCATGCTATCAAAACTCAAAAGCGATAGAACCTCTATTTCAGTCCCAAAACAATACAAACAGATCTCTGAAAAAAAAACTTTAAAAAAAAAACCCTGACACATGCTTCTTTTATGTTGCAAAACAAAAAAAAGTATAAATAAATTTCAAATTATCACATCACTGTTTGTTCATATATGTGCAAGTTTTGTGAGAACAAAGCCTGTTCTTCCGCAAGAACATATCCTTCACATGTTGATGTATGTTAATCATTTACCGTATATCCCATGTATAAGCCGAGATTTTCAGCCCATTTTTTAGGGCTGAAAGTCCCCCTCTCGGCTTATATGCGGGTCATATACGGGTGTCGGCGGGGGAGCGGGGGTGTCGGATCATACTCACCCCTCCGCCGACGCGGTCTCTGCAGCCCCCCTGCTTCTCACACGATCTCCGGCTCCTTCCTGCAGCGGTCACATGGCACCGCTCATTAAAGTCATGAATATGCACATATTCATGACTTTAATGAGCGGTAGCACGTGACCGCTGCAGGACTGAAGTGCTGTGGAGAATGCCTGGAGAAGAGGAGAGGCTGCAGAGAAGCGCGGCGGAGGGGTGAGTATAGCGATATTTACCTGTCCCCGGTCCACCGCTGCGCACTGCTCCCTCGGTCTGACTCCTCTGGCTGTGAATGTTCAGGCAGAGGGCGCGATGACGTCGTTAGTGCGCGCCCCGCCCCCTGCCATTCACAGCCAGAGGAGTCAGACCGAGGGAGCAGGGCGCAGCGGTGCAGAGAGGACAGGTAAATATCTCAGGTGCCGGGGTCCTGAGAGAGCGGTGACACCGGCACCTGGCCCCATAGCGCGCCGCTGTCACCGCCTGCTCAGGACACCGGCACCTGGCCCCCAGCGACGAGAGGCGAGTGTCATTTTTTTTTTTTTTTTTATATGAGGCCTATACTATGGGGCATAATTGTGCAACATATGGGGGCATAATCTGAAGCATATGGGGGCATAATATGGAGCATATGTGGGCATAAGCTGTGGAACATATGGGGCATAATCTGGAGCATATGGGGCATAATCTGTGGAACATATGGGGGCATAATCTATGGAACTATGGGGCATAATCTGGGATAGATGTGGAACATATGGCGGCATAATATGGAGCATATGGGGGCATAAACTGTGGAACATATGGGGGCATAATCTGGAGCATACGGGGGCATAATCTGTGGATCATACGGGGGCATAATCTGTGGAATATATGGGGGCATAATCTCTGAAGCATATTGGGCATAATCTGGAGCATATGGAGGCATAATCTGTGGAGCATATTGGGCATAATCTGTGGCATATGGGCATAATCTGTGCAGCATACGGGGCATATCTGTGCAGCATACGGGGGCATAATCTGTGGAGCATCATATGGGGGCATAATCATTTTTCACCCTAGGCTTATACGCGAGTCAATAAGTTTTCCCAGTTTTTTGTGGCAAAATTAGGGGGGGGTCGGCTTATACACGGGTCGGCTTATACATGAGTTTATACGGTACGTTCCCCTTCCCTTTTTTTACATCTCAAAAAACATTTGCAAAAAATAAACAAACAAGCAGCACTAAAGTGGAGAATAACTGCAACTTTGACAACATAAATGACTTTTAAGCTGAACAGTGATAGACCTATAAGCCCTGCAATGCACAGATATATAAAGGATCAATAGTGTAAATGTACAGAGTGGCATTAAGGAATCCCTTTAAAACAAAGTTAATACATACAATTTCGGTGATTTTAGGGTCTTCTGTTTCCTCTCCCTCTGGATCACCCATGATAACTTCTCTCTGCAAGTTCTCTTTCATTTTAAAGATTCCACACAATTACGGTACTTTTTTTTTTTCCCAATTTTGCAGCAGTCTTAAGAGTGTGAGCCATAATTCAGACAGAGGATTGCAAGTTTCCTTTTGGGACTTGCATAGCAAAAAGGTGTGTAATAGGAGGAGCAACTCTACAGCTCTACTGCCATGTCACCAAACCAGGGTGTAAGGGATGAAGGCAAGTAAGAGGATGACATCACAGACCGACATGTAAGCTTGTGTGGGGCTTTCTAGTCTCCAGTGGATGAAGTATTCATCCAAAGATCTGTTCACAGCAGCACACACTGTTCCAGGATGCAAAACGATGTATCCAGCAAGCTACATATTAGCAGAGGGAAAGTCAGCGCAAACAGCGGTTCTTTGTACACTAAGTCCATGCAAAGAGTCAACAGGATAGCGATATACAGTGCAGGAAATAAGTATTTGATCCCTTGCTGATTTTGTAAGTTTGTCCACTGACAAAGATATGAACAGTCTATAATTTTAAGGGTAGGTTAATTTTAACATTGAGAGATAGAATATCAAAAATCAAATCCCATTGTATAAATTATATAAATTTGCATTTTGCAGTGAGAAATAAGTATTTGATCCCCTACCAACCATTAAGAGTTCTGGCTCCTACAGACCAGTTAGACGCTCCTAATCGATTCGTTACCTGCATTAAAGACAGCTGTCTTACATAGTCACCTTTATAATAGACTCCTGTCCACAGACTCAATTAATCAGTCAGACTCTAACCTCTACAACATGGGCAAGACCAAAGAGCTTTATAAGGATGTCAGGGACAAGATCATAGACCTGCACAAAGCTGGAATGGGCTACAAAACCATAAGACGCTGGGTGAGAAGGAGACAACTGTTGGTGCAATAGTAAGAAAATGGAAGAAACGCAAAATGACTGTCAATCAACATCAGTCTTGGGCACCATGCAAAATCTCACCTCATGGGGTATCCTTGATCATGAGGAAGGTGAGAGATCAGCCTAAAACTACATGGTGGTACCTTGTTATTGATCTCAAGGCAGCTGGAACCACAGTCACCAAGAAAACCATTGATAACACATTACTCCGTAAAGGTTTAAAATCATGTACATGGGCGTACCCATCAAGGGGCGGACAGAATTCAGAATAAAAAAAACAAACAAAACAATCCACTAAGAATGTGGAATTTCAAGTTACCGTAGAATAGAAAATACACAAAATCCAACCCACATGGTTTAAAAAAAATGCAACTTTTCCACTTCTGCTTTAGGTGCTAAAACAAGGGCGGGAAGATTTATACAAGTGTGCAAGCTGGGGCACAGTGTCCACACTGCAGAGCTGTAAGGAGAATATTCAGGGACAAAAGTGGTAATTTCTGACTACATAAAGTGGTGACCATACATATGCAATAATTCACTGAAACTTTTTTAATGAAAATTTCAAAAATAAACAAAAAATGCATTCACAAAACAATAATGTATAGCAAATACAATTGCTGTTAAATTGAAAGGATTTTGCTAAGTAAACTACACACATTGTCAGGTTGGCGCCGTTATATTGATTAAAATGATACCTGGGGCGATGACAATCAATCTTGTGGTTGTTGTTTAATCTGTATCTGCAGTCTTCAGTTAATGAGATTTTCGTGCTCCGGGGAGGGTCTTTATGTGGTGCTTTCCCCTCATATTTATCCTGAGGCTTAAATTACAAGTCACTGAACCTTCAGTGACCTTCCTCCTTTCTGGCGAATTTCATATTGTGGTCTTAAAAAAAAAGTAAGCAACTACAGCAAAATGGCGCCGGCTGTGGCAGATGCGTAGTAGAAAATATCGCTTACCAAGAGATGGCACTACTTTTGTTGAATTTTTTTTTTTAGCTGCACCAAAATGGCACCGGCGGTGCATGCGCAGTAGCATTTATCTGCAAGCAATAGATGCTACTGCGCCTGCAGCACCATTTTGCTGTAGTTACATTTTTTTTTTTTAAAGACCACAATATGGACTGCGCAGGTGCAGTATTTAAAATAGGAGTCAGGTCACAGAAGGTTCAGTGACCTGTCATTTAAGCCCATAAGGATGAATATGAAAACAGAGCACCAGAGAAGACCCACCCGCAGGCTGCCCCAGAGCATGAGAAACGTATTAACTGAAGACTGCGAATACAGATTAAACAACCACAAGACAAATTTCATCTACCCAGGTATTTTAACCCCTTAGTGACAGAGCCATTTTGCAGCTTACTGACTGGGCCAATTTTTACAAATCTGACCACTGTCACTTTATGAGGTTATAACTCTGGAATGCTTTAACGAATCCAGCTGATTCTGAGACTGTTTTTTCGTGACAAATTGTACTTCACGTTAGTGGTAAAAATTTTTTTTATAACTTGCTTTTATTTATGAAAAAAACGGAAATATGGCAAAAGTTTTGAAAAAGGGTCATTAGACCTACCGCTAATTAGGTTTCCAGGAGTCCATCCTGACAGCACCATGGGGACGTCCTCCTCTTTGCTGGGACAGGAAACACACAAGAGATTAAAAGTCCCCTCCCCGCCCCCTTTCCTCAGTGTTGTATCAAGAACCATGACATGTATAATGCACAAAACACTTTAATTATTGAAAATCATATTACAGCATATGACGTATTGAAGAGGGAGGGAGCTACCAGTGCTGTCAGGATGGACTCCTGGAAACCTAATTAGCGGTAGGTCTAATGACCCTTTTCCAGGACGTCCCTCCTGACAGCACCATGGGGAGTACCAAAGAAAGCTCCTTAGGGTGGGATCACCGCCTGCAGAACTTTCCTACCAAAGGCCGTCTGCCGGTTAGAAAGTACATCTATCTTATAATGTTTGCAGAATGTATCAATTCTAGCCCATGTTGCCGCCTTACAAATTTGTTCCAGAGAGGCGCCTGCCCTCTCTGCCCAGGAGGCAGCTAATGCTCTGGTTGAGTGGGCCTTTAGGCCCGCCGGAGGTTCTGACCCTTCAGCTAAATAGGCCTCTGAAATTAAAGAGGTAATCCATCTAGCGATGGAAGGTTTAGACGCCTTTTTCCCTTTACTGATTCCTCCGTAGAGGACAAATAGGTTCGAATCTATACGCCAGTCTTTAGTGGCATCTATGTAGTCTAGTACCACTTTCTGACATCCAACGAATGGAGCCTCAGCTCCTTTTCGTTGGAAGGGTTATCACAGAAAGAAGGTAAGATAATCTCCTGATTACGGTTACTATCTGAAGCAACCTTGGGTAAGAAAGCAGGATCCAACCTTAACAGAATGCTGTTGTCCCTAACCTGAAAATATGGGTCTCTAGTGGATAGAGCCTGAATTTCACCTATTCTTTTAGCAGTGGTAATTGCTACCAGGAAAGCTGCTTTCCTGGTAAGCAAGGAAATAGGCATTGTGCTGTTATTACGGAATGAATCATTACATAAAGCCCTGAGTACCAGAGTAAGGTCCCATATTGGGAGACACTGTCTAATCGTGGGCCGTAGTCTCTGAATAGCTTTAACAAATCTTATCACCCATGGGTGAGAAGCTAGTGAGTAGTCTAAGAAGGAGCTTAATGCAGCGATCTGAACTTTTAGGGTACTGGGTCTGAGTCCCATGTTGAAGCCTGACTGGAGGAAATCTAAAATCTTAGGAATGTCCGGAGTGCCTGTCACCAAGTCGGACCCGCCACTCACTGTACAGAAGCGTTTCCAGATTCTGAGATAGATAACCGATGTGACTGGCTTTCTACTGGCCTGGATTGTGGTTATGACCTGGTCAGATAAGCCTTTGGCCTTCAAGGTCACCCTCTCAGGATCCAGGCTGAGAGATGTAATCTCTTCAGGTCCGGATGATGGATCGGACCTTGATGAATTAAGTCCGGATTCAGAGGCAGCTCTAAGGGGTTTTCGATTGACATGTCTGTTAGTAGAGAAAACCAGCTCCTCTTTGGCCAATAAGGGGCGATCATTATTACTGTAGCCCGATCCTCCTTGATCTTCCGTAATACGGCCGGGATGAGCGCTAGAGGTGGGAATGCATATAACAGATGTTCTTCCCATTTCTGGCTTAAGGCATCCAATCCCTCTGGATCGTCCAAGGGGTTCAGGGAGAAAAACCTGGGAATCTTCGCATTTCTTCTGTTTGCAAATAGGTCTATTTGAGGTGTTCCCCACCTCCGACATAGATCTCTGAAGATATCCTGGTTTAGTTCCCACTCCGTAGGACTCACTTTCTTTCTGCTCAGGTAGTCTGCTATTACATTCTGGGAACCTTCCAGGTGGACTGCCGTTAAGGAAAGGACGACCTGCTCTGCCCAGGTGAATATCATCTCTGCCAACTGTTGAAGGGGTCGATGTCTGGGACCTCCTTGGTGATTCAAAAACGAAACTGCTGTGATGTTGTCCGAGTAAATCCTGATATGCTGATTTTTGAGTTCGGATTGGTTCCTTCTTAGGGCTTCCCATACAGCGTAGAGCTCCTTGAAGTTTGAGGATCGATACTGGATTTCTTCTGGCCATCTGCCCTGTAGTATTCTGCCCTTCAGATGAGCTCCCCAACCCCAGGAACTGGCGTCCGTGGTAACTTTTACATAAGGGGAGGTCGACCATCTTACTCCTAACTTTAGATTGTCTGGCTGCATCCACCAAAGGAGAGATTCTTTTACCGTCTTTGACAGATGTAATGTCCTGTCTATCGAGCTGTAGTTCCGATTCCATGACGAAAGAATCTCTTTCTGAAGGGGTCTTGAGTGGAACTGTGCCCATCTGACGCATGGAATGCAAGCCGTCATCTGACCTAGAACCTTCATGGCGGATCTTATAGAGGGCTGGTGCTTCATTAGAACCTTCGTTACATCCTGTATGGACTCTCGCTTCTTCCGAGGTAAGAAAGAGATTCTTCGACTTGAATCCAGTATAACACCCAGGAAGACTTTCTTTTGTTCGGGAACTAGATCTGACTTTTCCCAATTTATTATCCAACCCAGATAATTGAGTATGGAAATGCAGCGATCTCTGTGTTCGACCAGCGCCTCTTCTGTTCGCGCCACTATAAGAAAATCGTCCAAGTATGGAACAATAATAGTACCTCTGCTTCTTAGAAAGGCCACAATCTCCGAGACCAATTTTGAGAATATTCGGGGAGCCGAGGCCAGCCCGAAGGGTAGGCATTGAAACTGAAAGTGGCAGGTCCGGGTCGGTAACTGCACTGCAAACCTGAGAAGACTTTGTGATGAGTGATGAACTGGGACATGGTAGTATGCACTCTTCAGATCGAGAGTGCACATGAACGCGTCCTTGTCTATAAGGTGGGTTGCAGACCTGATTGATTCCATCCGGAACCTCTTGTATGTGACCCAATAGTTTAGGGGTTTCAGATTTATTATAGTACGGGATTCTCCGGACGGTTTTAAGATAGTGAAGAGGGAGGAATAGTGACCCTTGCCTAACTCTGCCCGGGGAACAGGAATTATGACAGAAAGCCTTAGTAGGTCCTGGAGATCTGTCCACATGACCGAGTCTGTGGAGATCACCGTAGGGGGAACATATCTTTCGGGTGGCGGAGCGCAACACTTATCCGATAACCTTCCGCTATAGTTCTGCGAACCCACTGATTCTGAGTAACCAGTTCCCAGTTTGTTGCAAAATAACGGAGTCGTCCGCCAATAAAGTTGGCGTCATTGTCTCCTAGTTCTATGTGAGGAGCCAAAGAACATATTCTTGTTCTTTCCTCCCTGGGAATGGTAACTCTTATATGATCCTCTGCTTGATCTTCCCTGACCTCTAGAATCGAACTGTCTTCTAGACAGGGAACCTCGCCGAAAGGATTGAGCTCGGCGGGGTTTATCCTCTGGGAAACCCTTCTTAGCGTCTGATACTGATTCTAAGATAGTATCCAGAGCTGGTCCGAAGACCCTAAGCCCTGAAAATGGAATGGAACATAATTTCATCTTAGAGGCGTTATCTCCGGACCATGATTTTAGCCAGACAGCTCTCCTAGCTGCATTAGATAAGGAGCTGTTTCTAGCAGAAAATCTGACCGATTCTGCAGACATATCAGCCAGGAAAGCCGTGGCTGAATTCATAACCGGCAGAGAGGCTAAAATCTCAGCTCTAGGAGTCTTATTGGATAACTGATCCTCCAATTGACTCATCCAATAAACCATGGATCTGGCTACAGAGGTGGCAGCAATATTAGTCCTAATAAGGGCCGCTGAGGTTTCCCAGGCTCTTTTCAGGAGAATATCGGCCTTTCTGTCCATAGGGTCACGTAGGCTAGAGGAGTCCTCAAATGGGATGGCAGTCTTTTTTGTGACTCTAGCTATTGGGGTATCGATTTTCGGAACTTCTTCCCATAATCTAACATCTTCAGGTTCGAACGGTAGTCTTCCCCTGAAGTCACGTGACAAAACTAGACGCCGTTCCGCACTCTTCCATTCCTCCAGGATCATTGTTTTAATGTGATTGCTAACAGGAAAAACTGTCTCTTTCTGAGACGTAAGTCCCCGAACATCAAATCCTGTCTAGATTGTGTTCTGGGAGTTTCCTCGATCTCCATGGTGTTCCGTACAGATCTAATCAGATTCTTAGTATCCTCAGGTTGAAATAGAAATTTCTTTTTCCTATCCTGAGTGTCAGGGGAAGTTCTCCTTCTTCCTCTGAAATAGCTTCTTCTAAATCTGATCTATTTTCAGAGCTTAAATCTTGTTCTCTTGAATCCGTTTCCCATCTGGGCCGCTTACGACTAGAGCCAGGACTACATGGCCACTGCTGAGTAAGTGTGGATATAGAGGCCTGAACCTCCTCAGAAATCATGCGCCTCATTTCAGAAAGCAATGAAGGCTGTTCATCTCTCATAACCTTAGAGGTACAAGAAGAACAAAGGGTTCTGTCATAGCCATCTGGCAGTTTGCTGTGACACACCGGACACCTGGCTGATTTTGCTAAGGCTTTACCAGCCTTTTTTGTAGTTATGGGAGCGGACGAAGTTCCTTTGTCCTATAGAAAAGACAGGAACTTAATTAGGTCGGATTCCTGGGTGGCTGTCAGGTTATGGCTGGGTTTTTTGCGCCAAGCGCACTTACCCACCGCCATCTGCCGCGTCTGTATCCATGAGGAACAAGGTAGGCTGCTTGACCAAATTACTGCTCCTGCCGATAGGGGAAGCGGCGATATGTCACCTGTCTTGGCGTGTCTCTAGATCACACACCGATACTCACGATTAGGTGCTGTAATGGTCTCCACCAGCTCTCGTCGTTCCAGGAAGCGTCTGCTCTCCATGCGGTGAGCGTCTCCCGGATATGACGTCACCGGAAGTGCGACGCTGAACCGGAAGTGAACCGCTCCCCCGGACGCTGGTCACAGCCGAGGTATGGAAAGTATCCACCGCAAAGCACTCGCCAGGCTGCGGGATGCTGTCCTACCAGGAACCGCCTTGCACCCCTCAGTATGAGGTCCCGGACGAGAGCCTCCCACCTGGAGGAACGTCCGCAATTCAGGGCCTGCCGCACCTGGTCTTTGGAGCTGAGGGACTCCCCACTGGAGAGTTTCAGCCCTGGGCTGCTTCACAGGGGGAAGGATCTGGCGTGGCCTCACGATCCCCTGAACCCGGTAAGTCTCCTGTGTGTCCCTCCATGCAGGGACAGGAAACACACTGAGGAAAAGGGGGCGGGGAGGGGACTTTTAATCTCTTGTGTGTTTCCTGTCCCAGCAAAGAGGAGGACGTCCCATGGTGCTGTCAGGAGGGACGTCCTGGAAATTTAGCAATTTTCAAACTTTAAATTTTTATGCCCTTAAATCAGAGAGATATGTCACACAAATTTCTTAATAAACAACATTTCCCACATGTCTACTTTACATCAGCACAATTTTGGGAACAAAATCTTTTTTGTTACGAAGTTATAAGGGTTAAAAGTTGACCAGCGATTTCTCATTTTTACACCACCATTTTTTTTTTTTTTTAGGGACCACATCACATTTGAAGTCACTTTGAGGGGTCTATATGATAGAAAATACCCAAAAGTGACACCATTCTAAAAACGGCACCCCTCAAGGTGCTCAAAATCATATTCAAGAAGTTTATTAACCCTTTACATGCTTCACAGGAACTGAAGCAATGTGGAAGGAAAAAATTAACATTTAACTTTTTTTGCAAAAACTTTACTTCGGAACCAATTTTTTTTTTATTTTCACAAGTGTTAAAAGAAAAAATGAACCACAAAATTTGTTGTGCAATTTCTCCTGAATACGCCGATACCCCATATGTGGGGTTAAAACACTTTTTGGGCGAACGGCAGAGGTCGCAAGAGAAGGAGCGCCGTTTGACTTTTTCAATGCAGAATTGGCTGGACGCCATGTCGCGTTTAGAGAGCCCCTGATGTGCCTAAACTGTTATGATTTGGTAGCTGAGGAGAGCAGGCAAAAAAGGAAATACACCAGAGCAGTTGGAAACTATGAGATTGCAGTACCCTGACTAACCACCACAACTAGAGGCAGCCGTGGAGCGTTCCTACGTTGGTCCTAGACGCCTCGTCACAGCCTGAGAAACTAACTACACCTAAAGATAGAAAGAGGAAAGCTATCTGCCCGGAGCAGATCCCCAAAGAACATAGAAAGCCCCAAACATATAATGGCGGTTAGACAAGAAGAAATACTGACACAGACAGAAAATAGTATGAGCAAACGTTGGGGCCCAAACTTACTAAATAGAAAAGGATAGGAAGGGCACTTACTGCAATCCCAAAAACCCTGAAAAGCACCAACTCTACTAATTTCAAAAACACCTGAGATCACACGACCTCTACCACCTAAATTAGTTCTCTGGTGTAACCAAAAACAAAACAGCAGCCACTAAAAAAACTGGAAAAAGCAAATGTACAAACATCAGTGGCTGAACTGAACTGAGAGGGCAAAAGCCCCCAGAAGGGACCCTGAAGGCCCCACAGAAGTGCAGGACAAAATGCAAAAATCAAGCACAAAAGCAAAAAGAAGAAAATGTCTTATCTGTTAGCAGGAGATTCAGACACGACACAGCAGGCTACCAAGGAAACAGGAATCAAGGATTGAGACCAGAACAATTGATCACCGGCAACCCTGATGGGAAGGCGACTCCCTTATATAAGACCAGTCAGTAACACCTGATTCCCAATCCTCACAATCTTCACTGGACAGTCCAGTACCGTTTGTAACCACCAGAGGGAGCTTCTGCTCAGAACTCATTTCCAGCCTATTCACAACACTAAACAGTGGAAAACCCAACAAGTGACCCCATTTTGAAAACTAGACCCTTAAGGAACTTATCTAGATGTGTGGTGAGCACTTTGAAGCTCCAAGTGCTTCACAGAAGTTTATAACGTAGAGCCGTGAAAATAAAAAAATCATATTTTTTCCACAAAAACAATCTTTTCACCCCAATTTTTATTTTCTCAAGGGTAACAAAACCCCAAAAGTTTTTGTGCAATTTGTCCTGAGCATGTTGGTACCCCATATGTGGGGGTAAACACTGTTTGGGTGCATGGCAGAGCTTGGAAGGGAAGGAGGGAAGTTTGACTTTTTCAACACAGAATTGGCTGACGCCATGTCGCGTTTGTAGAGGCCCTGATGAGTCTAAACAGTGAAAAACCCCCACAAGTGACCCCATTTTGGAAACTAGACCCCCTAAGGAACTTATCTAGATGTGTGGTGAGCACTTTGAACCCCCAAGTGCTTCACAGAAGTTTATAACGCAGAGCCGTGAAAATAAAAAATCATTTTTTTCCTCAAAAATGATACTTTAGCCCGCTATTTTTTTTTATTTTCCCAAGGGTAACCGGAGAAATTGGACCTCAAAAGTTGTTGTGCAATTTTTCCTGAGTACGCTGATACCCCATAGGTGGGGAGGAACCACTGTTTGGGCGCATGGGAGAGCTTGGAAGGGAAGGAGTGCCATTTTCTAATGCAGACTTTGATGGAATGTTCTGCGGGCGTCATGTTGTGTTTTGCAGAGCCCTTGATGTGCCTAAACAGTAGAAACCCCCTGCCAGTGACACCATTTTGGAAACTAGAACCCCCTAGGAGCTTATGTAGATGTGTGGTGAGCACTTTGAACCCCAAGTGCTTCACAGAAATTTATAAACGCACAGCCGTGAAAATAAAAAATAATTTTTTTCCTCAAAAATGATTTTTTTAGCCAGCTATTTTTTATTTTCCCAAGGGTAACAGGAGAAATTAGAACCCCAAAATTGGTGTGCAATTTGTCCTGAGTACGCTGATACCTCATATGTTGGGGTAAACCACTGTTTGGGTGCACGGCAGGGCTCGGAAGGGAGGGAGCGCCATTTGACTTTTTGAACGCCACGTCGTGTTTGGAGACCCCTGATGTGCCTAAATAGTGGAAACCCTCAATTCTAGCTCCAACCCTAACCCCAACACACCCCTAACCCTAATCCCAACCCTAACCCTAATCCCAACCCTAATTGTAACCCTAATTATAACCCTAACCCTAATTATAACCCTAAGGCTAGGTTCATTTTGCATTTTACCAGCCCATTCAACACATAGCGTTGACGGGCTGGCATGCGCTCGCCATTTCTTTTTTACAGCAGAAGACGCCGGAGGATCGGAGGACAGGGGGAGGATCGGAGGACACAGAGCGGACACTGGAAGGTACAGGGGGGGGATCCGGGGACCATAATTCTCACCCTTCTGATGTGCGATCACATCAGAGGGGAGAGAAATCTTTTTTTTTTGTTGCGGTCGCCGTTATACTGTTATAACGGCGATCGCAACACCGGGGTCGGTAAATAACCGACCCGGATCATGTTCTCTGGGGTCTCGGCTACCCCGGGCAGCCGAGACCCCGGAGAAAATTGCCCAAGCCCCCCCAGCACATTGCGGCAGGCGCACTGAGCATGCGCCCGCCATTTTCTCGCCATTAAAGATGGCGGCGTCCACCGGAGGGCCCTGGGGCTACAAGGGGGGGGATCGGGGACCCTTTTTCTCTCTCCTCTGATGTCCGATCACATCAGAGGAGAGAGAAATTAAATGGCACATCATGTTTTTTGTTGTTGCGATCGTCGTTATAGGGTTAATAACGGCGATCGCAACACCGGGGTCGGTAAATACCGACCCGATTCATGTTCTCTGGGGTCTCGGCTACCCCCGGCAGCCGAGACCCCGGAGAAAATCAGACTGCGGGGGGTGCTATTCACTTTTTCCATTAAGTACCTTAATGACCGCTGTTAAAAGGCGTATCGGCGGTCTCTAAGGGATTAAATCCGTCTAATGGTGCCAACCTGACAATCAGGGCCAGCTCCTGGTTTTCGAGGGCCCCGTGCGAAAGTCTCAGTGGGTCCCTTTAACACATACCACGATTCATGGTGCACAAATACGGCACAGAAATATAGGTATAGTACAATGCCAAACATTTCACTTCTTACAATACATGAGTGATATCTATTGTACATTCTCCAATAGCTCAAACTGGTGAATCCTCTCAGCGCGCGTGCCCTGGGTGGGGAGTCAAAAGTTTTCATTTTAGACCAGACAGTATAATCTTCCATACAGAATAACGGGCCCATATAATGATGCTCCACACAGTACAGGCCCCATATAATGATGCTCCACACTGCACGGGCCCCATTTATTGCTCCAAACAGTATGGGCCCCATATAATGCTTAACCCCTTAGTGACAGCCAATTTGCAGCTTAATGAGCGGGCCAATTTTTACAATTCTGACCACTGTCACTTTATGAGGTTATAACTCTGGAACGCTCTAACGAATCCCACTGATTCTGAGACTGTTTTTCGTGACATATTGTACTTCACGTTAGTGGTAAAAAAATTTTGATATGACTTGTGTTTATTTATGAAAAAAACAGAAATATGGCGAAAATTTTGAAAATTCAGCAATTTTCAAACTTTAAATTTTTATAAAAAGAAGAAAAATCCAGCGTAGAGTAGAAGTAATAAAAAAGTTCAATTCTTTAATAAATGCGATAAAAAATAAACAGCAATATACAAGCAGTACAGGTCCACAAAAATGTAGCAGAGCGATCAACGCGTTTCGACGTTAAGTCTTTCTCAAGATCTAACTCTGACTGAGGCTGAGCGTTATTTATAATAGTAACGCACTACACCTGGGGAAGAGCTCCTGGTGTGGCCATCATGTGAAAACAATTAGATATGACTGCAAGAAATAGCTGCAGTGAATAAACTAATAAGGACGACATCAAGAACAATACATATATACACATTAAAAAATGTTAACTCCACAACTAGAAACACCCTATATAGTGAACTTATAAATTCAGATTAATATTGTTTAATTAGATCGCATCTGGCATTTAAGCCTGCTGGAGATCTAGTACCTAAGGTGAGTGATATCTATTGTACATTCTCCAATAGCTCAAACTGGTGAATCCTCTCAGCGCGCGTGCCCTGGGTGGGGAGTCAAAAGTTTTCATTTTAGACCAGACAGTATAATCTTCCATACAGAATAACGGGCCCATATAATGATGCTCCACACAGTACAGGCCCCATATAATGATGCTCCACACTGCACGGGCCCCATTTATTGCTCCAAACAGTATGGGCCCCATATAATGCTTAACCCCTTAGTGACAGCCAATTTGCAGCTTAATGAGCGGGCCAATTTTTACAATTCTGACCACTGTCACTTTATGAGGTTATAACTCTGGAACGCTCTAACGAATCCCACTGATTCTGAGACTGTTTTTTTTCGTGACATATTGTACTTCACGTTAGTGGTAAAAAAATTTTGATATGACTTGTGTTTATTTATGAAAAAAACGGAAATATGGCGAAAATTTTGAAAATTCAGCAATTTTCAAACTTTAAATTTTTATGCCCTTAAATCAGAGAGATATGTCACACAAATGTCTTAATAAATAACATTTCCCACATGTCTACTTTACATCAGCACAATTTTGGAAACAAATTTTTTTTTGTTACGAAGTTATAAGAGTTAAAAGTTGACCAGCGATTTCTCAGTTTTACAACATCATTTTTAATTTTAGGGACCACATCACATTTGAAGTCACTTTGAGACTGAGGGGTCTATATGATAGAAAATACCCAAAATTGACACCATTCTAAAAACTTCACCACTCAAGGTGCTCAAAACCACATTCAAGAAGTTTATTAACCCTTTACTTGCTTCACAGGAACTGAAGCAATGTGGAAGGAAAAAAAATTACGGTAACATTTAACTTGTTTTGAAAAAAATTTACTTCAGAACCAAAGAGGTCGAAAGGGAAGGAGCGCCGTTTGACTTTTTCAACACAGAATTGGCTGGACGCCATGTCGCGTTTGGAGAGCCACTGATGTGCCGAAACAGTGGAAAAGCCCCAACAAGTGACCCCATTTTGGAAACTAGACCCCCCAAAGAGTTTATCTAGATGTGTGGTGAGCACGTTGAACCTCCAAGTGATTCACACAAGTTTATAACGTAGAGCAGTGAAAATAAAAAATCATTTTTTTCCTCAAAAATGATTTTTTAGCCAGCTATTTTTTATTTTCCCAAGGGTAACAGGAGAAATTAGAACCAGAAATTGGTGTGAAATTTGTCCCGAGTACGCTGATACCCCATATGTTGGGGTAAACCACTGTTTGGGCGCACGGCAGGGCTCGGAAGGGAGGGAGCACCATTTGACTTTTTGAACGCCACGTCGTGTTAGGAGACCCCCTGATGTGCCTAAATAGTGGAAACCCCTCAATTCTAGCTCCAACCCTACGCCCAACACACACCTAACCCTAATCCCAACCCTAACCCTAATTCCAACCCTATTTGTAACCCTAACCCTAACTGTAACCTTAACCCTAACGGAAAAATGAAAATAAATATATTTTCTTTATTTTATTATATGTCCCTAACTAAGGGGGTGATAAAGGGGGGGGTTTATTTACTATTTTTTTTATTTTGATCACTGTGATAGCGTTTATCACAGTGATCAAAATGTCCTGCACTGAATGAATGAATCTGCCAGCCGGCAGATTCGGCGGGCGCACTGCGCATGCACCTGCCATTTTCTTTGCAGGCAGAAGACGGGGAGCTGCAAGGAGCCATAGGAGGACATGGAGGACGCCAGGAGGTACCGAGGGAATCGGGGGTCCCGTGGACCCTATATCTCTCCCCCCTGATGTGCGATCACATCAAAGGGGAGAGAAATTACATACAGGATCACGTCTTTTTTTTTTTTCTTTTGCGATCGCCATTATATGGTTTATAACGGCGATCGCAAAAGCGGGGGGACTGCAGGGGACCCAAATTATGTTCTCTGGGGTCTCAGCTACACCTGGTAGCCAAAACCCCGGAGAAAATCCGACTCAGCGGGCGCACTGCGCAGGCGCCCGCCATATTCTTTGCCGGGACAAGACGCGGGCAGCTCCGGGGGAACACCGGGAGGCACGGGGGACTGATCGGGGTTCCCGGGGAGCCCATTTCTCTCCCCTCTGATGTGCGATCACATCAGAGGAAAGAGAAATTTAATGGAGAATCGCGGTTTTTTTTTTTTGATAGCCGTTATAGGGTTAATAACGGTGATCGCAAAAGCGGGGTCGGTAAAAAACCAACCCGAATCATGTTCTCTGGGGTCTCGGCTACCCCCGGTAGCCGAGACCCCGGAGAAAAACCGACTCTGGGGGGCGCTATATACTTTCTCCACAGCACCGTTAACGGCGCTGTGGTTTAAGTACCCTTAAATACCGCCGTTAAAAGGAGTATCGGCGGTCGTTAATAATAAATATAATAACAACAACTTTCTATAGCATAGGGGACAACAACAAAAAAAATATATAAATAGAGGAGAGGGCTTACACTCATTGGAAAATGGTTCTGGTGGTGGGGAGGTGGCTGTAAGCTTTCTTGGAGATGCATTTTCAAGTTCCATCTGAAAGTTGCGAAACTTTGGGGTTAATAGGACGTGCTGGGGGCACAGAACTCCAGAGTAGGGAGGGATGCTCTGGAGAAATCTTGGAGGCGATTGACTGAGGAAAGTACAATTGTGGAGGAGAGAAGGAGGTCTTGAGAGGACTGGAGATTATTCGTTGGAAGGCAATTGGAGATTAGAGAAGAGATATACAGAGAAGACACATTAAGGACAGCTTTGTAGGTCAAAGTCAATAGTTGGAATAAGATACATTGAGGAATTGGGAGTCAATGAAGGGATTTGCAAATAGAAGGGGAGGAATAGCAAGACGAGAGGTGGATTAGTCATGCAGCAGAGTTTAGGACGGACTGTACAACTCCTGGCAAAAATTATGGAATCACCGGCCTTGGAGGATGTTCATTCAGTTGTTTTATTTTGTTGAAAAAAAGCAGATCACAGACATGGCACAAAACTGAAGTAATTTCAAATGGCAACTTTCAGGCTTTAAGAAACACTAAAAGAAATCAAGAACAAATAATGTGGTAGTCAGTAATGGTTATTTTTTTTTTAACCAAGCATAGGGGGAAAATTATGGAATCACTCAATTCGGAGGGAAAAAAAAAATTATGGAATCACCCTGTAAATTTTCATTCCTAAAACGAACACCTGCATCTAAAAATGAGTGGTCACACCTTGGAGAGCTGTTGCACCAACTGGACTGACATGAATCATGGCTCTAACATGAGAGATGTCAACTGAAACAAAGGAGAGGATTATCAAACTCTTAAAAGAGGGTAAATCATCATGCAATGTTGCAAAAGATGTCGGTTGTTCAGTCAGCTGTGTCTAAAATCTGGACCAAATACAAACAACATGGGAGGGTTGTTAAAGGCAAACATACTGGTAGACCAAGGAAGACATCAAAGCATCAAGACCGGAAACTTAAAGCAATAAGTCTCCAAAACAGGAAATGCACAACAAAACAAATGAGGAACGAATGGGTGGAAACTGTAGTCAACGTCTGTGACGGAACTGTAAGAAACCGCCTAAAGGAAATGGGATTTACATACAGAAAAGCTAAACGAAAGCCATCATTAACACCTAAACAGAAAAAAACAAGGTTACAATGGGCTAAGGAAAAGCAATTGTGGACTGTGGATGACTGGATGAAAGTCATATTCAGTGATGAATCGCGAATCTGCATTGGACAAGGTGGATGATGCTGGAACTTTTGTTTGGTGCCGTTCCAATGAAATTTATAAAGATGACTGCCTGAAGAGAACATGCAAATTTCCACAGCCATTGATGATATGGGCTGCATGTCAGGTAAAGGCACTGGGGAGATGGCTGTCATTACATCTTCAATAATGCACAAGTTTATGTTGATATTTTGGACACTTTCCTTATCCCACCAATTGAAAGGATGTTGGGGATGATGAAATCATTTTTCAAGATAATGCATCCTGCCATAGAGCAAAAACTGTGAAAACATTCCTTGAAAAAAAGACACATAGGTCAATGTCATGGCCTGCAAATAGTCCGGATCTCAATCCAATTGAAAATCTTTGGTGGAAGTTGAAGAAAATGGTCCATGTCAAGGCTCCAACCTGCAAAGCTGATCTGGCAACAGCAATCAGAGAAAGATGGAGCCAGATTGATGAAGAGTACTGTTGACACTCATTAAGTCCATGCCTCAGAGACTGCAAGCTGTTGTAAAAGCCAGAGGTAGTGCAACAAAATACTAGTGATGTGTTGGAGTGTTTTTTTGTTTGTTTTACTGATTCCATAATTTTTTCCCTCAAAATTGAGTGATTCCATAATTTTTCCTCTATGCTTGGTTAAAAAAAAACCAAATTACTGACTACACATTATTTGTTCTTGATTTCTTTTATTGTTTCTAAAAGCCAGAAAGTTGCCATTTGAAATGATTTCAGTTTGTGCCATGTCTGTGACCTGTTTTTTTCAACAAAATAAAACAACTGAATGAACATCCTCCAAGGCCGGTGTTCCATAATTTTTGCCAGGGTTGTAGAAGTGCGAGAACGTTAGCAGGGAGGCCACAGGAGGATATTGCAATAGTCAAGGCAGGAGATGAGTGCATGCACTAACATTTTAGAAGAATAATGGTTGGGAAAGGATGTATTCTGGAAATATATTTCAGTTGCAGGTGGAAGAGGTGGCAAGAGCTTGGATGTGAGGTTTGAAGGACAGGGAAGAGTTTAGGGTTATGCAGATTGCGGTACAGGGAAAGCTGATCTCATTTATTGTAATAGATCAGGTAGGGGAGTTAGGTGAAATGGAGGAAAGAGGAGTTCAGTTCGTTCACATTGAGATTTAGGAAGAATAATGAGGAGGATAGACATCAGGTATTTTGGATAGCAAGGTGATGTCTGGTCAGAGAGGTATATCGATTATCAGCGTAGAGATAGTACTGGAAGCCATGGAACTTGAGATGTCCCAGGCCAAAAGGTATAGATTGAAAAAAGTAGGGGTCCCAGAACAGAACCTTAGGGGACACAAATAGCGAGTGGGCGGGATGAGGAAGTAGTGTGAGAGTGGGAGACGATAAACATGTGGTTGGAGAGATGAAACGAGATCCAGGAGAGGGCAAGGTCTCTAATGCAAAGGGAAGAGAGGATTTGTAGTAGGAGGGAGTGGCCAAAGCCAGAGGATAGGTTTCGAAGGAGGAGTATAGCAAATTGTCTCTCAGCAAGTTGTTAGTGATTTTGGTCAGGGCAGTTTAGGTGGAATGGTGTGGACGAAAGTCAGATTGTAGGTTGTCAGAGTTAGATGAGAGATTGGAGGAAAGATGAACTTGGACATGCTGTTCAAGGAGTTCGCAGGCGAATGGGGGCACCAATACTGGGAGATAGCTGGATGTAGAGGTTGAGTCGATGGATGGCTTCTTTAAAATAGGTGTGATCGTGGCAGGTTTGAAGGCAGAAGAGACGGTGCCAGAGGTTAGTGGTAGGTTGAAGAGGTAAGCTATAGACTGGACCAAGGTGAGTCATTGGACTTGGTATATCTTGATTTTTCCAAAGTGTTTGATACCGTGCCACACAAGAGGTTGGTACACATAATGAGAATGCTAGGTCTGGGGGAAAATGTGTGGAAATGGGTAAGTAACTGGCTTAGTGATAGAAAGCAGAGGGTGGTTATAAATGGTATATTCTCTAACTGGGTCCCTGTGACCAGTGGGGACCACAGGGCGTTGGTGTTGGGGCCTATTCTCTTCAACATATTTATTAACAATCTGGTAGAAGGTTTACACAGTAAAATATCAATATTTGCAGATGATACAAAACTATGTAAAGCAATAAATACAAGAGAAGATAGTATTCTGCTACAGATCTATTTGGATAAGTTGGAAACTTGGGCTGAAAGGTGGCAGATGAGGTTTACCAATGATAAATGTAAGGTTATACACATGGGAAGAAGGAATCAAAATCACCATTACACACTGAACGGGAAACCACTGGGTAAATCTGACATGGAGAAAGGCTTGGGGATCCTAACTAATGATAACGTTGACGCCAGCTCCTTCAAGTCTGGCGCATGAGTGCAGCTCATTTCGGGAGTGTCACAGCCTCTGTAGCAGGGTGTATGCTTCCTGGCTTTAGAGGCGCACTGCACATAACCAGAAGGGCCCCATCAACTAGCAAAAGACCTAATAAGCATTCAAAAAGGGACCTTATAAATGTTTTTAAACCCCTTAATGACAGCCAATACGTCTTTTTACTGACATGCGATATAAGAGACTCGCAACCCCACACCGGTGACAATCCAGCAGCTGTCGGCTGTACACTATAGCTGACAATTTGCTGTATCAGCCACGATCAGTGTTGGCACTATCCATACCTGTTTAACCCCTTAGATGCTGCTGTTAACATTGACTACATATAAATGGTTAACAGAATGTTGGGGCTTCCTCTTTATCACAATCGGCACCCAGAGATCATGATTGTGTGGTTCTCATGTTTGCCATGGCAATTCACGACCAAATAGCGGCCTTAGAGTCTGCCGGCTATAGTGACCTGTTCAGAAGTTAGCCACATTTAGGTGGTAAAAAATTATACTTTTTCATTCCCTTTGTCATGTCATTTTGCATTAATTCCTGAAAATCACCTGAAGGGTTAATAAACTACCTAACATAGTAACATAGTTATTAAGGTTGAAGGAAGACTTTAAGTCCATCTAGTTCAACCCATATCCTATCCTAACCTGCCCTAACATGTTGATCCAGAGGAAGGCAAAAAAAAAACCCAAGTGGCAAACAGTAAGCTTCACATTGAGGAAAAAAAATTCCTTCCCAACTCCACATACGGCAATCAGACTAGCTCCCTGGATCAACGCAGTATCTAGGAAACTAGTGAATATAGCCTGTAATATTATACTTTTCAAGAAAGGCATCCAGTCCCTTCTTAAATTTTAGTAAGGAATCACTCATTACAACATTAGACGGCAGAGAGTTCTATAATCTCACTGCTCTTACAGTAAAGAATCTGCGTCTGTGATTATGGCTAAACCTTCTTTCCTCCAGACATAGAGGATGCCCCCTTGTCCCCGTCACAGGTCTAAGAGTAAAAAGATCATTAGAAAGGTCTTTGTATTGTCCCCTCATATATTTATACATTGTAATAAGATCACCCCTAAGCCTTCGTTTTTCCAAACTAAATAACCTCAAGTGTAATAACCTGTCCTGGTATTGCAGTTCTCTAATAACCTTGGTCGCTCTTCTCTGCACCTGCTCCAGTTCAGCTATGTCTTTCTTATACACCGGAGACCAGAACTGCATACAGTATTCTAAGTGTGGTCGCACCAGTGACTTGTATAGAGGTAAAATTAGGTTCTCCTCATGAGCATCTATGCCTCTTTTAATGCATCCCATTATTTTATTTGCCTTGGCAGCAGCTGCCTGACATTGGCCACTAAATGTGAGTTTGTCGTCCACCCATACACCCAGGTCTTTTTCAGTGACAGTTTTGCCCAGTGTTTTACAATTAAGCACATAATTATACATCTTATTTGTTCTACCCAAGTACATGACCTTACATTTATCCCCATTAAAGCTCATTTGCCATTTATCAGCCCAAGCTTCTAGTTTACATAAATCCTCCTGTAATATAAAATTGTCCTCCTCTGTATTGATTACCCTGCAGAGTTTAGTGTCATCTGCAAATATTGAAATACTACTCTGTATGCCCCCTACAAGGTCATTAATAACTGACAGCAGTTTTCAATATGTGGAAGGGTGCTGTTTTTAAAATGATATCACTTTTGGAGGGGGGGAGGGTTCCAATATATAGGACCCCCAAAGTCACTTCAAACCTAGCTAGTTCCCTAAAAAAAAAAAAAAGAAATTTTGTAAATTTCCTTGGAAAAATGAAAAATTACTGTTACATTTTTAAACCTCCTAAAATGCTAACGAAATATAACATTTTACAAATGGTGACGATTTAATGCAGACATGTGGGAAATGTTACTTAAAACAACCCAGAATTGACAAAACTAAAAATGGCGATCTGTAACAAGGAGGCTTAATCCAGGTTTTTTTTTTTTGGGGGGGGGGAGGGAGGTAGGGGGAGGGGGGAGATGGGGAGGATGTGTTCCGTGAGCTGACAAAAAAAAAAAAAAAAAAACTAAACAAGCCAGAACCAGGGAGGAGGTAGTAGAGATGAGTGAATTTGATTGGGTCGGGGCTTATTCGGCAAGCTATAGCGCTTACCAAACAAAACAGCAGAGGGAACCCGGATCGCTCCGGTTGATCACCTGTTTGGTTCCACAGCTGCTGTTGTCGCGGCTGTGTGACAGTCACGACACATGCATGGAGAGCCTGTTTGTTGGCCAGCACCTCCAAAGGCATAAAGGGCAAGCTCAGGCCATGTGTCCAAATTGGAGATGCAGAAGTGGGCAGGCCCATCAGTTAGTACGTGGAGAAGTGTGGACACATACTCTTCTACCATGTTTTTGTAAAGCTGCCTCCTGCCAATACGGAACATATCAGATGGTGGAGCTGAATGTTTTGGCGTGCTGAGAAAGTTTTGCCACGTTTCGGCCATGCTAACCCAGCCTTACAAGGTGGTGGCGTTGCCCCAGCTGCATTGGCGACTTCTTCCTACGCCTTGTTTTTCCACTGAGTTGACACTCAGGTGGAAAACGCTCAGTAGCTGCTCTACCAGCGTGAGCTTGTATTCACACATTTTGCAATCCCACTCAAGAGACTGAAGTAATGATGGTAAGTGGTCCATGTAGAAGGGGATCCAGCAGGGTGGCCACGCAGTAATCAGCACTGGTAACAATATGGCAACTCAGCGATCGTTGCACAGCAACATATATTGGCTCATGTCTGCCAGGCTGCCCAGAGGCAACAAGCTGTCCTCAGTGAGATGTGTATCGTCTGGGTCCTCCATCGTCCAGCCACGCTCCAGTGATGCTTGTTATCAGCTTTGAGCGCCACGCTACTGTGAACACTGTTACTCCTCCTCCCAAACTGTCCCCCTGGCTAGACAATTGGGTACCTGGCCGCTGTTGGGACAGTAACCCACCCTCCAAGGCATGTGTGGACGACAAGCCTGATAAGTATGAATTGGCCCTGCTCCTCCTCCTGTGCCACCACCTCATGCATTATCACCTGAATTATTTTTTCAAGCAGGCTTAGAAGTGGTATAGTAACACTGATGGCATCATTAGCGCTGACCATATTGGTGGCGCATTCGAAGCAGCGCAACACGGAATAGAGACTCACTCATTGGTGGTGAAGTGGTGTTGTTTCACAGAGCAACTCAGCCATGCACGCTGCAGCTGAAACTCCACTACTGCCTGCTGCCGCTTGCACAGTTTCTCCAGCATATGCAAGGTGGAGTTCCACCTTGTTGGTATGTCACATATGAGGCGGAAAGGCAGAAGTGACGCTGCAGCCCAGACAGGCAGTCAGCAGCATGGCGAGAACGTCGAAAGCAAGCACACTGCCGGCACTTTCAGCAGCAGCTCTGACATATGTCTACAAATTTTAAAGCAAGCTCTTCACCACCAAATGCGCCAGGTAAAGGATGTACCCCAAAACGGCTAGGCCCAGAGCTGCTACTAGATTTAAGGTTCATCAGCACCAACCACTCATCTGTCTGCTGTTTGATCCCAGTCCACAGCTCCTGTGCATTGTGGGATTTGTCCCCATAGAGGAGTTTCAAAATAGCCTGCGGTCGTTTCTCCCTGGCTGTGCAGGTCTTACTGTGATCAGACGAGGTCTGGTGGAGGAAGCAGAGAGGAGGCAACATGAACAGAGACATCCAGTAATCTTCAGTGGTGGTAGGCCTTTCCGCTCGGTACCAGCCATCAATACATTTACCAAGTAGCCATATAGGGAGATTTAACAAACATGGCCATGCTTACTGGTCTACCAAATCGGTGGTTATGTGAATCTTGCCAGTGATGGCGTTGCGCAGTGCACACCCGATTTGTTCTGCAACATGTGTGTGCAGGGCAGGGATGGCACACCTGAAAAAGCAAAGGCAGCTGGGAACAATGTACTGTGGGACAGCCACCAACAGTTCTTAAAACTGTCCATCTCCACTAGCTGAAATGGCAGCATTTCAAAGGCCAGTCATTTTGAAATGTCATTCAAGACCATGGCTCGTGGGTGGATAGGTGCATTTCCTTTTTCTCAAGGGTTTGCAGGATGGAGAGCTGAACACTTCCATGGGACAGTGTGGAGATGCTCGTTGACACTGATGATGGTGCTGTCACATCCTCTCTTTGTGGGAAGGAAGGTGGCCCTGTTGATCGTGAGCAGGAGGAAGAGACTGAGACTGCAGCAGGAGGAGGCTCAGATCTGTCATACTTTTCAAGGCATGTACTCCACTGCACCTCATGCTTGCTCCCTGAGGAAGGAGCTGAGGTCTCCGAAACGCGCGTCGGGGTGGGCCTGGGTCCTGTCCTGTCCTATTGCATCAGGTATATTGCTTTACTCCATGTCTGACTACGTATAATTACATGCATGTGCATATGAAAATATTAAAGATCACTTAATGTGGCTGTAGTACATGGTGGGGAATATTAATATGTATATTGCTATGTGGATGGACAGGACTTAGTCCCTTTTGGCGTTTATGTGATTACACCTTATATGTAACTGCCCCTATCCCTATCAGTCACCTTTGTAAGACTTGTTATTCCATTTTTATGGTGTTTAAATAAAGCTGTTGTTTTTATGGGAAATCTTGACTGCCTTTCCTTGGTTACTTTGCATTGCTTTTGCAGTTTTTCCTGCATAGTCCTATATATAGTCTTGCATGCCTGTTATACCTCTCTAGGTACATGCGATGGTTTCTGCCACTTTTTTACTACTCATGCTTGTAATTCAGATGCCTCATCATGCAGGCGGTGCTCAAGTTCAGAACATTTATGCCTCTCTTCAGGCTCTGACTGCACAGTGCACAAATGACCCTCCGCTTGTCGTCAGCACATTCCCTGAAGAAATGCCATGCCAGGAAGCTCCTGTGAGCTGGCTTTGTTGTTATTTCCTTGGCACGGTGGGCAGTAGCGGCCGACATACTGGCTAGGTGCTGCCGCCTGTGCTTTTGCACCCTGCTCGGGCAGCGTGACCACCTCCTCTTCCTCCGACCTGCACACATCAGTAGGATGGCCTTTGTTCCATGTGGGGTCTTGGACATCATCCCCCACACTACTTTCCGCCTACTCCTTACCCCTGCCCTCCTTGCCAGTCTGCACATTGCAGAAAGATGCTGCAGTTGCCAACTGTGTTTCATCATCCTCTGAGATGTGCTGCGGTGATCCACTGACCGAGAGCACTAGCCCTTCCACATACTCATCCTCAAACATAACAAGTGATTGGACATTCTCTTCAACTTCTGGGGTTGGGCCAGGTAGATTGGCCATGTAACCTCAGCCAGTGGAATCAAAAAGCAGAAGAGACTGCTGCATGGTTTGGGGCTAAAAATTAAAAGTTGGAAAATTCCAAACACTTTTGCCAAATTTCTGATATTTTCACAAATAAACACCATATTGAGCAAATTTTACCACCATCATGAAGTACATTGTGTCATTAAAAAAAAAAAAAAAAATCTCAGAATGAGATTTTAAAATTTGGCCTGGTCATGAAGGTGAAACCAAACTCAGGGGTGAAGGAGTTAAAGAGCACTTGTCACCAAAATGCTGATTTTCTAGGTGTATCAATCGATAAGTGTATAAACCCTTTCACACGGCAGGATTTTCCTCCAGTATTTAAAAAGTAAAAAACTAGGAGTGAACATTAGACAGAGAACTACTATATATTGGAAAGGTGCATACCTCCTAATTTGCTATACAAATACCAATGCAAAATACTGACTGACTGAAGTACAGCTGGGTGAGAAGGTACGAATAGGCATGGAGCGACACGACAGCATGTTGACAGACCAAAGACATCAACGCAATTAATTTAGAGCCATGGTTTTGCTGCAAAAAAAACCAAAAAAAAAAACCCAAGTAAGTCACATACAAGTCGCAGTTGCATGTGACTTGCAATAAAATATATGGCTGGTGAGTGGCATGTGAACAGACAATCCAACACAATGTGACAGCACAGAAAATCTTTACATGCGATGTCGCAAGCGACTCCGCTTTCAGTTTTGCTGTGTAGCCCTAGCCCAGTAATGGCAGCTGCTTATTACCATTCTCTAAGGCCTCCTTCACATGGCAGTATTTCCACTACATGTATTATCCGGTTTTTGTTTTCTTTTTTCATGGATGCCACACGTACCCATTTATAACCTATGGCGCAAGTCATGTCTGTGTCTTTACGTGGATCATGTTTCTGTAGAAAGCAGAAACCAGATCATTAGGGCCACAAGGATCCCTAGAAGTCAATTACTTCAATACAGGAAAAGAGAGGAAAATCATTGTGTACCTCTGTTAGGCTGCTTTCACACATCAGTCTTTTGACGTCAGGCGCGATCCGGCGTGTTTTTAAAAAAACGCATCCGGTACCGATGTGTTTTTTTTTACCATTGACTTTCATTAGCGCCGGATCGCGCCTGATGTCATTGCGTTGCATCCGTTTTTGGCCGGATACGTCAGAAATGTACATTCCGGCGGCCGGACAAGACGCTGGCTGCAACTTTTTTTTTTTTTTCCAGAGCCGCCTGATAGTGCCTGAATCGGCGTTTCAGGTGGCCGGAAACAATGCAAATCTAAATTTTATCTTTCCGGATTGAAAAGGTCAGGACGGATCCGGCAAGAAAACTGATCAGTTGCATCAGTTTTTTTAAAATCAGCGCCGGATCCGTCCTATCAGGCATAGGACGGATTATGCCTGACACAAAAAGACTGATGTGTGAAAGCAGCCTTAGTGACCTACAACCCACAGCTTGAAATACTGAGAAACACGGCTAAGAAACTTCACCATATACTACACAAGGATGACCGGTTAAAAATATTATTCAAAGGCCCCCACCCCCCCCTTGCTGTGTTACAGGCAACCTCCTAATTTAAGAAACATCATGATCCGAAGTTTAATGCCCTCAGATTCACTAAGAGGGACATATCCTTGCAATGGGAGGAGATGCAAAACTTGCATTCATATAGAGACCAACGACAAGATCCAAATCCCCAACACACAGCAAAACTATAAGATCCCCGGGACATTCACATGTTCCTCTTCCAATGTGGTGTATTTAATTCTATGCAATATATGTCCTGTGGGTGGCCTCTATGTTGGAGAAACAGGACAGAGACTGAGAGCAAGGATGAGGTCTCAACGTCATACGATTACAGACAAAAAACCCCATCTACTTGTGGCCAAACATTTCTGTGGCTCAGGACACAACATAGACAATATGAAAGTTGTCATTTTGAAAGGCAATTTCCAATCACAAAAACATCGTAGGGTTTGGGAATACAAATTCATTACCATCTTTGATTCTGTTCATACAGGACTCAGTTTGTCAGGAGGATTTATGGCCCACTACCAAATCTGAGCAACTTCCTCCAAAAACAATGAAGGCACCACCAGTCCTTTGATCTCACATGCATATGGGGTCCATAAAACTGTCACACCACTTATCCAATCTTACCTAATTAAGGATTCTCTTTTTAAGACCCCCCCTCTCCGTCTCACATAGCGAGATCGCTGCTGAGTCACAAGTTTTGTGACGCAACAGCGATCTCTCCAGCGATATCGCTGTGTGTGACACGAAGCGACGATCAGCCCCCCTCCTGCCGGGTATCGCTGATCATCGCTGAATGTCCTGGACATTTGTTTGATGTTGGTCTCCAGCTGGCCAGCACGCATCGCTGCGTGTGGCGGTGGGAGACCAGTGAGCTGGTAACCAAGGTACACATCGGGTTTCTAGGCGCCCGATGTGTACCTTGGTTACCAGCTCCCTGCACCAGCGCGCTGGTATCTAAGGTACCCTGCATCGTTTGTTACCCGCACAGTCGCTGTCCTGATCGCTGCTGAGAGCTGCCTGTTTGGCAGCTCACCAGCGATCCTGACAAGTTCATATCGTTGTCGGTATCGCTGGTGTGTCGCTATGTGTGACGGGGCCCTTAACCCCTTAACGACTGCCGATGCGCCTTTTAACGGCGGTCATTAAGGGTACTTAAACCACAGCGCCGTTAATTAACGGCGCTGTGGAAAAAGTGAATAGCGCCCCCCAGAGGTGCATTTTCTCCGGGGTCTCGAGCTATCGGGGTAGCCGAGACCCTAGAGAACATGAATCGGGTCAGTTTTTTACCGACACCGATGTTGCGATCGCCGTGATTAACCCTATAACGGCGATCGCAACAAAAAAAAAAAAAATGTTGTGCCATTTAATTTCTCTGTCCTCTGATGTCGTCGGACATCAGAGGACAGAGAAAAAGGGTCCCCGGGACCCCCATGTGGCCCCCAATCCCCTGCATGTGGCCCCCGGGCCCTCCGTTCCACCGCTATGGAGAAAATGGCGGGAGCATGCTCAGTGCCATATAATAAAATATAGAAATTATATTTATTTTCATTTTTCCGTTAGGTTAGGGTTATAATTAGGGTTAGGGTTTAATAGGAGTTAGTGGGTTAGGGTTAGGCTGGGTTCATACTGCGTTATGGCAGTCCGTTAGACGGACTGCGTTACACCGCAGTATAACGCAGTGTAACGCAGTCCGTTAACGCTGCCATTCACCCCCATTTAAGGGCGCATCGCGACGCATGCCGTAAAGCGGCATGCGTTCGCGACGTGCCATCATTCAGTGACGAAGCCTCGGACGCGGGTTGCAGCGTCTGGGCTCCGTCAACGCTAGCGCATGAATCATCTGCTGATTTCTCTGCGCTAGTGGGTATAGCATAATGTGATCGCGTTATACTATACCGTTACCAGCCCGTCAACGCTATGTGTTGAACGGGCTGTTAAAACGCAAGATGAACCTAGCCTTAGGGTTAAAATTAGGGTTAGGGTTACAATTAAGGTTGAAATTAGGGTTGGGATTTAGGTTAGGATTAGGGTTGGGATTAGGGTTAGGGGTGTGTTGGGGTTAGGGTTGGAGCTAGAATTGAGGGGTTTCCACTATTTAGGCACATCAGGGGGTCTCCAAACACGACGTGGCGTTCAAAAAGTCAAATGGCGCTCCCTCCCTTCCGAGCCCTGCGCCCAAACAGTGGTTTACCCCAACATATGGGGTATCAGCGTACTCCGGACAAATTGCACACCAATTTTGGGGTTCTAATTTCTCCTGTTACCCTTGGGAAAATAAAAAATTGGGGACTAAACAATCAAGTTTGTGGAAAAAATATGACTTTTTATTTTCATGCCCGGGAGTTATAAACTTCTGTGAAGCACTTGGGGGTTCAAAGTGCTCACCACACATCTATATAAGTTCCTTAGGGGTCTAGTTTCCAAAATGGTGTCACTTGTGGGGGGTTTCCACTGTTTAGACACATTACGGCCTCTACAAACGCGACATGGCGTCCAGCCAATTCTGCGTTGAAAAAGTCAAACGGCGCTCCTTCCCTTCCAAGCTCTGCCATGCACCCAAACAGTGGTTTACCCCCACATATGGGGGATCAGCATGCTCAGGACAAATTGCACAAAAACTTTTGGGGTCTTGTTACCCTTGGGAAAAAATATGATTTTTTATTTTCACTGTTCTATGTTATAAACTTCTGTGAAGCACTTGGAGGTTCAAAGTGCTCACCACACATCTAGATAAGTTCCTTAGGGGGTATAGTTTCCAAAATGGGGTCACTTGTGATGGGTTTCCACTGTTTAGACACATCAGGGCCTCTACAAACGCGACATGGCGTCCAGCCAATTCTGCGTTGAAAAAGTCAAATGTCGCTCCTTCCCTTGCGACCTCTGCCGTGCGCCCAAAAAGTGGTTTACCCCCACATATGGGGTATCGGCTTATTCAGGAGAAATTGCACAACAAATTTTGTGGTTCATTTTTTCTTTTCAGAGTTGTGAAAATAAAAAAAAATTGGTTCCGAAGTAAAGTTTTTGCAAAAAAAGTTAAATGTTAATTTTTTCCTTCCACATTGCTTCAGTTCCTGTGAAGCACGTAAAGGGTTAATAAACTTCTTGAATGTGGTTTTGAGCACCTTGAGGGGTGCAGTTTTTAAAATGGTGTCACTTTTGGGTATTTTCTATCATATAGACCCCTCAAAGTGACTTCAAATGTGATGTGGTCCCTAAAAAAAAAAAAAAAAAAAATGGTGTTGTAAAAATGAGAAATCGCTGGTCAACTTTTAACCCTTATAACTTCGTAACAAAAAAAAAATTTTGTTCCCAAAATTTTGCTGATGTAAAGTTGACATGTGGGAAATGTTATTTATTAAGAAATTTGTGTGACATATCTCTCTGATTTAAGAGCATAGTAAAAATTTAAAGTTTGAAAATTGTAAAATTTTAAATTTTTGCCATATTTCTGTTTTTTTCAGAAATAAAAAAGTCATATCAAAGAATTTTCACTAACTGAAGTACAATATGTCCAAAACAATCTCAGAATCAGCTGGTTCTTAAAGCGTTGAGTTATAACCTCAAATGACATGGCAGTGTAAATTGCGGTCATTAAGCTCAAATGGCTCTGTCACTAAGGGTTAAGTCAGTTGTGTAAATTCGCAACCAGTGTGCTTTCATTATATGGTTCTTTAATATTGTTTTACAGTGTGAGAGACATGCAGTCTCGAAAGCTGCTTGTATCATTACTATTTGTTAGCCTTAGAAAGTATCATACCCCAAATTCATTTTGTTTCTCCAGAGAGCATCTTATTCTGTAACAGCACACAGATATGTCCTTTTTTTTTTTCAGTAGCACGGATACCAAGGGCCAATACAAGTCAAAGGGTCTATGAAAAATGGGGAAAGAATCAAAAAGATGATATTCTGGTCCAAATGTATGAACAAAAATAAAGTTTATTAAGTAAAAAACAAATACACAACAGGTGTATAGGGAAGGGGGAGGCACATCTCACAAAAAGTGCTGTAAAAAAACTGGGGCCCACATACATGGGCATAGCAGCATATAACGAAGTGCGCAACATGACTGACCTGATTAAATAGTACACATTACAGGCAAGAATAATGAGGTCATGATTCATAATGAAATAGTTAAGTCCATAGGAAAGTACATATATATAGTTGTATGTAGACAGCCACCATGGCTATGTGCAAACAAACACGAGTTGAAAGACTATACCTATGCACAGGACCAGCCGGGATCTCCGGGAAGTGCACACCCACCCCAACGCACGTTTCGGTCCTGCCTTCGTCAGGGGGTGGTCCATGAAAAAGACAAAGCACACAGATGTGTGCTGTCCGTATTAGACATTGCAAAGTATAGGAAAAAATTTGTAACTTAACTCTTTAACCGTAAATATAGGTGGATTTTTTTTGCATTTCTGAAACTAATTGGAATTTTGATGAAAACTTTAAAATTTAAAATTTATATGCCCTTAAATCAGATAATTATTTGTTTGATATAACTAACATTTCCATATGTCTACTTCACATTAGCATCATTTTTTAAACAGAACTCTCTATTGGGAAGTTAAAAGTTTATCAGCAATTTCTCATTTAACAAAATAATTTTCAATTTTCTTTTCTAAATCATATTTGAAGTGATGGAGGCCTGTGTGGCAGAAATTACCCAAAAGTGACACCATTTTTAAAATACACCCCGCAAAGTGCTCAAAACTACATTCAAGAAGTTTGTTAACCCTTCAAGTTCTACACAAGAATTAATGCAA
>JARQOD010000009.1:121345502-121365550 GCA_033576555.1 Oophaga sylvatica | reverse complement strand
TTTTTCAGGGATTTATAAATCTACCATTGGCCTCGCTTGAAAATAGCTGCTAACAGGGAGCAACAGCGAGCATTCATAGCGCTGGAGCGTGCCTGATCCACTGCTGGGAATTTAGGGCAGCGCTGACAGCGGACGGTGAATATGACGGGACGAATGATGACGGGAAGGCAACGATGAGACTCCTAGGGTAAAAAGGAATAACACTGAAAAATAGCCACGCATTTAAGGGGTTAAACAAGTTTGATAGATCCGCCCCTCGCCTGCTCACGTCGCGGATAAGTGCGTGCTCCTGTCATGAACCGCGGCCAGTGCCAAGGGGAGAAACTGGTTTAGTAAGTGGATCCCGACGAGCCGGTCTGTCCCGCACACCCTGTGCTGAGGTGCCGGCGGTGACCGCACCCTCCACACCCCGCATTATCAGCGCTGTACGTCGGGACAGAAGCTGCATCCGTGAGCGCGGACGCCACACATCCGTGAGCGAGCGGGGCGGGGCCACAGTGACGCGCAGTGCTGTGTGTAGCCGGCAGGGGGCGGGGCCGGATTCCGGAAGTGCTGTGTGTGTGTGTGTGTCAGGCTGCTGTCAGGACAGGAGCTGAGTGAGTATGTCCACGTCGTGTGTGCGGGGAGCGCGGCGCTGTGCTGCCCCCGTGCCTGCAGCAATGCAGCTTCTGTCTGCTCTGTGAAGAAAGCTGTGTATTCTGTGTCTGTAGTCACGTGTGCAGCACCTGCTGTATGCAGCCATATATACACCCAGGAGCTGTGGTTTGGTTAATGGCACAGGTTGCAGCATATAATTTCACACTGGGCACATGAAGTTTCTCCCATTATTTCCTGTCATTTTACATTAATAGTCATTTTGATATAAATTTATTGGAAGAAACCAAAACTGTGACCTAGCGAGCAAAGCGAATGTGCCCCCCTGTATGTGTCTGTTACATGAGACCCAGGGCGTACATAGAAATCATGGGGCCCCATAGCAAAAGTCTGAATGGGCCCCCCCCAAAAAAAAAAAACAGGTGCTCTTAACTCCAGGCACTACATTACATATCATGTACTGAGCCTGCATTACATCCTGTATTATGCTCCAGAGCTGCGCTCCCTATTCACACCCTGCTTGTGTTGCTCCGCACCCTCAGGCATAACACATACATCTTCTAGTCCTACTTACGTCCAAACCGTACAGAACTGTCCAAATTTGTTTTGGGAAGCGATGCGTAAGCCGTTCTCCAGGGTGGTGACCTTGGTCTTGTACTTCTCCTGCCCGTCTACTCTGGCAAACAATGGCTTGGGCACCCCTGGTAAGGGGGCAGTGAGAGGGGTATGGGGGGTACGTGGTGCTGCCGCTGCTGAACCTCCTGCACGCCGGCAGCCCGTACCTAGAACACAGATGAGAGCCATCACTGCACGCAGGGTCCGGTTCCATGTCCTCTGCACGCTACTCTGGGGTCCTGCTTGCTGTCAGTGAGTGGGGACATAAACTGCCACCAACCTAACACTTGCCACAGCTGAGGGTTCGTTACAAGTGTTTCCAGTCAAAGCAATTCTATGTGCTCCCCATAGGCGGCAGCACACAGATTGTCAGGACTGAATACAAATGTAGCAAACCCTCAGCTGTGAGAAGGAACAATGGCTGCTGTGTTAAAGGGGTGAAAGCAGCTGTCAGGGCTCGCTGGGAGCTGGAATTATGTTGTTATGGGTAGCACTATTTTCCACATGAAGCAGGATGACAACACTGCCCCTTTCCGTGTACCTGCACACCACATGACTGTGGGCCCCCTCCCACGATGCAGGGACAAGTTCCTGTCCGTCACGGACCTCACTTAACCATCGCATCCCGCTCCACGCCCGCCTTCTCGCCATGTACGCCGCCATCTTTGCACTCTCACCCCTGTCCTCCCCGGAGACTGGTCGCAGCAGCTGACTTCCGGGTTCCTGTCCAGCATCCTATGTGGGCGGAATCGGCGGCCTGTCAGCTGAGGCTGCGCTTCGGCGTTCCATGTGCGGCCTCTGTGACTCTCCACTGCCCCCTGCAGGAGATGAGCGGCCCATGTTGTGCCCTGTGAGCTATGCAGCCCTGCACCACCCTGTGCCATGTCCGGATTCTCCAGGCTGCCCCAGGGAAGAGGGGCAAGAGTGTCGCGGGCCCCCTCACCTGTCCGGGCCCCATAGCAGCTGCGTGGTCTGCTACTATTGACGGTACGCCACTGTGTGACCCTCAAGCCGTGCAGCCCCTGAGGAGCGCTCGCCGTAGGGTGTGTGTGGTCTGCGTCTGCTCCAAGCTGTCATCTGCAATCACTCATCATCTCTGTATCTTCATACAATGAAGCTGAGCTGAATGTAGCATTGATCTCTGTTTAAAGGGATTGTCCAGGATGTAAAATGGTTAAAAAAAAAATCCCACCTCTCAGCCAATCGGGGTCTGTTTGCTTTGCTGCAGAGATTGTCAAGTACATAATGTGACAGCTGCCCGGGCACTGACCTGTGGGGGGAGCTGTGTATGTGACTGCATCGCTGCAGCCAAGAGCACAAGGGCCAGAGGTGACCCCCAGAGCAATCGGGGCATTACTGTGTGCAGTAAGGTAGCATAGGGAGGGGGTACATATGGGTTGTTGCCCTGGGTGCAAAATTCTTAGGGGTGTGAAATTTTCATGAGAAAAAAAGTAGTTGTAGTGTATATAGTGCCAGAGATGTGGGGCAGTGGAAAAGCCCTAGACTTTTGGCTGGGTGTACCGATCTCCTGTATCCATACGAGCATGACCCTAAGGCCGGCGTCACAATGCCGAGTTTGATGCGAGTTAGTCGCACGACTTTCTCGCATCAACACCCGGAACGGCCGCCCGCTCTCGGACCCGAGTGCGCGGCTGCATGTATTTCTATGCCGCCGCGCACTTGGGTGCGAGAGCGGGCGCCGTGCGGGTGTTGATGCGAGAAAGTCGTGCGACTAACTCGCATCAAACTCGGCAGTGTGACGCCGGCCTTAGGCCACGTTCAGTTTTGGAAGCCAAAACCGGAAAAGAACAATCGGAGGAAAAGTATAATAGAAACACGTCACCACTTCTGGATTTATCACCCGCTCATTTGTTTTGGCTTACAGATCCTGAGCGTGTGACCTGAGGGATCCTGTGGTGGAGCAGGGTGCCATAAGTTCTCTGCCTCACCACTCTCCATGCTGCAGGCTGTTGTAGGCCTACAAAACATCCACGTCCTGTATCAGTGACACCGTAATGTCCCTGCTTTGCGCTGCATGTGCAAAGGGAAAAACTGCACTCAGTCTCTTGCATTTGGTGAGTAAAAACTTTCTTTTTTTTTTTGTATGGGGTGATGAAAGGTGACATCCATACTTTTTTTTTTAAGGGGAGCTTTCAGGGCCCACTGGCATTATTTGTTTTTATGGGAGCACTCGGAGGAGGGGGCATTAGTGGTATTGAAGGGGGTTACTCATGCATTATTACTGGGGCAGAGGTTGAAATGCTTGTATTGTCTCAGATTCTGACAACTCACTGTATATTGTGTGTGTGTGTATATATTATATATATATATATAATATTATATATATATATATATATATATATAATATATATATGCTTCTGATATCACCAGACCCTACTAGGTGGCTTTTCGTGTGTGCAGATTATTCGTGCTCTGTTTGACACATGCAGTGCAATTTCTGTAACCTGCACGTTCGTCTTCGTCTACTTAGTGCAGTGTAGAAGTAGAAAGTGTCCCGGGGCAGCTCCCACTCGCCCTTTTACTGTGTAAACTGCATGATGTCCATTGCCCGGACACGACACCACTTCTGTGCCAGCACCTGTGAACCCTGCGGGTGTTTTACATGCTGCTGGTTTTCTGTAGCACAAAGAGCACTGCATCAGTCTAAACCCCTAACATGTAGTGATCAGTGAGCTGTCCGGAGCATTTTTTAGTTCTCCTTTTACCTCCCTCCACTCTGTTGGCATTGTGCAGTTTTGTTTTAGCTCTTTATTTTATGTCCGGTATGTCGCTGTCATGTAATTTCCAATTGCACAACTCTCTTACCTCAACGCTCTCCCACTTGTCCTCATAAATCCTCTCTTTCGTGTCAGTATGCCCATTAGTTTAGTACATGATATTGACATTTTAATTTTTCTAAAAATGTCTCCTCAAATCATTCAACTCATTTGCCACACATAATACTATAGTATTTTTGTGGCTGGGTTATTTTTTTTTCTCCTTTCTCCGGACAAGCCTGTTTAGAGGGAATCTGCCATCCCAAATCAATAGTATAAAGTAAGCCTGTTCATGGCACCTGTGACAATCACAACCTTTGATGCGAACTGCTGTCTACTTTTTGCAGAAACTGATGTATAAGCAAACTAATTTTGGTGCTCGGTGCACCCTTGGTGTTGCCAGAGGCACAGTTCATCGTTCCACCCTTGGGATTTTCTTGCTCCACCTCCTTCACTGGTGACTGACAGTGCTGGCTTACCTGAGCTTTCTCTGGCAGCAGGGAGTATTGCAGACAAGCCTGAACTGTCAATCACCAGTGAGGGAGGTGGGTAAGGAAAGCCAGTGGGTGCACCCGAATTAGTGTATCTGATTAAACTCGATTAGAACAGTAACGGTTTTGTACTTATTTTTATTTTTTTATAATAAATATATAATATATTGTGACAGGGTGGTAGAAGGGAGATATGTGTCGCTGCATTTAACTGCGTCAGGCCGGGGTCACGCTTGCGAGAAACTCGCACGAGTCTCGCGCCTCAATACCCGCACTGCAGCCAGCACTCGGGACCGGATTGTGCGGCTGCATGTATTTCTCCGGTCCCGAGTGCCGGGTATTGAGGTGCGAAACTCCGGCTAGTTTCTCGCAAATGTGACCCCAGCCTAAGTGATATGAAACGAGCATTTTTATTCGGACTACCATGACAGCATCACGAGAGAGGGGATCCGCCCTTCGGGAACAGGAAACCTACAGATACAAAAGGGCGCTCCCTCACACGCATCAGTTGGTTTCCTGTTCCCGGGTTGTAACCACAGACTCCAGTCCCTCAGGTTGGGGGGCCTGTATGGGGGAGATCATGGTCCAAGGGCAGTGGGACCCCCTGATAGCCCTCTAACTTTAAAGAACTATTGGCTGTAGAATTGTCAATTAAAGAACTGCTTATATACCTGCAGGGTCATCACGTCAGAATCCTCTCAGACAACGGGTAACAGTGGCATATATCAACCACCAAGGTGGAACCCGGTCCGAAGCCCTGATGAGAGTGGCGGAACGCATTTTTCAAACAGCAGAGAGACATTTTCTATCACTGACGGCGCTACAAAATAAGGGGAAAAGACAACACCACAGCAGACTTTCTAAGCCGCAACACGCTTAGGCAGGGAGAGTGGTGTCTAAATACAGCCATTTTCACACAGATTGTCAGTCTCTGGGGTCAGCCAGAGGTGGACCTCTTTGCTACCAGATGAAACAGGAAGGTGGAAAAATTCTGTTCGCTAGATCCGTCAGAGAGGCCTCTAGTTGTGGACGCTTTCCTGACAAAATGGAACTTTGGCCTGGCCTATGCTTTTCCCCCACTAGCCCTGTTACCCTTAGTAATAAGGAAGATCAGGGAGGACAAAGCAAGAATCATACTGATTGCCCCATTCTGGCCCAGAAGGGCCTGGTTTTCATGGCTGAGGAAAATGTCACTCTGCGACCCCTGGGTTCTTCCAGATCTTCCAGACCTTCTCTTCCAGGGCCTAGTCAATCATCCACAAATAGCCGGACTCCATCTAACGGCGTGGAGTTTGAGAGGTCATTATTAAAGGATAAAGGGTTCTCTGACAATCTCATTAATACCCTGCTTAATAGCAGGAAGATAGTCACAACAAAAATGTACGCTAAGACCTGGGAAAAATTTCTAGCCACTGCTATCCTCGGAGCTGAAGGGGAAATCCCTATAGGGCAGATTTTAGAATTCTTGCAGAGGGGGTTAGATCTAGGTCTAGCCACTAGTACCCTGAAAGTACAGGTATCAGCCCTCGGTGCCTTGTTCAACTGCGAGATTGCAAAAAATTACTGGATATCCAGATTTATCAAAGCGGCAGATAGAACGAGACCTATACAAAGAACAAGGTAGCACCATGGGACTTAAACCTAGTTTACGGCTTTACAGAGGCTCCGTTTGAACCTATGGTGTCCGCCACAATTAAAAATCTGTCTCTCAAGTTGGCCTTCTTGGTAGCCATCACATCTGCGCAAAGGATAGGAGATATACAATCTCTCTCTAGGGACCCTCCTTACACACAGATTATGAAGACAGGGTAATAATTAGACCGGACCCTGCCTATTTACCCAAAGTCGCCTCTCTGTTCCATAGAGCACAGGAAATGTCCTCCTCTCCTTCCTTCCTAACCCCACTAACCAGATAGAGGAGAAACTCCATACCCTAGATGTCAGGAGGTGTTTATTACATTATCTGTCAGTAACTGATCCATGGAAGAAGGGCAGCGCCTTGTTTATATGTTTTCAGGGTGAGAGGAAGGGCTTTAGAGTTTCCAAATGCACATTAGCAAGGTGGATTAGGGAGGCTATTTCTCTAGCTTACTCAGCAGGCGGCGGTCCGGCTCCACAGAATCTGAGGGCGCATTCCACTCGAGCAATGGCAACTTCTTGAGCATAAAGATCTGGAGTATCCATCGACCAAATATGTAAGGCGGCCACTGGTCTTCTCCTAACACCTTTTTTAATCATTATAGATTAGACATGGGTGCCTCCTGGATCTCTACTTTGGGTTAAAGGTGCTGCAGGCTGTAGTCCCTCCCTAGAAAAGTGTTACATCTCTGTAATTCCTCGTGGTGCTGTCATGGTAGTCCGAATAAAGTATTAAGTTACTTACCGGTAACAGTATTTTTCGGAAGACCATGACAGCACCCTTAGTTCCCTCCCTTGCACATGTATCAAAACACTCCCTTTAATTATAAAGTCCACGTAGACTAGGTTGTTTAGAGTTTGTATATAATTTTGTGTCATTAACCATGGAGGTCTTCTTGGCTCTGTAATCCAACTGATGCGTGTGAGGGAGCCGCCCTTTTGTATCTGTAGGTTTCCTTGTTCCCGAAGGGCGGATCCCCTCTCTCGTGGTGCTGTCATGGTCTTCCGAAAATACCGTTACGGTAAGTAACTTAATACTTTCTCCAGCGCACTACGTGTTGTGAGGGTTAAGTTGCAGAAAAAGGGCTGGTTTTATGTGGACCTTCATAGAGCGGGTGGGGAAGGTCCACTTTATCTCCCCTGCCAGGACCTGCGTGAGGTCATGATCATGTGATCAATCACATGATGCAAAGTCACAGGCTTGGGTTTAAATAACCGAGCTTTACAGGCAGTCTGGGTTCAGCAAGACTGGAGAGAGGCGTCTCCAGTGGTTTTGTGTCTTGTAGAGGACGACTGAACCTGTGTTGCTCCAGAGCGGGGTGCCACCCGCAACACATGGACTGTGATGCAGCGTTTTTTGTTTTTCTTTTTTTTTTTTTTTGCTGTTTTAGCCGGAAAGGCTGAGTTTTGTTTCCTCGTGTTGGTTTATGCTGCGTAATAATTAGCCAACCCAGGATTCAAAGAGACTTTGTTCTTATTTCTCTATCTCCTTATACCGCCACGTGAGTTGGACTACACAAATATTTAATATAGTAGTAGGGATTTGCTCTGGTAGGCAGTGGCAGGGACGCAGTGATGAGGCACAGGCTTAAGTCCAAACTTCAGTGGTTTATTAACGCTATAAACAGTAGGTGGCATAAAGTACGGGGGAAAAAACAAACGTACTCCCGGTTAGAGAACCATCGGTCTAAGACTCGCCCTTGCATGGGACGGCTTAACTAAGCAGCCACCTGGTCACCACGAGCGACGTGGTTAGGGTGCTGGCAACCGCCAGGGGCCATTCCCTGGGTTGCTATGAAATTTTGTTGCAAAACCCTTTGCAGCATATATAACCCTACAATACAAATTCAGGCCAACACCAGCCTAGCTCCTCCACCCCGAGATTCCCCCACTCACTGGTTATACAGGCTTCATTGCTGCACTGAGTAGTCAGGTGTTGCCCTGAAAACCCGGAGACTTAGGGAAAACCCAGGCCCAAATTTTATCCTGCTGGGAGAAAAAACTTCATCTAGCACTACACCTTTCAATCACCACAATTATATGCACTGCTCAAAAAAAAAAAAGGGAACACTCAAAAAAACACATCCTAGATCTGAATGAATGAAGTATTCTCATTGAATACTTTGTTTGTACAAAGTTGAATGTGCTCACAACAAAATACACAAAAAAAATCAAGGAAAAACAAACTTTTTTAAACCAGTGGAGGCCTGGATTTGGAGTCACCCACAAAATTAAAATGGAAAAACACACTACAGGCTGATCCAACTTTGTTGTAATGTCCTTTAAAAAAAAAGGGCTCGTTTGTATGTGGGCCCACGTGCCTGTTAACCCCCCTACAACCCCGGGCTCGATGATTGTGAGGGGCTCGGGGGATTCCCCCAGTCCGGACAAAGATCCGCCCCCCCGAAAAAGCTGGGTGCAAAATACGGGGATGGAGGAACATGAGTGCTAATGGTTCAGGGCTGGGGGGGGGGCCCCCATGCTTATTCCTTCACTTGCAGGAAAAGCTGACACCCCCATGCTGAAGATGTTGCAGGCAGCAGATCGCTCTCCCCATCTCCAACTCCCTCTGTCAATGCCAGTGTGAACCTGCTTTCATCTGTAAAAGGCACGGGGCCCCGTGGCGACTTTCCCAAATCCGGGGTTTTTCGGGGGCAATCCAACACCCTGCAGGGGGTGGGGGTGAGCACAACCCCCCTCTGTGGAATTGGGCCATAACCACCCCCATGGGGTTGGTTTTCAAAAAGTTTTTGGGGACACTAATTTGTGCCCGCTGGGGGGTCTTTTGAGGGTCTGGGAGTGCTCCTTCTGTTTCCTCTTTGCACAGAGGGGGGGTAGCAGTCCCGCTGGGGTTTTTTCCCCCCTACGGCCCCCCCATGTTCCTGGTGTACTGGCCCCGTCTCCGGTATTCCCCCCCCCCTCTGAACACTTGCTGACAGACACAGAAACCCTTTTGGCAAGTCGCATTTATGTGCCATCCTGTATGAGCGCACTACCTGAGCCCTTTTGTGGTTTTTAATCCGTCTCGCTCCCGAGTGTGAAAGCACCTTCAAAAGTGCCAAAACATCACCAAAAGCAAAAGGTATGAGGAGGTTTTGTGGGCCCCACCGCAAAACACTCCTTTTTTGAGTGTCTGATAATTTACAATAATTTCCATCTTTGTCTTTCCATTTGCACAACCCTGTGAAAATTTTCAAAAAGTGTTGCTTCCTAGTGGAAGTTAGATTTCACGAAGTTTGATTTACTTGGAGTTTTATTCTGTTTTTAAGTGTTCCCCCTTTTTTTTTTTTTTTTTTTTTTTTTTTTTTTTTTTTTGCCTGAAATCCTTTTACAAGTCTACGTAATAAATTTTTTGTCGTTTTTTGTAGGACGCCTTTTAAAACTTTTACAACCTTGACTACCCTTTCTCATGGTCGGGAAGGGGGTTTCCCCACTTTTGACATAGAGTATTGTACGTCATGGCGATCAGTGGAAAAGGAGCTGGCCCTGGCCAATCACCGCTAAAAGCTCTGTTTAAAGTAAACTGGCCTGACTGTCAAAACCCAAAGAATTCCCACACCCCCCCGGGCTGTCTAACCTCTCAAAACTGCAACCCATAATGTTTGCAGATTTAGGAGACAGGGGGGGAGGTGTCTCAATTTACGGCCCCCAATTCATACAGGTTGCGATCATTGCCAGGCAATCAAAACCCTACAGCGTGCCTGTTGCCTGGTAATAGGGGTTCGACATTGTCTCCCGAAAATTAAATGCATTGCTTATTAACCACGTCTGACAAAAAAAAATTTAAAGTCCGGTAGGGGACTAAAAAAGAAAAAAAAAGTAAAAAAAGATTAAAAATTTTTGACCTGAAGGAAGCAGGGAGGCGGGGGGGGTGGGGAAAAAAAACCCCCCGAAGAAGCCCTCCCCCCCCTTTCCCGCCTCGAAGAACAAAAGGGGGTCATTTTATGGAATCTTTACAAGGTGAGTTTCTGCTACTGACTACTTCACATCTCCCTTATCTCATTTAAAAAAAGGGCTAAATCCTGCTACGTTTTCTTTTTTAAGTTTCCAAAAATCAGGTCCTTGTGGGGGGGTTTCCATTTTTTTAAACCCCCTTCACCCCCAAGTGGTTTGCACGTTAATGAGGGGGCATTTTTCCAGCCCGTCCTTTTGAGTTTTAACTCCGAACCCTTTTTCAACGGATTTTCGCGATTCTGAGTTGTTTTCTCGTGACATATTTCTTCATGTTAGTGGTAAAATTCTTCCATATAACTTGCTTTATTTTAAAAAAATACGCAAATATGGCAAATTTTTAAAAATTTTAGAAATTTTTCAAATTTTAAATTTTTTTTCCCTTAAAACAAGAAATATGAAACAAAATAGTTAAGAATAACATTTCCCCTTCTACTTTACTCAAACAATTTTGGAATCAAATTTTTTTTTTTGGGGTTTATAAGGGAAAGTTGCCACGTTTCTCATTTTTCAAAAAATTTAAAAAGCCATTTTTTTTTGGGACCACCTAAAATTTGAAGTCACTTGAGGGTCCTGAAAAAAAATCCCCAAAAAGTGAACCTTTTCAAAAACTGCACCCCTCAAGGTACTCAAAACCATTCAAAAAGTTTATTAACCCTTCGGGGGCTTAAGGGAAATAAACAAAGTGGAAGGAAAAAAATGAATATTTAACTTTTTGCCCAAAAGTCTTTTACAAACTTTTTTTTATTTTCACAAGGGTAAAAAGGGGAAAATGGGCGTAAGGTTTTTAAGCAATTTCTCCTTAGTCGCCCTACCCCATTGGGGGAAAACCAGTTTGGGCCAGGGGGCTCGTAAGGAAGGCGCCGTTTTCTTTTTAAACAAAATTGGCTGGGTTGAGATTGGACGCCGTCGCGCTTGGGAACCCTGTGGCCTAAACGTAAAAACCCCCCCACAATGACCAGGGAAACTAGACCCCCAAAGGGACTTTCTAATCTGTTTTAGAAAATTTGAACCCCCAGTGTTTCAAAAAAAGTTTTAAAGCCTGGTTGAAAAAAAAAAAAAAAAAATTCCCAAAAAGGGTTTTTTAGTCCTAAATTTTTAAATTTTCCCAAAAAATTGGCCCCCAAAAGTTGTTTTTCCAATTTGCCCTGATCGTTTTAAACCCCATATGTGGGGGGGAAACTTTTTGGGCGCAGGGCAGGTTGGAAAAGGAAGTAAATTTTTGGGAATGCAACTTTGAGGGGTCATGTTCCGTTTGCAGTGCCCCAGTTTAAAAAACAGGGGAAAACCCCCCACAAGGACCCATTTTGGAAAAAACCCCCCAAAGGAACTTTTTAGATTTTTGGGTGAGCATTTAAACCCCCCAAGTCTTCACCAATTTAAAAGCCCGGCTAAAATAAAAATCCTTTTTTTTTCCCAAAAAAAATTATCTTTTAGCCAAAATTTTTTATTTTCCCAAAGGATCGGAAAAAATTGACCACATAATTGTTGCCCAATTTGTCCTGAGTACCTGTCCCCCATATGTGGGGGGGAACCAGTTTGGGCCCGGGCAAGCTCGGAAGGGAAGGAGCCCATTTGCTTTTTCCAAACCAAAATTTGGCTGGAATTAGATTGGTCCAGTTGCTTGGGGCCCCCTTGTGCCAAACGGGGAAACCCCCCAAAAGACCCTTTTGGGAAACTACCCCCCCAAGGAACTTATCAGACTTTGGGAGAAATTTTGAACCCCAAGGTTTCACAAATTTAAAACGTAACCGAAAATTTTAAAAAAATTTTTTTCCACAAAAAGACTTTTCACCAAATTTTTTTTTTTCCCAAGGTAAAAAGCCCAAAAGTTTTTTGGGGCAATTTTCCTGATACATGATACCCCATATTGGGGGGGTTTCCCATGTTTGGGTGCAGGGCAGATTTGGAAGGGAAGGGACGCCGTCTCATTTTTTCAACGCAAAAGGCTGGCCCCCGTCGGTTTGGAAAGGCTCCGATTTTGCCTAAACAGGGGAAAACCCCCCCACAAATGACACCTTTTTGGAAACTAGACCCCTAAAGGAACTAGATGTGTGGTGAGAATTTTAAACCCCCCAGGTTTTTTCACTAAATTTAAACTACACCTTAAAATAAAAATCCTTTTTTTTTTTTAAAAAAAAATGTTTTTTTTTCGCCCCCATATTTTTTTTTCCCCAAAAGGGTAACAAAAAAATTGGGCCCAAAAATTGTTGCCCAAATTTTGTCCTGAGACGTGATACCCAAAAAGGGGGAAAACTACTGAAAGGGGCGCATGTCAGGCCCGGGAAAGGGAAGTGGGATTTTTGGATTGCAGCTTTGGGGAAGGGTCGGGGGCGTCATTCGCTTTTGGGGAGAGCCCTGATCCCCTAAACATGGAAACCCCCCACAATACCCCCTTTTTGGAAAATAACCTCACAAGGGAAATTTCCCAAAGTTGGTGAGCACTTTGAACCCCCAAGTGCTTCACAAAGTTTATAACGCACGCCAAAAAAAAAAAATCCTTTTTTTTTTTTACAAAAATGATTTTTTCGCCCCCAAAATTTTTTTTTCACAAGGGGAACAGGAGAAATTGGACCCCAAAATTTTTTTCCAATTTGCCGATACCTGATACCCAAAGTGGGGGAAAAATACTGTATGGGGGCATGTCGGGGTCGGAAAGGGAAGAGTGAGTTTTGGATTCAACTTTTTATGGAAGGGCTGGGGGGCATGGTTTTTGGAGGCCCCTAGCCCAAAAAAGTGGAAAACCCCCCCAAAGGGCCCCTTTTTGGAAAAAGACCCCCCAAGGAACTTTTTTAAAGTGTGGGAGCGCTAAAGCCCGTCTTCACAAAGTTTATAATGTACAGCCGTAAAAAACCAAAAAAAACTTTTTTTTTTTTACAAAAAATAATATTTTTTGCCCCCCGTTTTTTATTTTCCCAAGGGTAAAAGAAGAAATAGGACAAATTTTTCAAAACTCTTGGGGGCCAGAGTACGCTGATACCCCTATGTGGGGAAAAAACTACTGTTTGGGGGCATGGCAAGCCAGAATGAAGGAAAAACCGTTTTTACTTTTTTCAACGCGAATTGGGGGAATGGGATCGACCCAAGCACATTTGGGGGCCCCCGTGTGCCTAAACAGCGGAACCCCCCAATTCAACCCAAACCCAAAACCCCCAACACACCCCCAACTCTAGTCCCAACCCAACCCAACCCTAAAACCCCAACCCAAAATCTAACCCAATCCAACTTAGCGCCCACCCCAACCCAACTTTAGCCGAAACCCAAAACCCCAACCCTAATAAAAAGGGAAAATAATATTTTTTTTTTATTTTTTTTTTTTTCCCCTAACTAAGGGGGGATAAAGGGGTTTTTGATTTTACTTTATAGGGGTTTTTATGTGCCTTCACGAAAAAAAGACCTTTTTATTGAAAAAAGTATTTTTTTGCTCCCCACTTTTGAGACTATAATTTTTGCTTTTTTTTCCCCCAAATTTATGTGAGGGTCTTAATTTTGCGGACAGTGCGCTTTTTTGGTACCATTTTTGAGCATGACATTTTTTTGATCGTTTTTTTATTTCGTTTTTTTTGGGGGTTAAATGAAAAAAAAAATCACAATTTCGAATTTTTTTGGGTGAGGCTTTTTTTATTGTTCCGCTGTGAAAAATCGAAAAGCATTTTTCTTCGGGTCATACATTATGGCAAACCTATTTATAAATTTTTTTTATGTTTTGGCGTTTTTATAGAATAAAAAAAATTTTTATTAAAAAAATTTTTTTGCATCGTTTTTATTTCGAGCATAACTTTTTTTTTTTTGCTGATGATGCTTGTGACGCCGTTTTTTGCGGGACAAGATGATTTTTTCACGGTACCATTTTTATTTTACCCTTTTTTTTGATGCGTGTTAAATTCCCTTTTTGTTCACGGTATGAGAAAAGCCTGATTTTTTGTTTTCGTTTTATTTTTTTTTTTTTAAGGGGTTTCACAAAAGGGGGTTAAACTAGGGGGACAGTTTTATAGGGGTGTCGTTCGGACCGGCATACCATAAATTTTTAACTTTTTTTGTTTATTTTTTTATTTCAATAAGTAATGAATTTTTGGGGAATATTTTTTTTTTTTTTTTGGATTTTTTTTTACACATTTTTATTTTTATTTTTTTTTTCTTTTTTACTTTGTCCCGGGTGGGACACACTTATTCACAATCGCTGGGGACATGTGCCACCTCTTCCACCAGCGAGTGACAGCATGCAGCCTTCCCATCCCTGCCTCGGCAGGCACTGGGGAAGCCGCCCCCTCCAGGCCCCAGCCATTTTGGATCCGGGCCTGGGGGGGGGAACCCAAGAGCGGATAAACCCCCTGGTCTGGGGGTCTCGGGGGGGCGCGCAGGGACCCCCACCCTGCCACCCCCCCCCTGTCCCCCAGCACACCGCATCATGTTTATCCGGTGTGAAAGGGGGTTTAATGTCCGGGCGGTCCGTGACCGCCCTGACCAGCACGGGGGTCACGTGATAATCAGCTACACCCCCGGGGCATTCTGCGCTCCCTCCGGGAGCGCGCTAATCGCCCAGCGTACAAACCCGCCATGGGCAGAAAGGGACGGTTTTATGGCGGATAGTACTCTTGCAGAGAGGGGGAAGCCATCGGGCCTGGAAACGTGACATGGCGTCTGTGTTTCCAAAAATTTTGCACCCAAAAACAAAAGGGGTCCCTTCCCCTTTTAGTCTTTTGTGCACCAAAACAGTATTTTTGTGCAAATAGGTGTAAGATGATTGGGTTGAAATTACACAACAAATTGTATGGTCCTTTTTCCCCCCCGCCCCTTGGGGCACAAGCCATGGGGTTATGCTGTGCCACAGGAGGACACTAAGCAAACATAAGCAAAAAAGTTAACTCCTCCTCCGCATTCACCCCTGTTGGCTCAACCCTGAACCAGTTTTTGCTTTTCGGGGGGGAGGCATAGGTTGCCTCAGACCCACTTTTTTTTCATTTTTTTTTTTCCCACTTTTTTATTTTTTTTTCTTCACCACGATGGGCGACGGGACTTAAGAAAGTCCGATCCCCCAAAAACAACAGGGGGCATCGTGGAGTGTCGCCTCCACTACCCCTCCTGCTACGCTACCAGGGGCGACAGATCCCTTGCAAGGGCCGCTCCCCCCCATGGTCCCCTCGATGGGGCGAGTGTTTTGGTGTAGCGACAAGGGATACCCCACCAACCCCCTAGAAAGGGGGGGCAAAGGAGGCAATAGTGACCCCTCTCCCCCCCCCCTATAAAAGGGGGGGACGGGATTGAGGAAGAGGGCTACACTGCCGCAGTCCCGGGGATGCCCCCTTCCCGTTCCTCCCCGCAGTGAGAAAAAACATGTTTTAATCTGCCCCCCCGCGACCGTTTTCTACTCCGGGCCCCGATCTCCGTGACCGCCTCTGCGTCACACCGCGACCGTTTTCGCGTCGCGACGCGTCCTTCAGCGTCGCGCGGGGGCGCTTCTCCTTCGCGCTCAGCCTAATTTGCCCCCCGGCTTCTCCCCGGGGATGGGCCGCAATTGTAATTTAAATCCCCGGCTTGGGCCGGGTGGCCCACCCATAAATTTACCCCCGGTTTCAGGCCGGGATAGCCTCAATGGGGAGGCTGGCCACGTGCCCTCCCCCACATCGCACGCCTTGCCGGGCTTCGCTGCAGGGCCCCCTCCGGGTTCCTCCCCCTCCCCTCCCACGCTTCTGGCACTTCTCGTGCCATACGAAAGGCTATTGAACCCGGCCCCATCTTTTTGGGGGGACACGCTGAGACCCTTTCTCCTCTTTCCGGGCTCGACATAGGACCTTGTGAGTGCACGCTCGACTATTCTAACGTTTTTGCCCCTTTCTCCTCAGCAGGCTCCAGGCAAAAAATATTCGCAACCCAAAAGGCGTTAAAAAGGCTGACAAAATACACGTAGTATATCCCGCCTGTGTCTCATGCACCCTCCCTCCGAAAAGCAGGGGTTCCCCAAAATCGTGCCAGTCCCAAGAGCCCATTGCTGCTTCCGCCAGGACCCCCCTACTACGTTGGGAGTCCCTACCTATTTCCTGACCCCAACGGAAAGGGTCCTTCGGGTGGCCCGTTTGGGGCGCAGCCAGGGATTCCTGATTTCCTTGGATACTTCCGGGCTCCTTTCTAGCCAGGGCGTCCCTTTTCCAAAAAGGGGCCCTTTAGCCTTCAGAGGACCTCATCAGACGGGGGGCCGCCCCGCGTCAGCCAACGGTCGTCAAAAACGCCGCCATAATGCACTCCCCAATCCTTGCGGTTTTGCACGGCGACCACCCCTCGTCCCCCTCTCCCAAGACTTAGTGTCAGATTTTGAGTACGAGTCGGATACAGGGGATACCCGAATTACCAGAGTTTTAAGAGTCCCCCTAGATTTCCTTTTTGAGGCGATAATAAAATCCCAGATAGATGAAGAACCCGGGTCTCAAACCAACATCATATCTCTTTTTAAAAAAGCCAAAAGTCCCAAAAGGGTTTAGTAACCACCCTAATTCGGACATTTTTCGGGGACATAGGGAACTCCCAAAAACTTTTTCAGGGCTAAGTCCCCAAAGCACATACCCCTTTTTGCAACTTGCAAAAGAGTGGGCTGAATCTCCCTTTAGATCCCCCATATCTCGGGTTTGCCAAAAACCCTTTTGCTGTTTCGTGGTTCACTATTTAAAACCCTCAGAAAAATCGACAAACCGCCAATCAATTTTGAGGTGGGTGGGCTCTCTTCTCCTTTCCTTTGCGGCCCCCTGGGGAGCAAAAGGCCTTGGGGGCCTGGGCTAAAATCTGTTAAAATTAAGGAATCCCCTTCCCCCCGAGGCACGTAATCTGGCCTATCAATTACTGGGGCAGGCACACATGGAACATGCTCCCTAAGCAGCAAATTGCGCTGCACTCACAGCCCCCAAATGCTTCGCCATTCGGAGGGTCCTTTGGCTCCAAGAGTGGCATGCAGACCCTGTTTAAAAGAGGACTTTGATTTCGCCCCCTTATTTTTCGGGGCGTCTTTTTGGGAGACGCTTACAATTATCCCCGACCACAGTGGCAAAAGAATTTTTCTTCCGCACGCAAAAACAATCGGTCCTTTCGGTCTAAATACCAAAGTTGTTCCGACCATTTCGTAGCCCCTTTTAAGGGGCCTCTGCCTCGACCTCACTCGACACCCGTTCATCTGCAAGACAGGGGCTCACAAACCCCTTTAGGTCCCTCCCCGGAGAACCTTCCTCGCAGGAATTAAAGCTCCTCCCCGCAAATACTTCCCAATGACTCCTTGCTGGGACGGGGGACCCAAACAAGGGAGGCCCCGCCTCTCTGTTTTTCGAGGGCTGGGGGGGGTCGTTCAAGACCGATGGGTCCGAGATCTTGTACACTCCGCTACAAATAGAATTTTGGCTCCCCCCCAAAATCCAAGGGTCCGCAAATTTCCTTTTTTTCGGCCTAACAACTTCGTCCCGGGGTCATCGTCCCCCTTCCTCAAAGGAAAGATTCAAAGGGTTTTACTCAAAACCCTTTGGGTTCCCAAGAAGGGCGGGTCCCTTTCGTCCCTTTTTGGACCCAAAATGCTGAACAAATTCACGGGTCCGCCATTTCAGAATGGAATCCCTCCTTCTGTTGTCGCATCTCTAAAAGAAAAAAATCCCGGGCTTCTTCGAATAAAGGATGCTACCTACACATTCCATTTTCAGACGCCATCAAAAGTTCTGCGTTTTTGCGCGGAGGGGAAACATTTTAAATTTGCCGCTCTGCCCTTGGGCCCCGCAACCGCCCCCAGATTTCCCCAAAAAGGTCATGGCGGCCGCCAGGAAATTTTTACACTCTGGGGTTGGGGTCCTTCCGTCCTGGACGCTTACTCATAAAAGGCCCTCTTTTGGGGCCTCCCCAGAGAGTGTCGGATCACATCAACACTCTCTCTCCGCCTGTTGGTTAGTGAATTTGGAAAAGTCCTCCCCCATTCCCTCTCAGAAATTCCTTTTTGGGAAATATTCGGGGACACCTCCCCAAGGGTTGGTATCTCCCCCTCCAAGAAAACTTCCTGAGGGGGGGAGTGCTCCTGTGTTCTGGGCCCTCTCACCCTGGGGGGCGCCTTTCAGGCCCGGGGAAGATGGTAGCTTCCTCGGGGCAGTACCGTTCCCCGTTCCTCTTCGCCTCTTCAACGGGAGCTAATATCGTCTGGACGGGAACCCAGCGTCCCCCAATCCCGCTTCTGTCTTTCTCCCAGAGGAACTCCCCGAAAAGGTGGAAAATGCTTCATCGTGATTCAAGGGAAACCCTTTTTTGCCTTCCCCTTGGCTGGGGTAACTACCGATGCAGTCTCCTCGGATGGGGGGGGTGTTCCCTTTACCCACAGTCAAACCTGGTCTCACCCCGAAACCCCCTTTCCCATCAACTTTTGGAGTCAAGCATCAAAATAGTCTCTTGCGTTCCATCATCTTCTGGCCGTCGTCCCATCCGGACCAGTCAACACCACGGCCGGGCAAAATCAACCGTCAGGGAGGCACTCAGCAAACAGCAAAGTCGAGGGTCACACACCTGCGCTGGCCCCAGGCAAACCGCCGCCCACCCCGGGGTTCACATCCCGGAGGGACAATTGGGGGGCCGATTTCCTCACCCAAGGCTTGACTCGGGGGGAGGGGTCCCTCCCCAAAATTTCCAATCATTTCCCGCTTGGGGCATCCGGATGGGACTCAGGGCACCAGATTAAATCCCAAAAGTTCAACTTTCAAAATCGATCCCGCGTCCCTAGCCACGCTCGGATGCGAGCCTCCCTGGAGCAATTTCGCCTTCCTTACTCTTTCCACCTCTTCCTTTAATCCCCAGGTGACCGAAAGATAAAGGGCGGAAGACGTTCCTCTCATCCTTGCGCTCCGGACTGCCTCGCCGTCCGTGGTATGCGGAACAGTGCGTTGGTCCAGACGCCCTTAAAATTACCAGATGCCCCGGCCCTTTCTTTCCAGGGTCCTTTTTAAACCACCCAAAATTCGAAAGCGCTGATTTTGACGGATCCATGAAGCCGGATCTTAGTCGCGGTTTTTCCAAAAATTTGCCCCAAAATGATAAATGCCAGAAACCCGGCTTCCGCCCGCATTTATCATCATCTTTTCCGGTTAAGGACGGGGGTCGCCCCCTCTGATTTTTTTTCATCCCTTTCCCTTCTGGAATTTCTCCAAGCAGGAAAGGACCGGGGGTTTGCTCTCTCCTCCCCAAGGGGGGTTTCCCCTTGTCCGTCCTTTTTCCAACGACGGTGCATCAAGTCCAGGTCAGGACTTTTTCCCGGGGGGCACATCTTTTTCCCCCCCCAAGGGCCTTTGGAGCCTTGGGGGTCTTAATCGGTTTCATGCCTTTCAGGGTTCCCCTTCGACCCTTTTTCGAAGGTCCTTATCGCTTCTTTTTCCTGGGAAAGGGTTGTCTTTTTAGTGACAATTACCCTACAGCGGGTACGGGTTGGGAGCTTTTTCTTGTAAAACCCCTTTCTCATTTTTTTACCAGGACAAACTAGCCCTTGGATTTCCCCCCTTTCTTTTCCAAAAAGTTGTTTTTTTTTATTTCACATCAATAAGGGGGATAGCTTGCCCTCTTTGTCCGGGGCCGATTCACCGTACTGAAAAAGCCCTTCACACCTTGGGTTTGGGGAGGGCTCTCCGAAGGGGACATTTCAGAAGCATCTTTCTGTAAATCGGACCCTTTTTGTGCTTTCCCAAGGCCAACAGGCTTCCTGCTTCAAGGCCCCGTGCCCCAAAGATCTTTAACGATCCAAGAGGCGTAACGTGTAAAAGGGCACCATCCCGGGTGGGATTAAGGCAACTCCATCATCGTGGGGGCCTCCGGGCATTCGGCACGCAATGTGCAAGGCGCGACTGTCCGTCTTTCCCTTTCGTCAACATTAAAAACCATGCCAATTTTTTCAGATGCGGCACGGCAACAAATTCTGCAACACTGTTGCCCTCTGTAAAATTTTTCGTTGACTGTTTAAGGTTTTTTTTGCTGGTTTGGTTTA
>JARQOD010000009.1:121316162-121345402 GCA_033576555.1 Oophaga sylvatica | reverse complement strand
GATAATGGGGAGTCTTTCCCCCCACCCCCTTTTTTCCGGGGCCCCGTAACGTGCAGGAACGGCACAGGCAGAGGAAGCCCTTTTTTGTATGGAGCTTTTGGGGGGCCATTTACCCTGTAGGGGGCATTATTTAGGGCCCAGTATTCTGTTGGGCATTATGGGGGCCCCGGGGATGGGGGGGGGGGACATGCAAAAATGGGGTATTATATGGGTGTTTGAGGGGGAGCCCTATGTGGTCCCCCATAATATTGTGGGGACGGAAACTGCCCGTCTGTACTGTGCGTCGGGGGTTTTGGGGGGTTTTTGAGTTATTGTAAAATTTACAATGATATCACTCTTGTAATGGAAGAAGTGAAGTATTTGGAAAATTTTATGCGGCCCCCCAAAACATTTTATAAAATTCCAAATGGCCCTCGGCAGAAAAAGGTTCCCCCCCCCTGCCCTAGAAAATTTCAGGGTTGATAGGGGGTTGTTCTATTTTGGGCCCTTTTTATCTGTTCGAGTGGAGAACATTAACCAAGAGAAAATGGTAGCGGGGGGAGAACCGTTGTGGATTTCAAAAATCCTGTGTTGTAAAAGAACCCCTTTGTAATATTTAAAGGGCTCCCTGCTTTGGTACAGTGATCCGGGGGTTTCCCCAGCAGAGATCTACTTTGTGATCAACGTTCAGTCATCAGAAAAATATCTTTTCTAATGTTTAGCTTGGGCCCATAAAAAAATTTACTGTATAAATTAAAAAATTTATAGGCAAATTTAGAAACGCTTTTTTAACCTGCGATGTGGCGATGAAAAAATTATCTTTTTAACAAATTTTAGGATTTTTTTTTTACCACTTATAAAAAAAACATTGTGGAATTACACGTTGTTTTTTTTGCTATTTCCAGTAATCTATGTGGCATAATGTCATTCAAAAGTACAACTCGTCCCACAAAAAAACAAATCCTCATACTGCTATATGGCTGGAAAAATAAAAAAAAAGTTATGGCTCTTGGAAGAAGGGGAGGAAAAAAATTGGAAAAAACCTGTGTCTAATATCATATCAGATGACTTGTTTTTAAGAAATCCACTTTTATCCGATTATGTAAATGAGTACTTCCAGGCTATGAGGAGGACGCTGCCCGGAAGAGGAGTCTGTTTCTTCACTTCCTTATGCTATTTTCCTCTCTTCTATGGGCTTTGGCTTCATGTTCCTTCTGAGCAGGCAGCGGCGAGTCACTGGAATCTTCTGCTCCCAGTGTTCTCCGGCGAGCAGAAACCTTGCACTACACAGTACCAGTGACTCGCTGGCGCCTGCACAGAAGGAACGTGAAGCCAATGCCCATATAAGGGCGGGACACTGAAGAGGAGCACCGAGAGATGGAATGCGCAGGCGCGAGATTTCTGGCAAAGCACACAATGTCGCAGGGACAGAGTGACTCTGTAGGAGGCAATACATGGGATAATGAAGTGAGGAGACAGTTATGTTCCATGCAGTGTCCTCCCCAGAGCCTGGATGAACTCATTTGCATAATCACATAAAATCGGATTTCTCAACAACAAGGCATCTGATATGAGGCATAGAGGTAGGATGTTTTTCAGCAGTCTATAACCTGTATCCCCATATTAATAGGTTAGATCACTCACAGGACCATAAGACGCACCCAAAATTTTGGGGAGGAAGATAGGATTTTTTTTTTTAAATAAAAGTGGAGGTGCGTCTTATAGTCTTATATTTTTATGATAGCTTACTGTGAGGGGGGTGGCTATGGTGGAGCGGGGTCCCAAAAGGCAGGGTCGCTGCTGCAGGAAACTGGCAGGAGTGAGGCAATGCTGTGGGCCCTGGGTTGGGAAGAAGGGGTGCTCCATGGTGAAAGGCTGCGGTGGGACTTTGGGTTTTACAAAATTTTGGGAGGATCGGAAGAGCGGGACTCCCGACATTTTCTGACAGCCCAGGGCCCGTGGCAGCCTCGCACCTCTAAACACCTTCTCCTCTCAGCCTGAGGCAAGCAGCATCGCCCCACTCCACTGCAGCCCACCTTGGTAAGCTACATTTGGATTATAGGATGATCCCCTATTTCCCACCAAATTTGGAAGAAAAAAGTTATCCCCAAAATATGGTAGGTTACATGCATTTATTTCAATAACACGAGGCGTAAAAAACTAAGCATAAACTGTGGAAACATAGCCTAAAAGAGTTCAGAATATTTAATTTATACAGGAAATTCTTGATAGTAATGTTACAACTTGAAGCTAAGATATTGTATTTTAAGCAATTCTGGATGGTGCATCATAAAGCTTGTAGAAGCTGAAGTCTGTTAGTAAATGTTTACTTTTTATTGCTTGCTGATTAAATATTATAAAAATGTCAGCAAAAAATTAAAAACCTTAAGGATTGTCCAAAGCAAAGTAGGTCAGAGCGTCAAGAAGAAGAGATGTTACTTTGCAATTATGCGGTTTTTGACCTCATTAATAGATACAATATTGTTGTTTTTTTTTTTACTAGATACACTACCAAAAGACAAGCAATTAATAAAGATCTAGAATTTAATCTTACAAAATACTGTACACCAGTATGAAGTGTTTACAGTAAAATTAGAAGAAAAGTGACCAAATATTATAAACCAAGAAATATCGTCACTCCTTGCGGAGCTCAACATGCTAAGCATGCAGATGAGGAGACTTAAAGCCGCAATGCTCCTCTGGGAAATATGCTAATTATGCAAATTGTCTCTTCAGAGAGGAAGAGAGCTAGAACTCTAGTGAAGAGACAATTTGCATAATTAGCATATTTCCCAGAGGAGCATTGCGGCTTTAAGTCTCCTCATCTGCATGCTTAGCATGTTGATCTCCGCAAGGAGTGACGATATTTCTTGGACAATGGTCTGACGCCTCTCACACAGCCAAACCAGATCTCCGCTTTGCACTGACGAGGGGCTGAACCCCGAAACACAGTGTCTGCAAATTGAGATTCTGGTTTGGCTATTATCCTAGGTCATGTGACAAGGCTCGTTAAAGGGTCGACATTGACTTGTAGGATTGCTACCTTCCAAAAGGTGGCACTAGAGTTCTAGCTCTCTTCCTCTCTGAAGAGACAATTTGCATAATTAGCAAATATTATAAAGAAACGGTGAATAGCTAAAAAACAAAACATGACCACATTGGCAGTAATACAATTAAAAAAGGGTCATAGGAGGCAGATTCGCTTGGGCCTTAGATCTGGAAGGGACCCCAATGATCTCTCAGCCTTTTATGCCAAGACCGGTACTAGCACCAGGGCCTGAAGTTTTTAGTTTATTTCATATTAAAAAATACTAATGAACTATGATGACTTATTGAATCCTGCTAAAAATTTCTATTCCTAAGTGGTCCTCGAAAACTGTAGAGGGTCTCTTGATAATGGAAATTTTATAAGGAAAAATAGAATATTTGTAGAAAACTATTTACAGGTCCATATCATTTGTTAGCAAAGTATTTAAATCCATAGTAACACTAGCCCTTATGTCATGTTTTAATTTAAACCCCTCCTAAAATTAAACAAGGCCCCATTGAAAATAAAAGCAGCTATTATTCACCTCCCACACTGGCACCATTCAAGTAATGTCTGCCCTGCGTCTTCCAGAACTCACTTGACAATGTTATGTCATGTGAGCGCCGATTCACTCACACTTCCCTTGGACGAAACTTAGACGTCCGGGGATGAGGGGGTTTAAGGTCTCTAGCCCATTAGCGTCCAACGACTGTAATGTTATGTAAACGTTGCAGCCAATGTCACATAAGTGCTGGTAGGTGCAAGGCCAACATTGCCGAAACGGTGCCACAGAAGTATAAGCAGATTTTATTTTCAGGCCCAGTTTCATTCAAGAAGCAGTAGACAACCCGGATAAATGGAAATTGACCCTTTAAGAAACGTCTCCACTAGTAGAGTCTTGGGTGACAAATACTGTACGTTTTCAAGTGGAAAGAGACAGGAAACACAGGCTGGATAGAGTTGACCTCCAAGTCTGTCATTACATCTGCTATATAACCACTTACAGTGAGCTGAGGACTTTCAATTCCCACCCAGTATATAGGTTTAGATTGAAGAATTGTTGTTCTAAATAAATAGAAATATGTAAGTTATTGGAAAAAGATGTAACATGTGCACACGTATTCTGCATGGGTTTCAAAGAGAGAGTTAGTTACACAATGAAAATAATAACATCTATGTACTGTTAAGGCATGTTCACATGTAGCTCCTTTGCTGTGTTTTTTTCATGAGCTGTAATCATTCCCCCTTGCACATTGACTGACAGCCTGCTCTACATACACAAGCTGCGCACAGGCTGCAGTGCAGGCTGTCAGAGTGCTGGGGACTAATTACAGCACACTCACTGTGTAATGAGCAGTGACTAACACCTCCCTGATGACTGAAAGTCAGTGGCTGCAGGGAGAATAAAGCTAATTTTCTCCTTGTAGCTGCTGCTCCAGTAAACCTACCAGTCATTACTTAAATGCCATTTACCAGAAGATTACCCCTATATCTGCAGGTAATTTTTTTGAGGTGTCAAGTTCCCTTTAGTAAATATTTCTATTGCCCTGTCTGAAAACTTGACTAATTTTTCAACTCTACAGGGTCATTTTACAACACGGTATATTTACCATGGAGCTGATTTCCATAGAATGGAAAATATTACTGTATTGTTATCAATGTCAAAGAGGTTATTGATGCTAATGTTCTTTATCTGTTGGTTAGAGCAACCAGTAATTAACTTTGTATGACTTGCAAAAAAAATAGAAAAGTTAATTTGTTTGGAATGTCATATACTAATCTGATTATCTCACATAATAGTGTAACATGGTTAATAGAGATGAGCGACTTTGGCTCCGGGAGGGTCGAGTCGGGTTACGGGCCACCCGACTTTCCCAAAAGTCGAGTCGAACGAAGTCGGCCGACTAACGGAAAAGGTCGAGTCGGAGTCGAAAATCCGACCCCAATGGATTTGACCGTAATACAAAGAGCAGATATACGGTACTGTCTCCGAAGCGTACAGCTGTATACGGTGTAGGGGAAAATTTCAATCTCCATATATATTTCTGGAGTCACACACAGATAGTCAGCATGTATTTGTCTGTGATACCAGCCGGTACACGGTAGTGTGTGAGGAGCGTACAGCTCTATACGGTGTGGGAAAAAATGAACGCTCAGTTACTGTGCAGACAAAAAGAATAAAAGCATTAGTGCTGTATAAAAAGCAGTCTGCACAGCAGTGTACACACAGCAATACAGCTATCAGGCAGCCATATAACCAGTGCTGCTGCACACAGGAAAATCCTCCCCTGTCACTGCACACTAACTGTACAGCACAATTGCTAACAGCACAAGCACATAAGAAGTTCTCTTTCCAGCCCTAACTCTCTCCCTACTGATAAACAGCAAGCAACCTCTCCCTACTGTTAATATCGGCAGAAGTAAAATGGAGGTCGGCGGTCAGGGCTTTTATAGACACTATGACTCCCCCCAAAGCAAGCCAATCACTGCAATGCCCTTCTCTAAGATGGTGGTGGATGCTGCTCATGTCATCTCGTTGCCCACAGTGTACATCCATACTCATTGGCTGAAAAAAGGCGCCTGCAAGCATTCTGGGAAATTCGACTCGCGCGCGGGTCGACGACCGCATGGCCGACTTCATGCTTTGACCGACCTGTTTCGCTCAACTCTAATGGTTAATATATGGCGTAAAATAATCAACAATGTGATAGCAATAGGTATGTGGACATATACAAAGGGCTCCAAGGTTGCGGTCTTACAAAGACAGGAATATAAATCTCTAAATTTCTTAAGAAATGTAAACAGTGTGTTACTAGTATCTTACTATATACACACACACACACTACATGCTTTATGGTTATTGAAACATTATTTTAAATGGGTTTTCCCCTACTTTAAAAGATATTTTCAATGGGCCCAGGCTGCTGTTATAAAAAAATATCCTATATTCCCCACGAACTGGCACCGCTGTATGTCTCTGGCTACTGTATCTCCTGCCGGTTAACAGTCAAACATTGCTGATTTCTGGACATCAACATCTGTAAGGGGCATCATGTGACTGCTAGGGCCAGTCAGAGGCCTCTGATCGACTGCTGCCTTCACCCATCATCCAAAAGGAAACCAACACAACTATCTGTAACGCAGTAGCTGTTAGCCACATGGTGCCACCATGAGTGTTCTCACCACCCCTGACTAGCTGCCAGTAAAACCAATACCAGATAAATGATTGTCTAAAACATAGCTTGCATGGCACAGGTACTTAAACACTTACTTTTTTGCAGAAAGGTCACTTTTTACCGAGAGCCTGACTTAAACCAATTGCGCACTCTTGGTCCACTACACAACAGGATGAAATCATCCATTATTTCCAGATCATCAGTTCATCTAAGCTCATGTTTTCCTGAACTCATCCTAGGCCCAGCTATAGTCTGCCCTTTTTATTATCTCAACCTGTCTTAGCTCCCCTCAGGGCTTATGTATCTCACAGATATATCAAAGCGCCCCAGCCTGTAGACATCTTCCAAAGTTTTTTCTCTCTGTAGGTTGTAAGAACTGAATTTTGAGATGATTTAGTGAATCTTGTATCGAGCAGGGGGTTGGACATGATGACCCTGGAGGTCCCTTCCAACTCTAACATTCTATGATTCTAACTCACAGCCCACTATTAAGGCACCAATGAGGCATCATTTTTGGCATCTTGCCTATGAAATCTCATCAATACTGTAGGTAACCCTCTTTCTCACATCTTTACCAGCCTTCAGCCCACCGACATTGCCACAATGGACAAGCCCCTTTGACCGATCAAAACTCTCATGAGGAACAGGTCTAAGTCAACTATTAAAATAGGCCAATCACAGGTTCCCCAGGAACTAAATGTGAACCAATTGTGTACTTATGGGTAGTTGTGGTATGACCATTAGTGACAAACCACTCTTTTTATCTGCTCCTTCTATCAGCACTGTAATGCAAACAAACAATGCAGTCACCTACATCCGCACCAGGTCCTTTCAGGTCTATGTCGGTAATAGCATCTTCTCCTGACAACGAATTAACTACCATTCTCGTTTCCAACTACTGTGACGGGGCTTGGCAATACCATCACACATAGCAACCCACTAGTTTATGCAACCCAGGACTTCAAATGGAATCCTACAGCTGATACATGTATTAAACAAACACTATAGTTTCAGTTACGGTAATTATGTTTTTCTCTGAAGCACTGCAGCATTTCAAAAAAACAAAAAACAAAAACCCATACATTTAAATACGTCCGGGACTATGCTGCCCAGATGGCTAGTTCAAGAGGCCGGTCCCCAGTGGTTTCTCCCCTTGACTGACAGGTTTCTACCCTGCCCATTATGGACCTCTCCTCTTCAATTAGTCACCTGGGTGGCATGGTCCCGGACAGTAGTAAATGTATGTTTTCTTTGAAAGACAACAGTGTTTCAGAGTGAAACACACCAGGATGAAAGGACGAAGCCAGTGTGATACATGGAGCCCGAACCATAAGCAGCATGTGCTAGCTTTCAGGTTGCCTTTAAGGTGTATAGTCTATGTAAAATTTCCATCCCAAACCATGGCACTTTACATTTAAAATTTATGTGTAAAGCCGAAATAAATAAGTCTATTCATGCCATACAAAGAAAGGCTCTTCATCACATCTTAATGGGGTTGTCCATTACTCGGACAATACCTTCTCAATGACTAGATTCCCTCATGTAAAATAAAAAAACATCTGGCACTCCCCTCTGGTGCCATTCTAGCCATGTTGGCACCGGATCTTCTAGACCTGCAGGGGTCCATGTGACATAATCAGTGGCTGCTTATGGACAACTTCATTCTCACTTCCTTCCAGAGGAAGTGAGAGCAGCTGCTGCCATCAGACTCCCCCAGATGTCAGTTACATACTAAGGAGGTGAGACTGAAGCTGCCCATAAGTGGCTGCTGATTGTTATGCCATATGAGCCCCGCAGCCAATGTCACATGAACCCCAGGAGATGCAGCGTTAACATCACTGAAATGGTGCCGAGTCCATGTTATTTTTAATTTACATTGGGAAATATAGCAATTGAGAAAGGATTGACTGAGTGGTGGACAACACCTTTGATGTATCAGCCAAATCGAATCTGCATTTTATTACTTTCAATTGACCCCAATCAAAAGAATACTCACTTAAATACCACTCTGCTGACCGATGCTGGTGCCACCCACCGAGCGGAGATGCTGGATTTGCTGCTTTAATCTTTATGGGTAACAGTGGAATCCTGGGAAAGACATAACAGATATACCAAACAGGTACTATCTATAGCGCAAAGAACTAGGATTCACAAATAGACCTGACTGTGGTTCTGATGATGAAGAAGTTAGTCCTTAGATTCGAGTTGAGAATAAACCACTTTTTAATTCACGTCTGTTGGATCCTATTGGAATTATTCATCAAGCGCAGGTCATGACTCCCATCCTCCAAGCAATCACCTACACGACACTCTTCTCTGTCCCTGCAGGTATTGCAGCAGCTGATTATCACTTAGATACCTCAGTTGTGGGTATATCACATCCCCAAAAGGTGAGCAGTTTCCTGTTATCTCACCTTTTTTGTCCACCAGATAGGACCATGTTTGCGCTTTTTGTCTCCCTATTTATGATGTGATTAAAAACAGACTAGCTGAATCCTTCTAAGCTCTATGTAGAAACAGGAGGTCAATTTTTCCTGCATGAGTTGTAAGTCACTGCAAAAGTCCCTGGCAGGGGGAGGAGTGGAGCAGCTGGGTTCAGAGTTGAAGAGGGGGATGATTCATACAAAGAAAAGAGACTTCCTCTTCCTGCTTTTACATAGAGCAGAGAAAGAAGAATTTGCTGGGTAGAAAGGCAAAATGAGCAATTGTAAGTACACAGTGCTGTAGAATATGATGACTGCAATATATTAAGAGGAGAACAATTTTGATGGGAGGAGGAGGAGTGCTTATTTAATGATGGAATCAGATCAATATCTGTCTCATTGTGCATAACTGGATAGAAAGAAATTCCATAATATCTATTGGTATTAGAATAATTTCCTGTAAAACCAAGACTTAAAAAACATCTGTATAGATCCCAAATTTTGGGATTGGCAAGAAATTACAGGAAATTAGAGTTTCTCACAATCCTGCAATCTTTAGACCCTTGCACTTGAAAATTGAGTTCTTCCTATAAAAGGACTGTGATAAACAATGGCTTTATTGCACTTTCTTAAAGTGCAGATGAACATCATAACAGATGGTCCCAAACGGGGGTCTCTCTCTACGAACCAGAGGGAAGGAATTTGATTCTGCTCACTCTGAAGTAATACTTGAACTGTCATTGATTTGAATGCGCTTGGACAATCAGTTAATTAGAAGGGTTTTTCATAATACAGTAGTTTGGATGAATTGACATTTAGATTCATTGAAATAATTTTGAGTTTGCAGTATTGTAAAGAGGGACAATCACAACTGTCTGAGCACTTTGTTATTAAAATTTTTTTGATGGTTTCTCACTATTTACAAATCTTAGCACCGCTCTAATCTCTAAATCATTGACCCTAATTAAAAAAAAAAAAATGGAAGTCGGAATATAATACATACATCTAGTTAGACAAAGTCAGTATACTCACAACATTGCCACAATTGAGATTTTGTGAATTCTGAGCTGTCACAATGAAATGGCCAACAATTTCATTTCCAGGTATAGTACGAGCTTGCAGAAGAAATCCTTCAAAATGCATTCCTGGATTTGCCTGTAGGGTGACTTCCAGTAGTTGGAACAGTTATTACTTTTATATGCCTTGTCCGGTAGTTTAAAGTCTAAGATTGTTATATATACATACACCATATACTTATTCATAACGGTAGGCAAAAATAAACACTTTCACCTGATACACAGGGACATTTTCCAATAACAGTATGAAAAGGGAAAGATTTTTTTTAATTTCGGAAGTAATAATCACACACCTTTATACATGTTTTCTGAAACCCCCCCAAAATCATTAGTTCACTGCTATTCGCATGGACAGGTTTGAAAAAAACATGATGGCGTATATTCTAGTTGTAGAGAGATTCCTTAAAATAATATTAATTATTAGCAAATTATGGAATTCCTTGTCTTCTGTACTCTAACTTTTCTTATCACCCCTCATCTTTCATAAGTTAAAGGGGTTATCTACTGCTCAAACAAGCCCTTCTAAAATACTACACTTACCAATGAAAAAAATAAAAAAAACCTATTCTCACCTTTACTGGTACTGTTCCGGCGATGTTGGCATTAGTTCTCCTAAAGCTTATGTAATATTGTTATGCCACTTGAACCCTGCAGCCAATCAGTAACTGCTATTCAGCTGCTGTGCTCTCATTTTGGATGAACTAGGATGTCTGAAAGAGTGTGAGCGCAACAGCACATTAGCGACTGCAGGGTGTGACACTAGTCACTTCTCACGGCCAAGCCGTGAGTCAGGATAGTCAAGGAGTCCAAGGTCAGAAGCCAGGAGGGTACCTCATAAACAGAAGGAAGAGACAAAAGTGTAGTCAGGGAACATTCCGAGGTCAGAATACCAGGAGGATAGTGGATCAGAGCAGAAGGGGTTAATCATACGGATTGTCAGAACGAGGTCCAAGGTCAGGCATCAAAAGATCAAAATACAGAACACATGGCACAGAGGAAGCAAACCAAACTTAGATGAATGTACAGTACATCTGTCAGATGTATGGGAGAAACAGCTCAGTTAAGTAGCCTGGCAATCACCTGGGATAATGAACACCTGGAGACAGCCTGTGCCTCCTAGTCTCAGATTGGACAGTCGAGCTGTCAATCAACACACTGACAGTTCAGCATGCCCCTGTACCAGATTGGATGGCTGAGCTGTCAATAACTGTATCCCAGACACAGGACTCACACGGCATAACAGAGTCATGCAAGCCTCCAGACCATTGCTGGAACAGTGCCAGTACAGGAGGTGAGTAGAAGGTGCTTTTATTTTACATTGTGGGTTGTATTATTTAAGAAGGGTTGTCCAATCAGGTTTAATACCATCTAATCCTATTGTTTGGATGCATATCTATCTCACACACTGTGATCGCTTCCTTAGAAATCTATCTAAGGCCTCTTTCACACATCCGTTTTTTTTGTATCAGGCATGATCCGGCGTGTTGCTAAAAAAACGGATCCGGTACCGGATGCGTTTTTTTACCATTGACTTTCATTAGCGCCGGATTGTGCCTAATGTCATTGCGTTGTATCCGTTTTTGTCCGGATCCGGCGGAAATGTACATTCCGGCGGCCGGACAAAACGGTGCATGTAACTTTTTTTTGTTTACCGGAGCCACCTGATAGTGCCTGAAGCGGCGCATCAGGCGGCCGGAAACAATAGAAGTCAATGGAAACGGATCAGACTTTTGTGCAATCCGTCAAAAGTCTGATCCGGATTCTGGAAATCAGGGTCTACTACTACTACTACTACTACTACTACTACATTTTCCAGTGTCTCCGGGCATCCAAAACCCTCTTTTTCTGGGTTCAAAAGTTCAGGTCGGATCTAGCAAAAAAACGGATCCTTTGCATCAGTTTTTTTATTTCAGCGCCGGATCCGTCCCTTCAGGTGCTCGACGATCATGCCTGATCAAAGTGAGAGAAGAAAGATGAGAGAGAGAAGAGACCTTGACTCCGATATTCTGACGATTTTATGGAGCGGAAAAAAAAAAGTACAAACGTCTGTCCGACCGATGAATTGACGGATCCGCAAACGTAAGCAGTGACATCAGCATCGGCGCTATGTAGTCATGCTAAAAAAACGCATCCGGTACGGATCCTTTTTTAGAACACGCGGATCGCGCCTGTTAAAGCGAGTGAAGTACCTGGTGTCTAAGTGCATCAGAAGACCTGTTTTGCTTTCTTCTCTTCACCTACTTCCAGCTGCCCTCCTACTAAAATATTGAATTAGAAGAAAGGATAAAGTTGTTGTAGGGGAACATTATTACAATTTCAGTAAAAATATTTTATTATAATTTTATTATAATCTATTAAATTGTTTCTTTGCTTATGAGATTTGAAAGAATAGAGAAGAAGACAAAAATGAGAACCATTTATGATTCCGTTAGAAAAATTTATCTGGATATAGATTAAATCAGGAAAACCATATATTTACTTACCTGTGATTTCATCCGCTGGTCTGTATGAGTAGCTGGAAGCAGAGACAATGTATGGTGGCTCTGTTGTCTGTGGTACTGTTGTGCCATGTTCTGGCTTCATTGTGTCACATGCTTTATAGACCAGACCATTGCTAAATGTGGACACACGTGAAGCCAAAAATCCAAGAATCAGGAATCCAAATATGTACATTTTCTTCTGAAAGAAAAATGCAAATTAAAATATTGATACCACATTTATTGTCAGTGCAGAAATACAGTACAGTGTTAAAAAATATATTATTGGCTACACATTACTAATAACTAAATCAGTAAAAGAGGTTTTTCACTTCAGCAAAGTGGTCCTCAAAAGCGTTTATACTTAGAAAATAAACAGTGTCATTATTCACATTCCCTGTGTCCAGGTCGTGCTCTCCGCTGCTGCTATGGTATCTGCTTTGGCTGCACAGGTGAAGTCACGTCGACATCGCACACCACCACTGCCAATCACTAGATGGCACAAGCCACTGAGCTCAAGGATTGTCTGCAGTGGGGATTTGAAATGTCAATGTGATGTCCCCACTGCAGGAAACCACAGGAAGGTTGCAGAAGGTGCTATATGATATATCCCTAATATTCTAAAGATTGCATTATAGTGTAATGCTGCATAGGAACCCCAAAAGGTTTTCAGCGTCCATGACATTAATATAAGACAGTTAAGGATAAAGAATAAGAAGTGTTATGATTTTGTAGCTGAGGAGAGCAGGTAAAAACGGCAATACACCAGAGAGGTTGAATCTACTGGATTGCAGTATCCTGACTAACCACCACAACTAAAGGCAGCCGTGGAGCGTACCTACGTTGGTCCTAGACGCCTCGTCACAGCCTGAGAGGTTAACTACACCTAAAGATAGAAAGAGGAAAGCTATCTGCCCCGGAGCAGATCCCCAAAGAACATAGGAAGCCCCCAAACATGTAATGGTGGTTAGACAAGAGGAAATACAGACACAGACAGAAAATAGTATGAGCAAACGTTGGGGCCCAATCTTCCTAGACAGAAAAGGATAGGAAGGACACTTACTGCAATTCAAAAAACCCTAAAAAATACCAACTCTACTAATTGCAAAAACACCTGAGATCACACGACCTCTACCACCTAAATTAGTTCTCTAGTGTAACAAAACTAAGCCGCAGCCACTGAAAAAACTGGAAAAGGCAAATGAACAAATAAAAGTGGCTCCAGAAGAACTGAGAGGAGCCCAAGCCCCCCGGGGGGGGGGGGGAGACCAGGCTAACCTCACAGAAATGCAGAGAAAAATGCAAATGGTAAGCACAAAAACAAAAAACAGAAAATATCTTATCTGAGAGCAGGAGAAGAGGCAAGACACAGCAAGCTTCCAAGTGAACCAGGAACCACAGTTGAGACAAGAACAATTGATCACCGGCAACCATGATGGGAGGGAACCTCCCTTATATAAGACCATTCTGTAACTCCTGATTGCCAATCCTCATTGAATTGTTCAGTACTGTTTGTAACCACCAGAGGGAGCTTCTGCTCAGAATTCATTTCTAACACATTCACAACAGTACCCCCCCTTGAGGAGGGGTCACCGAACCCTCATTTGGGTAACCAGGTCAGTCAGGATGAGCTCTGTGATATGCACGGATCAGTCTCCTAGCATGGATGTCCGAAGCAAACACCCAAGAATTGTCCTCCTGACCATAACCTCTCCACTTAACCAAATACTGGAGTTTCTGTCTAGAAAAACGAGAATCCAATATTTTCTCAACCACATAATCCAGATTGCCCTCAACCAAAACAGGGTCAGGAGGCGCAGCCATAGGACCCACTGGCTCGACAAACCTCTTCAATAAGGACTTGTGGAACACGTTATGGATCTTAAATGTCCCTGGAAGAAGTAAACGAAAGGAAACAGGATTAAGAATCTCCATGATCTTATAAGGTCCAATGAACCTAGGCTTAAACTTAGGAGATGCAACTCTCATAGGGATATTTCTTGAGGACAACCAGACCAAGTCGCCCTCTTCAAACCGAGGACCATCAGTCCTATGCCGGTTGGCAAACCGCTGGGCCCTCTCCTGAGAGAGGGACAACCTCTCCACTACCTGGTCCCAAATCTGCTGCATACGCTCCACAACAGAGTCAACACCTGGACAGACAGAAGCCTCCCTCTGTCCCGAAGAAAATCGAGGGTGAAACCCAAAATTGCAGAAAAATGGAGACATCAAAGTGGCAGAGCTAGTCCTATTATTAAGAGCAAACTCAGCCAAAGGCAAAAAAGAGACCCAGTCATCTTGATCAGCAGACACAAAGCATCTCAGATAAGTCTCCAATGTCTGGTTTGTTCTCTCAGTTTGTCCATTGGTCTAAGGATGAAAAGCCGAGGAGAAAGACAATTGAACACCAAGTTTAGAACAAAAAGTCCTCCAAAATCTGGAAACAAACTGGACTCCTCTGTCAGACACAATGTTCTCAGGAATGCCGTGTAACCGAACCACGTGCTGAAGGAACAAAGGCACCAATTCGGAGGAGGAAGGCAACTTAGGTAAATGGCACAAGATGTATCATTTTGGAAAACCTATCACAAATCACCCAGATAACGGTCATTCTCTGAAAAAGAGGTCGGAAATGAAATCCATAGAGATATGGGTCCATGGTCTCTTGGGCACAGGCAATGGCATCAACAAACCACGAGAGCGAGAGCAAGGCTTGGAGCGAGAGCAAGTCCCGCAGGACTGCTCAAATTCCCTGACGACACGAGACAAAGTAGGCCACCAAAAGGACCGACTAACCAAGTCTCTGGTACCAAAAATTCCGGGATGACCGGCCAACGCGGAACAATGAATCTCAGACATCACACTCTTTTTCCACCGGTCTGGGACAAACAATTTCCCAATAGGTCAGCGCTCGGGTTTATCCTCCTGACACCCTTCCAGAGCCAGTCTCAAATTGGGTGAGATGGCGGAAAGAACGATGTGTAGCCCAGCTATGCAGGCACACATAAAGTCCAGGAGAGTGCACAGGAAGGTAACAGCAAAGCTTGATATGCACTTCACTCACACTTCTAGACACACCCACCAGGGGTATAGGAGGTGGTGACACGTAGCAGAGCTCAGTCAAGCTTCCTGTCTCAGGACAGTGCAGTTCAGTCAGTTTCCTGTCTTCAGACAGTGCAGTTCAGTCCAGTGGAGTCTGGACTTGGAGAGAGAGAGAAGGGAGGACTGGATCCTCGCAGAGCTAACGTAGCTCACCTGACAAGCAAGTGGAGGCTAGTACGGGTGAAGTGGATCATCCTAGCCTAGTCAGAGCTACCCTTAATCAGTACCTCAACAGAAGCTGGAGGGAGGAGGATACTTAGAGCTGCTCGGCGAGCTCTGGATGAAGCTGACATTACCATCGAAGTTACAATTGCTTGTGCTAAGAGCGAGAGCAGGGCGAAGGGCAGTGGAGAAGATAGAGAAGTGCTTTAGGTATTGGATTGCCTGCACTAAATTGCCGGACACCGGAGTCCGAGGCGTTGCTACAGCTTCAAGCTTAGTAACAAGATTACCGGAGGCATCTGGACTACAGGTCGCAGAGAGCAGCCCTAAGTGTCAATACGTAACCGGAGTCAGGTGGAACAGGGACTTTGAGTCAAGTGCACGACAAAAGTAAGGACTTAGTTTCATCACTTAGAAGGCTCCACCACCACGTTGGCCGGGCAGTACAGCTATAGAGAAAGCTGGAGTTTCAGAGTTAACTTCGCTTCAGGCAAGTTGGACTCACCTACACATTTGAAGTTAAGGAGGCCTCTAACCTGCTCAGCTGTTACCGGAATGTGCACTCTCTACCCCGACCAGCTCCCCGGGATCTGCTTGAACCACCATCAGTAAAAGGTATGAAAAGAAGCTGCATTGTGTTTGGCTGAATTCTTACTACACCCTACATCATCACCACCATAGACTTCCAGGGACACGTCTCACCTGTGGGAGACTTACTACCAAGCTGCCCCATAACATCCCCTGTGAAGACCCTTACAGCAGCGCTGGTACAAATTACCAGAAACCACAGGTGGCGTCACGAACTACCTATCCTAAATATCCCCTGTAAATATCCCCCATTGCACGACCGCCAGGGCCACGGACCGAGCCACCGCTACCAGTGACAACTCCCATAGATGCCCATGGGCTCGGCTCCGAGTACCCCATAGCCCTGGTATCCACAATTGTGGTGCGTGGTCGCAACAACTAAATCTGGCGTCACAAACAGGATCCGAAACTTGCAATTGTGAGTCCTGTGTGCCTATATTGACTGTTTGTGCGGAAAAGACTGTTTGCTGTGTTGGCGCCATAATACCTCCATCTTTAGCGCAATATTCGCGCCCTCAGGCGCTGGTGAAGAAGGGGGGCGTACCTGTAAAAGCGCGCTGTTGCCTGGCTCCGCCCCCAGCTCTGACGCGGCGGCAGGTCCTGTGAAACAGGAAGTGAACGCTCTGACATCACAGTCCAGCGACGAAGGTCCTGTCTCCACCGCTGTGCCTGCTACGAAGGTCCTGTCTCCACCGCTGTGCCTGCGACGCTGCAGCCTGCAAAAGAGGTAGGCTCAGATTAACCAAGGGGGCACCAATATGTCGCAGCAACCGGCAGACGGAGCGGCCCCCGCCGGAGGCCCCAATAACCCACCGCTTGGCGTTGTAGTGCAGGATGGAGGTGCGGGCCCCTCACCTGGTCCGGTGGTCCCGCTTATGCCCCTAGCGCTCCCATACATGCCAGGAGCGAAGTGGCTCCCTCAATACAGCGGCGAGCCCGACACCCTGCCAGGGTTTAAAAGGAAAATATGTAGCATCTTAGATATGTACTCCATGACTGAGAAGCAAAAAGCTGCTGTGGTAATAGGACAGTTAGCTGGTGCGGCTGAGAGAGAAGTAGAGACTTGGCCCATTGCAGACCAGGAGTCGGTACCTGCGATACTCTTAAAGCTACAGGCCATCTTCGAGGACCGCACAGAAACGGATCTCCGGATGGCATTTTATCAGTGCTTCCAGGGACCGGGTGACAGTATTAGGGACTACGCCTGCCGACTACAGGGGGCCCTGCGAGCTCTCAAACAGGCTAACCCCACAAGTCCCATTGATGAGAGCCAAATGTTAAAAGAGCAATTCGTGCGGGGACTGAGGTCTCCAGAGAAAAGGAGGACTGTAAACTGGTGGTCCTTGGATCATCCAGATGCCACTTTTGATGCTCTAAAGGACATGGCAATAAAGGGACTGCGACCCCTGGAAAAGCCTGAGGTGGCAAATCAGTATCACCCGGGTGAAGCCACTCTTAAGCCGGCAGTACCCACCTTTTCCCCGCAGGTGGCAGAAGCTACAATGCAGGTGGCGCCCCCTAGTGAATTGGAATGTCTACGCTCAGAAGTGCGCCAGCTGACTAAGAACTTGGCCACTGTAATGGAGGCCCTGCAACTGCGGAAAGAGGAAGGAGGGAAGATCCAACTAGCCGACTGTCCGGAGGATGTCCCTTGGATGAACCGGAGGAAATGGAGGACGTCGCCACACCAGAGGAGGACCACGCCACCCCCAGGAGCGACTCCGGAGCAACACCATCCTCGCCGGGAGATCGTCTGCTACCGCTGCAATCAAAAAGGTCATATGGCTCAGCAATGTCCTTTAAACGAGCCGATCCTGGGTCAGAGGGCCAACACCCAGGAGTAGATTCATCAGGCCCCTTAGACTGGAACCGCAGGTTCGTGGGTGGATGGCCCTACCTGTCCATGATTCTGGACGGGATTGCAATCCCTGCACTGCTGGACACGGGATCTCAGGTGACCATTATACCTGACGTCCTTTACAATAAATTTTGGTCCATGGACAGTCTCCAGCCCCCGAGCCCTGACTTGACAGTGTACGCTACCAATGGTCTCCCTGTTGAAGTAATTGGAGCCAAAAACGTAAACGTAAAAGTGGGCAGGGTGGAGCTGAAGGATCAGGGACTCCTAGTAGTCAGGACTGTAAATGAGGAAAATGGTCTAAATGTGATACTAGGTACTAACATTATCAGTAACTGTCTGGGAGAAGTTGTGTTTTTGCTCCAACAGCTCGCTGAAGTTGCCAAGCCAAAGCAGAAGGGAGTGATCCAGAGGGAGATCCGGGCCCTGATGTGCCAGCAGCAGGCGAAGCTTACAGATGGTGAAATCGGTAATGTACGGGTCACAGACTCGAACCCCATTGTAATACCCCCAATGAGTGAAATGTTAATATGGTGTAGAGCAGCCATAGGTCTGAGGGGACAGAACTACCAAGCAGTAGTAGAACCCCATCGCTCAGAACACAGACCTACACTCATGATTGCTAGAGGGGTAGTGGAAGTAGTAAATGGGAGAGTACCAGTACGACTTCTCAACTGGGGGGACGATGAAGTAAATTTGCCACGTTATGCTACAGTTGCTAAATTACATGCCGTAGATAATAATTTTATCCTCACAACCGAGTCCTTAGCCTCCCGCCAGCCAGCGGAGGATAATGATCCGGCAACCCCGGTAGCGGACTGGTGTCAGCAGCTTCATATTGGGACAGACACCACTTCCGTCCACCAGAAACAGGGGGTACTACGGGTGGTACAAGAGTACGCACAAGTATTTAGCAAGCACCCACTTGATTTTGGGACCATTAAGGGAGTACAGCATCATATCCCTACAGGCAGTCATCCTCCCATCAAAGAGCGGTACAGGCCCATACCTCCAGCCCATTACCAGAAAGCTAAGGAAATGCTGCATGACATGAAAAAAGCCGGGGTGATAAGGGATAGTTGTAGCCCCTGGGCAGCACCTCTGGTTCTAGTGAAGAAAAAGGATGGTAGCATGCGAATGTGTGTAGACTATAGGCAAGTAAATCGTATAACACATAAAGATGCATACCCATTACCACGTATAGAGGAATCCTTAGCTGCTCTGAAAACGGCTAACTACTTTTCTACCCTCGACCTTACTAGTGGGTACTGGCAAGTGGCTGTGGCTGAGGAGGACCGGGAGAAAACTGCTTTCACCACCCCAATGGGACTCTGCGAGTTCGATAGGATGTCGTTTGGTCTCAGCAGTGCCCAGGAACATTCCAGAGGGTGATGGAGAGCTGTCTGGGACATCTCAACTTCGAAACTGTGCTGCTGTACTTGGACGACGTAATTGTGTACTCTAAGACATATGAAGATCATCTGAAGCACCTGGCGGAGGTATTTGAGTCATTGTCCAAGTTTGGGATGAAACTAAAGCCCTCTAAATGCCACCTGCTCAAACGGAAGGTACAGTACTTGGGACACATTGTCAGTTCCGAAGGAGTAGCGCCGGACCCCGAGAAGGTCACAGCTATTCAGAAATGGCCGGAGCCGAAGAACTTAAAAGAGGTGCGTCAGTTCCTGGGATTAACAGGTTACTACAGGAGGTTTGTAAAAGATTACACTAAGAAAGCGGCACCTTTGCAGGACCTCCTGGTAGGACAACCTCTTAAGAGCAGAAACCTTCCATTCAATTGGGGAAAAGAACAAGCTGAGGCATTCAAAGAGATGAAAGAGATCCTTACCGGCGATGAAATCTTAGCCTACCCAGATTACAGCCAACCGTTCCTGCTATACACAGATGCCAGTAACGAAGGATTAGGAGCGGTCCTCAGTCAGAAGCAGAACGGCCAAGAAAAAGTCATCGCATATGCCAGCAGAAAACTCAGGCCAACTGAGAGGAATCCGGAAAACTATAGCAGCTTCAAACTGGAGTTCCTGGCGCTGGTCTGGGCCATTACCGAAAGATTTAAACATTACCTTGCCTCCAACCGGTTCACTGCGTTTACAGACAACAACCCCTTGACGCATCTGGAAACAGCCAAGCTGGGAGCCATGGAGCAACGTTGGATGGCTCGGTTATCAAACTACCAGTTTACCATCAAATACAGAGCGGGCCGTAAAAATGCTAACGCGGACGCCTTGTCCAGAATGCCGCATGAATCTGACGCGGAGGAAGAGTCAGACGATCTGGAAGAAATCGAGCTACCTGCGTTCCACCGAAATGGGATGGTCCAAGAGCAACGAGTCTACAGGAAGCGGTGTGGTGAGATGTTGAACCCTTTACCTCATCACAGCTGGAAGGAGACTCAGGACAGCGATCCCGTGGTCAGCCGTATCAAGGAGTTGATAAAACAGGAAGGTTCCTCCTTGGAGAAAGATGCATCCATGCCAGCAAAGCTCCTGTGGAACGAGAGAAGCCGGTTGTTCATATACCGTGAGAAGTTGTGCAGGAGATACGTCGACCCAAGGACCATGAGATGGTTTGGCAAATAGTGGTCCGAGAGCAGACATCCAAATGGTGCTGGAAGCATACCACGATCAAGCAGGACACTTTGGCTGGAGAAAGCTGGAGACCCTGTTGAGGTGCCGGTTCTACTGGGTAGGGATGCGCAGCTCCATCGAGAAGTGGTGCCGGAACTGTGGACCCTGTGGCCTCAGGCGAAAAGACTACAGTAGCCAGAAGGCACCCTTGCAGCCTATCCGGACGACTCGTCCCTTGGAGATCGTGGCATTGGATCACGTCAAGTTGTCCCCAAGCAGGTCAGGATACACATATGCCTGACCATGGTGGATCACTATTCCCGGTTTCTGGTGGTCGCCCCTGTCAAAGATATGACAGCAGAGACAGCAGCAAGAACCTTCCAAGCAAGTTTCTGCAGACCACACGGATATCCAGAGCAGGTACTGACTGATCGAGGTCCAGCCTTTGAAGCTGAACTGTTTCAGGAATTTTGTCAATTGTATGGATGTAAAAAGATCAGAACGACACCATACCACCCTCAGACCAACGGCCTTTGTGAAAAAATGAATCACATTGTCATGGATTTACTGAAGACTGTACCCCTGGAAGAAAGGAATCGGTGGCCAGACTTGTTACCCGACCTGGTTGACTTGTACAACCATATCCCAGTTAGTTCCACCAACTGCACTCCAGCCTACCTTATGAGAGCAAGGCCGGGAAGGCTGCCAATGGACTTAGAACTCGGTGTGGTAGAACCAGAGGCTGATAACAACGCTGAAGATTGGGACACAAGTCGACAAGAACAGTACAAGAGAGTACAAGCCTGCGTAGAAGACAGTCTCAACAAAGTAAGAGAAAAGCAAGAGATGAACTATAACAAAAATGCTCCCGCTAAGCCTTCAATGCCTGGAGAAATGGTGCTCAAAAGGAAAAGAAGAAACACACAAGTTGGATGATCAGTGGGAACAGGAGCCTTACGTTGTGCAAAATTCCAATTTCGATAACAGCAAGGTCTGTACCATCAGCAAGGATGGAGGAAAAACGACGGCAACTGTGTCTAGAGATCATTTGAAGTTGTGTCCTGGCCCATTAAAGCTCCGTGAAGAGAACCCTGTTGTTCATCAAGAAGAGAGTGCTGAAGCGGTCATACACACGGATTTGGGAGATTTACCTGCAGATTGGCCCAGATTAGGAGACGCTGTAATTATTCCTGTGCTGCAGTTTTATCAACCGCAAGAGGAGTCTCTACAACCGGTCATACCAATTGTGCCAGTAGAGCCAGTTCCAGAAGAACCTGTTCCGGCAGACCCTCAACCATTAGAACCCCAAGAAGCGGACCCGCAAGAGGAAGCAGCGCCACAAGAAGTGGAATCCCTTGGTGAAGCTGGTGAAGCAGTACCGCCTCGTCCAGTCACTAGCACGCTTGCCAGATCCATAGAAAGGTTGAGACAGTATTATAGTTTGCCGTTACGCAGAACAGAAAGGTTAGAGAATACCATACCTGACGCTACCCCACGTAGGTCAGAACGTATCACTAAAGGTAAACTACCTATTCGCTATCAGGAGTAGTCCTAGTAGACTAGTTAGCAAGACCCAGATAGGGTTTATTGCATCTGAAAAATTGTATAAAGTTTGAAAAAAAAAGTATTAATGTAATTATTTGAAATGTGTTTTAATCATGCCAATGGACTGCGTGGCTGTGGACTGTGCCAGCCCAAGAACTTGCTTTGTAAATAGTTGCGCTTCGGTGCTTTATCTTGGTTTCACATGAAACCACTACTATCTACCTCTGAAGAAAAACCCGTATGGTGTGGCCTAGAGTGAGGTCTGCAGTCAGAAGTCCTGCAGCCCACCCAGGACCCACGTGGGAGGTTTTTGGTGCGGGTCCTCCACAAGTATCTTGTATTTATGAACATGTTTGATATTTTGATACTTTTGATACTTTTGTATTCTTCATTGTACAAATAGTAACGTTCAAGAAGTCTTACTCCCGGATGGGAAGAGTTATAATGTTATGTTATTGCAAAACAAAATGTTTCTTTTTGTCTTTTAACGCCCGGGAGTGCTGTGTTTTACCAAGGGGGGATGTGTAGCCCAGCTATGCAGGCACACATAAAGTCCAGGAGAGTGCACAGGAAGGTAACAGCAAAGCTTGATATGCACTTCACTCACACTTCTAGACACACCCACCAGGGGTATAGGAGGTGGTGACACGTAGCAGAGCTCAGTCAAGCTTCCTGTCTCAGGACAGTGCAGTTCAGTCAGTTTCCTGTCTTCAGACAGTGCAGTGCAGTCCAGTGGAGTCTGGACTTGGAGAGAGAGAGAAGGGAGGACTGGATCCTCGCAGAGCTAACGTAGCTCACCTGACAAGCAAGTGGAGGCTAGTACGGGTGAAGTGGATCATCCTAGCCTAGTCAGAGCTACCCTTAATCAGTACCTCAACAGAAGCTGGAGGGAGGAGGATACTGAGAGCTGCTCGGCGAGCTCTGGATGAAGCTGACATTACCATCGAAGTTACAATTGCTTGTGCTAAGAGCGAGAGCAGGGCGAAGGGCAGTGGAGAAGATAGAGAAGTGCTTTAGGTATTGGATTGCCTGCACTAAATTGCCGGACACCGGAGTCCGAGGCGTTGCTACAGCTTCAAGCTTAGTAACAAGATTACCGGAGGCATCTGGACTACAGGTCGCAGAGAGCAGCCCTAAGTGTCAATACGTAACCGGAGTCAGGTGGAACAGGGACTTTGAGTCAAGTGTTATGTTTCGGTAGCTGAGGAGTGCAGGTAAAAAAGGCAATACACCAGAGCAGTTGGAATCTATGAGATTGCAGTACCCTGACTAACCACCGCAACTAGAGGCAGCCGTGGAGCGTTCCTACGTTGGTCCTAGACGCCTCGTCACAGCCTGAGAAACTAACTACACCTAAAGATAGAAATAGGAAAGCTATCTGCCCCGGAGCAGAACCCCAAAGATAATAGAAAGCCCCCAAACATGTAATGGCGGTTAGACAAGAGGAAATACTGACACAGAAAGAAAATAGTATGAGCAAACGCTGGGGCCCAAACTATCTAAACAGAAAAGGACAGGAAGGGTACTTACTGCAATCCCAGAAAACCCTGAAAAACACCAACTCTACTAATTTCAAAATCACCTGAGATCACACGACCTCTACCACCTAAATTAGTTCTCTGGTGTAAGAAAATCAAAACAGCAGCCACTGAAAAAACTGGAAAAAGCAAAAGAACAAAACTCAGTGGCTGAACTAAACTGAGAGGGCAGAAGCCCCCGGAGGGGACCCTGAAGGCCCCAAAGAAGTGCAGGACAAATGCAAAAATATAGCAAAAACACAAAATAAGAAATTGTCTTATCTGATAGCAGGAGATGCAGACACGACACAGCAGGCTACAAGGGAAACTGGAAAGAAGGATTCAGACCAGAACAATTGATCACCGGCAACCCTGATGGGAAAATGACTCCCTTATATAAGACCAATCAGTAACACCTGATTCCCAGTCCTCACAATCCTCACTAGTACCGCTTGTAACCACCAGAGGGAGCCTCTGCTCAGAACTCATCTCAAACCCATTCACAACAGTACCCCCCCTTGAGGAGGGGTCACCGAACCCTCATTTGAGCAACCAGGTCGGTCAGGATGAGTTCTATGATACGCACGGATAAGTCTCCTAGCATGGATGTCCGAAGCAAACACCCAAGAATTGTCTTCCTGACCATAACCTCTCAATTTAACCAAATACTGGAGTCTTCGTCTAGAAAAACGAGAATCCAATATTTTCTCAACCACATACTCCAGATTGCCCTCAACCAAAACAGGGTCAGGAGGCACAGCAGCAGGAACCACTGGCTCAACAAACCTCTTCAACAAGGACTTGTGGAACACGTTATGGATCTTAAATGTCCCTGGAAGAAGCAAACGAAAAGAAACAGGATTAATAATCTCCATGATCTTATAAGGTCCAATGAACCTAGGCTTAAATTTAGGAGATGCTACTCTCATAGGAATATTCTTTGAGGACAACCAGACCAAGTCCCCCACTTTAAACCGAGGACCATCAGTCCTATGCCGGTTAGCAAACTGCTGGGCCTTCTCCTGAGAGAGGGACAACCTCTCCACTACCTGGTCCCAAATCTGCTGCATACGCTCCACAACAGAGTCAACACTGGACAGACAGAAGCCTCTGTCTGTCCTGAAGAAAATCGAGGGTGAAACCCAGAGTTACAGAAAAACGGAGACATCAAAGTGGCAGAGCTAGCCCTATTATTAAGAGCAAACTCAGCCAAAGGCAAAAAAGAGACCCAGTCATCCTGATCAGCAGACACAAAGCATCTTAGATAAGTCTCCAATGTCTGGTTTGTTCTCTCAGTTTGACCATTGGTCTGAGGATGAAATGCCGAGGAGAAAGACAATTGAACACCCAGTTTAGAACAAAAAGTCCTCCAAAATCTGGAAACAAACTGGACTCCTCTGTCAGACACAATGTTCTCAGGAATGCCGTGTAAACGAACCACGTGCTGAAGGAACAATGGCACCAATTCAGAGGAGGAAGGCAACTTAGGTAATGGCACAAGATGTATCATTTTGGAAAACCTATCACAAATTACCCAGGATGGTGGTCATTCTCTGAGAAACAGGAAGATCGGAAATGAAATCCATAGAGATATGGGTCCATGGTCTCTTGGGCACAGGCAATGGCATCAACAAACCACTAGAGCGAGAGCAAGGCTTGGAGCGAGAGCAAGTCCCGCAGGACTGCACAAATTCCCTGACATCGCGAGACAAGGTAGGCCACCAAAAGGACCGACTAACCAAGTCTCTGGTACCAAAAATTCCGGGATGCCCAGCCAATGCGGAACAATGAATCTCAGACATCACACTCTTTTTCCATTGGTCCGGGACAAACAATTTTCCAACAGGGCAGCGCTCGGGCCTATCCTCCTGACACCCCTCCAGAGCAAGTCTCAAATTGGGCGAGATGGCGGAAAGAACTACACCCTCCTTCAAAATAACAGAAGGATCAGATAACTCAGGAGAGTCCGCAAGGAAACTCCTCGAGAGGGCATCCGCCTTAACATTCTTAGTGCCAGGAAGAAAGGAAAACCACAAAATTAAAACGTGTGAAAAACAAGGCCCACCTGGCCTGTCTAGGATTGAGTCGCTTGGCAGATTCCAGATAGACCAGATTCTTATGGTCCGTAAGGACCACCACCTGATGTTTGGCTCCCTCCAGCCAATGTCTCCACTCTTCAAAAGCCCACTTCATGGCCAATAACTCCCGATTACCCACGTCATAATTACGTTCAGTAGGAGATAATTTTCGAGAGGAAAAAGGCACAAGGGTTACTTTTAGAGGTCTCTGGATCTTTTTGGGACAAAACGGCACCTGCCCCAATTTCAGAGGCATCAACCTCCACCTGAAATGGCAGAGAAACATCAGGCTGCCGTAGAACAGGAGCAGAAGTGAATCTCTGCTTAAGTTCCTGAAACGCAGAGACTGCCTCAGGAGGCCAATTCACCACATCAGAACCCTTTCTGGTCAAATCAGTTAATGGTTTAACAATAACCGAGAAATTACCAATAAATTTACGATAAAAATTGGCAAAAACCCAAAAAATCTCTGAAGAGCCTTTAATGAAGTAGGTTGGACCCAATCACAGATGGCCTGAACCTTGACCGGGTCCATTTCAATAACAGATGGGGACAAAATGAATCCCAGAAATGAGATCTTCTGTACGCCAAAAAGACACTTTGATCCCTTCACATACAGAGCATTCTCTCTCAAAATCTGGAATACAGTTCGAACATGTTTCACATGAGAGTCCCAGTCATTAGAAAAAATCAAGATATCATCCAAATAAACAATCAGAAACTTGTCCACAAAATCCCTGAAAATGTCATTCATGAAGGACTGGAAGACGGAAGGAGCATTAGTGAGCCAAAGGCATCACAAGGTACTCAAAATGCCCTTCAGGGGTGTTTAAATGCCGTCTTCCATTCATCCCCGTGCTTAATGCGAATAAGGTTATACGCCCCCCTGAGGTCAAGCCTGGTAAACCAAGTAGCGTTTTTCACCCTGGAAAACAGGTCAGAAATCAAGGGTAACGGGTATCAACATCACTCAAAACAGGATCCCCAGGTATCAGGGAAAAAGCCCAATCCTGAGGATCGCCGCGCAGGAGAGAGATGATAATTTGAACCTGCTGCGCTGCGTTTCCTGAGGACTTAGATTTTAAGGCAAGAAACAATTTACAATTATTTTTGAAATTCTGAAACTTAGCTCGATCCCCTAAAAACAAATCTGGCATGGGGATCCTAGGTTCCACAACAGGCAACCCAGCAAGATATGCAGCAATACTCTGAACCTCAGTGGCAAGCTGATCCACACGGCCAGACAACTGTGCAAACTCCATTGGGAGAAAAGATCCTCCCCAGCACCCAGAGATACAGAGGGAAAAAAAAAAAAAAAAATGCAACAAACAGAAAAATATCTCTGACAACTTTTCTTCCTTCAAAATATTTTTTCCCTTCTGTGAGTACCATACAATTTTGAGGCCGGTGATACTGTTATGTTTCGGTAGCTGAGGAGTGCAGGTAAAAAAGGCAATACACCAGAGCAGTTGGAATCTATGAGATTGCAGTACCCTGACTAACCACCGCAACTAGAGGCAGCGTGGAGCGTTCCTACGTTGGTCCTAGACGCCTCGTCACAGCCTGAGAAACTAACTACACCTAAAGATAGAAATAGGAAAGCTATCAGCCCCGGAGCAGAACCCCAAAGATAATAGAAAGCCCCCAAACATGTAATGGCGGTTAGACAAGAGGAAATACTGACACAGAAAGAAAATAGTATGAGCAAACGCTGGGGCCCAAACTATCTAAACAGAAAAGGACAGGAAGGGTACTTACTGCAATCCCAGAAAACCCTGAAAAACACCAACTCTACTAATTTCAAAATCACCTGAGATCACACGACCTCTACCACCTAATTTAGTTCTCTGGTGTAAGAAAATCAAAACAGCAGCCACTGAAAAAAACTGGAAAAAGCAAAAGAACAAAACTCAGTGGCTGAACTAAACTGAGAGGGCAGAAGCCCCCGGAGGGGACCCTGAAGGCCCCCAAAGAAGTGCAGGACAAAATGCAAAAATATAGCAAAAACACAAAATAAGAAATTGTCTTATCTGATAGCAGGAGATGCAGACACGACACAGCAGGCTACAAGGGAAACTGGAAAGAAGGATTCAGACCAGAACAATGATCACCGGCAACCCTGATGGGAAAATGACTCCCTTATATAAGACCAATCAGTAACACCTGATTCCCAGTCCTCACAATCCTCACTAGTACCGCTTGTAACCACCAGAGGGAGCCTCTGCTCAGAACTCATCTCAAACCATTCAGAACAGTCAAGTGCACGACAAAAGTAAGGACTTCGTTTCATCACTTAGAAGGCTCCACCACCACGTTGGCCGGGCAGTACAGCTATAGAGAAAGCTGGAGTTTCAGAGTTAACTTCGCTTCAGGCAAGTTGGACTCACCTACACATTTGAAGTTAAGGAGGCCTCTAACCCGCTCATCTGTTACCGGAATGTGCACTCTCTACCCCGACCAGCTCCCCGGGATCTGCTTGAACCACCATCAGTAAAAGGTATGAAAAGAAGCTGCATTGTGTTTGGCTGAATTCTTACTACACCCTGCATCATCACCACCATAGACTTCCAGGACACGTCTCACCTGTGGGAGACTTACTACCAAGCTGCCCATAACATCCCCTGTGAAGACCCCTTTCAGCAGCGCTGGTACAAATTACCAGAAACCACAGGTGGCGTCACTAACTACTATCCTAAATATCCCCTATTGCACGGACCGCCGGGCACGGACGAGCCCCCGCTACCAGTGACAACTCCCATAGATGCCCATGGGGTCGGCTCCGAGTACCCCATAGCCCTGGTATCACAATTGTGGTGCGTGGTCGCAAACAACTACACCCCCTTTCAAAATAACAGCAGGATCAGATAACTCGGAGGTCCGCAAGGAAATCCTCGAGAGGGCATCCGCCCCTTAAAAACAAAAACAGTTCTTTAGTGCCAGGAAGAAAGGAAAACCACAAAATTTAAAACGGTGAAAAACAAGGCCCACTGGCCTGTCTAGGATTAAGTCGCTTGGCTGATTCCAGATAAACCAGATTCTTATGGTCGTGAGGACCAACCACCTGATGTTTGGCTCCCTCCAGCCAATGTCTCACTAGGGGATGAGCGATACGATACGCAAATATGGGTATCGGGGGCCGATATTAGCGTAGCGGAACTTTCGATTCCGAGTTCGATATTGTGTCTTATGGATACCGGAATCGGAAATTGTCACTGTCACTGTCAGTGTCCGTCGGTCGGGTCTGTCAGGAGTCGTGGCACTTACCTGGCAGAAGTCTCGGCGGTCACGGCCTTGGACTGCTTGATGGCGCCATCATCTTTCCCCGGGGTTCACATGCAGTTTCTCGCGATAACTGCAGTGACTGCTGGGTAATCGCGGCCATAAAGCAGTCCGATGACGTCACCGCCGGGGAAGCTGGTAAGCAGCTGTGCTGCGCTGGGATGACAGGCTCTGCCTGTCATTGCGTGTAGCAGAGCTGGATCGTCGTGGGCTGTCGTTACTATGGACTGCGTCGGAAGGTGGTATACTGTTGTTTTTTTTTTTTTCTTTTTTTACAGGAGATCGATGGCGTCGGAGGAATGAGAGTGTAAATAAAAGAAATGAAAACTGTGTTGTCTCTTTTATTTCATTAAAAAACTTTTTTCTT
>JARQOD010000009.1:121255870-121316062 GCA_033576555.1 Oophaga sylvatica | reverse complement strand
TTCCACAACAGGCAACCCAGCAAGATATGCAGCAATACTCTGAACCTCAGTGGCAAGCTGATCCACACGGCCAGACAACTGTGCAAACTCCATTGGGAGAAAAGATCCTCCCCAGCACCCAGAGATACAGAGGGAAAAAAAAAAAAAAAAAATGCAACAAACAGAAAAATATCTCTGACAACTTTTCTTCCTTCAAAATATTTTTTCCCTTCTGTGAGTACCATACAATTTTGAGGCCGGTGATACTGTTATGTTTCGGTAGCTGAGGAGTGCAGGTAAAAAAGGCAATACACAGAGCAGTTGGAATCTATGAGATTGCAGTACCCTGACTAACCACCGCAACTAGAGGCAGCCGTGGAGCGTTCCTACGTTGGTCCTAGACGCCTCGTCACAGCCTGAGAAACTAACTACACATAAAGATAGAAATAGGAAAGCTATCAGCCCGGAGCAGAACCCCAAAGATAATAGAAAGCCCCCAAACATGTAATGGCGGTTAGACAAGAGGAAATACTGACACAGAAAGAAAATAGTATGAGCAAACGCTGGGGCCCAAACTATCTAAACAGAAAAGGACAGGAAGGGTACTTACTGCAATCCAGAAAACCCTGAAAAACACCAACTCTACTAATTTCAAAATCACCTGAGATCACACGACCTCTACCACCTAATTTAGTTCTCTGGTGTAAGAAAATCAAAACAGCAGCCACTGAAAAAACTGGAAAAAGCAAAAGAACAAAACTCAGTGGCTGAACTAAACTGAGAGGGCAGAAGCCCCCGGAGGGGACCCTGAAGGCCCCCAAAGAAGTGCAGGACAAAATGCAAAAATATAGCAAAAACACAAAATAAGAAATTGTCTTATCTGATAGCAGGAGATGCAGACACGACACAGCAGGCTACAAGGGAAACTGGAAAGAAGGATTCAGACCAGAACAATTGATCACCGGCAACCCTGATGGGAAAATGACTCCCTTATATAAGACCAATCAGTAAACACCTGATTCCCAGTCCTCACAATCCTCACTAGTACCGCTTGTAACCACCAGAGGGAGCCTCTGCTCAGAACTCATCTCAAACCCATTCAGAACAGTCAAGTGCACGACAAAAGTAAGGACTTCGTTTCATCACTTAGAAGGCTCCACCACCACGTTGGCCGGGCAGTACAGCTATAGAGAAAGCTGGAGTTTCAGAGTTAAACTTCGCTTCAGGCAAGTTGGACTCACCTACACATTTGAAGTTAAGGAGGCCTCTAACCTGCTCATCTGTTACCGGAATGTGCACTCTCTACCCCGACCAGCTCCCCGGGATCTGCTTGAACCACCATCAGTAAAAGGTATGAAAAGAAGCTGCATTGTGTTTGGCTGAATTCTTACTACACCCTGCATCATCACCACCATAGACTTCCAGGGACACGTCTCACCTGTGGGAGACTTACTACCAAGCTGCCCCATAACATCCCCTGTGAAGACCCTTACAGCAGCGCTGGTACAAATTACCAGAAACCACAGGTGGCGTCACTAACTACCTATCCTAAATATCCCCTATTGCACGACCGCCAGGGCCACGGACCGAGCCACCGCTACCAGTGACAACTCCCATAGATGCCCATGGGCTCGGCTCCGAGTACCCCATAGCCCTGGTATCCACAATTGTGGTGCGTGGTCGCAACAACTACACCCTCTTTCAAAATAACAGCAGGATCAGATAACTCAGGAGAGTCCGCAAGGAAACTCCTCGAGAGGGCATCCGCCTTAACAGTCTTAGTGCCAGGAAGAAAGGAAACCACAAAATTAAAACGTGTGAAAAACAAGGCCCACCTGGCCTTGTCTAGGATTAAGTCGCTTGGCTGATTTCCAGATAAACCAGATTCTTATGGTCCGTGAGGACCACCACCTGATGTTTGGCTCCCTCCAGCCAATGTCTCCATAGGGATGAGCGATACGATACTGCAAATATCGGGTTATCGGCCGATATTAGCTGTATCGGACTTTCGATTCCGAGTTCCGATATTGTCGTCTTATCGGATACCGGAATCGGAATTGTCACTGTCACTGTCAGTGTCCGTCGGTCGGGTCTGTCAGGAGTCAGTGGCACTTACCTGGCAGAAGATCTCCGGCGGTCCAGGCCTGGACTGCTTGATGGCCGCCATCATCTTTCCCCGGCGGTCACATGCAGTTTCTCGCGATAACTGCAGTGACTGCTGGGTAATCGCGGCCATAAAGCAGTCCGATGACGTCACCGCCGGGGAAGCTGGTAAGCAGCTGTGCTGCGCTGGGATGACAGGCTCTGCCTGTCATTGCGATGTAGCAGAGCTGGATCGTCGTGGGACTGTCGTTACTATGGACTGCGTCGGACAGGTGGTATACTGTTGTTTTTTTTTTTTTTCTTTTTTTACAGGAGATCGATGGCGTCGCAGGAATGAGAGTGTAATAAAAGAAATGAAAACTGTGTTGTCTCTTTTATTTCATTAAAAGACTTTTTTCTTGCTTTGTCTTTTTTTTATACATTTAAAAACTTTGGGATTAATAATGGATCGGTTGTCTTATTGACGCCTATCCATTATTAACCGGGCTTATTATCACCGTGCAATCAACGGTGACATTAACCCCTTATTACCCCACTTGCCACCGCTACAGGGCAGTGGGAAGAGCCGGGTAAAGTGCCACAATTGGCACATCTTTTGATGCGCCAAATGTGGGGCTGCTGTAGCCTGGTATTATCAGGCTGTTGAGGGCCAAAATCCATGGGCCTTGACAGTCTTTTAATACCAGCCGCAGCAGTCTGCATTTTACTTGGCTGGTTAACAAAAATAGGGGGACCCCTACGCCGTTTTTTTTTTCGAGGGGATCCCCTATTTTTGTTAACCAGCCAAGCTAAGCAGACTGCTGTGGCCTGGTATTATCAGGCTTGCAAGGTCCATGGATATTGGATCCTTACCAGCCTGAAAAACCAGGCCTCAGCAGTCTGCTTCATCTGGCTGGTTAACAAAAATAGGGGGGACCCCACGCCAATTTTTTTCGAGGGGATCCCCTATTTTTGTTAATCAGCCAAGATATGCAGACTGCTGTGGCCTGGTATTATCAGGCTGGCAAGGTCCATGGATCTTGGCTCCTTAACAGCCTGAAAATCCAGGCCTCAGCGGTCTGCTTCATCTGGCTGGTTAACAAAAATAGGGGGGACCCCACGCCAATTTTTTTCGAGGGGATCCCCTATTTTTGTTAACCAGCAAAGATAAGCAGACTGCTGTGGCCTGGTATTATCAGGCTGGCAAGCAGGGTCGGACTGAGCCACCGGGACACCGGAGAAACCTCCGGTGGGCCCCAGCTCCTGCGTGGTGGGCCCTGATTTGAAAGGATAGGTCGCGGGGCAGAGGGGGCGGTGGCCCCGGGTCCCCGCGCTCTGAGGGGGCCCACCCGGAGCTACGCTACAGTAACTGTATCGGCGTGCACAGCACGCCGATACAGTTACATTCTGCGGCAGAGCAGGGAGAATCGATCTTCCTGCTCTGTCGCCCAGAAGCTATGGGGCCTGAACAGGCGTTGGGGGGGCCCGGTGCCAGCAGTGGGCCCCCCACCCATCATCGGAGGGTCAGCTGTATCGGCATCCAGCCGATACAGCTGACCGCATAGAGAGAGAAGGAGCGAGCGCTCCTTCTCTCCCATAATCCCCCTCTCAGCGTCTGACAGCGGGCGCGATGACATCACCTGCCGGCGCCCGCTGTCAGACGCTGAGAGGGAGAACAGTGAGCAGCACAGGAGCCGGGAGGTGAGTATTGTTTTTTTTTTTTTAATGGGGGTGCATTATACTACAGAGGCTGTATATGGGGGTGCATTATACTACAGAGGCTGTATATGGGGGCTGCATTATACTACAGAGGCTCCATATTGGGGTGCATTATACTACAGAGACTCCCTATGGGGATGCATTATACTACAGAGGCTGCCTATGGGGGTGAATTATAATATAGCGGCTGCCTATGGTGGTGCATTATATTATAGACTCTGCCTATGGGGGTTTATTATAATATAGAGGCTGCCTATGGGGGTGCATTATACTATATTGAGGACTATCTGGTGTATTATGCTGTATGGATGCTATCTAGGGGCCATCATACAGTGTTGGACCCATTAAATAGTTTGGGGACATTAAGGGGTCAGTATATATCCAGTGAGGGGCATTATTCTGTGTATAGGGGAGATGTACAGGGGGAGACTTGGGACATTATTAAATGTAAAGTGGACACTTATTGTTATAGGGGAACTCGGGTTACTGTGACTGTCAAAGGGGCACACAGGGCATTATTACAGTCTAGGGGACAAAATGTGGTCACTGTTTTCCTGGGCACTTGCACCCGGCATTACTATATTCTAGAGGGGTGCTTTAAAATTTAGAGGTCACACAGAACCACACAGCAGGTGCAGTAATAGGGACACATACGGCAGCAGCAGCAGCAGCTCAGTATTGGGGTATCACGTGCAGTAATAGGGAAACATACGGCAGCAGCGGCTCAGTATTGGGGTATCAGGTGCAGTAATAGGGACACATATGGCAGCAGCGGCTCAGTATTGGGGTATCAGCAGGATGAGGGTTTGTGCAGGTTGAGAATAGTCCAATTGGTGACCAAGACAGTGCTAAAAATATGAGAAGTGAAATGTGTCTTTGTTGTAATCTCTGCAGTCGAGTCCTGGCTGGAGAAGTCGTCATGTCGGTCTGGGCCAGATGGAAAAGAAATGAAAAGTGAACAATTCCATTAGAAAGAACATCAGCGGTAAGTCATTATCTGTACCTGTGCTGTAATCTATTATATGTTCTGTAGGACTGGTATTATTTACCACAGACCATATGGCGGTAATATCAATATTGGGCTTTTTATATATAGATTATTTTTGGCAACAGCGCGGTCATTTGCTGAGGTTCTCTGATTAGGGGCCCACTCAGAAGTTTCGCCCCCACTAAACCAAAACCCTAGCTACGCCTCTGGCTCTCTCTCTAGTCTTTCTCTCTCTAGTCTCTCGCTCTCTGTTCTTTCTTCTCTCTGTTCTTTCTTTCTCTCTCTTTTCTTTCTTTCCTCTCTTTCTTTCTCTGTTTGTTCTTTCTCTCTCGCTGCTCTTTCTTTCTTTTCCTCAGTACCAGCCACTGTGCCCTCATTACCAGTCAGTGTGATCAGCAGTGCTAAATGGGTATGCTTGGGGCCAGGATATGGGTGTGATTAGCTGTTAAATGGGTGTGGTCGGGGCGTGGCCTAAAATTTGCAGCGACGCCCTACGCGCGCCGAAGCCTTTAACCCTCTTTCCTGTCTTCAAAATTTGGGAGGTATGCTGTATGACCTCACTACAACTTCTGGCCATGCTCCTGATGAGCGCGACGGATGGTCTCCTGAGGGATCTCCTCCCACACCTGGACTAAAGCATCCACCAACTCCTGGACAGTCTGTGGTGCAACGTGGCATGGCCTAAAATTTGCTGCAGCAGGCACAGCGTGCCACAGCCTTTGTCCCTCTTTCCCTTCTTCAAAGGTTGGGAAGTATGATGGTGGGCCCCAAGAATATTTTTTCTCTGGTGGGCCCAAGGTACTCCAGTCCGACGCTGCTGGCAAGGTCCATGGATATTGGCTCCTTAACAGCCTTAAATACCATGCCTCAGCAGCAGGGGCGTACATAGAAATCATGGGGCCCCATAGCAAAAGTCTGAATGGCCCCCCCCAAAAAAAAAACCCAGAGCCATTGTAAATGTAAAGTGCCAGCACAGTGAGGGGACACATTAAACAAAAAAATGTATTATGCCCCCATAGATTGTGCCCCCATAGATGCTTCATAGTATAGGCCCTTATGCTGCCGCAGCTGCTGCAACCAAAAAAAAAAAAAAGACATACTCACCTTTCGTCGCTGGGGGCCAGGTGCCGGTGTCCTGAGCAGGGGGTGACACCAGGTGCCGATGTCACCGCTTGCTCAGGGCCCGGCACCTGAGATATTTACTTGTCCTCTCTCCACTGCTGAGTGCCGCTGTCTTCGGTGTCCTCCAGCAGTGAATGATCAGGCAGAGGGCGCGGCGTGCACTAACGACGTCATCGCGCCCTCTGACCTGAACATTGCAGCAAGAGGACGCGAGCAACGGTGGAACGGGACAGGTAAATATCCCTTATACTCACCCTTCCGCCGGCGCGGTCTGTGCAGCCCCTGCTCTTCTCCCACGGTCTCCGCCGCCAGTGTTCAGCGGTCACGCGGGACAGCTCATTAAAGTCATGAATATGTGCATATTCATGACTGTAATGAGCGGTACCACCTGACCGCTGAACACAGGCGTCGGAGACCGTGGGAGAAGAGCAGGGGCTGCAGAGACCGCACCAGGAGGGGTGAGTATATAGAAGAGCTGCGCTCACCCTCCCCCGCCGACCCCCTGGTAGTACTGTGTCAGCACAGCTACCCGACCGTCGAGGGCCCCCTCACCTGTCCGGGCCCCATAGCAGCTGCTTGGTCTGCTTCATTCACGGTACGCCACTGCTCAGCAGTCTGCTTCATCAGGCTGGTTAACAAAAATAGGGGGGACCCGACGCCATTTTTTATTCGAAGGGAACCCCTATTTTTGTTAATCAGTTCCCTCTGACGTCACTGATTGTGTCCCTGGCTGACCTGAAGTGAAAGTGGAAAGCAATCAATTAAGCTTTCCACTTCCTCTCCTGTCAGCCAGGAGAGGAACTCATTCATTTGGGGGTTTACTGTGAGGCTGCAGCATTAGCTGCGGTCCCTGCAGTAAACATTAACCCTTTCTGAAGGATTACACCGTGGGACCTGACTGTGCATGGGATAGGTAAGAATAATTTTGCTTTTTTATTTTATTTTTATTACAGGAAATGGTTTTTGCAGTCAAATAAAAGATGGTCAAAAACATGTGTCTTTATTTCATTAAAATGATTTTTAATTAAAGTGTGTGTGTTTTATTTTTATTTCATGCAATAGGATTAATAATTGATAGTTGTCTAATTGACAGCTCTCAATTATTAACCTGGCTTAAGGTCACCTTTCAATTGCAAGGTGGCTTTAACCCCATATTAACCCATTCGCCACCGCTACAGGGCAATGGGAATAGACGGGCAAAGTGCCAGAAAGGGCGAATCTAATTATAGATTTGTCTTTTCTGGGGTGTCTGGGGCAGATGTTAGTAGCCAGGGGGGGGCCAAAAATAATGGTCCCTCTCTGGGCTATTATTATCTGCCCCCATTCGCTGGCTTTGTCTGTTTGGTTGCGAAAATAGGGCGGGAGCCCACGCATTTTTTTTAAACAATTTTACACTATATATATATATATATATACTTACATACATACATGTCATTGAATTTGTGACACATATATATATTTATAGTTCATACACTTCTACATAGTATAATAGCCGCTAATTCAATTGCCGGCTTTTGTGAAAATGCAGAACCCGACATGAAATGACACTTGGTGTACATAGGGTTAACCATGTCTTTTCATGTCCTTTGCTATCTGATTTGCACAAACAATTACATCAGTCTATGTGTGCAAAATTTCACACCTGTAGGGGTTAATTAAAGGTGTAAATTCGTAGCAAAAAAGTCCGTTTTTTTTACAACGAATTTACACCTTTAATTAACCCTACAGGTGTGAAATTTTGCACACATAGACTGATGTAATTGTTTGTGCAAATCAGATAGCAAACGACATGAAAAGACATGGTTAACCCTATGTACACCAAGTGTCATTTCATGTCGGGTGCTTCTGTCTTTTCACAGAAGCCGACTTTACCCGGCAATTGAATCAGAGGCTATTTTACTATGTAGAAGTGTATAAACTATACATATATGTATATATATATATGTCACAATGACATGTGTATATATATATATATATATATGTATTCTATGTGTGTATATTTTGTGTTTACAACGAAAGAAAGGGTTTTTTTAGTTGCGATATTTTGTTCCATAGACTTACATGGGACTTCCGGTATCGGAATCGGATATCGCCGATATTTAGTGATATCGGCGATACCATTCCGATCCGATATTTTTAGATATCGAGCAGTATCGCTCAACACTAGTCTCCACTCTTCAAAAGCCCACTTCATGGCCAATAACTCCCGATTACCCACGTCATAATTACGTTCAGTAGGAGAAAATTTTCGAGAGAAAAAGGCACAAGGGTTACTTTTAGAGGTCTCTGGATCTCTTTGGGACAAAACGGCACCTGCCCCAATTTCAGAGGCATCAACCTCCACCTGAAATGGCAGAGAAACATCAGGCTGCCGTAGAACAGGGGCAGAAGTGAATCTCTGCTTAAGTTCCTGAAACGCAGAGACTGCCTCAGGAGGCCAATTCACCACATCAGAACCCTTTTTGGTCAAATCAGTCAATGGTTTAAAAATAACAGAGAAATTACCAATACATTTACGATAAAAATTGGCAAAACCCAAGAATCTCTGAAGAGCCTTTAATGAAGTAGGTTGGACCCAATCACAGATGGCCTGAACCTTGACCGGGTCCATTTCAATAACAGATGGGGACAAAATGAATCCCAGAAATGAGATCCTCTGTACGCCAAAAAGACACTTTGATCCTTTCACATACAGAGCATTCTCTCTCAAAATCTGGAACACAATCCGAACATGTTTCACATGAGAGTCCCAGTCATTGGAAAAAAATCAAGATATCATCCAAATAAACAATCAGAAATTTATCCACAAAATCCCTGAAAATGTCATTCATGAAGGACTGGAAGACGGAAGGAGCATTAGTGAGCCCAAAGGGCATCACTAGGTACTCAAAATGCCCCTCTGGGGTATTAAACGCCATCTTCCATTCATCCCCGTGCTTAATTCGAATAAGGTTATACGCCCCCCTGAGGTCAAGCTTGGTAAACCAAGTAGCACTTCTCACCCTGGAAAACAGGTCAGAAATCAAGGGTAACGGATATTGATATTTCACAGTGATATTGTTCAAGAGACGATAATCAATACACGGCCTTAATGAACCATCCTTTTTGGCCACAAAGAAAAAACCGGCACCCAATGGTGAAGAGGATGGTCTGATATGACCCTTCTCCAATGACTCCTTGATATAAGACCGCATAGCGTCATGTTCAGGTACAGACAAGTTAAAAAGGCGACCTTTAGGGAATTTACTACCAGGCACTAATTCAATAGTGCAGTCATAGCTCCTATGGGGGGGCAAGGATGCAGATTTACTTTCGCTAAACACATCAGAAAAATCAGTCAAAAAGTCAGGAACATCCTGTGCCTGGGGAGAGGCAGAAAAAACAGGAGTGTTGGCATTAACACATTGGCAGCCCCAACTAGTTACAGACACAGATTTCCAATCCAAAACAGGATTATGAGACTGTAACCAAGGGAAACCTAGTACATTAATGTCATGCAGATTATACAGCACTAAAAATTTGCAACTCTCCTGATGATCAGGTTCAACCCTCATTATCACCTGAGTAGAGAACTGGGGTTTATTCTCAGCCAAAGAGGTAGAATCAATCCCTAGTAGGGGAATAGACTTCCATAGGGGTATCAAGGGAAACCCACAACGTTTAGCAAAATCAAAATCCATCAGGTTAATAGCTGCTCCCGAATCAAAAAAGCCTGAGCAGAAAATGTGGACAGGGAGCAAATCAGGGTAACAGTCTGAACACTACCCAAGACAACTGAGCGTGCAAAACATCTTCCCCGCTTAGGGCAGACTGAAATAGCATGAGAGGCGTCACCACAGTAGAAACATAACCCATTGCGTTTTCGAAACTCATGACGCTGTGCCCCAGAAGCCACTCTATCACACTGCATGGGTTCGGAAGCTGGTTCACAAGGCAACACTATTCCACGCATACCTCTACGCTCACGTCTGTCAATTTGAATCGCTAATTACATAGAATCATTGAGACCAGAGGGAGCAGGGAAACCCACCATAACATCTTTTACTTTCTCTGACAGACCCTTCCGAAAAAGGGCTGCCAAAGCATCATCATTCCATTTGGTCAGGACTGCCCACTTTCGGAATTTCTGACAGTACAACTCAGCGTCTTCAAGCCCCTGATTTAATGCCAACAAGTTTTTTTCAGCTTGATCAGTGACATTAGGTTCATCGTACAATAACCCCAGAGCCAGAAAAAATGCATCAACATTACTCAAAACAGGGTCCCCAGGTGTCAGGGAAAAAGCCCAATCCTGAGGATCGCCGCGCAGGAGAGAGATGACAATTTGAACCTGCTGTGCTGCGTTCCCTGAGGACTTAGGATTTAAGGCAAAAAACAACTTACAGTTATTTTTGAAATTCAGAAATTTAGCTTAATCCCCCAAAAATAAATCTGGCATGGGGATCCTAGGTTCCACAACCGGCAACCCTGCAAGATAGGTAGCAATTACTCCAAACTTCAGTGGCAAGCTGATCCACACGGCCAGACAACTGTGCAAACTCCATTGAGAGAAAAAAAAAAAGAGGGAAAAAATGCAACAAACAGAGAAAAAAAAAATTTCTGACAACTTTCTCTTTTCTTTTTCCTTTTACTATTTTTCCCTTCTGTTGAGTACAATATAATTTTCAGTTTGGCCGGTGATACTGTTATGATTTGGTAGCTGAGGAGAACAGGCAAAAACGGCAATACACCAGAGAGGTTGGAATCTACTGGATTGCAGTACCCTGACTAACCACCACAACTAAAGGCAGCCGTAGAGCGAACCTACGTTGGTCCTAGACGCCTCGTCACAGCCTGAGAGGTTAACTACACCTAAAGATAGAAAGAGGAAAGCTATCTGCCCCGGAGCAGATCCCCAAAGAACATAGGAAGCCCCCAAACATGTAATGGTGGTTAGACAAGAGGAAATACAGACACAGACAGAAAATAGTATGAGCAAACGTTGGGGCCCAATCTTCCTAGAAAGAAAAGGATAGGAAGGACACTTACTGCAATCCAAAAAACCCTAAAAAATACCAACTCTACTAATTGCAAAAACACCTGAGATCACACGACCTCTACCACCTAAATTAGTTCTCTGGTGTAACAAAACTAAGCCGCAGCCACTGAAAAAACTGGAAAAGGCAAATGAACAAATAACAGTGGCTCCAGAAGAACTGAGAGGAGCCCAAGCCCCCCGGGGGGGGGGGGAGACAAGGCTAACCTCACAGAAATGCAGAGAAAAATGCAAATGGTAAGCACAAAAACAAAAAACAGAAAATATCTTATCTGAGAGCAGGAGAAGAGGCAAGACACAGCAAGCTTCCAAGTGAACCAGGAACCACAGTTGAGACAAGAACAATTGATCACCGGCAACCATTATGGGAGGGAACCTCCCTTATATAAGACCAGTCTGTAACTCCTGATTGCCAATCCTCATTGAATGGTTCAGAACTGTTTGTAACCACCAGAGGGAGCTTCTGCTCAGAATTTATTTCTAACACATTCACAACAAAGAAGAGCTGGAGCTACAGCACCATTTCAGCAGATTATGAGAATAGGTGGGCATGGCTGTCAAGTCACACTCCACACAGCTACTGTACAAAAGATTACCATTTTTCTATGTAGGTGAAGCTTGGCACTGCTTGTTTGCTGAACCATATTCTACTCAACATCTTGGGGATTGTAACATTAGCTTATTCTAATGACACCTGGTATTTATCAATAATGCAACCTGTATAAGTCAATGAAATCTGTTGGATGCTGGTGGTATTGATCTAAAGAATGGAAGGAATAGAACTAAGCAACAGCACGTGTGAAAGACTTGGGTATACTAATAGATCACAGACTGCACATGAATCAACAGCGTGATGCAGCAGCAAAAAAAGGCAAACAGTTCTAGGATGTATTAAGAGAAACATAGACTCTAGATTACATGAAGTAATTATCCCCCTTCTACTCCTCCTTGGCTAGGCCTCATCTGGAATACTGTGTTCAGTTCTGGGCACCACATTTACAAAAAAAGGCATTGAAAAACTAGAGCAAGTTCAAGAAGAGGTACCACGATGGTAAGTGGCTGCAAAGTATGTCCTATGAGGAACGGTTAAAGGATCTGGGAATGTTTACTTTGCAATAAAGAAGGCTAAGAGGAAACTTAATAGCTGTCTACAAATATCTGAAGGGCTGTCACAGTTTAAAGGGATCTTCATTTTTCTCTTTTGCACGTGGAAACACGAGAAGCAATGGAATAAAACTGAAAGGGAGAAGATATAGATTAAAGGTTATAAAAACTATTTGACAGTGAGGATGATCAATGAGTGGGACAGGCTGCCTCGAGAGATGGTGAGTTCTCCTTCAATGGAAGTCTTCAAACAGAGGCTGGACAGACATCGGTCTGAGATGATTTAGTGAATCCTGCTTTGAGCAGGGGGTTGGACACGATGACCCTGGAGCTCCCTTTCAACTCTATCATTCTATTTATTGTGCTACAGACCAGGCAGTGCATTGGATTTCCAATATAAATGAAAACCACAGTTCAAGTGTGATGTGAGCATTAGTCTAAGGCCGGGATCACACATGCGAGTAAATCGGCAGACACTCGCATGTGAAATCCCAGCTCTGGCGCCGGCACTTAGGAGTGGAGCGCGCAGCTGCATATAAATACATGGAGCTGCTCGCTCCACTCCCGAGTGCCGGCGCCAGAGCTGGGATTTCACATGCGAGTGTCGGCCGATTTACTCGCATGTGTGATCCGGCCTTAGGCCTAGGCTACACTGTGACTTTTTGGAGTGAGAATTGATTTTAACTAATCAGCGATATAAAAAGTCGTAGTATTGCTCAGGCCAACTTGCTGAGTAAATAGAAGCCAAACAGAGGTCATTTAAATAAAAAAATGAAGTCAGGTATATTTTCTTTGAAGCACTTGTGTTTCAAAGAAAGTATAGTTAAAAGATGCAATCAGGGATCATAGCAGGAGATGAGAAAAGTCCGGCATAGGCCCCGAACGGATTCTCCCAGCTGCTGCAGGTGATTGTCAGGTCTATCACTGTGGACAGGGGAGAAAGCATCAACAGTCTCATAAAGTGCAGACAAAACCTGCTACAGTAGTAAAGCTCATGAAGAAATAAGTGAAATATAGAAGTGGGGTTTGGTATATGAGCTGATGAAGACAGTAGCACCCTAAATACATGCAGCCTATAATGCTGAGAAAAACACTTCCACAAGTGAGAGATCTGAAATTTGGATTGGGCAAAAATCCATATCAGGAGTCTGAAAATGAATAAAGATTGCAGAATGAAACTTAGTGCAATCTTATTAACTGAAGATAATCATTGACATATAACTTTAACTTTGTTTTAGAATATACAGTTGTGCTACATCGACCTGTCATTGACTATAGCAGAATAAAGTGAAGGTTCGGGAGAGGCCATCTCAGTCTCCTGACCTCAATATCATTGAGCCACACTGGGGAAATCTTAAGCGCGCAGTTCATGCTAGACAGCCCAGGAATTTACAGTGACTGGAGGCTTTTTGCCTAGAAGAGTGGGCAGCTTTACCATCTGAGAAAATAAAGAACCTCATCCACAACTACCACAGAAGACTTCAAGCTGACATTGATATTAGAGGGGGCAATACACGGTATTAAGAAATGGGGTATGTAAACTTTTGATCAGTGTTATTTGGATATTTTGGGTTGTCATCATGATTTAAAAGAGAAAACACAGTAGTTTGACAATAAATGGCTTCACCCAACCACTAACCATGAGTGGAGAAAAAGTTTTGGTTTTATCTTTCATATTCTCTGAAAAAGACCAAGAAAATAAAAATTCTGCCGGGGTATGTGAACTTTTGAGCACAACTGTATATGTGATCACTAAAGCTGAATCCATAATTTGCATATCTGCAAACAATGACTTAGAAATTGGATTAATGTCAGGTATTCTAGGAAATCCAGACATACGTCATAAAGTAGCTGTGCTTACTCTATAATAAATGAGTCATATAAAATTACAGTTAGATGAGCCATTTCTAGGGTGTGAAACCTCCTGACCAGATTAGTTTTAACAGTAATGTAAATTTGCTTAATAATAACTTCAAAACTTCAAACACAGCAGGTTATTATTAACACATTACCATATACAACAGCTTTGCGCATCATGGCTTTTATACATAGTAACCTTGATTTACTCATACTGATACTACGTTTTATCATAAAAGACAAGGACCACCTAATGTAAACCAAGAACACAAAAAGAGGACAAATTATTAATTTTCAAGCAGATTGTAAACACCCAAAATTCATCAATAAGTACAACAAAAAAGCACCCATATCAGTTATGCTAAAAAAGCAATAAAATAAGAAAATAAATTCAAGACAAGGAAACGCCATAGTTAAGGAAAGCTCTTATTGCAAATAAGCACAACACTCATATCTGACAAACACACTAAAAACAGCTATAAGTATAACATTACATATTTTAATTATTGGGCTAATGTGGATTCAATACAGAAGCAATATTGCAAAAACAAATATACATAAAAAGCGGACATTTACTTTAGCACCATGTTTTTAGCTACCATATATCATATTTAAACGGTACATAAAAACATAGTATTAAAGGGAACTTGTCACCCCTCAGGGCATTTTTAAGTAAAAGAGCCGCCTTCAGCAGCACTAAGGCTAAGTTCACACGTTGCGGAATTGCTGCGGAAATTTCCGCGGCAATCCCGCACTTCTCCCGCAGGAAATACGCACGTTTTTTTTATGCTGATTCCCGCCAGAATAATAGCGTTTTGCAAGCGTAATTAGCTTGCAGAATGCTAGCGTTTTCCTAGCGATCTGTAGCATCGCTTGGAAAACTGATTGACAGGTTGGTCACACGAGTCAAACATAATGTTTCACACGTGTGACCAACTTTTTACTATTGATGCCGCCTATGCCGCATCAATAGTAAAAAGATGTAATGTAAAAATAATAAAAAAAATAATAAATAATGATATTCTCACCTTCCGGCGTCCCCCGCAGCCTTCCCGCCTCTCAGCGACGCTCCCGGCAACTCCGGTCCCAAGGATGCATTGCGACAAATCACACCGATGACGTGCATCTCGCGAGACCGCTATGCATCTGGGTGATTCTCGCAAAGGACTCTTGGGACCGGAAGTTGCCGGGAGCGTCGCTGAAGGCGGGAAGGCTGCGGGAAGGCTGCGGGAAGGCTGCGGGGGCCGCCGGAAGGTGAGAATATCATTATTTTTTATTTTAATTATTGTTTTACCAGGGATATGGTACCCAGGGCCTGGAGGAGAGTCTCCTCTGCTCCAGACCCTGGGTACCATCCGCACATGAACCGCTTACATTGCGCATAGTGGGCATAGCCACATGCGGAAAGTAAGCGGTTCAATGCATTCCTATGGCGGCGGAATCACCGCGGTTACGCTAAATTAATGAACATGTTGCTTTTTTTTTCCGCTAAGCGTTTTTTTCGCGGAAAAAAACGCAACATGTGTACAAAACATGCGGAATCAATTAAAACGTATAGAATGCTTAATGCTTGCGTTTTGTTCGCGGTTTAACCGCGGAAAATAGCGGAACAACCGCAAAAAAAAACGCAATTATTCCTGATCGTGTGCACTTAGCCTAAAGGTACTGCCACACTAAACAATCCCGCTAGCGATCACGATAACGACGCATACTAATGCGATCGCTAGCGGGATTGTTTCTATATCGCTAAGTGCGGCCACATTTAGCGATATAGTTAACGACGCTATCGCGGTTAGCGATCTCCTTAACGACTTTAGCGGTACAAAAGTACCGCTAAATCGCTAAGAAAAGGTGCCACACTCAGCGATATATACTTACCAGCGGGGGCGCCGACGATAAAATAGGGTCCGGAACGATGTCAGCGACGAGCGAGATCACAGCAGGATCTCAGTAGGGGCCACGTCGCTGGTAGATGCCGCACACAACAACATCGCTAACGAGATCGCTAAATAGTGACGTTTTTTAGCGATCCCGTTAGCGATGTTGTTTAGTGTGGCATACCCTTAAGGCTGCATTCTGTGAAGGTGGCTCTTATGTTTCTCATCCCTAGTAACACTGAAATATTGACTTTTATAAATTGCGCCCCATACCTGTATTGAGTCCCAGAGGTATGGTGTCTACACCTGTATCAGCCGCCTCCAGCCGTCCATCTTCCCCCTCTTGCGTCTGTGTGCCGCCTCCTCTTGTGTTGCTGTTACATGGCGGCGCCTGCGCTGTGCCAACAGTTCTCGGGCAGTGCGCGAGAATTCCTGATGCCTTGATGATACTTCCACCACCTTTGCAATACTAAGGAAATCCTGAAAACATGATCTATTGGGGACTGTTAGGAATGGAGTTTAGGAAATACTGGTCTAAACAGCATTCAGTAACCTCCTAAGATGCACCTGGTGGTGACTTCGGGCATCTAAAATCTTCTACATCCATTTAGCGTTACTCTTACCTGGGTGTTTTGTCTCTTTGGTATGTATGATTATATGTTGTATTGTGGGAGGATAATGTTGTCTTGAGTTTTCTATTTGTCAGACATGGCAAAACCACTGATCCATTTAGTCTATTGATTACAGCATTTAGACTTGCTACTTTTCCTCTACACGGGGGCTCTATACTCTATTGTTGTATGACATGAGTAGCCCAAATGTCCAATCTTGTAGTAATACACACCTTAATGGCTTAATGCACCAGAATTCTGGTGCAATTTGTTCCCAAAAACGGCCCTCATCTTGTCTGACAAGTGTGTATGGCCTCGCTGAAAAAGGATTGAGCGTAATGAAAAGGAGTGTGGGCAAATGTAACACGGTGCACTAAAATTGTGGCAAATATTTCTGGCACAAAATAGGTCAATTAATAAATAAGTGGAATAAACTTAGCCTAGACAGTCTAAAAATATGCCACATTTATTAAAAGAGCATTACACCCTCTAATAATTCTGCACATTATTAGTTTAAGTGCACACTGTATCTTCAATTTAGGCAAACCCCTCAAAGATAACAAGAAAAATATGCCTTAGGAAAATGCCGGCTGTGTTTCTTTACTGAATTGCTATTTTTTTTTCTGCATCCATGCCGCCATATTTTTTTTGTATGCGACTATTAATTAGTGAGCGGCTTCCAAGTTGAAGCTGCAGGAAGAATGGTCAAGTCACTTTTTACGCCAAGGAAGCCTGAAGCAGTTATCAGAAGCTCAAGAGACTGAACATTGACATCATCATTTTTACATTGCAGTGCATAGATTTATTCTTTTTAGCGTTTGTTTAGCACTTTTTCAGGCTGTATGATCAGTAAAACACATTACGTGGCCATACTCTTAAGCCTCATAGAAATGTCAGTTTTTCTCACATACAAGGAAAACAGACTGATTTATTTTGCTTGGTGTGGTTCAAACGAGAGTTGATTTTTTTCATGGACCCATAGACTTTGTCGATTTTGATCTAACCCTTGGATCAAAATCGGTCATGTCTCCACAATTGTACATTCATCTGCACCACCACCCTTGTCCAGTCCAGCTCAATATTTCTTTTCACCTTCCCCAGTTGAATGCATCGTCTTTCAGCTGGGGCTTCTGACGTCACAATGCGCCAAGCGGACATCCTGACCGATGATCATCGCCAAGGTGCTGACTGGGCTTCGGCAGAGACACCGAATGTTGGGCTGTCACAACATATATGGCGCGCAGTGACGTCAGAGGCCTCATTAAGCCAGAAGCTCCCGCTCAGAATGAAGCCAGCAGAATAACATGCGCACAACTGGGGAAAGGGAAGACAAGAGTAGCAGATGACCGGTCAGCAGGATGTGGACAGATGAGCATTATTATTAATAAAGAAGTATTCAATTCAGTTTATGCATGTTGATGGGCTACCAAAGATCTTTTAAGCAAGCTAAAAAATTATTGTATCTGATGAATGAGCATTTAGGTACTTTGTTGGGTGATCCAAAGGCTGTTTACACTGCACAAATATCAGGAAATGATGGTTCCTAGGAATGCTCATCCATCATGATCGAGAAGAGTAATGGAGCTTGCACGTCAGTATTATATCCATGTTTTGCAACCACAGAACACATACCCATTGTACTCAATGTGGCAGCTCACATACCTGTGTTTTTTGTGTCCATAAAAATGCAATTAACCAAATGGACATCATGGAGAAATGTCCAATTTTGGTTACAATCACAAAATTACCCATACAAGTCTATGGATCCTTGAAAACTCAAAGACAGCACACCAATACCGGTCATGTGCAATCAGTGTGATGTTTGTTTTTCACCTTACAATAGATAGAAGTTGTGCAATCTTTTTTTTAAAATCACTTATGAAAATTGGTGTCACAGGGTTACCGTGATGGAGCCAGAGGCCCGCAGCGTCTGGTTGCTCCTACTCTGGCGCTGAGAAGAAGCACTTCTCTGGCTTATTAAACATGTTTATTTTGTCTAGCAGAACAGGGGTTAATCGGGCATGTTAGTAATCCCTGTGCTCGGTTAGCCACTCCTTTTCTCTATATAATCCGGGCTCTATTGCTAATGACGCGCACGTACCAGGGCTTTGGGGTACTCGGCACCGAGCCCATGGAAGTCTATGGGGGATGTCACGGGTAGCCAGCTCGGTCCGTGCCCTGGGCGCTCACCGTAATGTGGGATATTTACAGGGGATGATGGAAATGTTCGTGTAAGTTGTCGTGACGCCACTGTAGTATCTGGTCAGAGGGACCAGCGCTGCTGTGCACATACTCTGGAAGGGATGATGTTGGGCAGCTAGATGGTAGGTCTTCTACAAGTAAGACGGTGTCCTTCCAGGGTGGATAGAAATATGAGGATGCAGGACAGATGGGGATCCCGCCGTCAGAGACAATAAGTGAGTCACACACAAAAGTCAGTTTGGTACCTTTACTGCAGGAATGGCAGGTACTCCCCGGAGCACGGCAGGGCGAAGGATGTACGTCCGGATTCCTCCACTGGTAGGTGTATGGCCTCCTGTTCTCTGTCGTTATTTAATGAAGTCCTGACCTGCTTGTAGCTAGGTCTAACTCAGTCTCTGTTCTGTACCTGGCTGACTTGGTGGGGGACCTTCTCTATGGCAGAACAGGGTCTTTTTATCGCTGATCAGGCAGACTCTGTTCCCCTGATCCTGTACGTGTCAACTCTGTGGTACTCCTGGGACTTGTAGTCCTCCAGGAACTCCGGTGTTCTCCTAAAAGGTCGTAGAGATCCTTATAGGCTCGGGACCCGGCGTCCGGTATTCGTTGCTGGGGGGAAAGCTATTAATGCTTACTGGCCCCTCCAATTCCACTTGCTTTCGGCCTACCTGGGTCCTATAAAGATCACACACGCTGGCAGTTAATGTGCTGCCTCTTCGCCGCTCTCTTAAGCGTCGGCACGCTTCCTCTGAGCTACACTTCAGCTTCAGCTCTGACTAGGATCAATCAATCTCCGTCTGTTTTTAGCTCTGACTGAGCTCTGACAGGAATCCTCTCACTCTCGTGTCCTGAGGAGATCTCCTCTGTCCCTCACAGCTTGTCTGAGGTAACTGCTGTTCTGATCTGTCTGAGGTAAAACTGGAACTAACTGTTTTTTTTTTATGTGCCTAACACACAGCTCCCTCTACTGGTCTCTTAGGTAAGCTGAGATGTGTGTGTGTTATAGTGACCTCTAGTGGGATCTTCCTTTAGTACATCCTTCTGGAAGATATGGATCCAGTCACAGCTGGGCTCCACACTAATCCTCGTCAGAGTTAGCCTTTTGCTGCATGACTAAAGGAGGGAGAGAAGTTGGTATGAGAAGGAGTACTGGAGGAGTTATAGGTGACTGTTGTTTGGTTTGTATGCTTGGTAACTCCTTATTCTTTCCTATTTTTGGTTTCTGCCCATTCCTGCACACCCTGGTGGATCCCTCTGTTATATAGAGTGTATATTTTGTGTGTGTGTAGTTCTCAGTTTCCCCTTGTCTTTGTTCCCCTGTTTGTTGGGCTGGTGTTCTGTGGTGCAGAGTAGGCCCCTTCTCCCTGGGTGGAGGGAGGTGAACAGACGGAGGGCTAATTTAGGAGGCAGTGCAAGGGCTGAAGCCCCGACGTCTTCGCCATCTTAAGTGTCCCGGGGAACAGGGCAAGCTAGGGTGTCCCCTAGTGTTAAGGTTTCAAAAGGAGGAGGTCCTCCGACAATTGTGTCGTGACATTTGGAATTTTTTTAGGGGGTGCATAGGAAGTAAACAGAAAAATAAAAATCAGTGACACCTGAATAAAACCTCAGTGCCACAGCATTTTCAGGGCATATGGGCATTAATAAGTGATGTTTTAACTTTACAAGGACCTAGTACCTTGAATTTACAAATTAAATAAATTAATCCTCAAACAGTGCACATAATGTATGCTTTCATCTTCAAATGTAATGTGCTGGACGGTTTATGTGGCAACGGCGGAGAACTTGGTTCAATGAGTACAGAACAGTAGAAATGAACATAGAAGTACTTTTTTGTTTTTTCTGTATTCCTATGACCTGTACAAGTTTCCTGCTCATAAGTAGAGTCCAGAACATTTTACCTCCATTATGACCAAATAATGAGTCTAAAATGAAAACTATCATGGAAGATCACATGATATTATGTCACATCTTGTTGCAGACTATACAGTACATGAACATTCATACAAAGTATTCGTTTGGATGTAGCTCGAGACTTTTACTCCAAAACTGAGCTGTTTTTTTTTCCTCTCTGATTAAGCTGAACAGGTAAATTAAGTTACGTGCGTCTTTTTCATTGTGGTTTTATTTTTGCTTAGTCTCTTGTTGGTGTGTCGTGTTTTAAATTAACTTGCTTTGTTTTTTATACTTTCTTGTATTTGAAACCTAATTGTAGATTGTAAGCGCTTACAAGCTGGGGGTCATTATTTTTACTTTAATTATTGTATTATCTTTAACATTGTTGCTTATGACTTGTATATCAACTGTTGAATTGAAAAGCGCTGCGGAATATGTTGGCGCTATATAAATGAAGATTATTATTGATTGATATACTCAACTGTGGATTACATGCATGCTTTTTGCAAACTTATTTTATTTTCTGCGTGTAATACAATTCTATGGGGAAAATCCACACGGAAAAATCAGCATTCCCGCAAGAGAAACTGGATTTTGAACACGCACCATAGGTCACTATATGCAGTGTTAAAGTTATTATTTTTTTAAATTCTGCCCACTACTTTTCGGGATCTATATAGAAAAAAAACAAAACTGTTTTTCTTGCTCCGTATCGAATCTAAATCATTTTAATCTCATTCTCTAGTCATTTTATAGAGGCCACTCACCTTGTTCATGCAGATAACTTATCAGTCTTGATGAAATATGGTTATTAGAAACACAAGGCGCCAGCATCTGACCATACAGAGCAGATGAGCCGGAGTAGCTGCAGTAGGTCAATGATCCTCTGTGTGTGCAGTCAGCCTTTTATTCTTGTCATCCCACTACAGTCATGATGAAGAGCGTTAGAAAGTAATGTGAACAGTTACCACACCCAAAATCTCAGCAGCCAATTACTGCACTTAGAATACAAGGAGTATAATGACGCAGGTGTCTGTTGTACAGTAAATGTCCCATGGTCTGGACTGCAAAAAGTTAATGTGATGGCAGGAAAAGAAGCAGTGAATATGCTCTGTAACTTCATAAAAAAATAAAAGAGAGGAATCTGAAATATGTAATTAATATTATCATCATACTTAACCACAGAATAAAATTAACCCCTTAAGGACCTGGCGATTTTCCATTTTTTTTGCTGACTTTTTCCTCCCCTCATTTCAAGAGCCATAACGTTTTAATTTTTCCATAGCCGTGTGAAGGTTTTTTTTTTTTTGTAGGACAAGTTTTTACTTTTTAACGACTCCATTCATTTTATCATGTGATGTACTATAAAGCGGGGAAAAAATTCCAAGTGTGGTGAAATTGCTAAAAAAGAGCAATTTTGCAATTGTTTTTTTTTTTATACCTCATTCATTTTATGGTAAAAATTAGCCAGCAATTTGATACCCTAGGTCAGTACGATTACACAGATACCAAACATATAGGTTTTGCTTTATTTCTGTGGTGAAAAAAAAATCTGAATTTTTTTAAAGTCAAAATGTTGCTTGTGTCACCATTTTCTGAGAGCTGTAATGTTTTCAATTTTCGGGATATGGAGCTGAGTGAGGGCTTGTTTTTTGCTCCCTTAGCCAATGTTTTTATTGATATCATTTTGGGGTAGATAGAATGTTTTGATCTCCTCTCATTACATTTTTTTTTGTATTGTTGAAATGTCCAAAAAAAACAATCCTTCTGTTTTGATTTTTTTTTTTTAGTCATTAGTAGAGTTGAGCGAAACAGGTCGGTCAGATTAAAAAATCGGGTTTTGCAGAGCGAAACCCGACCATAGCGTGAAGTCAGCCATGTGGTCGTCGACCCGAGCGCCAAAGTCAGTTTTCCCAGAATGCTTGCAGGCGCCTTTTCTCAGCCAATGAGCAAGGACGCACACTGTGGGCAACGAGATGACATGGGCAGCGGTCACCACCATCTTAGAGAAGGGCATTGCAGTGATTGGCTTGCTTTGTGTGGCGTCACAGTGGCTATAAAAGCCCTGACCGCCGACCGCCATTTTACTTCTGCCGATATTAACAGTAGGGAGAGGTTGCTGCCGCTTTTTCTCAGTAGGGAGAGAGTTAGGCAGGAAATAAAAGTTATTCTGTGCTTGTGCTGATAGCAATTGTGCTGTACAGTTAGTGTGCACTGACAGGGGAGGATTTTGTTGTGTGCAGCAGCACTGGTTATTAGGCTGCCTGCCAGTGACAGGGGAGAATTTTCTTTTGTGCAGCAGCCGAGCTGGTTAATAGGCTAGCTGTATTGCTGTGTGTACACTGCTGTGCAGACCGCTTTTTACACAGCACAGTTACCGAGTGTTCATTTTTTCACACACCGTATAGAGCTGTACGCTTCTCACACACTACAGTGCACCGGCTGGTATCACGGACAAATACATGCTGACTATCTGTATGTGACTCCGGAAATCTATACGGAGATTTACAATTTACCCCTGTACTATATACACCTGTTATCTTCAGATACAGTACCCTTTTTTGAGCTTTTTATATTGTGGTCTAATCCATACTGAGCCTGTGAGCGTCTGTGTGTTACTCCGGAAATCTATACGGAGATTTAAAATTACCCCAACACTGTATACAGCTGTACGCTTCTGATACAGTACCATATATCTGCTGGTATTTTTGGAACATTTTCCAAAACATGAGGAAGTAGGGTGGAAGAGGCCGCGGATGTGGGCGGGAGGCCAGCTGGTACTGATGGTGGTGGTGATGCTTCTGCTGGTAGTGCCAAAAGCACAATAGCACCTAAGGCAGGAGGTGTTGAGCCTGCGTCATCGTCTGGCTCCAGAAGGCCTGGAAGGCTCCCTTTTCTGGGAGTAGGTAAACCACTTTTAAAGCCGGAGCATCAGGAACAGGTTTTGGCTTACATTGCCGAAACAGCCTCCAGCTCTATCGCCTCCTCTTCTGAAGTTTCAAAAAATGCAAGCATTGAGTCGTCAGTGCAGGCTCCTGGTCAGGAACGACACCTTTCCTTGTGTCATTCACCCCCACCAAAAGTGAAGGATGCGGCAGGCCACACTTCAGATTACTCCCTGGAGCTCTTTTCACAGTACCATGCCTGGGATATCAAGTGAAATCCTGAATTCTCCAGTCCAAGATGAATCTGACATGGAGTGCACTGATGCACAGCCACTGCTACATGATTCTGCTGGTACATTGACCCACAGCACTACATTGCCCTCGCAGTCTACTGAGCCAGAATCTGACCCTGATGAAACTCAGGTGCCCCTCCCCACATACTATACCACCTTACACGGTGACAGAGAGGAAGGTGCAGAAGAAATTGAAGAGGAGGTGATGGATGACCCAGTTGCTGACCCGGATTGGCATCCATTGGGTGAAGAGGGTGCCGCTGGCAATAGCTCAGAAGAGGAGGAGGATACGCAGCAGGCATCGACATTGCAGCTGCGGTTATTTGGCAGGCCCGTAGCTGTCCAAAAACGTGTTAAAAAAACAAAAAGAGTTGCAGGACAGCTTGGCCAGACGGTCCAATTAGCACAGCGTGCAAGCCCTGAGAATTTATACCATAGTAGGAAGAGTGCAGTGTGGCACTTTTTTGACCAAAATCCTATTGATGAGGCAAAGGTTATCTGTAAGAAGTGCAGAAGGACCTTTAGCCGAGGGAAAAATTTCCGAAATTTGAATACCAGTTCAATGCTTAGAATTTAATGACCATGCACTTGCAAGCGTGGACGGACTACAAAACCTCAGGTAGCACATGTGCACCTGCTCTGACTGAAGGAAACCAGCAATGCTCCATCGCTTCCCCCACTGTAAGCCCACCGGTTAGCACACCACCAGCAAGAAATGTTGAGGTGTTGCTGCAAGGCCAAAGCAGTCAGGGAATCACAATGTTTTTGCAATGAAAGACTGAATCTAGGCCATCACCACCACCACCATCACCATCACCAACCCCCTCTCAGTCTGCCATGTCCACCACTAGTTCCCCCATATGCAGCTCTCAAGTCCAGCTCACCCTAGCAGACACTCTGAGTTGGACAAGAAAGTACTCATCCTCTCATCCGTGTACACTGGCTTTGAATGCGTACATTGCCAAACTGATCTCATTAGAGATGATGCCCTTCCATTTGGTTGAAAGCACAGCATTCCGAGAGCTCATGGCCTACGCTGTCCCACGCTATGACCTACCCAGTTGGCACTTCTTTTCTAGTAAAGCCATCCCTGCCCTCCACCTGCATGTGAAAGACCACATTGTCCATGCACTCAAACAATCAGTGAGTGGAAAGGTGCACCTCACAAAAGATGCATGGGCCAGTAGGCATGGCCAGGGCCGTTACGTGTCCATCACTGCGCACTGGGTTAATGTGGTGGATGCAGGCTCCACAGGGGACAGCGGCGGTGGGACAGTGCTGCCTAGCCCACGGTATAGGCAACAGTTGGTTGTAGGCGTTCGACCCTCCTCCTCCAGAAGCGAAAGCTCGTCGACAGAGCGCCGTCACCTGAGCACTCCATCAGCAGCTGCCAGTGTTGCACACGAGGTGTCCCACTATCGAACAGCTAGTGTTAAGTGTCAGCAGGCTGTTTTAAAGATGATGTCTTTGGGCGACAACAGACACATCGCGGAGGTACTGGCCGACCGCTTGCAGCGAGAAACTGAGTCATGGCTGGGCAGAATACATCTTGAGTCAGTGATAACGGCCGTAATTTTGTGGCGGCCATAGCCCTGGCAAAACTCAGACACATACCTTGCCTGGCTCACACCTTGAACCTGGTGGTGCAGTGCTTCCTAAGTAATTATCCGGAGTTAACAGACCTGCTCCATAAGGTGCGAAGACTGTGCTCGCACATCCGTCACTCGCCGGTAGACTCCAGTCGTATGCAGAGGCTGCAGCAATCGCTCCACCTCCCCAAGCACCACCTAATCATAGACGTTGCAACAAGGTGGAACTCCACCATGCACATGGTTGAGAGGCTGTGCGAACAGAGGCAGGCTGTAATGCATTTGTGGGAGGATACACGTGCAGGCAGTTTGAGGGCAGACATGGAGTTGTCAGGTGTGCTGTGGTCAAAGCTGAAAGACCTCTGTAAAGTCCTTCAGTGTTTTGAGGAATGCACACGGCTGGTAAGCGCAGACGACGCCATCATAAGCATGAGCATCCCACTTATGCGTCTGCTCATGCAAACTTTGACGCACAATAATGATCAGGCGTCTGCAGCGGAGGAGGAGGGAAGCCTTGATGATAGTCAGCCATTGTCTGCTCAGGGAACTGTCCTGGACAAGGTGAAGGAAGAAGAGGAAGAGGAGGATGAGGGGATGATTATTTCGGGGAAGAGGATGCTTCTCAGGGGGCAAGCCAAAATGTTGGCTTGCCAAGGTCAGTACAGGGTTTGTGCATGACTGGAGGGATGTGGATTTGGCAGTAAGCTCTCCTCCACCCACCACTGGCAGTGCATCATTGACATCTGGAACATTGGCCCACATGTGTGATTATGTCTTGCGGATCCTAAAAAGGGACCCCCGCATTGCCAAAATTATGAAGGATGACGACTACTGGTTGGCCAGCATCCTCGATCCACGCTATAAAGGCAAATTACAGAACATCATGCCACAGGAGAACATAGAGCTAATATTGGCGAACAAACAAGCAACTCTGGTAAACCGTTTGTTAGAGGCATTCCCAGCACACAGCAGCGGTGCAGGTTCTACCACGAGCCGTAGAGGGCCAAATGGAAGAAGTGTTTGTGGTGCACGCAGCCAAAGTGGCATTGGAGACAGGTGTTTCATGACCATGCTGTGGACTGGTTTCTCAAGTACCACTCACACGACTGTTAATACTGAATCGATTAACACAGACAGTAGACAGAAGTTGTCAACTATGGTTCAAAATTACCTCTCCTCCCCTATCGATGTTCTCCCTCACAGTTCATTCCCCTTTGACTACTGGGCCTGTAAACTGGACACCTGGCCTGAATTGACACAATATGCCTTACAGGAGCTCGCTTGCCCTGCTGGTAGTGTGCTATCAGAAAGAGTCTTCAGTGCTGCTGGATCAATCCTGACAGAAAAAAGGACCCGGCTGTCGACCCAAAATGTTGATGATCTCACCTTCATTAAAATGAACCATGCCAGGGTTTCAAAGGATTTTGTACCACCTTCCCCTGATGACACATAGGTTGCCAGCAAAATGGCTCGCTTTGCCCTCCTGTTCCTCCAACTTCTCCAATTCCTCCATTTGCAGATGCTGAACGTCCAGCCTACACCTCAACATATGCCAGTTTTTGCACCTCCCTAACTGGGCTGTACCCCCCCATGGCCGGCGTCACCACCTGGTGCACCCGGGCAAGTGCCGGTGCCCTGAGCAGGTGGGGGGCCCACTCGTGGGCGACGGCACTGGCACAGGGCCTCTAATAGTACGCCGGTGTCTCTGACGGTGGGGGGCCCACTCGCCGTCAGAGACACCCTGGCGTACTATGAGGTGCCCTGTGCCAGTGCCGTTGCCCACGAGTGGACCCCCCTGCTTGCTCAGGGCCCCAGCACTTGCAGTACCTCTCCCTGCTCCACCGCTGTGACGTCTGCTGAATTTCCTGACAGTTACATTCAGGTCAGAGAACGCAATGATGTCACATCTGTGCGGCCTCTGCCTGAACAGTCACAGTACAGAGAGCTGGAAGATGGCGATGCTGAAGAGTCCAGAGTAGAGCAGTGCCCAGCCAGGAGAGGTATTTCATTTTTTTGGGTAAATCAAGTTTATTTAGGTATTTATACACATCAATCATTAATAACAGGAAGAGAAAAGAACATACCTCTGCTACTATGACATGCAAAAAAAAAAATTATATAGCAACAATAACTTTTCCCCAGAAGTCATACATATAAAAAAATGTTGGATGAGCGCCTGAGGTGTTTGCTCTTGTAGGCAATTATCATCAGTATTACATTGTTTATAAATTTTAAAGAAGAAGGTGCCAAGACTAAGACTCTAGGTCTACAAAAGAAAAGAAGATAGAGAAGAAACAAGGGGAAAGAAGGGAAAAGAAAAAACAAAAAAAAATAATTAAAAAAAGGGGGAGGGGGAAGAATTTTAAGGAGTGGGGTAGGAAATGTGGCTCCATCCAGTAGGTAAACTCATATGACCCATCATTTATGGGTCTATCAACCAAGAGTCCAGTTCTGATGATTCTCTAAACATAACCCAGTGGACCCGAGTGTTATATACCTTTCCTGTGGTACCATTCAGTTGTCCTATCAGCTGTTCCATTCTATATATGTTGTTGAGTTCCATCACCAAATCAGAATGCAAGGGAACCTTTTCCTGTTTCCAAAATCTAGTAATCACGTTCCTGGTAGCAGTGAGAATATGTCTAAGAAGACCTTTCTTAAATCTAGAAATCGAGGAGCTACACAAGGACAGCAAGGCCACCTCCATTGTGGGTGTAATTTTGTTTAAAGACAGCTTGTTGCAGAGATCAAAGGATGCTAACCACAGTTTCTGTATGAGTGTGCAGTGCCACTAAATGTGTACAAATGAACCTCTATCTTTTAAGTATCTCTAGCACGTATCCGTTGTTGTTGGATAAATTACGTTTAAATCTGATGGTCATCTGTACCACCTCGACAAGATTTTGTAGCTCCTCTCCTGTGATGTCGAACAGAGCGATGACTTGAATGTGCATAAGCGAATCTTTGTTCTTTCTTCAACTGATAAGGGTCTACCCAAATCAATCTCCCATTTTGAAAAAAAATGCTGGGAAATCTCTCGATGGGGTCTTTGCCCTTCTTGGAAGGTTTTGTATAATAAAGAGATAGTGTGATCTGTAGAGTTTGTTTATAAACAAAGAGTCTCAAACGGAGATAATATTCAGTATGGATCGGATTGTTTGGCTAATTTAATATTAAACCTCTTTATTTGTTCATAAAAGAACCATGCACCTGTTGGCGACTCCTTGTCCTGAAAAATGTCCTGGAGAGACCTCATCCCTGTCCTTTTAACATAATCATGGACTATGGGGCATGAAGCTCTATTTTTATGTAGATAAGTGTGTTTTTTAATCCTGCAGGAAAGAATGGATTGTCATATATACAGTAGGAGTTAGGGGGCCAGGAGACGAAGAGACTCCCAGCTTTCGACTCCCTCTTTTGATAAATGATATCATGTTTTTGGTGAGGAAGGTAAGGTATTCCCGTTCTTACGTCAGGGACCAAATAACTATAAGGGAGTCACGTCCATTAAGATCATTTTCTAATGTAACCCACTTTTTTTTGTTTTTATTATGATTCAGCTCTAAAATACATGTATCAATTGCTGCTTGACTATACATAGCAAAATCTGGCAGACCTATTCCCGCTTCTTGCTTCGATCTACTTCCCAAAAAGTATGAAATACGTGCTAGTTTTGTGACCAAATTAAACGAGTAATCGCTTTTTTAAGACGTGAGAAAAAGGAGGCAGGTAAATACAAGGGATTGTTTGGAAATAATATAGGAGACGGGGTAATAGATCCATTTTAATAGCGCTCACTCTTCCAAACCGAGATAAAGGTAGTTTATGCCATTTTTCTAAGTCAAACTCACCTTTATGTAAAGCTGTCTTAAAGTTTGCTTCAGAAAAATTAGATACTTTGGCGGTGATTTTTATTCCTAGAAAGGTAAGAGAATCTGAACACCACTTAAAGGGAAATGAAGCTGCCAAACTCTCTCCACCTCACTTGGTTGGATTGAGATATTGAAAATCTCCGATTTGTGGGTATTAATTTTGAAATTGCTCAGACAACCAAATCTATGTAATTCTGAGATAATATTTGGGAGACTTATAGTTGGGGAAGAGACATACAATAGGACATCATGTGCAAAAAGTGCAACTTTGTGCTCTTCTGATTGGGCTTTTTTGCCTCTAATGAAGGGATTATTCCGTATCGCGGTTGCTAGATGTTCCATAGTGAGTATATAAAGCAAGGGTGAAAGAGGACAGCCTTGCCTCGTGCCGTTCCTAATTTAAAATGTGTTTGAAAGTGCGCCATTCATTTCAACTTGAGCACTGGGAGATGAGTACAGGTCAGAAATTCTACGGAGCATACTTTCTTTTAAGCCAATTCCTTCTAACGTTTGAAATATAAAATCACAGAGCACCCTGTCGAAAGCCTTTTCTGCGTCAATCGACAGAATGCACAAGGGTTCCTCTTTCTTGACCGCCCCATCAATCAAAGAAATAGTTCAGATGGTGGTATTTCATTTTTTTAAATGTTTGGAGCAATATATGGGGAGCATTATACACTGGAGAATTATATATTGGGCCCATCATACATTTGAGCATCATAGATAGGGCCCATTAGAAACTGTAGCATTATATATGGGGCCCATCATACACTGTAGCATTATAAATGGGGCCTATCATACACTGGAGCATCAGCCATGGGGCCCATCATATACTGGAGCATCATATCGGGCCCATTATATATGGAGCATTATATAGGCCCATCATACACTGGAGCATCATCCATGGGGCCCATCATATACTAGAGCATCATATGGGGTTCATTATTTATGGGGCATCATAGAGGGTTTGGAGCATCATATGGAGCACATATGGGGCCTATTCTGTATGGAGCATTATATGGGGCCCATCATATACTGTATGGAGCTTTATATGCGACTAATTATACTGTTTGGAGCAATATGTGGGGCTCATTCTACTCTATGGGGACCGTCCTATACTGTATGGCACATTATATGGGACCATCATATACTGTAGCATTATGTGGAGCTCATCATATACTGTATGGAACATTATATGGGACCAATTACGTATGGCGCAATATATGGGGCTCATTATTCTGTATGGTGCACTATGTGGTGGCCATAATACTGTATGGAGGAATATACTGTCCGGTTTTTGAGCTATTGTAGAATTTAAAATAGATATCAGTCACGTAATGTAAGAAGTGAAGTATTTGGCATTGTATTATACCTATATTTCTGTGCCGTATCGGAGCATCAGGAATTGTGGTATGTGTTAAAGGGGCCCACTGAGACTCTTTGGCCCGGGGCCCACGAAAACCTGGAGCCAGCCCTGCCCCCCACAACTTTAGCCAAATAATCCCGTTTTCAATGCGTAACTATTATTATAAAGTTAATTAAGGTCGACAACAAGCTTAAGTAATAAGAATTGATGTTGTTGGCAATGAACTGGGCACTGTAGGTGTGTTTACTGTCCTCCACTCCCTGCCAACTTTGCTTCCCCATTGACTTGCATTGGGTTTCTTGTTTCAGTCGGACCTCCGACTTTTCCCAATAGTCGGCCGATTTCGTTCGACTCGACTTTTGAGAAAGTTGGGTTTCATGAAACCCGACTCTACCCTAAAAAAGTCGCTCATCTCTAGTGAGCGGTACTCGAGAAATCAATCCACAACATGGTCATGAAACCTCTGTCTCCAATGCCACTTCGGCTGTGTGCACCACGAACACCTCTTCCATGTTGCCCAGTGCGGCTCATGGTAGAACCTGCACCGCTGCTGTGTGCTAGGAATGCCTCTAACAAACGTATATATTTCCGGAGTCACACACAGACGCTCACTCAGTATGGAATTGACCGTAATTCAAAAAACAGAAAAACGGTACTGTCTCACAAGCGTACAGCTGTATACAGCGTAGGGGATAATTTAAATCTCCGTATATATTTCCAGAGTCACACACAGATAGTCAGCAATGCATGTACTTGTCCGTGATACCAGTAGTGTGTGAGGAGCGTACAGCTGTATACGGTGTGGGAAAAAATTAACGTTCAGTAAGTGTGCAGAAAAAAAGAATAAAAGTAATAGTGCTGTGTAAAAAGCAGTCTGCACAGCAGTGTACACACAGCAATATCTTTCCAGCCTTAACTCTCTCCCTACTGATAAACAGCGTCAGCAACCTCTCCCTACTGTTAAGATCGGCAGAAGTAAAATGTAGGTCGGCATTCAGGGCTTTTATAGACACTGACGCCCCCCAAAGCAAGCCAATCACTGCAATGCCCTTCTCTAAGATGGTGGTGGACGCTGCACCATGTCATTTCATTACCCACAGTGTACGTCCTTGCTCTTTGGCTGAAAAAAGGCGCCTGCAAGCATTATGGGAAAACCGACTTTTGCGCTTGTTTTGCCGAACGTATGGCCGACTTGAAGCTATGGTCGGGTTTCGCTCTGCGAACTCGACTTTGGCGAAAGTCGGCGACTTATGAATCTGACCGACCTGTTTCGCTCAACTCTAAATATGACTATTTGTTTACTTCACATCCAGTGATGGCAACTTTTTATTGCCTCCCAAAAATCCATAAGTGTTTGTCGTCCTTAAAAGGGAGGCCAATAGTGTTCGGTATTGATGGTTTGAACCATCACGTAATGATTTATTTGGATGAGATATTAAAACCGTTTGTCACATCATTGGATTCATATACTAGAGATTCTACAGACCTCTTGAGAAAGCTAGATGGTTTAATTTTAGATCCGGAATCCATACTCTGTAGCATTGATGTAGAGACTCTGTATTCCTCTATTAATCACGATAATGGATTGAAAGCAGTGGAATACTATTTGAAAGGAAGAGGCCAACAGTGTTTCAATCACAATACCTTTGTTCTCAGATTGTTAGAATTTTGCTTAGTTTTGTTTAGAATCTTCCTCTTTAACGGCACATTATACCACCAACTCAGGGGCACAGCAATGGGTAGCCCTTGTGCACTATCTTATGCCAATTTTCTCCTAGGCTGGTGGGAAGAAACTATTGTGTTCAGTGATCTATATATTGAGGAATGTGAACAGATCACGTTCTGGTCAAGATATATTGACGACGTGCTGTTGTGGAATGCGAGCATTCCGGATCTTGAGAGTTTTGTGGCTAAACTGAATGTTAACCTACTGGGCCTTTGTTTTACTTTTGAACATCATACACATGAACTTCCTTTTTTGGATATTAATATTAATAAAACTGCAGATGGGAATATTGACACTAAAATTTGTAGAAAACCAACGTCAACAAATGCCCTTCTTCGATAGGACAGCCACCATCCGGTCCCTCTCAAGAAGGGAATTCCCAAAGGGCAATATATGAGAGTTCGACGCAATTGCTCTTCAGAAAGTGACTACCAGGAACAAGTAGATGACCTACGACAACGCTTTTTGAATAGGGGGTATGTTGTGAATGGGTTTGAGATGAGTTCTGAGCAGAGGCTCCCTCTGGTGGTTACAAGCGGTACTAGTGAAGATTGTGAGGACTGGGAATCAGGTGTTACTGACTGGTCTTATATAAGGGAGTCATTTTCCCATCAGGGTTGCCGGTGAACAATTGTTCTGGTCTGAATCCTTCATTCCAGTTTCCCTTGTAGCCTGCTGTGTCGTGTCTGCATCTCCTGCTACCAGATAAGAATTTTTCTTCTTTTGTGTTGTTGCTATATTTTTGCATTTTGTCCTGCACTTCTGTGGGGGCCTTCAGGGTCCCCTCTGGGGGCTTCTGCCTTCTCAGTTTAGTTCAGCCACTGAGTTTTGTTCTTTTGCTTTTTCCAGTTTTTTCAGTGGCTGCTGTCTTGATTTTGTTACACCAGAGAACTAATTTAGGTGGTAGAGGTCGTGTGATCTCAGGTGATTTTGAAATTAGTAAAGTTGGTGCTTTTCAGGGTTTTCTGGGATTGCAGTAAGTGCCCTTCCTATCCTTTTCTATTTAGATAGTTTGGGCCCCAGCGTTTGCTCATACTATTTTCTTTCTGTGTCAGTATTTCATCTTGTCTAACCGCCATTACATGTTTGGGGGCTTTCTATTATCTTTGGGGTTCTGCTCCGGGGCAGATAGCTTTCCTATTTCTATCTTTAGGTGTAGTTAGTTTCTCAGGCTGTGACGAGGCGTCTAGGACCAACGTAGGAACGCTCCACGGCTGCCTCTAGTTGTGGTGGTTAGTCAGGGTACTGCAATCTCATAGATTCCAACTGCTCTGGTGTATTGCCTTTTTTACCTGCACTCCTCAGCTACCGAAACATAACAGTATCACCGGCCTAAAAATTGAAAATTGTATGGTACTCACAGAAGGGAAAAAATATTGTGATAGAAAAAAGGTTGTCAGAGTTGTCAGAGATATTTTTCTGTTTGTTGCATTTTTTTTTTTTTCCCTCTGTATCTCTGGGTGCTGGGGAGGATCTTTTCTCTCAATGGAGTTTGCACAGTTGTCTGGCCGTGTGGATCAGCTTGCCACTGAGGTTCAGAGTATTGCTGCATATCTTGCTAGGTTGCCGGTTGTGGAACCTAGGATCCCCATGCCAGATTTGTTTTTAGGGGATCGAGCTAAGTTTCAGAATTTCAAAAATAATTGTAAATTGTTTTTTGCCTTAAAATCTAAGTCCTCAGGAAACGCAGCGCAGCAGGTTCAAATTGTCATCTCTCTCCTGCGCGGCGATCCTCAGGATTGGGCTTTTTCCCTGACACCTGGGGATCCTGTTTTGAGTGATGTTAATGCGTTTTTTCGGGCTTTGGGGTTATTGTACGATGAGCCTAATGTCACTGATCAAGCTGAAAAAGCCTTGTTGGCATTAAATCAGGGGCTTGATGACGCTGAGTTATACTGTCAGAGATTCCGCAGGTGGGCAGTCCAGACCAAATGGAATGACGACGCTTTGGCAGCCCTTTTCCGGAAGGGTCTGTCAGATAATGTAAAGGATGTTATGGTGGGATTCCCTGTCCCCTCTGGTCTCAATGATTCTATGTCATTAGCGATTCAAATTGACAGACGTTTGCGTGAGCGGAGAGGTATGCGTGGAGTGGTGTTGCCTTGTGAGCCAGCTTCTGAGCCCATGCAGTGTGATGGAGTGGTGTCTGGGGCACAGCGTCATGAGTTTCGAAAGCGCAATAGGTTATGTTTCTACTGTGGTGATGCCTCTCATGCTATTTCAGTCTGCCCTAAGCGGGGAAGACGTTTTGCACGCTCAGTTGTCTTGGGTAGTGTTCAGACTAAGTTTTTATTAACTGTCACTCTGATATGCTCTCTGTCCTCATTTTCTGCTCAGGCTTTCGTTGATTCTGGAGCAGCTATTAACCTGATGGATTATGATTTTGCTAAACGTTGTGGGTTTCCCTTGATACCCCTACAGAAGTCTATTCCCCTACTGGGGATCGATTCTACCCCTTTGGCGGAGAATAAACCCCAGTTTTCTACTCAGGTGATAATGAGGGTTGAACCTGATCACCAGGAGTGCTGTAAATTTTTTGGTTCTATATAATCTGCATGACATTATCGTGCTGGGTTTCCCTTGGTTACAGTCTCATAATCCTGTTTTGGATTGGAAATCTGTGTCTGTAACCAGTTGGGGCTGCCAATGTGTTAATACCAACACTCCTGTTTTTTCTGCCTCCCCCCAAGCTCAGGATGTTCCTGACTTTTTGTTTGATTTTTCTGATGTGTTTAGCGAAAGTAAATCTGCATCCTTACCTAACCATAGGAGCTATGACTGCGCTATTGAATTAGTGCCGGGTAGTAAATTCCCTAAAGGTCGCCTTTTTAACTTGTCTGTACCTGAACATGACGCTATGCGGTCTTATATCAAGGAATCATTGGAGAAGGGTCATATCAGACCATCCTCTTCACCCTTAGGTGCCGGTTTTTTCTTTGTGGCCAAAAAAGATGGTTCATTAAGGCCGTGTATTGATTATCGTCTCTTGAACAATATTACTGTGAAATATCAATACCCGTTACCCTTGATTTCTGACCTGTTTTCCAGGGTGAAAAACGCTACTTGGTTTACCAAGCTTGACCTCAGGGGGGCGTATAACCTTATTCGCATTAAGCACGGGGATGAATGGAAGACGGCATTCAATACCCCTGAAGGGCATTTTGAGTACCTAGTGATGCCCTTTGGGCTCACTAATGCCCCTTCCGTCTTCCAGTCCTTCATGAATGACATTTTCAGGGATTTTGTGGACAAATTTCTGATTGTTTATTTGGATGATATCTTGATTTTTTCTAATGACTGGGACTCTCATGTGAAACATGTTCGGACTGTGTTCCAGATTTTGAGGGATAATGCTCTGTATGTGAAGGGATCAAAGTGTCTTTTTGGCGTACAGAAGATCTCATTTCTGGGATTCATTTTGTCCCCATCTGTTATTGAAATGGACCCGGTCAAGGTTCAGGCCATCTGTGATTGGGTCCAACCTACTTCATTAAAGGCTCTTCAGAGATTTTTGGGTTTTGCCAATTTTTATCGTAAATTTATTGGTAATTTCTCGGTTATTGTTAAACCATTAACTGATTTGACCAGAAAGGGTTCTGATGTGGTGAATTGGCCTCCTGAGGCAGTCTCTGCATTTCAGGAACTTAAGCAGAGATTCACTTCTGCTCCTGTTCTACGGCAGCCTGATGTTTCTCTGCCATTTCAGGTGGAGGTTGATGCCTCTGAAATTGGGGCAGGTGCCGTTTTGTCCCAAAAAGATCCAGAGACCTCTAAAAGTAACCCTTGTGCCTTTTTCTCTCGAAAATTTTCTCCTACTGAACGTAATTATGACGTGGGTAATCGGGAGTTATTGGCCATGAAGTGGGCTTTTGAAGAGTGGAGACATTGGCTGGAGGGAGCCAAACATCAGGTGGTAGTCCTTACGGACCATAAGAATCTGGTCTATCTGGAATCTGCCAAGCGACTCAATCCTAGACAGGCCAGGTGGGCCTTGTTTTTCACACGTTTTAATTTTGTGGTTTCCTTTCTTCCTGGCACTAAGAATGTTAAGGCGGATGCCCTCTCGAGGAGTTTCCTTGCGGACTCTCCTGAGTTATCTGATCCTTCTGTTATTTTGAAAGAGGGTGTAGTTCTTTCCGCCATCTCGCCCAATTTGAGACTTGCTCTGGAGGGGTGTCAGGAGGATAGGCCCGAGCGCTGCCCTGTTGGAAAATTGTTTGTCCCGGACCAATGGAAAAAGAGTGTGATGTCTGAGATTCATTGTTCCGCATTGGCTGGGCATCCCGGAATTTTTGGTACCAGAGACTTGGTTAGTCGGTCCTTTTGGTGGCCTACCTTGTCTCGCGATGTCAGGGAATTTGTGCAGTCCTGCGGGACTTGCTCTCGCTCCAAGCCTTGCTCTCGCTCTAGTGGTTTGTTGATGCCATTGCCTGTGCCCAAGAGACCATGGACCCATATCTCTATGGATTTCATTTCCGATCTTCCTGTTTCTCAGAGAATGACCACCATCTGGGTAATTTGTGATAGGTTTTCCAAAATGATACATCTTGTGCCATTACCTAAGTTGCCTTCCTCCTCTGAATTGGTGCCGTTGTTTCTTCAGCACGTGGTTCGTTTACACAGCATTCCTGAGAACATTGTGTCTGACAGAGGAGTCCAGTTTGTTTCCAGATTTTGGAGGACTTTTTGTTCTAAACTGGGTGTTCAATTGTCTTTCTCCTCGGCATTTCATCCTCAGACCAATGGTCAAACTGAGAGAACAAACCAGACATTAGAGACTTATCTAAGATGCTTTGTGTCTGCTGATCAGGATGACTGGGTCTCTTTTTTGCCTTTGGCTGAGTTTGCTCTTAATAATAGGGCTAGCTCTGCCACTTTGATGTCTCCGTTTTTCTGTAATTCTGGTTTTCACCCTCGATTTTCTTCAGGACAGACGGAAGCTTCTGTCTGTCCAGGTGTTGACTCTGTTGTTGAGCGTATGCAACAGATTTGGGACCAGGTAGTGGAGAGGTTGTCCCTCTCTCAGGAGAGGGCCCAGCGGTTTGCTAACCGGCATAGGACTGATGGTCCTCGGTTTAAAGTGGGGGACTTGGTCTGGTTGTCCTCAAAGAATATTCCTATGAGAGTAGCATCTCCTAAATTTAAGCCTAGGTTCATTGGACCTTATAAGATCATGGAGATTATTAATCCTGTTTCTTTTCGTTTGCTTCTTCCAGGGACATTTAAGATCCATAACGTGTTCCACAAGTCCTTGTTGAAGAGGTTTGTTGAGCCAGTGGTTCCTGCTACTGTGCCTCCTGACCCTGTTTTGGTTGAGGGCAATCTGGAGTATGTGGTTGAGAAAATATTGGATTCTCGTTTTTCTAGACGAAGACTCCAGTATTTGGTTAAATGGAGAGGTTATGGTCAGGAAGACAATTCTTGGGTGTTTGCTTCGGACATCCATGCTAGGAGACTTATCCGTGCGTATCATAGAACTCATCCTGACCGACCTGGTTGCTCAAATGAGGGTTCGGTGACCCCTCCTCAAGGGGGGGTACTGTTGTGAATGGGTTTGAGATGAGTTCTGAGCAGAGGCTCCCTCTAGTGGTTACAAGCGGTACTAGTGAAGATTGTGAGGACTGGGAATCAGGTGTTACTGACTGGTCTTATATAAGGGAGTCATTTTCCCATCAGGGTTGCCGGTGAACAATTGTTCTGGTCTGAATCCTTCATTCCAGTTTCCCTTGTAGCCTGCTGTGTCGTGTCTGCATCTCCTGCTACCAGATAAGAATTTTTCTTCTTTTGTGTTGTTGCTATATTTTTGCATTTTGTCCTGCACTTCTGTGGGGGCCTTCAGGGTCCCCTCTGGGGGCTTCTGCCTTCTCAGTTTAGTTCAGCCACTGAGTTTTGTTCTTTTGCTTTTTCCAGTTTTTTCAGTGGCTGCTGTTTTGATTTTGTTACACCAGAGAACTAATTTAGGTGGTAGAGGTCGTGTGATCTCAGGTGATTTTGAAATTAGTAAAGTTGGTGCTTTTCAGGGTTTTCTGGGATTGCAGTAAGTGCCCTTCCTATCCTTTTCTATTTAGATAGTTTGGGCCCCAGCGTTTGCTCATACTATTTTCTTTCTGTGTCAGTATTTCATCTTGTCTAACCGCCATTACATGTTTGGGGGCTTTCTATTATCTTTGGGGTTCTGCTCCGGGGCAGATAGCTTTCCTATTTCTATCTTTAGGTGTAGTTAGTTTCTCAGGCTGTGACGAGGCGTCTAGGACCAACGTAGGAACGCTCCACGGCTGCCTCTAGTTGCGGTGGTTAGTCAGGGTACTGCAATCTCATAGATTCCAACTGCTCTGGTGTATTGCCTTTTTTACCTGCACTCCTCAGCTACCGAAACATAACAGGGGTACCCAGATGGTATTTTACATAAAGCATATAATGACACGAGATTCATCAATAGGACGCAATTACTGAAAACTACACAGCAGAAAGATTAATCTTCCACATGTCGTTTTATTACAACTTACCACTCTGGGGTACAACAGGTGCGATCAATCCTCAAAAGGTATTGGTAAATTTTACAGATGGACGAAGACATTGGAGACTCGGTGGGAGCCTACCCCAAAATCACCTTTCAGAAGGGAAGATCTATAGGGGATAGGATTGTACGCAGTCACTACAACCCCCCTAAGAGAGAGACTTGGCTCACGTATAACCTCAAGGGATGCTATAAATGTAGTGGATGTATAGCGTGTCCAGTTATGTCCATTGGAAAATCCTTCAAAAGTAATTTACTAATTGAGATTTTGAAATTCGTCATTTCATCAATTGTCGAACGAAAGGCATAGTCTACAAAGCAACTTGCCCTTGCAGCTTAGAGTATGTGGGGAAAACTATACGAGAATTCAGGAGACGAATAGGTGAACATCTATGAGACATCGCCCTGAAGAAAGATACCCCTTTGGCAAGACATATGGTGAGCCATCACAAAGGGGAAACAACAAACCTCAAATTTATTGGAATTGATAAGATAGAGGCATCTAAAAGGGGTGGCAATTGGGACAGGAGGATTTTGCAATGTTAAACAAAATGGATTTTTCATTTAAAAACACAACAGCCTCTGGGATCTGAACGAGACCCTCACTTACAATTGTTTTCTTTGATTTCCTTTCCTCCTTCCCTCTTTGTTGCCCCCTCTTTTTCTTTTGTTTCCTTTCCTATGCCTTGTAACTTCTTTTACCTGCACTCAGCAATAGATTAGATCAGGGTTTAACAGGGTGTTTTAAGGAGAGCCGTCGCGGAGTGGGGGCACCATTTTTGTTTCTTTTTTAGGGTGCCAACCTCCACTGTTAGGTAGGGTTTTGTAGGTTTTTTTAGGGCTATTGTGGGAACAATCTGTTGTTTCCCCATCCACCTTGTCTCCATTGTCCTCTCCTTTTGTTTTTGATCTACAATTTATTTATTTTTCTGGACTATGGAACTAATAGGAATTGCCTCTTTTCGAGTCACCGTTAATGCCACTTTTTAAGGATCCTCCCCCCATGATTATATCTGGGGGTTGTTAGATATTTCTGATGGCTCCTTATTTGTTTATATTTGTGAAGGCAATTCGCCTTTTTATTACTGGGAGCCCCTTTATGCTCATGAGCTTCAATACTCTAACAATATATACATTGTTAGTCGCACACTTTTTGTGTACTGTTTTGTATATTACTTCAAGTTTTGTTATTAGGGCATGTATTTTACATAACATATGGGGTGCTGTTGGAATTACAATAATTGATATATCGCTTTTGAATATCAGATGCACTGTCTGCACATCATTAGGTATAATGAGATGAGTGCTTTAAATATATTTTATTTTATATGTTTTAATGTTACGAAACCGGAAGTGAAACATATGAAAGGACTGTAAGTGAAACATGCGGTTCACAAATGCGCTTTATAATGCTTTGATTCTAATATAGCCGAATTTAAGGAGATGAGAAAATTAGGTATGCGGCTCACAGATGGGCGTCGCGAGTTTAATGCTCCAGATATGACGTGTGTCGGATACGAGGGAGCTGACATAAGGAATATATGCGGCTCTTTTGTGCATTCCACATAGATGGCGCACTAAATTTGACGTGACTGACATCATGAGTGGGGCGCACTGGATATGACGCGTTCCCAATACAAGTGAATGGACATAGACTTTGAGGAAGTGATGTATACGGCTCATTGTTGTGTTCCATATACATGGCGCACTGGATATGACATTTTTCAGACCCCATGTTGGCGTCCTATTTAAAAACCACATTTTTCACACGCTGGACATCCGTTTTTCTATTATGTGTGCGTGACGGGTGCGACACTTTATCATCCATATGAAATGGCTCTTTCGCCCCTGATGATCTAGCTGAGTGAAACGCGTTGGGAGCTTTATCTATGTGTGATTTTACATTTGTCCACGTGCTGGGGTAATGTATGGACTCCTCTTAAAAGGCTTCCCCCACCAGAAGTAGGACGATTGTGGATCTTAAGCAAGTCTTTTAAACGGAAGATTTTGGTGAGTCTGTTCCTATTTTTCACTTTATCAAATTGGGAATATATTCACACTTATTATTATATTTTGCATTATTCTTCCAATTAACTGCTTAGGTATTATTGGTTTGATTAAATGTTAGTGACATCATTCCAGCAAGTTCTGCTGAGGGGTGGTCCTCAGTTTTTGCAAATATTTTTGGATTTGTAGGGGGCGGTATACATTTAAATTTGCCCTCCAACCATTTGGTACTATCCCGCTAAGAAGAGTGGCGGCTATATGTGTATTTGTTGTTTGTTGGTGTGTGTTAGTTTATGAACCTATGGTTCTTTTTAATGTTCTATTAAAGGTTATTTTTTATCCTGTACTTCTACCTTGCTGGTCACTTCAAGGTAAAACAATGTAGGAAATGTACATTTTCAATACTGATGTAGCACTGTAGAGACTGAATACAATTTTACTACTTTCCAGCTGAGAGCAAAACTATTGGATTGTTTTGTAGCCTCTGAATGTAAATTGTCGGTCTCCTTAGTCCTCCTTATCAGTATAGGTGGACCTCTGAGAAAAGAATCTATTAGGCCTTTTTGACACATTAGATTTTTGGCGTCAGTCGCAATCTGGCAATTTAAAAAAAAATGGATTCGGCAAATGATGCTGCCGGATCAGTTTTTTTCTCATAGACTTGTAGTAGCAATGGATTGCGATGGATAGCCTCACGTTTCATCCGTCGTTCGACGGATCCGTCGGAAATTTTGTGTCCGGCGGCCGGAGATCACAAAGTAACGTTTTTTGTCTACGTCAAAAAGTCAGACAGCCACGGATCTGGCGCCATCCGTCATTGGCTGTAATGGAAGCCTATGGGCGCCGTATCCATCGCTGTCCGTCAAATGACGGAATGCGGCCCCGGATTCCGTTTTTTTAACGGCGCATGCTCCAATTATTATTTTGTAGCCAATTGGCCAGACAGATCCAAATGTATATAAACCTGCCAGTTAGGGCTTTCACTCCTCAATTTGCAAGCAAGCATTACAGCCAGAATCCAGCCAGCGGGAGTCCAGCCATCAGCCAGCGGGAGTCCAGTCATCAGCCAGCTGGAGTCCAGCCATCAGCCAGCTGGAGTCCAGCCATCAGCCAGCTGGAGTCCAGCCAGCAGCCAGTGTGAGTCCAGCCAGCAGCCAGTGTGAGTCCAGCCAGTGTGAGTCCAGCTAATAGCCATCGTGAGTCCGGCCAGCGTAAGTCCGGCCAGCGTGAGTCCAGACATCAGCCAGAGTGAGTCCGGCGAGTGCATGTGAGTCCGGCCTGTGTGTGTGAGTCCAGCCAAGCATTTTTTTTTTATTTTTCATTTGAACATATAACTTTTTTTCACAAAAAAAATAATTTCAGGTCCAATTTTTTTATTTTCCCAGGGGTAACAGGACCCCAAAAGTTATTGTGCAATTTGTCCTGAGTACGCTGGTACCCCACATGCGTTTGGAGAGCCCTTGATGTACCTAAACAGTGGAAACCCCCCAATTCTAACTCCAACCCTAACCCCAACACACCCCTAACACTAATCCCAACCCTAACCCTAGACCTAACGCTAGCCCTAACCCTAATCCCAACCCTAACCCTAACCCTAGTGGGAAAATTGAAATAAATACATTTTTTTAATTTTATTATTTTTTGGTTTGGCTGTGTGAGAGGCGTCTAACCAATATCCAAGAAGTATCGTTTCTCCATGCGAAGACTGACATGCTAAGCATGCAAATTGAGATTCCGGTTTGGCTTTTATCCTAAGTTATGTAACAAGGCTCGTTAAAGGGTCGACATTGACTTTTAGGACTGCTACTTCCAATAGGTGGGACTAGAGTTCTAGTCCTCTTCCTCTCTGAAGAGACAATTTGCATATTTCCCAGAGGAGCATTGCGGCTTTAAGTCTTCTCATCTCGGCATGCTTAGCATGTCAATCTCTGCAAGGAGAATCGATACTTCTTGGAAAGACATTTACAAAACTTCCTTTTTTAGGGACCAATTTAGTTTCAAAGCAAAGACTTTGAAAGGGCCTATTTATTAAATAACCTGTAAACGTGATACCATTTTAAAAAACGCACCTCTCAAAGTATCTAAAGCTTTTGTCAGGAAATTTGTTAACCCTTTGGGTGCTTTAATGGAATTAGTACATAATAAAATTAAAAAGTAAATTTTCTCCACTATACTAACAATTGTTGCTTTATTTGTACATTTTTAATTTTCACACGGGTAATAGGAGAAAATGTACCCCACAATTTGTTACACAAGTTCTCATAAATGCAGCAATATGCCATGTAGTCGGATACTACTGTTTGATCACACAACTGGGCGTGGAAGGGAAGGTGCACTGTTTTAAGTTTTGGTTCAAATTTGACTGGAATAGATTGCGAACTCCACGAGATCACAAAACAATACAAGCCCCCACAAATTATCCTATTTTGAAACTGCACTCTTAAAGGAATTCATTTAGGGGTGTAGTGAGTATTTTGAACCCACAGGTGCTTCACAGAATATTATAACATTGGGCCCTGTAGTTGAAAAAGTAAAATTTTTTTTTCCACTAAAATGTTGCTTTAACCCAATTTTTAAATTTTGATAAGGCATAACAGGAGAAAATGAACACTACGATTAGTAAACCTAGCTAACACTAATACCCTGATTGCCTAAGAAAGGTGATTCAGACACCAAGAACATTTTTTGCTATTTTGTATTTTTTTGTAAGGAAAGAAAAGAAAAGTAAATGGCTGACGTAAATAAGGAAGAAAGCCAATAAATAAGACAAAATAATTTATTAACATTACAAAAAAAGTTAAATGCATATATAAAATACACATTTCAGTGTATATGACAGGAATTTTCTGATAAATATTATAGGAATTTTTTAGAGGATAATTTGTAGACAGTATAATATAATATCTCCTTCAATGTCAGTATAATGCGATATATTCATCACTGACAATTCCAGTGTTATATACTGTCATTATATTGATGAAGGCTCTGCATAAATCATATAATTCGTGAAAACGGACTGAAGGATTTAGGATTAGTGTAGGCCAAATTCTAAAGGTTCTTAAAAAGGAGAGAAGAAAATAAAAATGTTGCGCTTCACGTTTGTGCACAATGCTGCTGTGCAATGGCTGTTTGGGGGTACACGTTGCAGCCCTTCATTGAAGGCATAAATTTGACTCCAGTGGTCACAGAGCCTAAAAGCGTTTGGCCTGGACTGTTTAATATCAGATCAGTGCAGGTCTGACACCACATAAATGTTCAAAAAAAAACCTGTTTGGGAGAGAAGAATAGACAAATCGCGGCGCCCTAAGTGCGTAAAAACAATATTATAGTCTTTAGAGTGTGCACAATTTTATGCACTCACCTGATAGAAGACTAATATGGCTTTAGATTGTGTATCCTCAAAAATCCTTCTGGGATACTTTTCAATAGACAGGGCTTGCAGCTTGCCTCGGGTGGATCCAAGTGAAAGAGCCAGATTCAGGCTCACACAGGATGAATAAATCAAGAAAGGCACATCCAGCCCATGAATGGCAGCGCTTCCCAGGACTCACATCCAAAGATGATATTTCATATTTTTTTATTTAATAAGTTAAAATGGAGGAGATACAACGCGTTTCGGATACAGTATATATCCTTCATCAGGTATCATAAAAACACAGTACAAATCCTCCATAAATGTTAGATAAGGTGCAGTAACAGACAGCGGCCCGTAAACAATGGGACAGGACTCTGCCCCATAGATTGCTGATAACCCGCAAACGCTAAAGTAGATAACCGCGGAGTGGTGGGGATGCCTGGTGTCAAACTACCTCCAATGAGAAATTGATGGGTTATACATAGGTCATCAGTGTGAAAGTCCTAGAAACCGCTTTAATTTTACAACCCCACCCATGACCCCACAAAAAACCCAACAAGATAACCACGTTGAGAGATGATGATGTAGACATAGACGCTTGAAGTTTTGGAAACATTAATTACACATCTCAATTAAAAATATATATATTGCGCAAAACATTTTTAATTTTTTTAAAATGACCAAACTGCTGACAACCAGCAACTGTGCTTGGAACAATTATAAAAAAAAGAGGACTAGTGTGACCAGCGACACAAAAGATAGTGTTATATCAGTAATGTACCACTGATAAACCAACAAACCTTAAAGGGTTTGTCCCTAGTTCTGTTTTCAGGAGTGCACCAATTCCCGTGCGCTCCAGATGATTGACAGTTTGGGCCAGGTGCATGATTTTGCTGATGGCCAGTGCTGTCCACTCTACGATGAGGCAAAGTGAGGCAGGTTTACCTCTGCAGCATTGGAGGATTGCAGGAGCATAGTAAGCACTGCACTCCTTACCAAGGAGACTGACCACTTCTGATAAACTGAAAAAGTGGCTGATAACCTAGGCAATGACCAGTAAACCATTTAATAAGAGGTGAATTGCAAAGTTGCTAGTTTTTACTCTTTTAAGAATATGAGACAATTCCTTTAACTCTTGGCTATCAAGAGTGAAAACTGACGTGATGTCACCACACAGGGCTTCAGCAACTTCTCATTAAAAACGCTTTTAGAGAAAGGATTTTTGCTTCCTTTTAATGGATATCATGAGCCACAATAAATCAATATTTGCTTCAGTTCGAGCATCTGCAACATTCAGAAAAACACTAAGCCCCGTTCATTTTAATGGGTTTCTTTTGATACCTTGTAATTTATCACCACAAGGATTAATGCTGCACATAACCAATTATGTCAGTAGGACCTTTCAGTAGGGAAACCTAGCAATCAACTGATGGTCGCGCTTGTCAGACAGGACACAGAGGAAAATGAAAAACTGTGTTTTCTCCTATCAGTACGTCCGAATCCAGCAGTTTTTCACCATGTTCCTTACCTTTATCGTGCTTCCATGATGGCCACTGCAGTAGCTTGCGGACAGTTAGTATAAGCCATGTTTTCCCTGCATTTCCAGTTATCGTTTAAAGTTACCACTGCAGATGCTCCTGTGATGTCCATTCTGGAAGCAGGAGAATTGGAATGTTGACCAGAGTGGATGCGCAGTGAGAGGCAAACAGAAGGCATCAGATAAAGAGTCATTTCAGTCCCCGATGGAGGATTTCTTTATGTAAAATATAAAGTATATATTACCCTGAGAAGTGGTTCACAAAATGTAATGTCATGGGTTCCATGTCATAGTAAATCATGACACTAGCTATGCATTTTACCATGGAACCCCCCCAAAACCCAAAGTCACAGACATAATCTAGTGATATGTAGGTCCCAACAAGTTTAAATATCTGACAGTCCTTCGCATATTGGCATTGGCAATTTTCAGATCTATTGAGAAAAATTTGTAGATGATAAGGTCCTTTGAAAGATCATTCTTTGGCTGGAAAGTGTTGGTCTCTTCAAACAGTAAACAATATCAGGCTTACGATTGTCCAATGCCAACCAACAGTGCAATCAGAAATGCCAAGTTTCCACAAATGAAGATTATAAGTGCTGGGGTCTCTACCTGCATCTGCAACAGAAAATTATTTGATTACTTACATGCACTAACTTAATTTCAAAATTTATCTTCAGTATATAAAGTAGAAAGCTCTTATAGGTTTTAACAATTGATAAACAACTTTTACCATGCCTTCAGACTTTTTTAAAGCACCATTCTGGGGTTTTCTTTTATTTCACCCCCAAAAGTGTTATATCACTAAGGTTTATTCCCTGCCTGTAGTACAATCCTTATCAGTCGCTGTCTTCTGCTGTTCTCAGCACCAGTTTGGTTGTCTTCTGCAGTTTATGACCTGCCAGATCACTGCAGTGTTTGCTGGGAGGAGTGGAATTCACTTCTCAATGTAAATCTATGAGAGCTATAAACTGAAGATGGCACGTTCCCTGAGTTTTTCCAGCAAGATGGTATACCACCACATTACGAGTGTCAGGTCCGAGCATTCCTACATGAACAGTTTCCTGGAAAGTGGATAGGTCGTCGTGGGCCAGTTGAATGGCCACCAATGTCTCCCGATCAGACCCCATTAGACTTTTATCTTTGAGGTCATCTGAAGGCAATTGTCTATGCTGTGAAGATACGAGATGTGCAGCATGTGAAAAAAAGGATACTGGAGCCTGTGCTAGCATTCCTTCTGCGGTGTTGCTATCAGTGTGTCAAGAGTGGGAGAAGAGGGATGCATTGACAATTCAACACAATGGGCAGCACTTTGAACACATTTTATAAGTGGTCATAAACTTGTAAATAACTCATGAAAGAATAAAGTGACGTTAAAACCAAGCACAACATTGTTTTTCTTGTGAAATTCGCAATAAGCTTGATGTGTCACATGACCCTCTTTCCATTGAAAAAATAAAGCTGGATCCAAAATGGCCAACTTCAAAATGGCCGCCATGGTCACCACCCATCTTGAAAAGTTTTCCCCCTCCCATATACTAACGTGCCACAAACAGGGAGTTGATATCACCAACCATTCCCATTTTATTTAGGTGTATCCATATAAATGACCCTCCCTGTATGTATGTATATGTGTATATATATATATATATATATATATATATAATATATATATATTTTATAGGGGATTATTCAAAATTGAAAAAAAATATTTTAAGGATATTTTCTGCTGAACCAATGTTATTAAGCAATGTTTTACTATCTAACTCTTGTTTTAGGAATGCAAATAGATCACATAGAACATCCAGGATTAAGGGAGCGCAATAACTGTCCTGGCAACCGAGGCTTGTAACTTCCTCCAAAATTGTAATGTTTATTTTATATTAGCAGTATTTTAAGAGAAAGCTGCCAATCAGGGGTCCAAGCGGGGTTATACAGAGTTCAACATTTCAGAACTGGTCGATCTGCAGAAGATAAACAGTAATTTTATCAAAACTGCAGCAAGCAGCCCAGTAAGTTACACATTGCTGGAATTGAGGTCTCTGCTTCTACATCATGATGCTCTCAGATGGGGTAGCAAAAACCTGGTGACAGATTCCTTTTAAAAGTAAAGGGTATGCCACACTAAACAACATCGCTAACGGGATCGCTAAAAACGTCACTATTTAGCGATCCCGTTAGCGATGTTGTTGTGTGCGGCATCTACCAGCGACGTGGCCCCTGCTGAGATCCTGCTGTGATCTCGCTCGTCGTTCTCATCGTTCCGGACCCTATTTTTATCGTCGGCGCCCCGCTGGTAAGTATATATCGCTGAGTGTGGCACCTTTTGTTAGCGATTTAGCGGTACTTTTGTACCGCTAAAGTCGTTAAGGAGATCGCTAACCGCGATAGCGTCCTAACGACATCGCTAAGTTAAGCGCTACTAGCGATATTGAAACAATCCCGCTAGCGATCGCATTAGTATGCGTCGTTATCGTGATCGCTAGCGGGATAGTTTAGTGTGGCAGTACCTTAAGACCTGTGGTACTATGCAGCATATAACAAAAGGGCTTTTTTAACTGCAAACTTGAGAAATGTAAACCATGCAAATGTAATATTGGTTCTGACAATGTCCATGTAAAGGGTACCCTTAAATAGTTTTAATAACAAATATGTCATCTGGCAAAAAAAAAACAAGCCCTCATACAGTGGAAGAATAAAAATGTTATGGCTCCGGGAAGAAAGAGGTTAAGAAATGGCAATACAAAAAACATTACATCACAAAGGCAAAAATTGGTTGCGACAGTAGGCACGGATGGAGAATGCTGACTTAGTTTTTCTATGAGTCTACCGATGAAATAATAAAAAATTATTGCAACAACCCAGGTAGTAGAATGGATATAATTTATACCAAAATATTACATAGCTTACCATTTTCTCTGGATTCTCATATGCCCCTGCAGATAAAGCAGAAAAAAACAGAAACCATGAGTGCTGTTTGTAGCCTCACCTCTGCAAGCCATGACAATCACATACAAGGTTATATTTTAATAGCAAAATTAATGTCTAATTATTTGTGCTTTCATAAATGTGGCAAAATAATCAAGAAATCAGGAAAAGAATAAAAGACAAGATGAAACAGATCCTGTATATAATGATTGATACAGTAATTCAACCAGGTTGGATACCTCTCTTTATAATAATTGGCATTTCATGGTGAATACTGGATCTAGAACATTTCCTTTTCTGGAGGCCAAATGGACAATGGCCCAACATGTGGCTTGTGGAAAGGGTTAACTTTTTTTGCCACCTATCTCTTCAATGGAACAACTATTTTAAGAATAAAGGCTTTTAACGGTGTCTTTACATACACTTGGGGCATTTAGTAGGCTAAAGTCTCCAGCATTAGGGTGCAGAGGGCCAAAAACAGTTTTTCATGACTTGCACTACATATATTATTTGTTTTAGACACTTTATGTGTCTGACAAGGGAGAAAGAGAACGTAGATTAGTGAAAAGAGGGCATGGTCTATATATGACACTGTGTGCCAAAAGAAACATTAAAATTTTGGCACAAAGTTATGGTTCATGGCAAGTAAATAATCATTTTATTGAGAAACAGATTGTGCTTATAACAAAATTATAAATGGATGGAGTCAGGTCAGCACACTGGAGGCCCTCTAAGTGTAATCTGGGTCACTTCACAAGGATATGGTCTGGGCAAGAGACGCCAGGAAGCTTGCAAGGAGGGAAGGGAAAAATCCAGAGTAGTAAAACAATCCAAAAAACTTAACAAAAATTTTCAGAAATTGTCAAATATGAGTAAGGCATTTTGTCAAAACATGTCTATCTTTTTTTTTATTTGTAGTTCCTTCCATGTCTACCTTCTTTCTTTTTGGACCTCTACGGAGGTTTTATGCAATGGAATAAATGTTGAGTTTTATTTAAAAAACATTTTTGAACAATATTTGGGATTGTTTTTAATACGCTGGATTTTTCCCTTCCTTCCTTGTGTGTCAATAACAGACACATAAAAGTGGATGGGTAAGCCAAAAATTATTCCCCAGTGTAAAAAAGTTTAATACCTACAATACACACATGAGAAACCATTAAAGGGAACCTGTCAGGTCCCATGTGCCCAAAGAACCACCAGTAGTCATAGCTAATGCTATATGGGGTGTTAGTGTCCCCAGACTAGAAGTCCCACTTAGATGTTATCATGCCACTGTGGGAGTGATAACATGCTAAGTGGGCCGACTCGTTTGGGGACACTAACGCCCCATTGACTAGTCAAAAACCTGATTTACATATCAATAACATACTTTAGAAATACTTATTCTAAAGATCTGTTTATGTATGTATGGGATAAAGGGACTGTTATGCCGTGTGTCTACATATGCACACACAACTGCTGGTGGTTCCAGGAGCACTGAGGACCTGACAGGTTCCCTTTAAATAATATACAAGTAAGCACTAATGATATTAATATGCAAATAAATAATAAGCAAAATTTAATACTTAACTTAGATGGAAACCCCAGAGAAGCAGATCAAGAAGATGTAGATGAGGCAGTTGCGAAACGCGTGTCAGGTGTTCTTGGTAGGTGACCCTTTACTTTTTGCTGTCATCTTTCACAAGTTGTTTGACCAGTATTTCATATAATTATCTATTTTTTTAATCTGGCTTTTTGAGGTATCCTTCTGAGTTGATTATTGTACTTTGCAAATGACTATTTATTCGGTCCTCAAATATATATATTATTGGTGTTGAACTTTTTACACCTATTTGCTTTTTTGCACTAATCATTTTCAACTCATTCATCTCATTTTATGTTGTGTACAAGATCTTATTTATGCTTTTTAGTCTGCTAATTCATAAAATTTGCTTTTTAATATGAATGTATACTTGCCCTATTGGATTGCATTGATACCGTTATGCATTTGGTCCCATCTATTTAGCTAGCATGTCACAATTAAGGTTTTGTCACATCTGTCTGAGGCCACAGTCTTGACACAAGCCACTCCAACTGGCAGATTCCAGAAAAACCTTCATACCCTTTAACAACTGTACAGAAGTCGGCTTTTACAACAGGACCAAGTGGATAGCTACCTTGGATGACTGCCATCGAAGAGCAAATCAAAGCCAGCAATGGTTGCCAAGCAGGGTCAAATCCAAGAAGTAATGTCAATGAAAAAAACTAGCAGGTAGTCAAAAGTCAAGCCAAAGTCAGGAAACAGGATAGGTCAGGCAGAAACACCAAATGCACAGCACACAGGTAAAACCAGGTATCACAAACTTAGATTGGCAGTAGGAGCTGCAACCAGTGCTGACGGCTGCTAGAAACCCAAATGAACAGCATTAACTCCATATCTTCTGGACTGGCCAGAGCCACAAGTCCGAGAAATAATACAGAATTGATGCTGTCAAGCGTAACCTGCAACAAAGGCTCAGCGCGCCTAGCGGCCGAAACAGTAACCGGCACAGATGTTGCAGGTTTTTATGCTAAATTTCTGGTACAAGCTAAGCCAAATGATAGATGGCTCAAACTAAAGATACAGATTTATCAAACAGTCAATGTGTGCACTGTCGAAAAATTACGCAGTATTGATACATATTTCACAGTGATTTTCTAAAAAGATACAAATGTTTCCAATTTTTTTGAGGCTAAAAATGTGTGGCCAGATGTTGACTGAAACGTTAAGGAAATATTAAATGGCCTTCATACACTGTATTTTTTTGGTGGCATTGTTTTTTACTTAATTTTAGTACAAGCCCTTAGCAATCAACAAGTTTGAAATTGAATCAAATGACCAACGTACTCGTATATTTGCGTAATCTGCTCTGACGCTTTAGACTACTGAGTGAGGGGAGCTCACAAGCTGTGGCTTTGGTACCATATATTCCATTAATAAATTAATTCATAAACATCAAATATTGATTATTAAAATTAATTACATTACTTACTATTTGTCTTTAGGCGCATATTGCTTTCCAGGATAATATAAAAGAGGACTTCCCATGCAAAAAACCCTCCCATCAATTTTGGCATCCATTGTGTTGGTGTTGAATCTACAAGCTCAAGGCCAAGAAATATGGCAGCCACTAAGAGTGAACATGATAAGATTAGTAGGGGTAGAAATACAGTAAATGAATGTGTGCTTAAAGTCTTAGAACATTGTATTCAACAATATTTCCCTACTTCCTAATATATATTCTCTGCATATGAATTGTTATTGTCTTACCTGCTAAGATTTTTATCACAAGTGCATTTATACGATGCCCCCAGTTGAAGATAAAGCGTCTAAAATTTGAAAAAGAAACAAACATTTACAATCTTCCTTCCTAGATACAGTATCCAAAGTGTGACAGATTTAAACCTGAAAAAGCTAAATAAAATAATTGACAACTGACTGTTATCATTCTCGCTGTCAATAAACTGTGTCCTCTCTTAGTCTGATACCGGGAGCACTGATTGTACAATGTTACAGTTTGGAGAGAAGCACTCCATTTGCAAGGATGGTTCCCCTCCATTTTAAAAGCACAAAGGCCCTAATTATTCAAAGCTTTAATATCAGAATCTGGCTTAAAAAGTCTCAACATTTTTGCGCAGTGCAACTTTTGCCGTTTTAACTCCATGGGGGGTAGGGATTCGATGGAACCGCTTGTTAAAAAAGTAGCCGGTTCCCCGAACCGGGGAGATTCAGGGCCGCGATCCGGTACTGGCCCCACTGCCCCAGCACATGTACAGGGCCGGCCGCACAGCAAATTGTGTGCGGCCGTGCCTGCTATACTGTGACGCGGCCGGCAGCAGACACAGCCGCCCGCGTCACACTGTATCGGGCTGGGAGCTGTGCACAGCCGTCACCTTGATGGCTGTGCACAGCTCCTTCTTCCTGGCTAAATACTAGACTGTCTGCGCTCCTTCCAGGTGTGACGTCATTTCTGGAGGCGCGTCATACCAGGAGGGGGCGTGTTCTGCCAAAGCCAGGAAGAGAAGCGTCCATTGGTCTCTGCAGTCTGATGCCGGCGTCTGTAGCTGCAGGAGGGAAATCAAAGGTCAGAGTCCTCAGTGACACCAAGGAGGATTTATTAACGGGTTGGGGGCTGATACTTGGGGCTGTATAGTGGGGCTTCAGGGGATGATTGCACACTTGTGGGGGTCTGTGTGTGCTCCTAAGGGGTTCTGCATGCTGTGGGGTCTGTGTGTTCTCCTGGGGGGTTCTGCACACTTGTGGAGTCTGTATGTGCTCCTGGGGGTTCTCCACACTTGTGGGGTCTGTGTGTGCTCCTGGGGGGTTCTGCACGCTTGTGGTGTCTGTGTGTGCTCCTGGAGGTTCTGCACACTTGTGGGGTCTGTATGTGCTCCTGGGGGGTTCTGCACACTTGTGGGGTCTGTGTGTGCTCTGGGGGGTTCTGCACACTTGTGGGGTCTGTGTGTGCTCCTGGGGGTTCTGCACACTTGTGGGGTCTGTATGTGCTCCTGGGGGTTCTGCACACTTGTGGGGGTCTGTGTGTTCTCCTGGGGGTTATGCACACTTGTGGGGTCTGTGTGTGCTCCTGGGGGCTTATGCACACTTGTGGGGTCTGTGTGTGCTCCTGGGGGGTTCTGCACACTTGTGGGGTCTGTGTGTGCTCCTGGGGTTCTGCACACTTGTGGGGTCTGTATGTGCTCCTGGGGGTTCTGCACACTTGTGGGGGTCTGTGTGTGCTCCTGGGGGGTTATGCACACTTGTGGGGGTCTGTGTGTGCTCCTGGGGGCTTATGCACACTTGTGGGGTCTGTGTGTGCTCCTGGGGGGTTCTGCACACTTGTGGAGTCTGTATGTGCTCCTGGGGGTTCTGCACACTTGTGGGGTCTGTGTGTGCTCCTGGGGGGTTCTGCATGCTTGTGGGGTCTGTGTGTGCTCCTGGGGGTTCTGCACACTTGTGGGGTCTGTATGTGCTCCTGGGGGGTTCTGCACACTTGTGGGGGTCTGTGTGTGCTCCTGGGGGGTTCTGCACACTTGTGGGGGTCTGTGTGTGCTCCTGGGGGGTTATGCACACTTGTGGAGGTCTGTGTGTGCTCCTTGGGGGCTTATGCACACTTGTGGGGTCTGTGTGTGCTCCTGGGGGGTTCTGCACACTTGTGGGGTCTGTGTGTGCTCCTGGGGGTTCTGCACACTTGTGGGGTCTGTGTGTGCTCCTAGGGGTTTATTGCACACTTGTGGGGTCTGTGTGTGCTCCTATAGGTTTGTATATGTTTGAGGAAAAGGTGCGTGTAAATGGGTGTGGCTTAAAAATGGGTGTGGTTTAAAAATGGGTGTGTTTTCCACAGAACCTGTTGTTAAAAATTTGAACCCACCCCTGGGTGGGATGGGCATGGTGACCCACACTTGTCAAATTCATGAGTTCATCAAATTCCACAATTGGAGTAAGATTTGTGGTGAGGCTCACATGGAGTCACACGCCACTTTAAGTTTCACCTGATTCATTAAGAGGCATGTACTTCTTAATGAGTCAGGCGCCTCACACTCCACCCCAATCCCTCATTAAGTCTGGCATGAAAAATGCAGTTCTTGATAAATAGGGCCATAGTTAGCAAAATCAAGGATGGCTTGTCTGGCTTTGCTCTTATGTTTTTGGATACCTTAACATCTTGTAAGTATCTTGTTCCTGGTGTTTTTGTCTCATTAAACAGGTACATTTCCCCTCCAGGTTTTTTAATCTTTTCAGATACTAGTAATCACAGGAGGATTGTAAGATAAGTCATGTTACTAAGCAACTGCCAAGAAAGATTTACCTTTCATTCTTAGGATCTGGGCGGAAAAATGCTGCAATGGGTTGGAAAAATGACAGAATTATAACTATGCAGCCAAGGACTGGATGGACTCCCTGTGAGGAAAAGGAAAAAGAACAGATGCCGTATGAGCTTCCATCATATTGTAGTCACCTATGCCATCCATGATTTTGAAATATATTTATTATAGGGCAGTATGGTGGCTTTGCAGCACTGGGATCCTGGGTTCAAATCCCACTGAGGACAGCATATGCAAGAGTTTGTATGTATGAGTGGGTTTCCTTCCACACTCCAAAGACATACTTATAGGAAGATTAGATTGTGAGCCCCAAGGACTTTATTCTGGCTGTGTCTTTATTTATCATACAACTATAGGATTAGTAATGGAGAGGCGTCTCATAGACGCCTCTCCATTACTAAGCCGTGGGCTTGATGTCACCAGACAATGCAAAGGTGACATAACCCCACAAATATAAACCCCACTTGCCACCGCTACAGGGCAAAGTGGGAAGAGCCAGGCAAAGCACCAGAATTGGCGCATCTAATAGATGCGCCTTTTCTGGCCAGCTGCAGTCTGCTATTTTTAAAGCTGGGGGGCCAATATCCATGGCCCCTTACCAGCCTAAGAATACCAGCCCTCAGCTGTCTGCTTTTGCAAGGCTGGTTGTCAAAAATGGTGGGGGACCCCACGTAATTTTTTAAAATTATTTATTTAAATAATTAAAATTACAGCATGGGGACCCCTCCATTCTTGATAGCCAGCCTTGCTGAAGCTGACAGTTGAGGGTTGCAGCCCCCAGTTGTGAGTTTTGCCTAGCTGGTTATCAAAAATACTGGGGATCCCAAGCCGTTTTTTTTAAATTATTTATTTACAGCGCAGGATCGGCTGATGAATACACCCATCAGCCGCTCCTGCTCTCGCTGTTATTAGCAGCAGCAGGTGTCGGATGAAAGGGAGCAGTAGTCCTATCCACTGACACCAGTGACTGGAGGTAAACTTTACACCTCCGATCACAGCTGAGCACTCACGCTGTCTTTTGACAGTGTGGGAACCGCGGCTGTCTGACCGGCGGGGATGGTTTCGCTGCTGATCAGAAGTGGTGCTTGCTATGCTGTCATGCACATGGGCAGCCGAACCTGAATAGTACCATGGACTTCCTGGTGAAGTCCATGTTCAATGTCCTTGCCCAAACATTAGGTGTTGTAAGGTTCTGTGTACATGTTCCTGAAACTCAGTTTTTCCGTCAGCCATTTTACTTTCTGTCTTGCTGCAGCTGTCTTGCCCTCAGTCAATATGGAGTTTCCAGCTTGCATGTTCCCGCCTGATTCTCTCCCTCTTGCTTCTTAAGCAGCCACAGCTGAGCAATCAGTGCTTCAGAATCAAGCCTGCAGTGAACCTGTGACCTGACTCCTGGAAGCCTTGGACCTTGTACTCCAGTTATTTCCTATTGTGGAACTTTGGAACACTCGTGGACTTTGGAACCTTGCTATTTGATAAATCCACGTTTGCATGGACTTATGGTAACAGAGAAGAGATCCTGAACCTGTTGTGAGAGTGATTGCTGAGCTTAAGTTACTCTGGCCTGCTGTGTCTCCTGCTTTTGTATCTGCAAACTGTGTGACTATTATTGCCACTTGTATGAAGTAATACAAGACCTTCTATATCAAACCTGTGACTCCTGTGTTTTCATCGCACCCAAGCACAAGACACTATATGAACTGTACTCCTTACATTACAAGATTCTGAAGCCAAACGTTAGTGTCTGCTGGGTCTGGAAAGGCTGTGTCTGCTGTAACTGTGGATATCAGATGTCCGGTTGTACTTTCTGTGATGACAGTGGTTGTGACTTCTCACAACCATTCCAGGTGAGCAGTTCCCTTAATTTTTTTTTCTCTCTGCAGTGTTACCACAGGTAAACACTATTGTTGTTTTTTTTTTTTCTTCTCCTCTCCTTCCAGTACTCCTGTCTTAAAAGATCTGGAAAATGGAGGCCCGCATAAAGGAACTTTGCGGAGTGACTGATAACATCCTTGCAGATTTGCAGACTATAAAAACCCGTTTTACAAACCTACAGGACCTCACTAATCACAATTTGCAAGTGTTTGGACAGACTGCCCAGGATTTGCGAGCCAGGATTGAGGTTCTAGAGGAGCGAGTCCAGGCTCCTGCCGTAGCCCCGAGTTCTGGGATTCCTAAGTTGCCCCCTTTTCGTTTTGGCGGTGAACGTGAGAAATTCAGGGATTTATTAATCAATGCAATCTTTTTTTTTCTGCACATGCTTCACAATTTCCCACTGAACGATCTAAAGTGCTTACTATAATTATGTTGCTTACCAACAAGGCTTTGATGTGGGCAAACCCTCTGATTGAGACTGAGGATGATTGTTTGGATCATCTTGATGCTTTCATTTCAGCCATGGGGCAGGTGTTTGATGACCCCAATCGAGGTGCAACAGCTGAAGCAGCCATGTTAGCTTTGCGCCAAGGTAAGCACTCGGTAGCTGAATATGCCTTGGATTTCAGGAGATGGGCCCTTGATACCACCTGGGACAGTTCCGCCAAAAAAATCTATTTTTCGAAAGGGGTTATCTCCACTGATTAAGGATGAACTTGCTCGTGCCGACCCTCCCACTGCGTTAGGTGACTTTATTAACTACTGCATCCGTATTGATACTCGTCTGACTGAACGCAGGCAAGAGAGATGGTTCGAAAGCAATCGCACTAACCTTTTCCTACCTTCCTCTCCAGCTAAGGAACCTTTGAGTAGGATCACACGGGAACCTGAACCTGAACCCATGCAGGTAGACTCTTTACAAGACGGGTTAGTGATGCACGCAAGGAACATCGTTTTAAGGAGAATCTATGTTTCTATTGTGGTAAGTCAGGGCACTTCATTATAAACTGCCCCAGCCGTTCTCGTAAGACTACTGCAGCACTCATTCACTGTGAGTGTTGCGAGAGGGGATCTGTTAGGTCCGAGCCTCAGGCTCCAGAGAGATCTGCAGCAACAGATCTTGATTTCTCGGACTTAAACTCCGTTACTTCTGAGGACGTTGACTGTGTAAACGCTGCAATTTTTCAAGTTTCCTCAGCGGTGTCCCAGCTGAGTTGTAAGAAAAACAATTCTCATTGCTTTCTTTCCATCAAACTCTGGGTTGACTCAGCTTGGGTGTCTAGCTCTGCTATGATCGACTCAGGGGCAAGTGGAAATTTTATGGATGTCTCCTTTGCTCTGAAACAGGGGATACGTTCAGTGAAGAAGGCTACTCCAGTACAGATGGAAACTGTGGATGGCTCCCTGCTGACCTCTGGACCAGTGGATCAGGAAACAGAGCCTTTGAGGGTTCTTATGGGTAAAGATCATCAAGAGAAAATGTCCTTTATGCTTATCTCTTCTCCCCACTTTCCCATTATTCTAGGGCTACCATGGCTGCAGGCTCAGAATCCTACCATTAACTGGGAGACCAAGGAATTACACTTTCCAGAGAAACAGATGAGTCCAAAAGTTTCAGCTTGCTATGTTCCTAATGGAACCATGTCAGTCCCTGAACTACCAGCTGTATACCAGGACTATGTGGATTTATGTGACAAGAAGAACGCTGACCAGCTTCCCCCTCACCGTCCATATGATTGTCCAATTGAATTATTGCCTGGAGCAGAGATACCTTTTGGTAAGATCTACCCTTGGCGGGGCCCGAGCTAAAGGCTTATTTAAGGATTACATAGACGAAAATCTAGCCAAGGGCTTCATACGCCCCTCTTCATCTCCTGCAGGTGCACCCATCTTCTTTGTAAAGAAGAAAGATGGATCTCTGAGACCTTGCGTAGACTATAGGGAACTCAATAAGGTTACTATTAGAAACCGTTATCCATTGCCTTTAATCCCTGAGTTATTGGAGAGAGTGCGACATGCCAAAATTTTCTCTAAACTAGATCTCCGTGGGGCCTATAACTTAGTCCGTATTAGACCTGGGGATGAATGGAAGACTGCATTCAGGTCACGCTATGGACACTTTGAATATCTAGTTATGCCTTTTGGTCTGAGTACCGCCCCAGTCACTTTCCAACACTTGGTGAATGACATCTTCAGGGATCTCCTAGATACATTCGTGGTGATTTATTTGGATGATATTCTAATTTTTTCTAACTCCACAGAGGAACATCATGGACATGTGAGAATGGTCTTGGAACGTCTAAGACAAAATCATCTTTACATCAAACTTGAAAAGTGTGAATTCCATAGGACTGAAATTCAATTTCTGGGGTATGTACTGTCTACACAAGGAATTAGTATGGATGGAAGCAAGACCCAAGCCATCAAGGATTGGCCAAAGTCCTAGAAATGTGAAGGAGGTGCAGCGCTTCATCGGGTTTGCCAACTTCTATAGACGTTTCATTAGGAATTTCTCTGAGGTAGTGTCACCTATCACCCAACTTACCCGGAAAGAGTCTAGGTTCTCCTGGACTCCCCAAGCCCAGGAAGCATTTTCCCGTCTAAAAGATAAATTTACCACTGCACCTATCTTAGTACATCCCAACCCCGAACTTGCCTTCATAATAGAGGTGGATGCTTCAGACTGTGCCGTTGGAGCTATATTCTCTCAGAGAACAGGTGAGAAGAATGTCTTGCATCCCTGTGCCTTCTTTTCCCAGCAGTTGTCTTCGGCTGAGAGGAACTACGATGTGGGCAATAGAGAGTTGTTGGCCATTATTGCCGCCTTCAAAGAATGGAGACACCTTCTTCAGGGAGCTGCACAGCAAATAGTCGTCCTGACAGACCATCGTAACCTTGAATTTATCAGGTCGGCTAAGTGCCTGACTCCTCGCCAGGCTCGCTGGAATCTTTTCTTAAACCAATTTAATTTTATCATTTCTTATAGACCAGGATCGCGCAATGGAAAGGCTGATGCACTCTCTAGGATTTATTCAGCAGAGACACGTCCACTTACTCCTCCTAAGACTATTCTTCCTGACTCTAGATTCCTGGGAGTGATTCATAATGAAGACCTACTTAAGGACATCAAGGAAGCATACCATGCGGATTCCTTTTTGGCACAACCCCCAAGGGACGTAAGTCTTGTCTTTAAGAATGGTGTGTGGATTCAGGGACAACGTCTGTATATTCCTGAAACAGTCAGATTAAGAGTATTGCAACTCATTCACGATTCCAAGATAGCTGGGCATAGAGGAATTCTAAAGACACAGGAATTTCTTTCTCGTTTCTTTTGGTGGCCCACTTGCAGGAAGGATGTTTTAAACTATGTCACTTCATGTGAAGTCTGTGCAAGATGCAAAACACCTCGCTCCTCACCAACTGGTCTGTTGCAACCTCTTCCCACCCCGTCCCGCCCGTGGGGATCCATTTCTATGGACTTCATTGTGGAGTTACCAACCTCTCAAGGGAAGAACACCATTCTAGTGGTGGTTGATCGTTTAACAAAAGCACTCATTTTATCCCTTGTGTCGGCTTACCCACTGCAAGACAGACATCAGATTTGATGATTAAAAATGTGTTTCGTTTACATGGAGTACCAGATGAGGTTATTTCGGATCGAGGGGTGCAATTCACTTCAAGGTTTTGGCAAAATTTCTGTGCAGCATTGGACATTAAAGTGAACCTTTCTTCTGCTTTTCATCCTCAGACTAATGGACAGACGGAACGAACCAATCAGACCCTGGAGCAGTATCTTCGCTGCTTTATCTGCCACCTACAGGATGATTGGGTGGATCTACTTCCACTGGCTGAGTTCTCTTATAACAACTCTCAGAGCGCCTCCACTAAGCAGTCTCCTTTTTACTCCAATTTAGGTTATCATCCTAATATTC
>JARQOD010000009.1:121194206-121255770 GCA_033576555.1 Oophaga sylvatica | reverse complement strand
TCTATATTTTTTCCATTTCATTTTCATTCCATTTCCCAGTGCAAATGATAAGGATGATCCCTTACACTGTGACATCCCTTCAGATATTTGCAAACGGCTATTAAGTCTCTTCTTAGTTGTTGCTGCCATGGCTGGGCCAATTAAACTTACGTCCAACAGTGGCGCACGTGGATTTGTGGATCTGAGTCGCACGTAGCAGGGCTTTGGGGTACTCGGCACCGAGCCCGTTTACTTCACTGGGGGATGTCACGGGTAGCACAGCTCGGTCCGTTGCCCTGGGCGCTCACTAAAGGGGAATATTTACAGGGGATTATAGAATGTTCGTGACGCCACCTGTGGTTCCTGGTCAGGGTGACCAGCGCTGCAGGGTGAATCCTCTGAGGGGTTTTTATTGGGCAGCAAGGTGTTAAGTCTCCCACAGGCGAGACTGATCCCTCGGAGTATATGGCGGTGCAGGGGTGAAGGAGCAATAATGCAGACACACACAAGACAGTCTCTTTCTGTACCTTTACTGGTGATGAAGTTGCAGGCACGTCCCGGGAGGCCGTCAGGGTGGAGGATGCACGTCCAGTAATCCACTGAGTAGGTGTAAGGCCTCCTTACGTCTTTATGAGTGTGAGTTTCTAACTTGCATAAAACAAAGTTTAACTCCGTTCTCTTTGCTACGCCCGGCTGATCTTATGGGGGAGCCTTCTTTTGGACAGAACTAGTCTCTATATGCAGGGCCCTGCTAGACTCTTGTTCTTCCTGACCCCGGTTACGTATCAGCACTAGAGTTGAGCGATACTTTGCGATATCCAAAAGTATCGGAATCGGAATGGTATCGCCGATACACAAAAAATATCGGCGATACCCGATACCGATACCGGAAATACAATGTAAGTCTATGGGAACAAAATATCGGAATTAAAAAAAACCCATTCTTGCCTTGTTGGTTAATTGTACATGAAGGAAAACAACAAAGAGTAATGTAGAATTTATTGGGGAGGTTGAGGAGACATTAAAGGCATAGATGTTTAACACAATGCAATGGAATAGCATTAATATTTCTTTTTTTGAAATACGTTTGGATTGACGAAGAAATTGACAATGTTGTTAACCTTTTTTCTATTTTGTCAAATATGTCTGTTTCACAACTTCCATGCTCTTCACCTTTTTAACTTTTCACACACTTTCTCCTTCATAATCTTCAGCAGCATCATCTTTCTCATCAAATTATTCTTCATCTTCACCTTCTTAATCTTCTAAAACTTCTTGCTATTCATCTTTTTGTTAACATTACTTATATTGTTCTTATTAAACAGTTACTATTCTTCATATTCTACTTCTTCATCTTCTTCCTATTCATCCTTTTCATCATATTCTTATTTGTGACAGACATTCCTGTACTTGTAATCTGTAAAACTCTGAATTTTCATCCTTCCGTTCTTGCTGTCACGAAAGATTTTAATTACAACAGTATTTGTCCGCGTTCAGTTTAGCCTGCAGCAGCATCAGGCATTTTCCAGGGGCACCACGAGGAGGAACGGACTCACCCCCATACACTGCTTAGTCTTCTTCTGCTTAGAATTTAGAGCATATATTTTGCTCTTCATTTTGGTCTTATACTTAATGTTCTTCTGCTTTTTGATCTTCTGCTTATTGTTCTTCTGTCTCTTGTTCTGTATCTTGTAGTTTGTCTTAACCTTCTTTGTCCTGTTGGTGATGGTACAAAAGCCAATGGAAGTAACGAGGACCAGCTGACTGTGCTGGAACCCGGAGGGTCAGCAGAAGGAAAAGAGCCAATGGCACAACCGAGGACCAGCTGACGTTACTGGGACACGGTTACTAAGCAGGAGGTACCTGTGCTCCAAAGCACTACCAAGGACCAGCAGACGTTGCTGGAACTCGGATACCGACATGGAGGCACCTAGGCCAAAGGCACTGCGGAGAACCAGCTGACGGTACTGGAACCCGGATGGGTAGCAAAAGGTACAAGAGCCAATGAAAGTAACGAGGACCAGCTGACTGTGCTGGAACCCGGAGGGTCAGCAGAAGGAAAAGAGCCAATGGCACAACCGAGGACCAGCTGACGTTACTGGGACACGGTTACTAAGCAGGAGGTACCTGTGCTCCAAAGCACTACCAAGGACCAGCAGACGTTGCTGGAACTCGGATACCGACATGGAGGCACCTAGGCCAAAGGCACTGCGGAGAACCAGCTGACGGTACTGGAACCCGGATGGGTAGCAGAAGGTACCCATGGAAATTAAAGTTGAGGCAGCAGGACTGTTTGCCGTTCACACAGCAGGGAACAGCTGACATTACTGAACCCCAGTAACACAGGAGCAAGTGTAGACTGTGCTAACAGCACTTCCGAGTACAACTGGCGTGTTGTAACCAGGGATGAGAAAAGAACATGGTGGAGGCAGCAGGACTTTTTGCCGTACACACAGCAGGGAACAGCTGACATTACTGAACCCCAGTAACACAGGAGCAAGTGTACTGTGCTAACAGCACTTCGAGCTACACTGGCGGTGTTGTAGCCCAGATGAGAAGAACATGTGAGGCAGCAGGACTTTTTGCCGTCACACAGCAGGGAACAGCTGACATACTGACCCCAGTAACACAGGAGCAAGTGTAGACTGTGCTAACAGCACTTCCGAGAACAACTGCGTGTTGTACCCAGGATGAGAAAGAACATGTGAGGCAGCAGGACTTTTGCCGTACACACAGCAGGGAACAGCTGACATTACTGAACCCCAGTAACACAGAGCAAGTGTAGACTGTGCAACAGCACTTCGAGCTACAACTGGCGTGTTGTAGCCCAGGATAGAAGAGAACATGGTGAGGCAGCGGACTTTTGCCGTCACACAGCAGGGAACAGTGACATTACTGAACCCCAGTAACACAGGAGCAAGTGTAGACTTGCTAACAGCACTCGAGAACAACTGGCGGTGTTGTACCCAGGATGAGAAAACATGTGGAGGAGCAGGACTTTTGCCGTACACACAGCAGGGGAACACTGACATTACTGAACCCAGTAAACAGGAGCAAGTGACTGTGCAACAGACTCCGATACAACGGCGTGTTGTACCCAGGATGAGAAAGAACAGTGGAGGCAGCAGGACTTTTGCCGTACAACAGCAGGGAACAGCTGACATTACTGAACCCAGTAACACAGGAGCAAGTTACTGTGCTAACAGCACTTCGAGAAACTGGCGGTGTTGTAGCCAGGGAGAAAGAACATGGTGGAGGCAGCAGGACTTTTTGCCGTACACACAGCAGGGAACAGCTGACATTACTGAACCCAGTAACACAGGAGCAAGTGTAGACTGTGCTAACAGCATTCCGAGACAACTGCGTGTTGTACCAGGGATGAAAGAACATGTGGAGGCAGCAGGATTTTGCCGTACACACAGCAGGGGAACAGCTGACATTACGAACCCCAGTAACACAGGAGCAAGTGTAACTGTGCTAACAGCACTTCCGAGAACAACTGCGGTGTGTAGCCAGGATGAGAAGAGAACATGGTGGAGCAGCAGGACTTTTGCCGTACACACAGCAGGGGAACAGCTGACATTACTGAACCCAGTAACACAGGAGCAAGTGTAGACTGTGCTAACAGCACTTCCGAGACAACTGGCGTGTTGTACCCAGGATGAAAAGAACATGGTGGAGGCAGCAGACTTTTTGCGTACACACAGAGGAACAGTGACATTACTGAACCCCAGAACACAGAGCAAGTGTAACTGTGTAACGCACTTCCGAGAACAACTGGCGTTGAACCCAGGATGAGAAAAACAGTGGAGGCAGCAGACTTTTTGCCGTACACACAGCAGGGAACAGTGCATTACTGAACCCAGTAACACAGGACAAGTGTAACTGTGCTAACAGACTCCGAGCACAACTGCGGTGTGTCCCAGGGATGGAAACAGTAGCAGCAGATTTTGCGTAACACCAAACAGTGAATTCTGAACCCAGTAACAAGGAAATGTTTGCTAACACACAGAAACAACCGTTGACCAGTCAAGGGATGTTAAATACTAATCAAGATTTCCTGAAGGCAATTTAAAATGCAACCACCCCCCCAACAGCACTTCGAGATACAACTGCTGATGTAACCAAGGATGAGAAGTAGACATGTGGAGGCAGCAGGAACTTTGCCGTTACACACAGCAGGGGAACAGCTGACATTACTGAACCCCAGTAACACAGGAGCAAGTGTAACTGTGCTAACAGCACTTCCGAGTACAACTGGCGGTGTTGTAGCCCAGGGATGAGAAGAGAATATGGTGGAGGCAGCAGGACTTTTTGCCGTACACACAGCAGGGGAACAGCTGACATTACTGAACCCCAGTAACACAGGAGCAAGTGTAGACTGTGCTAACAGCACTTCCGAGAACAACTGGCGGTGTTGTAACCCAGGATGAGAAAGAACATGGTGGAGGCAGCAGGACTTTTTGCCGTACACACAGCAGGGGAACAGCTGACATTACTGAACCCCAGTAACACAGGAGCAAGTGTTCACTGTGCTAACAGCACTTCCGAGCTACAACTGGCGGTGTTGTAGCCCAGGGATGAGAAGAGAACATGGTGGAGGCAGCAGGACTTTTTGCCGTACACACAGCAGGGGAACAGCTGACATTACTGAACCCCAGTAACACAGGAGCAAGTGTAGACTGTGCTAACAGCACTTCCGAGAAACAACTGGCGGTGTTGTAACCCAGGGATGAGAAGAGAACATGGTGGAGGCAACAGGACTTTTTGCCGTACACACAGCAGGGGAACAGCTGACATTACTGAACCCCAGTAACACAGGAGCAAGTGTAGACTGTGCTAACAGCACTTCCGAGAACAACTGGCGGTGTTGTAGCCCAGGGATGAGAAGAGAACATGGTGGAGGCAGCAGGACTTTTTGCCGTACACACAGCAGGGGAACAGCTGACATTACTGAACCCCAGTAACACAGGAGCAAGTGTAGACTGTGCTAACAGCACTTCCGAGCTACAACTGGCGGTGTTGTAGCCCAGGGATGAGAAGAGAACATGGTGGAGGCAGCAGGACTTTTTGCCGTACACACAGCAGGGGAACAGCTGACATTACTGAACCCCAGTAACACAGGAGCAAGTGTAGACTGTGCTAACAGCACTTCCGAGCTACAACTGGCGGTGTTGTAGCCCAGGATGAGAAGAGAACATGGTGGAGGCAGCAGGACTTTTTGCCGTACACACAGCAGGGGAACAGCTGACATTACTGAACCCCAGTAACACAGGAGCAAGTGTAACTGTGCTAACAGCACTTCCGAGCTACAACTGGCGGTGTTGTAGCCCAGGATGAGAAGAGAACATGGTGGAGGCAGCAGGACTTTTTGCCGTACACACAGCAGGGGAACAGCTGACATTACTGAACCCCAGTAACACAGGAGCAAGTGTAGACTGTGCTAACAGCACTTCCGAGCTACAACTGGCGGTGTTGTAGCCCAGGGATGAGAAGAGAACATGGTGGAGGCAGCAGGACTTTTTGCCGTACACACAGCAGGGGAACAGCTGACATTACTGAACCCAGTAACACAGGAGCAAGTGTAGACTGTGCTAACAGCACTTCCGAGAAACAACTGGCGGTGTTGTAACCAGGGATGAGAAAGAACATGGTGGAGGCAGCAGGACTTTTGCCGTACACACAGCAGGGGAACAGCTGACATTACTGAACCCCAGTAAACACAGGAGCAAGTGTAGACTGTGCTAACAGCACTTCCGAGCTACAACTGGCGGTGTTGTAGCCCAGGGATGAGAAGAGAACATGGTGGAGGCAGCAGGACTTTTGCCGTCAACACAGCAGGGGAACAGCTGACATTACTGAACCCCAGTAAACACAGGAGCAAGTGTAGACTGTGCTAACAGCACTTCCAGAAACAACTGGCGGTGTTGTAACCCAGGGATGAGAAAGAACATGGTGGAGGCAGCAGGACTTTTTGCCGTACACACAGCAGGGGAACAGCTGACATTACTGAACCCCAGTAACACAGGAGCAAGTGTAGACTGTGCTAACAGCACTTCCGAGCTACAACTGGCGGTGTTGTAGCCCAGGGATGAGAAAGAGAACATGGTGGAGGCAGCAGGACTTTTTGCCGTACACACAGCAGGGGAACAGCTGACATTACTGAACCCCAGTAACACAGGAGCAAGTGTAGACTGTGCTAACAGCACTTCCGAGAAACAACTGGCGGTGTTGTAACCCAGGGATGAGAAAGAACATGGTGGAGGCAGCAGGACTTTTTGCCGTACACACAGCAGGGGAACAGCTGACATTACTGAACCCCAGTACACAGGAGCAAGTGTATACTGTGCTAACAGCACTTCCGAGAACAACTGGCGGTGTTGTAACCCAGGGATGAGAAAGAACATGGTGGAGGCAGCAGGACTTTTTGCCGTACACACAGCAGGGGAACAGCTGACATTACTGAACCCCAGTAACACAGGAGCAAGGGGTCACTGTGCTAACAGCACTTCCGAGCTACAACTGGCGGTGTTGTAGCCCAGGGATGAGAAGAGAACATGGTGGAGGCAGCAGGACTGTTTGCCGTCACACAGCAGGGGAACAGCTGACATTACTGAACCCCAGTAACACAGGAGCAAGTGTAGACTGTGCTAACAGCACTTCCGAGCACAACTGGCGGTGTTGTACCCAGGGATGAGAAAGAACATGGTGGAGGCAGCAGGACTTTTTGCCGTACACACAGCAGGGGAACAGCTGACATTACTGAACCCCAGTAACACAGGAGCAAGTGTAGACTGTGCTAACAGCACTTCCGAGCTACAACTGGCGGTGTTGTAGCCCAGGGATGAGAAGAGAACATGGTGGAGGCAGCAGGACTTTTGCCGTACACACAGCAGGGGAACAGCTGACATTACTGAACCCCAGTAACACAGGAGCAAGTGTAGACTGTGCTAACAGCACTTCCGAGCTACAACTGGCGGTGTTGTAGCCCAGGGATGAGAAGAGAACATGGTGGAGGCAGCAGGACTTTTTGCCGTACACACAGCAGGGAACAGCTGACATTACTGAACCCCAGTAACACAGGAGCAAGTGTAGACTGTGCTAACAGCACTTCCGAGCTAACAACTGGCGGTGTTGTAGCCCAGGGATGAGAAAGAACATGGTGGAGGCAGCAGGACTTTTTGCCGTACACACAGCAGGGGAACAGCTGACATTACTGAACCCCAGTAACACAGGAGCAAGTGTAGACTGTGCTAACAGCACTTCCGAGAAACAACTGGCGGTGTTGTAACCCAGGGATGAGAAAAGAACATGGTGGAGGCAGCAGGACTTTTTGCCGTACACACAGCAGGGGAACAGCTGACATTACTGAACCCCAGTAACACAGGAGCAAGTGTAGACTGTGCTAACAGCACTTCCAAGCAACAACTGGCGGTGTTGGAGCCCAGGGTCAAGGAGGATGTTTAAATACTAGATCAAGTATTTTCCTTGTTACGTGTCAATTAAAAATGTCTATACTCCAAACAAGAGAAATATAACCTTTAGTACCATAAGATGATGATTTTACTTTAAAAAATATATGTAAATTAATAATTGACAAACATAAACGCATACATTAACATGTTGAAAAGCAATGCAAACCACAATAAAAATCGGTTAAAAAATCTGCTATACGGTTTTAAATAAAAGCATACAAGTACATATCAGAATCCATTAATGATGGCTAAATAACAGTATGTACACCATTTTCATTTGCTGAATAATATCAATAAAAAGTTTTTAAAAATATCTAAAATTTCCATCATGTAATACTGATAATATGTGCCAATTATTTATATTAACAAAAAAAACCTTTAAAAAGTGCATAGTGAAAACAGCTATTTATGCCTGACTGTGGACTTGCAAGCATGACAACGGATAGATAAGGTATATATAGATGAGACTGCATAGCCACAGATGGTGAATGGCGATGTAATACTGTACCTCAATAAAGTGTGCGTTACTACTACATCCTTTTTTTTATATAGCTTTATAAAAGGGTACGTGCATGTATGCTTGCGCCTTTGTTTGGACGCACAGACTGGCTTCCTGCTGTGACGCGTTGGGTATTGGAGCGTCTGTGCGTCTTATGACGCAGACTAACATTCACGGTGCGCATCGTTCATCATCGCAAGCGTACCGACAACACAAAGGCGTTGTCATGACTGCTTTACTCAGTAAACATGCACCTATGATGAAACATACACGCATGTGCCCTATTACATAACAAGCTAGAAGAAAAATGCGTGTGAGGTGTGACACAGCTGTTTTGTTAAGGTACAGTATTATATCGACATTGTACAGGTGTCGCTATTCAGTCTGATAAATAGATATCATTCACCTATTCTATCAGTTGTCGTCTTTTCAGCACCACTTACAGGTATATATTTTGCTATTGTGACTATGCACTATTGACTTTACCAAGGTAATGCATGATTTTTGTTAGCGATTATCATGTTTACATGAAGGACCTTTATGATATGGGCTGTTAACTTTCTAATCAAATATGTATTTTTTAAAATGACACAAATATAAGTAATGTTGAAGAGGACTATTCCTACATGCATTGTTTGCACAATTTTACAGGTGTACATCACGTCCCTTAATCAACATTGGATATTATATTTACTTGTATGCTTTTATTTCAAAGGCAAGAACACTGAAGTATAACCTTCGCACTGCAGCAGTTGTCAAAGTTCAACCCACATTATGCACTTCCAACATTGCAGTATTTGAGTCATCATGATGTGAGTTGGATTTGTCTAAGCTATGGAGTGACAAGGTTGACCATCAGTATCCTATAGCATAAGTAGCTTTAGTGTTTGCATTTGTTTTCGACATTGCATATCTGTAATAATATGTCACAATTATTTTGTTACAGATTTGTGACAAAGCAAATCAAGTTTATGGATGAAAGTTGACGTTTCAATGTTTACAGCTTAGAAATCATGGTGTAGCCTCATATCTATGTGTAGGCACTAGACACTTTGAGATGTCATGTTTTTTCACCATGATTAGATAGCTAGCAGTAATTTTTGCCGGACACACAGCAGGGGAACAGCAGGCGTTACTGAACCCCACAAACACATCAGCGATTGTTTTCATCTGTGCATCTAACACTTCTGAGCAGCAACTGGCGCTGTTGAAGCCCAGGGTCAAGGAGGGTGTAGGCAGAGGCCTAGTATGAGACGTTTGAAGTTGAAGTTGTAGTTAGCAGCAGTAATTTTTGCCAGACACACAGCAGGGAACAGCAGGCGTTACTGAACCCCACAAACACATCAGCGATTGTTTTCATCTGTGCATCTAACACTTCTGAGCAGCAACTGGCGCTGTTGAAGCCCAGGGTCAAGGAGGGTGTAGGCAGAGGCCTAGTATGAGACGTTTGAAGTTGAAGTTGTAGTTAGCAGCAGTAATTTTTGCCAGACACACAGCAGGGGAACAGCAGGCGTTACTGAACCCCACAAACACATCAGCGATTGTTTTCATCTGTGCATCTAACACTTCTGAGCAGCAACTGGCGCTGTTGAAGCCCAGGGTCAAGGAGGGTGTAGGCAGAGGCCTAGTATGAGACGTTTGAAGTTGAAGTTGTAGTTAGCAGCAGTAATTTTGCCAGACACACAGCAGGGGAACAGCAGGCGTTACTGAACCCCACAAACACATCAGCGATTGTTTTCATCTGTGCATCTAACACTTCTGAGCAGCAACTGGCGCTGTTGAAGCCAGGGTCAAGGAGGGTGTAGGCACAAAATATTGAGTTATTGCCTTGTTACGTGGCCATTGCAAATGTATGTACTTCAAACAAGAATAAATGAAGTTTTACTACGACAATAAAATGATGAATTTCAATTACAAGAATAGAAAAATATTTATACTTGACAGTCCTCTGTGGTTGATAATAACGTTTAATGGCTAACTGAAAATATGGTAACAAATTCAAAGCTTTCGAGACTACTCAGGTGTCTTCATCAGGCTAAGAGTAAAGCCAAAAATGAAGAATCACATATTTCTACACACAACAGGACACAGGAATAGCTAAGACAAGTGAGGGAGGGACAAGTGAGGGGAGACCGGCAACAAAAAGGAGAACAAGGATGAATTATCAGCGCCACACAATCACAGATAAATTAATGAATTTACCTGTGGCAAAAGACTTTTGTATGCCCGGTCATAGCATCATGGATATGGAATTACTGGTATTAAAATATAACTTCAAATATGAGAAACGTACAAAGGTTTCAGAATATAAGCTCATCATGACCTTTGACACTGTTAGTGATGGAATGAATAGATCACATGGATTTATGTCATTCTATATCAATTAAGGAATCTGCGTCTATGCCCTTCCAGGGTCATGAAAACCCAAAAAAAGACGCCAATGAGAGGGCAATCAAACTTTCTATCCTTATCTAGGAACTGTTCCAATATTTATGTTCATCCCTGTGAGATAATGACAGTTCTGATACACGTCACTTACTTGTCTTACCTATTGCACTATTCCTGTGTCCTGTTGTGTATAGAAATATGTGATGCTTAATTTTTTTATTTAGTCTTTGCCTGATGAAGAGACGTGAGTAGCCTTGAAAGCTTGCAATTTGTTTCCATCTTTTCAGTTATCCATTAAAAGGTATCAACCACTGCTGACTCTGAAGTCTAAATATTTTTCTATCTACTGGCTAACACGGTACAAAGATACACATGTTTTCTAATTTCAAGAAGGAAAAATAAAGAAAATACAAATATAAACGCATATATGCACATGCCAAAAATAAATGGAACAACACAACACCCAAAAAATTGGTACCAAAATATAGTGTTGTAAATTTAAGAATAAAAGTCCATTTTTTTTTTATGAATAATGCTTAAGGAACGCTATGTTAAACCATAACATAGTGAAGACAATGGATTTTGTAATAGTCACTCATCATCATCATCGCAAATTTTATGTGACAGTCACAGACATTTCAATTATTTAAGTTCATAAAATCGTAACTTTCTATAGCATGTATGACATGTCCAGCATGGACTCATCAATGTGATTGATGACACAATAATGTACGATAAAAAATAACCATTTAAAAAAACATTAGGTATTGTTTGTCACAATTTAAGTGTGTGCCTGCAAGTGTAGGTGAAACAAAGGCTACGGATAGCAAAGGTATATTCTATGTCTGTATCAGACAGTGGACAGCCTCTGATGGGTAATGCCGATGTTATACTGTACGTCAATAAAGTCTGCGGCTGAAATCATGCATTTTTTGCTTGTAGAGTGTTGAAGAGGGTAAAAGAATGTCTGGTTGCGCAAAGCTTTATCCGTCAACACTACCTTCCTACTGTCACGCGTAGGGTAGGGTAGCGTGTGGCAATTAGCTGACTATCAAATGTGAGGTTAGGCTGCGTTATTGCGCACTAGGGACGCAAAAAAAAATACAGCAGTAATAATTAAATGTGTAATACTCCACCTATGACAAACAAAAAAATTACGTTCCCTCTTTAACAATGTACAAGACTAACAAGCCTAATGGTTGACGTGACTTAATTGAGATACAGTATTACATCAACATTGTCCATGAGTAACTATGCACTGTGATACCTATATACCAGTATTAATTTATATCTCTTGTGGTTGTTTCAACAGCACTTGCAGGTATAACTACCTATTGTCAGTATGCATGATGCACTTTCTAGATGTAATAATTTATTATTGGACATTATTACCATGTTTACATGCTGGCCATTTCATATATGGTGTTTGAAGTTACAGTTGGCATCAGTATGTGTATTTTATAATGTCTGTCATAAATAAAACTCGTGATGATGATGATGAGGATTTAATGATTCGTACATCCATTGACTGCATTATCTTACAGGTACAGATAAAGTTCCTTAAAAAGCATTAATTCATAAGTCTGAAATGTACTTTTATGCATTAATTTCAAAATGTGAAGAGTAGACTATGTTTTATTTTTTGTTACCATTTCTAATAGACATGTGCAGATATGCGCTGTGATGACAAATTATTATTTGTCCATATTTGTCATAAAAATGTATCATTCTAGGCCTGCAAAACTTCACAATTTCATGTTTTCAGCATAACAAGCAGGGTGACGGCTCTTCCCTATTTGGAGCATGTTGGTCATGTGTTTTTCTGTCCATGTGTCGGGAACAGGAGACTTCTTGCCGTTCACACAGCAGGGGAACAGCTGGCGTTACTGAACCCCACTAACAGTAGAGCTTGTGTTTTGTTCTGTGGACACGACACTTCTGAGCAGCAACTGGCAGTGTTGGAGCCCAGGGAGTAGAGTTCAGGTGGTAGAAAGATGAACATAACAGGAGACATGGATAACGTTGCGAACCAGTTATTTAATCTGAAAACGGACAGACAAATTCTGGCGAGATCCATGCCTTGTTCATTTTCAGAAAAGTAAGCCGGTCTACATTATCGGAGGATAGTCGCATGCGACGGTCTGTTAGTACACCACCTGCAGCACTAAAGACGCGCTCCGATAATACACTGGCAGCAGGGCAAGCCAGCACCTCCAATGCATACTGGCTAAGCTCTGGCCATGTATCCAGCTTAGAGACCCAAAACTTGAATGGGGAAGAGCCATCTGGGAGTACACTGAGAGGCAAAGCCAAGTAGTCTGTCACCATCTGACGGATACGTTGCCTCCCGCTGACTGGAGCCCTCTCGGATGGTGTAGACATTTGTGGCGCTGCCACAAAACTTTGCCACATTTTTAACATACTGGTCTTTCCCTGTGCAGAGGCACTGCGTGTGCTCCCTCTTGTTGCAGAGCTCTCTACACTGCCTCGACGCACAGAGCTGCTTTGTAAAGCAGTAGCAGCAGCAGTGCTCTCGGCAGTAAGGTAGAACATTAGGGATTGCACCAGTGTGTCTTGGTACTCCCGCATTTTACGCTCCCGGTTCAACGGTGTGATGAGGCTTTTGACGTTGTCCCGGTAGCGAGGGTCTAGGAGGGTGTACACCCAATAATCAGACGTCTGTGAGAATGTGGGCGATGCGGCGGTCGTTTCTTAGGCACTGCAGCATGAAATCAACCATGTGCTGCAGACTCCCAACTGGCAAAGAAACGCTGTCCTCTGCAAGAGGCGTTATCTCTGCCTGCTCTGCATCACCCCACCCTGCTCTACATACTGACTAGAGCGTTGTGTACCTCCCTCTGGAGCGATGTCTTCCTCCTCCATTGACTCCTCCTCCTCATCCTCCTCACAAAGTGAGCCCTGCCCAGCCCTTTGTGAGGAACCACGTTGCGCTGACTTTCCAGAAGGTGATGGAATTTGTGACTCCTCATCCTCCACCTCTTCCAAAACCTCATCCCTTATTGCTTGCAGTGTTTTTTGAAGCAGGCAGATAAGGGGGACAGTCAGGCTGACTAGTGCATCATCTGCACTCGCCATCCGCGTTGACTCATCAAACGCACGCAAAACGTGGCACATGTCCTTCATAGTGGCCCACTCATTAATGGTGAAGTGTGGACGGCGCAAATTGCGTGTTGATTGCGCCTGATGCAGCTGATACTCCATAACTGCTGGCTGCTGCTCACACAACCGCTCCAACATATGTAACGTTGAATTCCACCTGGTGGATACGTCACATATGATGCGATGTTCAGGAAGGCGCAATCTGCGTTGCAGAGCTGCAATGCGCGATCTGGCCATGCTGGAACGTCGCAAGTGAGCGCACTCTAGGCGGACCTTGTGCAGCAGTGCATCAAGATCCGGATAGTCCCTCAAAAAACTCTGCACGACCAAGTTGAGCACATGTGCCAGACATGGTATGTGAGTGAGTTTGCCAAGGCCCAGAGCTGCCACCAGATTTCGGCCATTGTCACACACTACCAAGCCTGGCTGGAGATTCCTGGCAAAAACCACACGTCGCTCTCCTGCTTGATGGCATTCCAGACCTCCTGCGCTGTGTGGCTTCGATTCCCCATGGGAATTAATTTCAGAACGGCCTGTTGCCGTTTGGCCACGGCTGTGCTCATATCGGTCGCATCAGGTAAGCGTCCACGGGTCCATGTGGAGGTAGACCGTGACGGCTCCTGCAGCGATGATTCTGAGGAACTGGAGTAGGAGGAGGAGTCAATGTGGACAGACTTGATTCCGGCAATCCTTGGAGTTGGCAGAACACGTACAGCGCCACTCGCAAGATCTGTACCCGGCTCCACAACATTCACCCAATGGGCAGTGAGTGAAAGGTATCGTCCCTGGCCATGGGTACTGGTCCACGCATCGGTGGTCAGGTGGACCTTGCTACTGACGGCGTTTAGTAGCGCATGTTTAATTTTTGCCTCAACATGCTTTTGCAGACCAGGGACGGCTTGCCTGCTGAAATAAAATCGGCTGGGCACATTGTATTGTGGGACTGCCAATGCCATTAATTCACGGAAACTGTCAGTCTCCACCAGTCTGAATGACAGCATTTCAAGGGACAGGAGTTTTGCAATGCCAGCATTCAGAGCCTGTGCTCGTGGATGGTTTGCCGAGTATGGCCGTCTTTTATCCCATGCCTGTGCTACCGATGGCTGTTTTGTGGCCTGGGTGTGTGAGGATGACAGGGAACTTGCAGCTGTGGGTGGAATAACACTGTGTCTCTGGACAACAGTGACAGAGGTTCTTCCATGGCGATCCTTTGAGGAAGCCGAACCAGCTGTGTGTGAACTGGAGGAAGAGGCTCCAACACGAGCTGAAGATGTAGGTGCTGCTGTAGGTTGGCCTACATCTCCAGTGTGTCTTTGTAACTCAACAAAGTGCTTTGACCGCACATGTTTCCACATATTTGTTGTATTAAGGTTACTGACACTTTTACCTCTTTTAATTTTTTGATTACACAGCTTGCATTTGACATAGCAAATATCATCTGCAACTGTATCAAAAAAGGACCACGCAGAGCAAGTCCTGGGAGCGCCCGGTTTGGCTGTTGGAAGAGAACTGCTCCGAACGGGTGCCAAACTGGAGGCTACAGGCAAGCGAGTCTGCAGCCTACCTCTCCCTACTGTTTGGACCGTTGGGGCAATCTCTTCCTCAGAGCTGCTCCCACCACCTTCCTGTTCCTCACGCCATGTTGGGTCTTGGACCTCATCATCTCCACCACTACCCTCTTCCAACACCTGCTGTTGTTGGGTGGTCTGGCCAGCACCATGCTCAACAGAAACTGGCAACTGAGTCTCATCATCATCAGATGCGTTCTGCGGTGTGCTGACCATCGGCACTGGCTCACCCGCCTCTTCAGATTCAGAGAGACACAGCTGTTGCGCATCACTGCATACTGCCTCTTCTTCACATTCCAGAATGCTGCTTGGCTGGGCCCCTGTTTGCAAGCCAACAGATTCTGAGAACAGAAGCAGAGACTCAGCTGGCTCCTGTACAGAGCTCTCTGACTGCCTGGGCAATTTGGCAGGCGGTGAAGAGACTGATGGTTGTTCAACAGTGCTGTGGTCCTGAGAGGAGGTGGAAGCTATTGAAGTCAATGCATTGGCTGCCATCCAACCAACAACGGCTTCAATTTGTTCTTCACGCAGCAGGGGGGTACGCTGAGCTCCTACAAAAGTGCGCATAAAGGAACGCTCACGGGAAAACTGGTGGATGCTGTGTCACTGGGTGCGGCAGCAGCCACAGAATCCCCACGTCCTCTCCCTGCTGCAAATCCACGGCCTCGACCACGACCACGTGCCTTACTCACTGACTTCTTCATCTTGGTAGATTGATAAAGAAAGTCAGAAAAGTTATAAGGCCTAAGTGTGGTTATTCCTCACAGACTACAGTGAACCCTGCAGACAACTGTTCAGTATCTGTGAAAGGCCACTTTGTGTACTTCTATAGTGTTTGCAACCAATGTATTGTATACGGATGGAAGCGCGTCACACTAATAGATTAGATTTTTTTCCACTAAAATGGAGCAGCACCAATTATAGAAAAATGTGAAGGATGAGGCAGTGACACACGCTCAGCAGACTACAACCGGCAGTGGTTGAAGAACAAACTGGAGCGTAATCTGCACTCACAAAATGAAAAGCTCACAGACTACAGTGAACACTGAAACACAACTGTTCAGTAGCTGTTAAAGGCCCCTTTGTGTACTTCTATAGTGTTTGCAACCAATGTATTGTATACGGATGGAAGCGCGTCACACTAATAGATTAGATTTTTTTCCACTAAAATGGAGCAGCACCAATTATAGAAAAATGTGAAGGATGAGGCAGTGACACACGCTCAGCAGACTACAACCGGCAGTGGTTGAAGAACAAACTGGAGCGTAATCTGCACTCACAAAATGAAAAGCTCACAGACTACAGTGAACACTGAAACACAACTGTTCAGTAGCTGTTAAAGGCCCCTTTGTGTACTTCTATAGTGTTTGCAACCAATGTATTGTATACGGATGGAAGCGCGTCACACTAATAGATTAGATTTTTTTCCACTAAAATGGAGCAGCACCAATTATAGAAAAATGTGAAGGATGAGGCAGTGACACACGCTCAGCAGACTACAACCGGCAGTGGTTGAAGAACAAACTGGAGCGTAATCTGCACTCACAAAATGAAAAGCTCACAGACTACAGTGAACACTGAAACACAACTGTTCAGTAGCTGTTAAAGGCCCCTTTGTGTACTTCTATAGTGTTTGCAACCAATGTATTGTATACGGATGGAAGCGCGTCACACTAATAGATTAGATTTTTTTCCACTAAAATGGAGCAGCACCAATTATAGAAAAATGTGAAGGATGAGGCAGTGACACACGCTCAGCAGACTACAACCGGCAGTGGTTGAAGAACAAACTGGAGCGTAATCTGCACTCACAAAATGAAAAGCTCACAGACTACAGTGAACACTGAAACACAACTGTTCAGTAGCTGTTAAAGGCCCCTTTGTGTACTTCTATAGTGTTTGCAACCAATGTATTGTATACGGATGGAAGCGCGTCACACTAATAGATTAGATTTTTTTCCACTAAAATGGAGCAGCACCAATTAGAGAAAAATGTGAAGGATGAGGCAGTGACACACGCTCAGCAGACTACAACCGGCAGTGGTTGAAGAACAAACTGGAGCGTAATCTGCACTCAAAAAATGAAAAGCTCACAGACTACAGTGAACACTGAAACACAACTGTTCAGTAGCTGTTAAAGGCCCCTTTTGTACTTCTATAGTGTTTGCAACCAATGTATTGTATACGGATGGAAGCGCGTCACACTAATAGATTAGATTTTTTTCCACTAAAATGGAGCAGCACCAATTAGAGAAAAATGTAAAGGATGAGGCAGTGACACACGCTCAGCAGACTACAACCGGCAGTGGTTGAAGAACTAACTGGAGCGTAATCTGCACTCACAAAATTAAAAGCTCACAGACTACAGTAAACCCTGCAGACAACTGTTCAGTAGCTGTGAAAGGCTCCTTTCTGTACTTCTATAGTGTTTGCAACCAATGTATTGTATACGGATGGAAGCACGTCACACTAATAGATTTGATTTTTTTCTAATATAATGGAGCTGCACCAATTCCACAAAATAAAATAAAAAAAAAAAAGAGTCAGTGACACGTGCAGATGCCTACAAACAGCGGTGGATGCAGAGCAAACTGCAGCGTCACCTGCACTGTCACACACACACCTTGCACAGAGCTGTTAAAACAACACTGGCAAAATGAAGCTTTACACAGCGGTTGGTAAACTAGCCTGCCTAAAGCACAGTAGTACACAAAATCGCTATATCTAACTGTCCCTCAGAGTGAGCAGAGTAGCGTTCTGTCCCTAACTGAGTTCACAGCACAGTGACGCTAAAATGGCTGCGGCGCCTTTTATAGTGCATTCTGACATCATTTCAGCAGCCAATCACAGCCATGCCATTAGTTAAGATGACCGCAGCATTACAGGATGTGCCCACACTTCATAAGATTCATCATTGGCTGACTAACATCACATTGCCTCTCAAAGAAATATGGGAACTTCCGATTCCGGTATACGATATTGAAAAAGTATCGGAATTAAGTATCGGAATTCCGATAACGCGAATATCGGCCGATACCCGATACTTGCGGTATCGGAATGCTCAACACTAATCAGCACTGAAGGGCCCCTCTGTGACTTGTAGTCCAGCAGGGTCTCCGGTGTCTCCTACCAGTCGTGCAGATGCTGGTAAGCGCGGACCCGGTGTCCGGTGGTGCAGAGTCGAGGTAAGCTATTAATGCTGGCTGACCTCGGTCACTCTCTTTCCCTTTCCACTTGCCTGTCGTCCTACTCTCACCACTATCATAAGCACAAACAGCAGTAGATGTCAGCTTCCTTCTCTTCACCGCTCTCCAAGCGTCGGCACGCTTACTTTCTGAAACAGCTCACTGTTGGACTCTCAGTGGACTGCAACCTTGACCAGACAAGTGGCAATCCTTTCCACTACTCTGGACTCCACTATATAAGCTGAGTGTTTGCTGAAGTCCTCAGGCTTTCAGATAAGTCTTTCTTTCTGGCTAGAGTTCCCTCTCAGCAAGTCTGAGGTAACTAGCTAGTTTTCTTCCGTCTCGTCTGACAGGAACGTCTCTCTCCTCTCACTCTCTGAGGTGTTCTGCTGTTCTGAGGTAAAACCAACGACTAGCTAACTCGCAGCTAGACTGCCTTATCTCACTGCTGTCATTTCAAGGGCTCCCTCTGGTGGTACCAGGGGAAAATGTGAAATGTTGTGTGCAATGGGTTATCGTGGATTTACCTTTCCGTGCATCCTCCAGGGTAACATGTGGCTCCAGTCACAGCTGGGCTACACATCCCCCCCTAGTTAATATCAGCACTCCCGGGCTGAAAAAGAAAACAATTTTTATATATAACATCAACAAATCATAATTATAACTGTTCCCTTGCGGGAGGTAAGGACACTTCAAACGTTTCATAATACAAGTAACATATATACAAATATTTACACAATCTTATTTACATTTTTACACTTGGATATTGGTTTACTGAATTACTTTGCTAGGCCTACTCTTGGTACCTAACAGGTAACCTTCCCTTCGTTGTGCGTACTGACCTACGTGGTGTGGTGTCAGGTATAGTAGCCTCTGGCCTATCTGTGCTGCGTGCCGGCAAACTGTAAATCCGCCTCCACCTCTCTAGGGATCTGGCAAGCATACTAGCGACTGGGCGATGCGGTTCTGTTCCGCCAGGGGATTCTTCTTCCTGAGACCCAACATCTGAAGGTTCCACATTTTGAGATTCCATTCTTTGAGATACTACTTCTGGAGATGCTACAGGAGCAAGTTCCTCTTGAACTATTTCTTCTGCTGCGGCAACTGGTTCAACTGGACGTTGAAGCGCTTCTTGTGGTTGGTAAAATTGAAGTACTGGAATCATCACAGCGTCTCCGATACAAGACCGATCTGCAGGAAAATCTCATAGGTCCGTGTGTATGACTTCACCTGATTTCTCTTTTTCCATAACAAGTTCTTCCTTGTGAAGTTTTAACATGTCTGGACACAGTTTTAGGTGGTCTCTGGATACCGTGGTGGTCGTCTTTCCTCCATCTTTGCTAATGGTACAGGTTTTCCTGTTGTCAAGCTTGGAATTTTGCACGACATATGGCTCTTTTTCCCACTGATCATCCAATTTGTGCATTCTCCTTTTTCTTTTTAGCACAATTTCTCCAGGCATAAAAGGCTTAGCTGGCGCACTTTTGTTGTAGTTCTCCTCTTGCTTTTCCCGTACTTTATTGAGACTATCTTCCACGCAGGCTTGTACCCTCCTGTACTGTTCCTGTCGGTTCGTGTCCCAATCTTCAGTAGTAACATCAGCTTCTGGTTCTACAACACCAAGTTCCAAATCCATGGGCAGCTTTCCTGGTCTTGCTCGCATAAGGTAGGCTGGAGTGCAATTGGTGGAACTCACCGGTATGTGATTGTACAGATCTACCAGGTCAGGTAGTAGGTCTGGCCACCGATTCCTCTCCTCAAGTGGTACCGTCTTCAGCAGATCAATGACTATGTGATTCATCTTCTCACAGAGACCATTGGTTTGGGGGGGTACGGTGTGGTTCTTATCTTCTTACACCCGTACAAGTGACAGAACTCTTTAAACAATTCGGCTTCAAAGGCAGGACCTTGATCAGTTAACACTTGCTCTGGATATCCATGGGGTCTGCAGAAATACGCCTGAAACGTCTTTGCTGCTGTTTCAGCTGTCAGATCTTTGACAGGGGCGACCACCAGGAACCTGGAGTAGTGATCCACCATTGTCATTGCATACGAGTATCCTGACCTGCTGGGTGACAACTTGACATGGTCCAAGGCCACGATCTCCAAGGGATGAGTCGTCTTGATGGGTTGCAGGGGTGCTTTCTGGCTGCTGTAGTCTTTTCTCCGGAGGCTACAGGACGCACAGTTCTTACACCATTTCTCGATGGAACTGCGCATTCCCACCCAGTAGAAACGACACTTTAACAGGGTTTCCAGCTTCTTCCAGCCAAAGTGCCCCGCTCGATCGTGGTAGGCTTCCAACACCATCTGGATGTCTGTTCTTGGCACTACTATCTGCCATACCATCTCATGGGTTCTGGGGTTGACGTACCTTCGGCACAGCTTCTCTCGGTAGATAAACAGCCGGCTTCTCTCATTCCACAGCTGCTTTGTTTGTTGAGACGCATCCTTCTCCAAGGAGGAACCTTCCTGAGTTATCAGTTCCTTGATACGACTGACAACTGGGTCACTGTTCTGAGTCTCCTTCCAGCTGTGGTGAGGTAAAGGGTTTAACATCTTACCACGCTGCCTCCTGTAGGCTCGTTGCTCGTGGATCATCCCATTTCTGTGGAATGCAGGTTGCTCAATCTCTTCTAGGTCATCCGATTCCTCTTCCGTGTCGGACTCATGCGGCATTCTGGACAAGGCATCAGCGTTGGCGTTCTTACGGCCCGCCCTGTACTTGATTGTGAACTGATAGTTCGATAGCCGAGCCATCCAACGTTGCTCCATGGCTCCCAGCTTGGCTGTTTCAAGATGTGTCAAGGGGTTATTGTCTGTGTAAGCAGTGAACTTGCTGGAGGCTAGGTAATGCTTGAATCTTTCTGTAATGGCCCAGACCAGCGCCAGGAACTCCAACTTGAAGCTGCTATAGTTCTCTGGGTTTCTCTCAGTCGGCCGGAGCTTCCTGCTTGCATATGCGATGACTTTCTCCAGGCCATTTTGCTTCTGACTGAGGACAGCTCCCAATCCTTCATTGCTGGCATCAGTGTACAGCAGGAACGGCTGGCTGTAGTCAGGGTAGGCTAAGATTTCATCGCCTGTCAGGATCTCTTTCATCTCCTTGAATGCCTCAGCTTGTTCTTTACCCCAGTGGAATGGAGGATTTCTGCTCTTGAGGGGTTGTCCTACCAGGAGGTCCTGCAGAGGCGCTGCTTTCTTGGTGTAGTCCTTTACAAACCTCCGGTAGTAACCTGTCAGTCCCAGGAACTGGCGCACCTCCTTGAGATTCCTTGGTTCTGGCCATTTCTGGATGCAGTGACCTTCTCGGGGTCTGGCGCTACTCCTTCTGAGCTGACAATATGTCCCAAGTACTGTACCTTTTGTTTGAGCAGATGGCACTTTGAAGGCTTCAGTTTCATCCCATACTTGGACAGTGACTCAAATACCTCTGCCAGGTGCTTCAGATGATCCTCATACGTCTTGGAGTACACAATTACGTCGCCCAGGTACAGCAACACGGTTTCAAAGTTGAGATGTCCCAGGCAACTCTCCATCACTCTCTGGAACGTTCCCGGGGCACTGCTGAGTCCAAACGGCATCCTGTCAAACTCACAGAGTCCCATCGGGGTGGTGAAAGCTGTCTTCTCCCGATCCTCTTCAGCCACAGCTACTTGCCAGTACCCACTAGTGAGGTCAAGGGTGGAAAAGTAGTTAGCAGTTTTTAAGGCAGCTAAGGATTCCTCAATGCGTGGTAAAGGGTATGCATCTTTATGTGTTATGCGATTTACTTGTCTGTAATCTACACACATTCTCATGCTTCCATCCTTTTTCTTAACTAGGACTAGAGGTGCTGCCCAGGGACTACAACTATCCCTTATCACCCCTGCTTCCTTCATGTCACGCAACATTTCCTTAGCTTTCTGGTAGTGTGCTGGAGGTATAGGCATGTACCGCTCTTTTATGGGAGGATGGCTGCCTGTAGGGATATGATGTTGTACTCCCTTAATTGTCCCAAAGTCAAGTGGGTGTTTGCTAAATACCTGTGCGTACTCCTGTACCACCCGTAGTACTCCCTGTTTCTGGTGGGCGGGAGTGGTGTCTGTCCCGACATGGAGCTGCTGACACCAATCCTCCACCTGGGTTGCTGGGTCATTATCCTCCGCTGGTTGGCGGGAGGCTAAGGACTCTGTCGTGAGAACAGAGTTGTTATCTACGGTATGTAATTTAGCAACTGGGCATAGCGTGGTAAATTCACTTCATCTTCTCCCCAGTTGAGAAGACGTACTGGTACTCTCCCATTTCGTACTTCTACTACCCCTCTAGCAGTCAAGAGTGTAGGTCTGTGCTCTGAACAATGGGGCTCTACTACTGCTTGGTAGTTCTGTCCTCTCAGACCTATTGCTGCTCTACACCATATAAGCATTTCACTCATTGGGGGTATCACAATGGGGTTCGGGTCTGTCACCCGTACATTACCAATTTCACCATCTGTCAGCTTCGCTTGCTGCTGGCACATCAGGGCCCGGATCTCCCTCTGGATCACTCCCTTTTGCTTTGGCCTGGCAACTTCGGTGAGCTGTTGGAGCAAAAACACAACTTCTCCCAGACAGTTACTAATAATGTTTGTACCTAAAACCACATTTAAGCCATTTTCCTCATTTACAGTCTTTACTACTAAGAGTCCCTGGTCCTTCAGCTCCACTCTGCCCACCTTTACGTCCACGTTTTTGGCTCCGAGTATATCAACAGGGAGACCATTAGAGGCATACACAGCAAAGTCAGGGCTCGGGGCTGGAGACTGTCCATGGACCAAAACTTATTATACAGGACATCAGGTATGATGGTCACCTGAGATCCAGTGTCCAGCAGGTCAGGGCAGGGATTGCGATCCCATCCAGGATGATGGACAGGTAGGGTCTTCCTCCCACAAACCTGCGGTTCCAGTCTGAGGGGCCTGATGAGTCTATTCCTGGGTGTTGGCCCTCGGACCCAGGATCTGCTCGTTTAAAGGACACTGTCGGGCTAGATGACCTTCTCTGTTGCAACGGTAGCAGATGATCTCTCGGCGAGGATGGTGCTAATCAGGGGTCGCTCCTGGGGGTGGCGTTGTCCTCCTCCGGTGGGGCGACGTCCTCCTTTTCCTCCGGTTCATCCAAGGGACATCCTCTGGGCAGTCAGCTAGCAGGATCTTTCCTCCTTCTTCCTTCCACAGTTGCAGGGCACTCATTACAGCGGCCAGGTTTTTAGTCAGCTGGCGCACTTCTGAGCGCAGACAGTCCAACTCAGTAGGGGGCGCCACCTGCATTTTGGCTTCCGCCACCAGGTGGATACTGCTGGCTTTAGAGTGGCTTCACCCGGGTGATACTGGGTTGCAACCTCAGGCTTCTCCAGGGGTCGCAGTCCTTTTATAGCCATATCTTTTAAGGCATCAAAGGTAGTGTCAGGATGATCCAAGGACCACCAGTGCACAGTTCTGCTTTCAGCTTGGGACCTCAGTCCCCGTACAAATTGTTCCTTCAACATTTTGCTTTCATTAATAGCACTTATAGGGTTGACCTGTTTGAGAGCTCGCAGGGCCCCCTGTAGTCGGCAGGCATAGTCCCTAATACTGTCATCTGGTCTCTGGGAGCATTGGTAAAACCTCATCCGGAGATCTGTTTCAGTGCGGTCTTCAAAAATAGTCTGTAGCTTTAAGAAAATTGAAAGCACTGATTCCTGGCCTGCAGCTAAGTCTCTACTTCCCTTTCTGCAGCACCAGTCAATTGTCCCAATACCACTGCAGCTCTTTGTTTCTCTGTCATAGGGTACATGTCCATTATGCTGCATATTTTGCGCTTGAACCCTGACAGGGTATCCGGCTTACCGCTATACTGAGGGAGCCACTTTGCTCCAGGCAGGTATGGGAGCGTTAGCGGTACTATCGGGGCCACCGGACCTGGTGAGGGGTCAGCGTTTCCATCCTGTGCTGCAGCGCCGGCGGGTAAGTCACCGGAGCGGTCGCCCTGGGCCGCGCTGTCAGCTTGTGGCTGCGACATGTTTGTGCCCCCCTAGTTAAGTGTGGCCTACCTTCTCCTGAAGGCTGCAGCTCTGCCAGGCACAGCGATGTGGAAGGACCTGCGTCGCCGGCGCTCTGACGTCAGAGCGATCACTGAAGCTCTCCACAGGACCTGCCGCCGCGTCAGCGTTGGGGGCGTGTCCGGGACTCCGCGCGCTTTCTGCAGGTACGCCCCTTCTCTTTGCGCTGTAGCGCTGTACTTTGGCGGGCAATGGTGGACAATTGGCGCCAAAAATCACAACAACAGTAACACAGTCTATAGCACAAAAACAGTCCACTTCAGGCACACAGGACTCACATATAGCGAGCTTCTTATCCTGTTCATGACGCCAAGTTAGATGAGTCGCACGTAGCAGGGCTTTGGGTACTCGGCACCGAGCCCGTTCACTTCACTGGGGGATGTCACGGGTAGCACAGCTCGGTCCGTTGCCCTGGGCGCTCACTAAAGGGATATTTACAGGGGATTATAGAATGTTCGTGACGCCACCTGTGGTTCCTGGTCAGGGTGACCAGCGCTGCAGGGTGAATCCTCTGAGGGGTTTTTATTGGGCAGCAAGGTGTTAAGTCTCCCACAGGCGAGACTGATCCCTCGGAGTATATGGCGGTGCAGGGGTGAAGGAGCAATAATGCAGACACACACAAGACAGTCTCTTTCTGTACCTTTACTGGTGATGAAGTTGCAGGCACGTCCCGGGAGGCCGTCAGGGTGGAGGATGCACGTCCAGTAATCCACTGAGTAGGTGTAAGGCCTCCTTACGTCTTTATGAGTGTGAGTTTCTAACTTGCATAAAACAAAGTTTAACTCCGTTCTCTTTGCTACGCCCGGCTGATCTTATGGGGGAGCCTTCTTTTGGACAGAACTAGTCTCTATATGCAGGGCCCTGCTAGACTCTTGTTCTTCCTGACCCCGGTTACGTATCAGCACTGAAGGGCCCCTCTGTGACTTGTAGTCCAGCAGGGTCTCCGGTGTCTCCTACCAGTCGTGCAGATGCTGGTAAGCGCGGACCCGGTGTCCGGTGGTGCAGAGTCGAGGTAAGCTATTAATGCTGGTTGACCTCGGTCACTCTCTTTCCCTTTTCCACTTGCCTGTCGTCCTACTCTCACCACTATCATAAGCACAAACAGCAGTAGATGTCAGCTTCCTTCTCTTCACCGCTCTCCAAGCGTCGGCACGCTTACTTTCTGAAACAGCTCACTGTTGGAAATCTCAGTGGACTCAACCTTGACCAGACCAAGTGGCAATCCTTTCCACTACTCTGGACTCCACTATATAAGCTGAGTGTTTGCTAAAGTCCTCAGGCTTTCAGATAAGTCTTTCTTTCTGGCTAGAGTTCCCTCTCAGCAAGTCTGAGGTAACTAGCTAGTTTTCTTCCGTCTCGTCTGACAGGAACGTCTCTCTCCTCTCACTCTCTGAGGTGTTCTGCTGTTCTGAGGTAAAACCAACGACTAGCTAACTCGCAGCTAGACTGCCTTATCTCACTGCTGTCATTTCAAGGGCTCCCTCTGGTGGTACCAGGGAAAAATGTGAAATGTTGTGTGCAATGGGTTATCGTGGATTTACCTTTCCGTGCATCCTCCAGGGTAACATGTGGCTCCAGTCACAGCTGGGCTACACAGATCCACTTTGCCACAGGGCTGGGACTACCCAGGAAGGGGCGTAGCTAAGCGGCTACCTTGTGTTCACTGGAGTTTCTGATGGTGGAGACAGACTGGGCAGCAGGTAGTCACCAAGTACCACTCCTGGACAGAGCCTGGTATTGCAGCTGCTTACCCCAGGGGTCAATTATGCTGATACTGATTTAGTTTTTAGATCAGACACACCTGTCTAGAGTACTGGAACAGGGATGGACCGGGAGATAATGTTCACTCACTGGCCACACTGGGACCAAGGGACATCGGGAACTGGACTGGCCACATTGCGACCAGGGGACATTGGGGACAGGACTGGCCACACCTGGACCAGGGGACAATTTTCAGGCCCTGGCCACCCCGGGACAAGGGGATTATGTTCATGCACTGGCCAATCCAGGATCAGAGGACGAGTTTGAGGCACTGGCCACTCTGGGACCAGGGGATGAGGATACAGGAGTGGCCACACTGGGATCAGGGGACCTTACTATTCACTAGTAGTAAACCTTACTGACTAATGGTTTTACAAGTTGCTTGGCAACTCCCTAGGGGAAAGGGAGTCTTTTTTTATAGCTATTGACTGAGAGCCATCTTGCAAGTGCAGTACATTATACTAAATGCCTCTCAGCAACAAGCTGAGGTAATTTAGTTTATGTGCATGCTAGCCCTTTAAGAACAGGGGAGCTCGAGCATGAATGTACTAGGCGTATCACTGGGAATTGTGGCACGCACACAACAGAAGCAGGACGTAGCAGGAGCACATCGGGGAAGCTAAACATACCCAGATCCCTTAACTGTTCCTCGTAAGACAAATGCAGAACTTGCTCCAGTTTTTTTTGTATTTTTTAAAATGTGGTGCCCAGAACTGGACACAGTATTCCAGATGAGGCCTGACCAAGGACGAGTAGAGGGGGATAATTACTTAATGTGATCTAGACTATATGCTTCTCTTATACATCCTAGAACTGTGTTTGCCTTTTTTGCTGCTGCATCACACTGTTGACTCATGTGGAGTCTGTGATCTATTAGCATACCAAAGTTTTTTTTACACATGCTGTTGCTTAGTTCTGTTCCTCCCATTCTGTAGATGTCATTTTAATTTTTCTTGCCCAGACGTAGAATCTCGCATTTCTCCCTGTTAAATACTATTCTATTAGTCACTGCCCATTCTTCAAGCTTATCTAGATCCTTCTCAATCCGTTCTCTGTCTTCTCTAGTGTTCGCTATCCATCCTAGCTTTGTATCATCTACAAATTTGATTAGCTTACTTTCAGTTCCCTTTACAAAAAGTATCAGGCTATTTTGAAGCTCAGTGGCCAGTAAGAAAACGTAAAAACTTTTTTGAATTTTTTTTTGCATTTTAAATGTTTTTACAAAATCCTGAAATCATTAATTTTTTTTAACATAAACATCATATCATTTTCCAAATTAAGTCTATAAATTTTGGATATAAACTCAGCTACTTAATTTTCTTTACTGCTGAGAAGTCCAATAAAAGAATCTAAATGTAGGAAAGTTGAAGTGTAATGTGGGGAAGTGCTTCCTTTCCATGTCACATGATAGTTTACAATGGGTAGCACTGTGGGTGTGAATGGGACCATGATTTTAGTCAAGATTATGTACATTAATGTGTATTTATGCTGATGGACCATTCACATGTGATTTTGCGGGTGCCAACAGATCCGAGCAAAAATCATGGAATCATCCAACTTTGATCCAAGTTTTGGATCAAAATCAGCAATACATTTCTATGGGTCTGTGAAAATATCTGACCGCACTTGAACGCTATCTGAGTGTGGTTCAGTTTTCACAGACTGCAAGATAGGGAAGGGATAGAATTTTTTTTTACATATGGGAAAAACTGATGACAATTGGACCGAACTGTGATGTCATTTGGATGAAACTCTGACGGTTTTCTCATACGTGAATATAACGGACATCTGAATGAGCGCTAGAGCTGTATTATATGAACTTGTATGGGACAGAAGACAACAAATGCTTCACAGAATGCCCCTAGACTAAGGCCAGGTCTTAAGATCATACAGTATAAGTTGAAATATCATAATATATACTTTATGCGCTGATGCACTTGTGCTCGATCACCTGGTTGGAATCTTCTCCAAATATCCAGACCTAAACACTGTAATGAATCCGGGTATATTACAGAGATATCAAGTTCTTAATTCAGAGTAAGCAGTGTCTCGTTCCCACTCACCATCTGCATTTGATGGACCACTGACCAGGAAGACATAGTAGGTGGGATTAGCGCTTGATCGTTGTGATAGAGAGATGCTGCTTTGAGTAATAAAGGTACATTTTAGTACGCCTGCGTTATAGGATGACACTATTGATCCGGCTGTGCTCTGCAACAAAATTAAAATGTAATTTTAGTTTAAAGACAGTTAGTGATAACCTGTTAACCGAGCCTTCACTTCTGCAAGTCGGAAACAGTTTACAAGCAGATTTCTGACCAGTCAAACCAATGTTACTGATGATGAAAATGGTCATTTACGCCAATAGATAATTTGTTAGGATATTTACAATGCTGATTTTTTTCATCTCATCATTCTCCTGTGAGATGAGATATATTTAATTACCGTACATCATTTAGCCATTTGCCCTCACCAGTTTAAATTGATATTGGTTTAACTGGACACAAACTAATCAGATGCCTGTATGTGCAAATGCACTCTAGGGCTCATGCACCAGACCGATTATATCATACGAGTGCTATCCGTGGTTTTACGGATAGCACTCGCATCCATGATAGTCTATGCGGGTGTGCATATGACCGGTTTCTTTCCCCAGACTGAGTGGTCTGATAAAAAAAAAAAATCGGTGACATGTCCGAGTGTTGGATCAAAATCAGGAATGCAAGCCTGTGGATCTGTAAAAAAAAAACTGTGTTAACTGTGGGGGACACACATAGAAGAGGGCGCTTGTGTAATAACAGCATATCGGACCCTCTATGTATCTGTGACTAAGGCCGGGGTCACACTTGCGAGTGTGATGTGAGAAACTTGCGCGAGTCTCTCGCATCAATACCCGGCACTGCCGCCGGCACTCGGAGTGTGCGGCTGCACAGAAATACATGCAGCTGCACACTCTGGTTCCGAGTGCCGGCGACGGTGCCAGGTCTTGATGCGAGAGACTCGCGCAAGTTTCTCACATCACACTCACAATTGCGGCTCCGACTTAAAGCTGCTAACTGCTGTGGAGATAGAAGTGGCCATCCTAACACATTGGGCCCCTGTGTGGCTGCACAGATTGCACCAATGGTATGTCTGACCCCGACTGTTAGGCTGGAGACACACTAGCGTACGGCATCAGATGTGAGATGCTAATGACACTCGTCTCCTGCTCTGTTGCAATAGAGAGCCAAGTGTCAGTGCTCTAATCCTCTCTCATGAGAGAATCAGAGCACAGGTGCGGAGGACACAAAGTAATTTCTCCATTTCCTCTATTGCCAGTGTCCGCAGGAATCGCACTGCACTCGGGTGACATCTGAGTGCAGTGCAATGTTTCACAAGCACCCATAGACTTGTATGGGAGTGTGCGATCCGATTCTCGCACCCATTTGCAGCATGCCTCGATTGTTTTCACATGCTGAATCGGCATGAGAAAATAACTGCAGATGTGAGCTGCCCCATAAAATAACTCTGGGCCGAGTGCAATACAATTTTTTTCTCGAATTGCACTCGTCTGATTTATTCACTCATGTGAGCGAGCCCTTTAAGAGAACCTGTCAGATCCAGAAGCATTCCCTCTCTCCTCTGCTTTCATTAGCCGCAAGCGTGCGCTGGATACTGGGCTGTGACGTGTGGTGAAACTCTGCCCACAGCTCAGTCAATCATCAGGGGTGCGCGCATCTGAGTCACGCCTGGGAGAATGCAGGAGATCCGGGACTTGACGTGACATCAGCGGATGTCAGCTGTGGCTGCGGCTGGGGTCACATGATGCCGAGTAAGCAGTCAGCGATAGCGCCACTCACAGGCACAGATAACAACGAGAGGTATTTACGAAAATACTTCTTTACAAGGTTTATATCGTTGGGGGAATTATCCAATGTAGTGGACTACCTCTTTAAAATCCTGTATGTCTACCTTACTGGAGCAGAGACTACAGGGAGAAAATGAAATGTTATAATTTTTTTAAGGCAGCCTAACAAGATTTTAATGCAGATTAGCCCTATACCTGCAGGGGAATAGAGTTTCTTGATACAAGAGGTTCCCTTTAAATAGAGGTTTGTCAGGAGGAACCAATTTCGAGAAGGTGAAGAAGGTGGTTGAGAAATGTAGTTCACAAGACTATAAAATTATAGTTGATAGATAGCATGTGGATTTCATGATAGTGGAAAATATAGCCATATAGTTGTACCAACATACTGATTCTTTTTTTAAAAGTATAAAGTACAGCATGAGCTATTTTTACAGAATAAGGCCACGTTCACACGTTCAGTATTTTACATCAGGAGTGGAACTATCAGAGGAAAAGTATAATAGAGACAAGTCACCACTTCTGGATTTATCACCCACTCCTGGTTTTGACTTACAAATACTAATGCAAAATCCTGATCAAATACTGAATGTGTAAACGTGGCCTAATGAGCAGGATCTTGTGCATGCCTTGTAGGTACCTCTTCTATTTATGTGTCATCTATTAGCCTCCCACAATGTTCGCTTTTTTCCTTTCTGATGTATCCACAATGCAATCTCAATTGTACTGTAGACCTCCAGCCTAATTATCCTTTTATGAATCTGACTGTTTAGAACTGGAGGTGTAGGATTCTCACATTACAATAGCTCTGCTTAGTTTTATGGATCAGTTATGTAGAACTATTGTCCTTTATTAATAATTAATTAATAATAATAAAACTCCTATGACTCCTACTGTAAAGTCTCAGTTTACACTGCTACAGTCCTGCTCATCGTTATTGGCACCCATGAAGTACATAATGTGGAATATCTTCTGAAAAAATATGAATCAAGTGAAACCGCTTTTTTGTATAGAGCACTTATGTTAAATACAAAAGAGCAAATGATAAACAATAATTAAAAATAAAAAACAATGGGAGGGAAAAATAGAAAAACCTAAAGCTTGCCGTGACACTGGTATTGGCACCCTTTACATTAAATTAGTATGGAAACACATTTTGACTCGCCTGTGGTAAATCACAAATAGAATCAACTGTGATTTATTGTCGGTGCCCATGTGGCATAAATTAGCCAATGAACGATGACTTCAGTGTTTCAAAAATCCACATGGTAGGCCCTGTGCCTTTGTCACAATGGTGAAGATAATGGAGCTGTCTGTGAACCTCAGAACTGCTATTATTAGCAAACCCAAGACTTGTAAAGGGTATAAGGCCATCTCCAAAGATCTTGGTAGCCCAGTTTCAACAGTGCGCAATGTTATTAAGAAGTTTACCAAGCATGGTACCGTCAAGAACCTCCCTGGAAGTGAGGAAGAGGAAAAGTGACATAAGATGTCTTTGAAGGTTGGTGTGAATGGAGGAAAAAATACCACGTCAAACATCCAAAGACCTGAAGGCCAACCTGGAACAGTCTGGGGTCATGGTTTCAACAAGTACCATACCCCGCACACTAAACCAAGCATAGCTTTGTGGGCAAAGTCTATGGAAGAAACCATTGCTGAAGAAAATACATAAAAAGGAACAACTGATCTTTGCCAAAGAGTACCTTGACAAACCAAAATCCTTCTGGGAAAATGTTCTGTGGACAGATAAAACAAAAATAGAGCTTTTTTGCAATGCCAAGCAACAGTTTGTTTAAGACAACGCAATGCCGCTTATAAGGAAAAGAACACCCCACCAATAGTTAAGCATGATGGAGGATCCATAATGTTGTGGAGTTGCTTTGCTGCGTCTGTGACTGGAGGTTTTGATAGTATCACAGGAATCATGAAATCAGAGAATTATCAAGAGATATTAGAGCGAAATATCCTACCCAGTGTAAGAAAACTTGGTTTGAGTTGAAGACCATGGGTTCTCCAGCAAGACAATGAACCAATGTAACATGCAAGAGTACACAGGAATGGTTGAGAAAGAAAAAATGTACTGTTTTAAAATGGTCATCAATGAGTCCTGTCCTCAATTCCATTGAAAATCTTTGGGGTGAGCTGAAATCTGCCATTGGGAAAAAACCCTAAAACATTCAAGAGCTTGAACAAACTGCAAAGGAAGAGTGGGAGAAAATACCAGCTGAGAAGTGAAGAAGCTTATAGATGGCTACAAAAAATGTTTGGAGGCTGTCATCAGTGTCAAAGGGAGTGCAACCAAGTATTAATTAGGTATAAACATAGTCTATGTTGGTAGGTGCCCCATAGAAAAAGTGATGCAGAAAAGCGTGGTGGTTTAAAATAAATATTTTTAATTGACTTATTAAAACCAATAATTGTGAACAGAGTAAAAGGGGAGATTTTCAAAAAATAAAATTGTGGAGACCCAGTGACTGCGATACATTAATGCATACTTGTGAATACAGTACTATCCAGTTTAAAGTAGGTAGCAGCAATGAATTTATTCTTAGAAGGATTTAAATCCTTCATATAAGGTGCAGTAAATGTGCAGCAGTGTGCAAAAATCTGCGATAACCTTCACCCAATATAGTGAGGAATCATATAAGAAGAAGGGCGAGGTAAGGCAAAGTGACTGATAGTGAGATCACAAGCTGAACTATGCAATACCTGGCTAATCGTGCACAATACTCTCATGTAGTAAGACCTAAAAGAAGTCAAAAGTCTATGCAGGGAATCATAAATATTATGTAATCCCACTTAGGTACATGAGAAGATCTGCGCGATGCTGAACAGGGAAAGGGACCGCAGTAGTAGGGGTGTTTGGAGATCCACTACTGCGGTCCCTTTCCCTGTTCAGCATCGCGCAGATCTTCTCATGTAAGTGGGATTACATAATATTTATGATTCCCTGCATAGACTTTTGACTTCTTTTAGGTCTTACTACATGAGAGTATTGTGCACGATTAGCCAGGTATTGCATAGTTCAGCTTGTGATCTCACTATCAGTCACTTTGCCTTACCTCGCCCTTCTTCTTATATGATTCCTCACTATATTGGGTGAAGGTTATCGCAGATTTTTGCACACTGCTGCACATTTACTGCACCTTATATGAAGGATTTAAATCCTCTCTAAGAATAAATTCATTGCTGCTACCTACTTTAAACTGGATAGTACTGTATTCACAAGTATGCATTAATGTATCGCAGTCACTGGGTCTCCACAATTTTATTTTTTGAAAATCTCTCCTTTTACTCTGTTCACAATTATTGGTTTTAATAAGTCAATTAAAAATATATATTTTAAACCACCACGCTTTTCTGCATCACTTTTTCTATGGGGCACCTACCAACATAGACTATGTTTATATCTGAATTTTGAAGTGTCTTTTGCCTGCAGTAATTAGGATTATGGGAATTATTAATTAGGGGTGCCTTTATTGCTGCACACGCTGTTTATTCTGTTTCTTCTTTGAAATTGCAACATGTAATTTGAAAAAACAATGTTTTATTGTTGTATTACTTTGGACCACTAATTAAAAAATCCTAAGGATATAACTTTAGTACTTTCCATTTATTTCTGAAGATATTGTGCAGTCTTTGAAAACAAATGAAGGGATGCCAATAAGGGTAAGCAGCAGTGTATTACCTGCCTTCTGCTTGTGACAGATTTCAACTTGTCATATTAAAGGGAATATGTTAGTAAGATCAACCTCTCCAATCTGCATATATAGGCATGCAGTTTGAAAAATAAATCCATCAAAAACTTTATATCTTCTATCTATTGCTGAGTTACCAAGAAAACCAGTCCTTTAATTTAAATTAAAATGAAATGTTAAGTACTCTGAGCATGATGGATTACTTCACAAGTATCCCAAGCCTGTTTCCCCACCTATGACCTGTGGTTCCCACAAGCACTTATCACCTCATTTGCATGTTATTTAAAAGTCTGATTTATTGGGAATGCAAGAACAGATATAAGATTTAAAGATGTCAATTGATTTAGCTTTCAATGACCTGCATGCCTATATAGTTGGGGAGTCTGGTGGGGTTCATCTTACTATCATATTTCTTTTAATGCTTGTAAGAAAAAAACGTCAGAGTACTAGGTTAAATCCCCTCTGGAATCTTTATGAAAAAACGTATCATGATATTCATGAAAGCTGAACTATGTGAACAAGGGCTACAGGTTTTTGTAAGTCATGACAATCCAAATAGCCTACTAATGATTTATTTAAAAATAAAAAGTCTTGACTGTTCAACAATGAAAACTACTTTGAATTCAATATTTTTTTCTATGGACTCACAGTATTTCTGAGCGTTGGAGGGACATTTCCAGTGTTATATGCTTCTTGTACCAAGACGTACCCAGAAGAGTTTTTGGTGCAAATATAAACATCATCATTCCCCTGGAAGACACAAAAGAACACCATTTTGTTATGATTACTGTAAATGATAAGCAGCATGATGTTTAGTGTCTGTATTTCAATATATGAGTTGCAGACAGTTGCACAGCTGAAGATATACTAAAAGTGTCCTACTGTAATGTGGTGCGGGCCGGTAGCCGTAGGTGAGGCACTCGTCTGTTGTGCCCCGACGACACGTTACATGAAAGTGGAGGTCCTGGCTGGGTGTGTGGATTTGTGCTGTGAGGGCGCCACATCCGTGCAGGGCGTATGTAACTGATGTTGCTGGTTTGCCAGGATCAGGTTGTGTCACCGTTCAACGAGGGAGCTCACCGTTCAAAAAAACCCTCTTTACTGATCGGAACTTTGGAAAGGAATAAATACCAAGGGATAGCGGGTACAAGTCTTATGGAGGTTTCCTTTACAACTTGAATTTTTTCCCTCACAGTCCCCTTCCGTAGATTACTCCAGGGTTTTCTGTGCCCATCATTTCTCCCTACTTCATCACAACCCAGCTCTAATGCTACAGTCCTGATTAACAAGCCTCCTTTTCTTATTCTATAGTTCCGCACCCTATTTCTACTACTACTGGCTCTCTGAAACTCCCTCCTGAGAGTTTTCACTAGTCCTACATACTCAGTCCTGTTTGGGCTTATTACCTTCCTGAGTGATCGCCTCAAGCTCTCGTGGCTCGGCGTCCTCTCCTAGGACCCATTTCCGGAAGGTCACTCTATCTCTAAGTCACTATGATGCGTATCTCGCTATCCCTTCTCTTTGGTCTCCTCTCACTTAGGGTCACCCCAGAATGCGGCACTGCTAACCTTGGACCTTTAGGTCCGCTCACTATGCACTCCAGGACCTATCTGACAGGAAATTGTCACTTTCCCTTACATTAGCCACTTCCACTGTGGGCTAGTCCCAAACATTAACTCTAACTATCCCAACACTAAAACTACACATATACCAACACTACCAGCATTGCTAATACACATCACAATAACGCATGACATTATACACATTAATGCGACTGGTGTTTTCAAGGAAAGGAATGCGACTGCAGCCATCCACCTCCTTACACAACATCAGTACAACATTTAATGACCAAAAGGAGGAGTAGAAAGCAATACAATATTGATGTGAACGCCTGTATAGAATATAAAATATATTTTATTGAAAACCAAAAAAATCAGTATTCCATAAAATCTTGCCCTGGAGCACTTTTGGCTTTATTTGCATATATCTGCAAACCATGATTAATGCTTGCAGACTGGTTCCCTTTAAGCCTTTCCAGATTTGATACCCCTTCCCTCCCTCTTGGTTGTTTATCCAAAAATTTAAATGGATCAGCTAGAAATCAATTTCTAGAATACGGTTTCAGGAACAACAGAAATTCCTTCAGACTTATGAAAGTGTGTGGGAGAAATTGACCTTGTGAACATTTTTGACGTTCATTTCTAGCTCTGTGCTCTTTTTTCGTGCTAGCAACTATGAACCTTATTATTGCATACAGACATTTTTGCTATTCCACTCTAGACTACTTGAGCTTTTGTTTTGGATAAGTAAAACCAATTAAAAATGCATATTTAATGATATAAACCAATATATTCATTCATTCATTCAAGATCTAAAAATGTCATCTCACCATTTTCATATCATCAGAGAACCCAATAGCCACATATCCAGCCGTGGATCCACTCATTTCAAACACATATCCATTGCTGGAGGGAACTGAGGACATGAAGAGGCAACCGCTGTCATCAGGATTGCAGTTCAGTGGACTAGAGAGGCAAAACTTCTGAGAACCACACGTGGAATTGGATATCTGCAACTGGACGAATGTAAGAATATGATGATTATTGTCATTCCTAGCCTAGACACTATTCATCATTTGCAATTTTTGAAGTCACTTTTTTTTGTCTTGTGTTATTCGTGGCCGAAAAAAATAAGATGCTCTTCATTTTTGTCTTTAAGCATCTTTTTATGACTTTTTAACGCAAAACGTGGCAAGTCCTTTAAAATGCCGCACGTAAAAAACTCAGAGTTTGGTCCGATTTCAGACCGCAGTGTACAGACTGGCCACGGCTCTCTCGATCCGAGCATGGCAGCTTGATATATTTCTATGAAGCTGCAAAACTCAGGTCTGGAGAACCGTGGCCAGTCCGTGAATCAGCGGTCCGTGCTTGGACCATTTTTCACAGACGTCTGCATGAAACCATAGTTATCTACAATAAATAAAAACTCCACCAGAAACCTTATTGCAGGCAAAGGACTGAAGCGAAAGGTATAAAAAAATGCAATATTGGAAAAAAGTCACATTTCGTGAATCTTTCTAAAACATCTGAGGAAGCAAAGTTGTCAAAGTGAAATAAGGAAACACTTAATAAAAAAAGCAACCTAAAATATGGTGTAACATTTGTAGAGAATAAAGTGCACATACTAAAGTCACTCAGAGGAGTTTACTGCAGAAAAATGGAAGAACAAAAATGATGAATCTGGGCCTATGGGTATGTATTCTGTCACATCCAATATAATCTAGGTGATTACACAGAGGATAGTATATACTTTAGTTTTTATGACCTTACAATGGCCAAGTTTACAGTTTTGTACTTGATTTATAGACTTACTGCTTCTACAATGTCACTTTCCACTCCTGTCCAGAAGGTGTCATAACTATTCAAAACTGTGGCTCTGAAAATAAAGGGAATAATTCATAATGACATTAGTTGTGCTATTTAAAGAAATATATATAGCAATTTCCCCACCAGAACAACAATTAAACAGGACATGAAAGTTTGATAGGTCCAGCTTCTGAGACCTCCGCCATAACTGGAATGTGATTGGCTGAAGCTTAATTCTCAGAGATTTGGCCATGCAGTCATTCCCCATAAATAATATTGGAAACAATTGAATGTCCACATTTTATGTATTTACTGTAAATTACTTACATGGCACCATCATATTCCACAGCTTTACAGACATTTGACTCCTGCCAATGGTCTCAATTATTCGAAAGGCCTCATTCAGACATCAAAAACCTTTCCCATAAGTAAAATATGACAGACCTTCAGCAGTAGTTTGAATCAGATTTTCATCAGTGTTTGCTATGTCTCCGTTATTTTCACTAGTGGTATTTGATTAGTGGTTGCTATGTAATCAGAGATCAGCCTAATGTAAAAGCAGAAACCCTGATTCCAGCAATGTGTCACTTACTAGGCTGTATGTTGCTCTTTCAATAAAATCAGATCTTTATCAGCAAAAGATTATTACTACATGACTATGCCTCTCGTGCCTCCTAGTCAACTGCTTTGTGTAACCACGTTCCCACCACTGATTAGCAGCTTTCTGCCTATGCACAGTGTATACAGGAAGTTAGCAATCAGAGGTATGGGCGGGGTTATGCATAGCTCAGCATTAAGAGAACTGCTAGATCTGCAGAAGATAAAACAGGGATTGTATAAAAATTACAGCATGCAGGCCAGCAAGTGACACATTGCAGACTATGTAGTAAAAACCTGGTGACAAATTCGTTTTAATGATTTTCTTGAATTAAAAAATAATTAAAAATAATAGGTTTGCTCTCAGAGCCTGAGGATTGCATTTTGTTTCACTTCACAAAGTAAAGTAATGCAAGGGCCTAAAGTTATCACCAAAGAAAGGCTTGTGGCTTCAGGACCATTTTGCAATGTAAGCTAACCTCATGGTATTGATATATTTCATATTTGTCTCTTGCATCAATTCAGAAATGATGAAACAAACAGTACAAACAATAAAGAGTGACTGCAAAATAAAGGGAACAATACAAATCTTGTGTACTGTATGTAACATTGCGCGGGGCAATAGCGGTACATGATGGTGAGGGTCCTGGCTGGGTGTGTGGACTTGTGTGACGGGGGGGCGTTACATCCTTGCAGGCCGCATGATGCCAGGGACTTCGGCTGGCCAAAACCAGGAGTTGTAAAGTTCAAAGAGGGAAACCACCAATCAAGAATAAACAGTCTTTTACAAAACAGAAACCTGGTGGGAACTATGCACAGTAGATAGCTGATGCAATACTTCACGAACGTTTCATTTAACACATAGAGCATCTTCAACATCTTCACACACATTCTTCCAGTTCTTCTCAGAATGACTTGGTTCTACCTCACTCAGTACTATATATTCACAACTGCCCAGCCTGGTACCACAGTCAGTAAGTGAGAGCCCTAATCTCAATCTCCGGATACACGTCCTATTCCCTCTTAAAGGAACTAATTTGCCAATATGGCCGCTACTTAGCTTCTCTGCTTCTGACACCTTGGAAATCCCGCCCAGGGCATTCTCTTCGTCTTCTGTTTTCTGTTCCGATCTGACCCATTACCTCTGAATTTTAAACTCGGGGCCGTACTGCTAGGTGTTCTGTCCCAAGACCCTTCTCAGGTTGATTACTCTGTCCTTTGGTCACTTTGCTCTCTCTCTACTCAGAATCAAGCCATCTTTCGCCTCAGTCTCCACTGACGTTAGGGACACCCACGTCACGTGGCTCTACTCATGAGTTAGACCATAGGTCCTCTTCTGCTGCATGCTGGGCCCTTTCTAACTTACTTATAGGAAACTGTCTTTGTCCCTTCACTTTAACCCCTCCCAATCTGTGCTAGTCCCTATCATTAACTCTAACTAGTGATGAACGAGTATGCTTGTTGCTCGGGTTTTCCCGAGCATGCTCAGGTGGTCTCCGAGTATTTGGAAGTGCTTGGAGATTTAGTTTCTGTTGCCGCAGCTGCATGATTTGCAGCTACTAGACAGCCTGTTTGTTAGGAAATCCCACATGTATTCAGGCTGTCTAGCAGTTGCAAATCATGCAGCTGCAGCGACATTAACTTACTCTCCGAGCATGCTCAAATACTCGAAGACCACCTGAGCATGCTTGGGAAAACCCGAGCAACGAGCATACTCGCTCATCACTAACTCTAACTCTACCTACTGTCGAGCGGGACACAACACCGTCACAATTCACATTATACACCATAACAATACTCGTGTCTTCAAGGGGAAATGTGGGCAGTATGTCCATCTCCTTACATGTATGGAGTGGGATGTCATATCTGGAAACTATACGAGAAAAGGTTGCACTCTAAAATACTAAAGCATGACAATATGGAATACATGAAATTTTGAATTCAAAATTTCATGTATTCCATATTGTCATGCTTTAGTATTTTAGAGTGCAACCTTTTCTTGTATGTTTTACATGGGGGTAGCACCCTTGGTTTGCACCTAATTCACATTAGTCTGGATGTGCCAGTCAGGTTTTTTTGTCTTTTGAATATCTGGAAACTATATATCTATAAATATCATCAGGCAAGGGTCTGAAAGGAGAAATATACACACTGTTATAATACGAAATACAAGTGCATTCAGGAGAATGATTCTACAAAAGCAAACGTTCCCTAATCCAGGCTCTGTGCCAGATTCGTAATACATACCGAAAGCGCACAGGTCCTGCTCCTTGTGGAGCTGTCCAGAAAGCTGTAATGTTGTTTTTTTGGTCATTATTTCTGTGACTGACAGCTGCATTCTAAATAGAAGATATTAAGCATTTACATCCAAAGAAGACAAAACACTACTTCTTCATCCACACACCACGACCACTTATAGATGGCGTCAATACCAATATTCCCACACTTCTATCGTTATGCCACTTTTACTCAGCCTCACGGCACATTATAGCTTTTCTATTTTAGCAGCAATAACAATATTACAATTTTTCTACTGAACTGAGTTTCGATCACTGTCAGGTTTTATAGTTAGCTCTTTTCAGTAGGATCAAGACTACGATGTGGACACTGAAATACAGGAACATTTCTATAAAAAAAAATCACATTTTTTTACTGTCCCACAGGGGTTTAAATAGTACTTTCTTTTGGATCAACAGAGCAATAAAATTCTAGGTTAAAAAAACACAGTGAGCAAAATGTAAGCCCTAGGAAATGTATCATTCCCCCTAATCCCATCATCCCTATGCCAAATTTCAGGGGTAAAAAAAATTGCTCAATAATTTACATAATTTTTATGCATTTTGCTGCTAATGCCACTTTTCTTTAAAAAACGGGCAGAGATTGCTAAAAGATGTTTGGCCAAGGAAGGCCACATGCGGTTTGACAAGTTTAAAGGGAACCTGTCACCGGGAGAATGCAGTCCAATCTAAAGACACCATGTTATAGAGCAGAAACAGGTAAGTACTGTATATGGATATCGGGCTTTCTGAGAAAATATTCAGTTTAACATGTATTTTAACCATTTATACATCTGCTCTCTCTGGGATTCTCAGTCCAGTAGGCGGTCTCATCAATGACTGACATCTTCTTTGCATAAAAGTGCATACAGAGAAAGCTGTCAGTCACTGATAGCACCACCCCAAAAAATGTAAAATTTGTAAATAAAAAAATAAATTTTCTTTCACCATTTTCTGAGATTCGTAACTTTTTTACTTTTCTCTCAAAGGAGCTGTGTGAAGGCTTATTTTTGGTGTAGTGACTGTGAGCTCATACTTATTGCTTGATATCATTTTATGTAGATATGATCCTTTGGTCACTTTTTATTGTATTTTTTAAGGCAAGTTGCAGTAACTAAAAACCTAAACAAATGAACTGGGATATACGTTGGGGTGCATGCAGTGTGTAAGCGCATGTTCACACTGGCCACTAAAGAGACAGAACTCAAGACAAAAATATCTAAAGATAAAATACTCTGCAATAAATAAGTAAACAGCAAAAGTGCATGAAAATAATATAGGGTGCTTAGTTAACATAATTTTGATTAAAACAATGTAAAAGCCATCCCACCGCTAGCCGGGTCTCAGTCCTTCTCAGCCCTTATCCACATTTACGTCACTTAACAAATGGTAACGTTTTAATATTAGAAGTTAGGACCATACCGAATAGGGTCACCGTGACGTGGTGGGATGGCTTTTACATTTTTCTGATCAAAATTATGTTAACAAAGCACTCTGTATTATTTTCATGCAGTATACTGTTGTGAACGTTTTGGAGACGACTTCGGAGCTGAAGCTCCCTCTAGTGGTTGCTGAGGGTATTGAACCTATGTTGAATACCAAGAGTCCTACACCTGCAGATAACGAGTGGTTGTCAGGTGGTACTGACTGGCCTGATATAAGTGAGCTGAACTCCCATAATCCTTGCTGGTGATCAATTGTGCTTCCTGGTCTAGGTTGGAATTCAGCTTGCTTTCCTGCTGTCTCCTGCTTGCTTTCAGATAAGTCTCTTTCAGTTTTTTTTACTGTGGTTTGAATTCCTTGCTTTTTGCTACATTGCTTTTTGTCTTCAGCCGGGTCCCCTTTGGGGGGCTTTGGCTGGTCTCCATTCATTTTTTGTATTTGTTCATTTGCTCAGTTCTTGTGATATTTTACTGCTGGGTAGCTACGTGTCCACACCAGAGATTTGATATAGGTGGTCGAGACCGTGTGGTCTCAGTGTTTTTGGATTCAGAAGTGTTGGAGTTTTTCCTAGGGTTTTTCTGGGTTGCAGACAGTATTCTCTCCTGTGCTGTCCTATCTAGACAGTTTTGGGCCCAGCGTTTGCTCAATCTATTTTCTGTCTGTGTTCGTATTTTCATCTTGTCTAACCGCCATTATATGTTTGGGGGCTTCCTACTCTTTTGGGGCTCTACTCCGGGGCAGTTAGCTTTCCTCTTTCCATCTTCAGGGATAGCTATCTCTCTGGCTGTGCCGAGGCGTCTAGGGCACCGTAGGTACGCTCCACGGCTGCTTCTAGTTGTGCGGTTAGTTTAGGGGTCTGCAAGCTATTAGTTTCCAACCTCTCTGGTGTTAGGCTGCCTATGCGTTTTTTGCTCCTGCCTCCTCAGCTACCAAAACATAACAGTATACTGTTTAATTATTTACTGCAGCGTATTTGCTTATTATGTTTACATCTTGGGTTTTGAAGTGTCAGTAACTGAAAAACTGTAGTTTTGGCACTATGATTTATTTTGTGGGGGTAGGTGGCTTTATGTCGTATGCCATTTGGGAAAATTAAATTTACATTTTTCCAGATCGTATTTTTATGGACAAATATACTTATTTTTTATTTCTTTATTTTTAACAAGGGACAATTTAGAAGAGGTGATTCAAATTAGTTTTTGTTTCTATTTGTTTGTTTAGTTTTATCTTATAGTCCCCTTTGGAAACCTGTTCTATATTTACTGCAATACTGTGGTGTTTTGGTATATAAAACAGGGTGAGCAAGTGATCTCTGGTTCATGTTCCCTAAGCGGACTAAAAGATAAAATCAAACAAAATTAAATAAACAAATAAAAAAGTTATATATATGCTGTGTGTGTGTATATATATATTTGTAGCATTTCCAGGGGGTATAGCTCTAGGATCGCTGTCTGGGTGTCATGGGTGCATCGCCACGAAGATCGTCGCGATTGCACATTCTGACTTCTCACAGCTGAGCTGCTGTTTCTTTGTGTTTGGTAATGAGAGAGTTAATTTTACCTAGCTCTTTGCTAAGACTAGGTCCAGCCTCGCCCGGCTGCTTTGGATTATGTTCTAATTAGTTTCCTTTATATTCCTGCCAGTCTGGGGGTTGGATGCCGGTGAAAGCATTCATATAGTTTAGCAGACTGGATCGGTTCTGGGAATACTTAAGCTAAGAGCTCCTTAGTTGTTTTTACTCTTACAGCTTATAGTTTATCTCTGAGACCTATGGTGTTCCTACTGTGTGTGAGTGTTGTATGTAAGACTTTATTTACTTTATTTCTTATCTTTCTTGTATGTCTTTCTGTTCATTAACCGTTACCTGGTCATTCCCTTTGGTGGTATTCAGGGTCCTTCTTAGGACTAGAATACAGTTGGCAGGGATTGATAGGAGACAGGGTTTACGCTGGTGGCCTGGACCTCTGTACCTTTAACAGTACCTCCAGGTTGAGGGATTAGTTAGGACCCCAGTTAGGGTCAGCTTAGACCCCGGTCACCCTCTAGCCGGAGACAGCGTATAACGGATTCCGTTTTGACCCACTGGACTTTCTGTCAGGTAAATCTATGTTATCATATAGCTATGCACATGTTATATAGTATGTTGCCCTTTTGATATAGATTATTGTCATCACATATATATATCTGCTATACAGCGTGACATTTTCACCGGCCATACTAAAGATTCTCCCCAGCTATCATGGATCCAGTAGCCCAGCTGGCCCGGCAGTTGCAGGGATTGTCCATGGAGTTGGCAGACATTAAGTCCAAGGTTTTGTCCCCCCGGAGCAAACCAGATCTGAACCTAAGGTTGCTCTCCCGGACAGGTTCACTGGTGGGCGGGACAAATTTTTTACTTTCCGGGAGGCATGTAAATTGTACTTTCGGCTGCGGCCTCGGTCATCTGGGAGTGAAGAGCAGAGGGTGGGAATTGTTATCTCGCTCTTACAAGGGGATCCTCAATCTTGGGCGTTCTCTATTCCTCCAGGCTCCCCAGATCTCCAGTCAGTGGATCGATTTTTTACTGCCCTGGGTCTGGTATATGATGATCCGGATCGAGTCTCCCTTGCTGAAACAAGGTTACGTAAAATACGGCAAGGAAATCGCCCAGCGGAGGAATATTCTTCTGAGTTCCGTAGATGGGCAACAGATACTCAGTGGAATGACCCTGCTCTTAGGAGCCAGTTTTGTCAAGGGTTGTCTGACAAATTAAAAGATGTGTTGGCTCAGTATGATTCTCCTCCATCACTGGAGGCTGCTATGGCCCTCGCTATTCGCATTGATAGACGTCTTCGGGGAAGATGCGAGGTAACTCCGCCCCCCGTGATGACTCCACCTACTACTAAAGTCCCTTATACTGAGGTTCCTCTGGTCTGTTCTGAGGAACCCATGCAGTTGGGAGGGACATCATTTTGTAGGAGGGAATCAGCGGTGCGCCGCAAGACTAGAAGGTGTTTCTTTTGCGGGAGAGAGGGACATTTTGTTGGGGGGTGTCCATCCCGGACCTCTTTGAACCAAGGAGTTAACCTGGGAGTGTGTATTTCGTCCCCAAATCCCTCTCAGTTTCTCGTGCCTGCGGAGGTGGTGATTGGTACTAGAACTGAGAGGATTTCTGTTTTTCTTGATAGTGGGTCCGGGGCTAATCTGGTGGACACTCGGTTTGCCCAGGTGCATGGTATGCAACTGAGTGTATTGGCCAAACCGGTCCCTATACTCTCTATTGATTCTAGACCTCTTGGTCAAGGTAGCTTGGTACAAGCTGTTCATAACATAGATCTTCGAGTAGGGGCAATACATAAAGAGCAATTGTCTTGTTATGTGTTGGAGGGTCTGCCTGCTCCTATTGTGTTGGGACTTCCTTGGTTGGCTAAACATAACCCAGTGATTGATTGGCAATCCAGAAAGATAAGCCAGTGGGGTGAATTTTGCAAGAATAACTGCATGAGCACGGTCATCGGTGCGGTTGTGCCTAGGACTTTGCCTCCTTTTCTGGAGGACTTTTGGAGAAGTTCTCAGAGGAGGGGTGTAAAGAGTTACCTCCTCATCGCACATATGACTGCTCAATAAAGTTGCTTCCTGATGCCTTATCTCGTACTTTCCCAGGGGTCGGGAAGACTGATGATCCGGTTCCTATTCCTCAGGAGGGAGTTGTAGTGTCAGCTGTATGCTCTGAGCTTGAGGGGAGGTATTGGGGGCTCAGGGGGACGCCCCTGTGGGACTTCCAGGGAGACTGATAGTTCCAGATCGCTTAAGACTGAAGGTTACGGAGAACCCTTACAAACGGATGGCTGATAGGAGGAGAGTTTCTGGTCTAGATCTGAGGGTGAACGATCTGGTGTGGTTGTCTACCAGGAATATAAAACTTAAAGTTCCCTCCTGGAGGTTGGGTCCCAGATTCATCGGGCCATACAGGATCAGTTCCATAGTTAATCCTGTGGCATTTCGTCTGGACCTCCCTCTACGTTTAAAATTCATAATGTGTTTCACAAGTCATTACTTAAAAAGTATGTGGCACCAGTCATACCGTCACCTCTACCTCCTCCTTCAGTGGTAATCAATGATAACGTGGAAGTTCATTGGAGGGGGTATGGTCCTGAGGAGAGGACGTGGGTCCCTGCGTCTGATGATAACGCAGATCGATTGGTTCGGACCTTTCACACAACTTACCCGGACAGACCTGGTCATGAGGGTCCGGAGGCCCCTCGTAGAAGGGGGGGTACTGTCATGGGTGCATCGCCACGAAGATCGTCGCGATTGCACATTCTGACTTCTCACAGCTGAGCTGCTGTTTCTTTGTGTTTGGTAATGAGAGAGTTAATTTTACCTAGCTCTTTGCTAAGACTAGGTCCAGCCTCGCCCGGCTGCTTTGGATTATGTTCTAATTAGTTTCCTTTATATTCCTGCCAGTCTGGGGGTTGGATGCCGGTGAAAGCATTCATATAGTTTAGCAGACTGGATCGGTTCTGGGAATACTTAAGCTAAGAGCTCCTTAGTTGTTTTTACTCTTACAGCTTATAGTTTATCTCTGAGACCTATGGTGTTCCTACTGTGTGTGAGTGTTGTATGTAAGACTTTATTTACTTTATTTCTTATCTTTCTTGTATGTCTTTCTGTTCATTAACCGTTACCTGGTCATTCCCTTTGGTGGTATTCAGGGTCCTTCTTAGGACTAGAATACAGTTGGCAGGGATTGATAGGAGACAGGGTTTACGCTGGTGGCCTGGACCTCTGTACCTTTAACAGTACCTCCAGGTTGAGGGATTAGTTAGGACCCCAGTTAGGGTCAGCTTAGACCCCGGTCACCCTCTAGCCGGAGACAGCGTATAACGGATTCCGTTTTGACCCACTGGACTTTCTGTCAGGTAAATCTATGTTATCATATAGCTATGCACATGTTATATAGTATGTTGCCCTTTTGATATAGATTATTGTCATCACATATATATATCTGCTATACAGCGTGACACTGGGTAGACAGAATGGCACGAAAACAGTTCATTCAGACAGCAGTTCTGGTGTAAAACTGGCCGCAACCAGCTTTATTAAAGTCCACAGCAAACAGATAAAAATAAAGCATAAACAGAAAACCTAGGCTTGTCTAGCCACTAATTACACATAGATCGATTTCCCTATGTATCCGGGTCCCGGCTCTACCAGCCTGACCCAAAACAACACATATGATATATGTTACCAGTATGGAGTTTCACAGATACTCCTCCTTGTGTCTGAAGGCACCTTCAATGTCCAGACTTGAGAGAGATCCACTCCTATTCAGCCGCTATTCGCACGGATTCTCACTGAGACGACTCCTGTGTCCGGGGTACTTCCTGCACCCAGACTGAGATAGCTCAAACTCCTGGAGACTGCTTCTTGTGCCGGGACACCTTCCTGTGTCCAGACTAAACCAGCTCCCACTCCTGGAGACCGCTTCTTCTGCCGGGACACCTTCCTGTGTCCAGACTAAGCGTCCTCCCACTCCTGATCTCCTAATTAACACCTGAGTGATTTCAGGCCTGAGCTGCAAGTGTGTACTGAATGTAAGGTGTAGTGACCTTTCTCTACCACTAGGTCTACAAAGCCACACACCTCCCTTATACCAGTCAGTAAAGTAGCTAGGTGAAATATACACCCCATTCAATACACATACTCTCACTGTCTCACATATCCCCCCCCTCTTCTCCAGACCGGAGGGCTGGTCATCCAGACCGGAGGGCTGGTTAATAATCCAACAGAGACAGTGAACTCTGGACCAGTCATGGCCCTCATCAGCTTCATCTTCACCACTGTCATTTGTATCTTCACCTGAGTCATAGCCAACATCAGCTTTCTCTTCATCTGAAGCATCCGTACTACCCTGTACCCTCCCAGGCCTATGCTCTCTGCGGGCCTCGGGTATCCTGCACGGTTTCATCTTGACCTTAGGGCCGGGCTCAGTTTCGATATAGTGCCTGGCCAGAGAAGTACGACCAGGCACGTCAGAACACCTCTGCTGATTCTTCCACAGAAACTCTCGTACCTCCTGTTTTTGGGGCACTGACCCTGTGTCACCAACTGTCACAGGAGGTATAGGGGTTTTTTCACCTTTCTCTAATTCCCCCTGAACCTTTTTTAGCACATCTACTTTCTTAAATATCAGTTGGTTCATAAATTCTATTTCACAGAACTTAAGCACCCCTGCCATGGTCTCTGACCATTTTGAGCCACACTGTTCCCACAATTGGCACTGTAGAGGAAGCTGATCGTTTTTCTTTTTCGGTACACATAATTCATCCTCTCTTGTACAGGCTCTTCTGGTAGAACATGCTCAGAAGCCCTACCGTCAGTCTTACATTCTGCCTCTTCAGTCACATCATTATGGTCTCCAATATTTCCATTTATTCCAGCTTTCAAGTTCTCCTTGATAGCGGCATCTGTATACTCAGAACCCGCCGGATTCTTCTCTTCCACCACGTTCTGCATCCCATCTGGGCTCCCGTGTGTCTGTAGCGGCAACGGAGTGACACATCGCTTTTCCCATTTGTTGGGACGTGGCTCCGATGTAGCCTCCCTGAAAGTGCGCTTGAGCTCACCAACGTCAGCCCGATGTCTCAAAATCTCATCTTGTGACTTATCCAGATCCTTGGTATCACTCGGGAACACTGCTGGGGCTCCGGGCGCCGAACTTCCAGCCTGAGCTTCACGAGTTGCAGCTACTGATGAGGCATCTGGTTTGGTGTCTACCACTTCTATGGCTTTTTCCACCTCTGCAGCATCACCTTCAGAGTCCTTGGCATGATGCAGATCCACACCACACACCAACAACTTCTCATCTTCAACAGCATCCACTTGTGCTGTGTTCAGTTTCAGAGTCCTGCCTTTAAAGCTCAGCTCTCCTCCTTTCACCTTAGTCTTCGCCAGGGAACCGGCCAACTGTAAAACATCTTCAGATGCCATCTTCTGTCTGGCTGTAAGGTCAGCATCAGCTTTCTTCTCAGGACTCTCAACCTCCTCTGCTACCATGCCTTCCTTATTTGCACTGGTTGCTTTATGGTCATCAGATGATTCACTATCACTATCTGACCCCTTTTTCTCAGCCACATCTGGCTCACTGTCAGGGCTATACACTTCATTTTCATTCACATCCTGCTCACTGTCAGGGTTATACAATTCATTTTCATTCATATCCTGCTCACTGTCAGGGTTATACAATTCATTTTCATTCACATCCTGCTCACTGTCAGGGTTATACAATTCATTTTCATTCACATCTTGATCTGGAACCTTAGTTAACATGTCATCCACAACATTAACTTCACCATCTGGTCCTCAAGTATGTGACTATGTGACAACCCCAGCACTATACTTCTATATAGCTCAGGTACTAGGAGCTGACTCACGACCTCTCCCTGGACTTCAGTGTCCCTATACAATAGGCTATTGTCCATGGCAGCATGAGGAAACCTCTCCTCAGAGCCAGGCTCCTGGGAAACCTCATTTAGAACAATCATATTTTCCTGTGCCGTCCTAAGAGAGGGTCTCGCCACTGCTCACTCTCAAAATTGTCACAGGACACAGGTAAGTAAGGGACACTCGGTTCCCGAGAACCACCATCCTCGTCTCCCAACATCACCTGCAAAGGAACTTCATCACCATCACAGTCATCATTATTATCAACATCATTATCATGACTATGATCAGTATCATCATCACTATCATGGTCATCATCATTATCATGATCATCATCATCATCATTATCATTATCATCATCATCATTATCACATAAGTTTAACGGCCCACTAGCATTGTGTTCCGCCCCTCGGGACTGCGCACCCTCAATAGGAGCTTCATCACACTGTCCATCAGAAACATTTCTCCCCAGAGATCCTTAGGCCGGGGAAAGTCATTACCCAATATGACGGGGTGCACCAGGTTCTTCACTACCCCCACTTCATATGAAACCTCCCCGAGTTTGGGGACCAAGTCCATGGCAGTCTCTGGGTAGACTTTGGTGTCTCCATGGATGCACACCATACTCAGGTGCTTATCAGGGATGAAGTCCCTATCAATCAGGCTGTCACATACGAAAGTCACTGGACTCTCTGAGTCCAAGAGGGCCTGTGCTGGGCAGTCATTTACAACCACCGGGGACCCCTGTGGTCCAGTCTCTTCGGCTGAGGTGGACACACACACAGGTTCTGCGCAGAGAGAGAGGGATCTGCCAACATCACAACACATAGGCTCCCCCTCTATTGGACAGTTGGCTGCAATTTCACGCCAGCTCCAACATTGTCCATCACACTCTCCCACCCACATGTCCCCTCGGGCCTGAACCTGCTTATCAGCATACCCCATGTCCCCAACAGCTGGAACGCTCTTACCGCGAGAGTTCAGCGTCCGGGAACTCCGAAGTGACGACCTCTCAGACGGCTGTACCTCAGGAGGACGTGCTTGGGTGTAGCGGTCCACTATCACCTTTTCAACTCCATAATCAAGCCTGCTGACTGCAGACTCCCAACTGTATCTCCAGTCATGAACTCCCCTGGCACGGGCTGTCACCGTAACACCCAGCCGGGTAAGAATCTCCGCTTTCAGCTTGGCATAGTCTTGGCTGTCCTGCTCGCTCAGGTCAGCATAGGCCCTTTGGGGCTCTCCAATCAGATAGGGTGTGACCATCATGGCCCATTCAGATAGGGGCAGATTCTCCTTCTCTGCCAGTCTCTCAAACCTAGTGAGATATACCTCCACATCGTCACGAGGTGTCATTTTTTTCAAGGACCGTCTTACCGCCTTTTTTACAGCGGACAACGCAGGTGCCTTCACAACATTACTTCCGGACGCGGCACCGAAATCCTTTTTTTGTGCTGCCATCCGCTCAACAAATAACCGGTTATTCTTCTGCTGCTGCTGCAGGAATTGCTGCTGGGCCTGCTGCATGCGCTGCTGGTGCTGCAGGCGCTGCTTCTCCATGCTCTGCTGCATGCTTCGCTGGGCCTGGACCAGGTACTCAATGAGCTCCTTCATACTGCCGGACTTATCTGTCTCAACCCCGGCAGTCTTATGTTGCCCATTCACTTGCGCCATTTGTTCAAACAGCACCTCCATGCTGTCATCCATGCTGTCAGACTTCTCTGTCTCAACAACGGCAGTCTTCACTCAAGACATACACACTCCACAGTTTTTTCCACAGAAAAATTCAGCTCTGCTGTGCAGACACTTTTTTTTTTTTTTTCTCTGCAAACTCTATTAGGGCCACTGTCTCTTTAAGACTGCTCCAATAGACGTTTCTCTTTTGCTGCTGCACACTCCACAGTCTTTTCCACAACAAGTTCAGCTTTGCTGTGCAGACACACTTTTTTTTTTTTTTTTCTTTTGCAAACTCTATTAGGGCTACTGTCTCTTTAAGACTGCTCCAATCAGACGTTTCTTTTGACACACTTTTTTTTCTCTGCTGCTATTTCAACAGACTTCACCTTTATTGCTGTCTCTAAGCCACCGTGCTGCATGCACACTCCAGCACTAACTGTATCAGCCACTGCTCTGCCCCAGCATTCTCCGCCAATTGTAGCATTTCCAGGGGGTATAGCTCTAGGATCGCTGTCTGGGTAGACAGAATGGCACGAAAACAGTTCATTCAGACAGCAGTTCTGGTGTAAAACTGGCCGCAACCAGCTTTATTAAAGTCCACAGCAAACAGATAAAAATAAAGCATAAACAGAAAACCTAGGCTTGTCTAGCCACTAATTACACATAGATCGATTTCCCTATCTATCCGGGTCCCGGCTCTACCAGCCTGACCCAAAACAACACATATGATATATGTTACCAGTATGGAGTTTCACAGATACTCCTCCTTGTGTCTGAAGGCACCTTCAATGTCCAGACTTGAGAGAGATCCACTCCTATTCAGCCGCTATTCGCACGGATTCTCACTGAGACGACTCCTGTGTCCGGGGTACTTCCTGCACCCAGACTGAGATAGCTCAAACTCCTGGAGACTGCTTCTTGTGCCGGGACACCTTCCTGTGTCCAGACTAAACCAGCTCCCACTCCTGGAGACCGCTTCTTGTGCCGGGACACCTTCCTGTGTCCAGACTAAGCGTCCTCCCACTCCTGGTCTCCTAATTAACACCTGAGTGATTTCAGGCCTGAGCTGCAAGTGTGTACTGAATGTAAGGTGTAGTGACCTTTCTCTACCACTAGGTCTACAAAGCCACACACCTCCCTTATACCAGTCAGTAAAGTAGCTAGGTGAAATATACACCCCATTCAATACACATACTCTCACTGTCTCACAATATATATATATATATATATATAGATATATATATATATCTATATATATATATATATCTATACAGGATATATATGTATGTATATATATATATAGATATATATATAAAACTTTTTTATTTTATTTCTTTGTATTGTATAATATATATATTAGATTTGTTTAAATGGCTAACAGCAGCAATCAGAGTAAGTTCTGGTAGCTTCTGTTACAAGAAGATACTACCTGCGGAGTACGGAAATTGGTGTAAATTTTAGCACAAACCTACACTCATAGCTGGAGTAAATTTGACTTTTTGGGGCGCACACACCCAGAGTTCCTACTAATTTATTAAGAGGTGTGCACCTTTTAAAAAATTAAGCTCCTCTTATATTGTCTCTTTATTAAGACCTGCATAAAAATAGGCAGTTTTAATAAATTCTACCCACTTAGCTTCATATAAAAAAACTTTCTAAAAATAAGATATTAATTTCAGTTAAATTAATGAGTATTAAATGGATATTCTGCAAAGTTGCCAATAAACTCAAAATGCACAATACTTTAATTTCTCTTCAGACTTTAGAGTCCAAACTGCACCGAACCTTTTAAAAATCATGCACATTTTAGTAAACTTAGTGCAATCTACTCAAGATATCTGTTTTTAGACCACAACATGAGACGCCAGTCTTAACAAAGCAGGTCCATAATGTTTAATACAAGTGATGAAACTACTACCTGAGCGCCACATGTTAATATTTGAGCTTTAGCATCTGAGGTGGTAAACGTTCCAGTAATCCCATTTCCTCCCACTAATCTGGCTTCAAGGAGGAATCCTTTAAAGAAGTCTGAAGTCGCTTTAGGCTGTATAGAAACTGAAATTAAAAAGTATGAAATAATTAGAGATCGGTCAGGGTCAATAATGGATTATTTTTTATGGAGTAAAACATTATACAAATGGCAAACGTCTAAATTACAGTTCTTTACAGGTTGTACAGAGCTATAATACAAACCCTGTAGTATTAGGCACCACTGAAGTCACGTTTCACTGGATACCAAAGTAATACAGTAGTGACCAACCACAATGGCGCCATATGACTGTACGACCGTGCTCTTGTCACCAACTTTTTTAATAGAATTGTTATGATTGACCCTACACTTTATTTGTGTGGCTTAAAGGGTTTTCCCACTTTGAAAACGTATGCCTTAATGGTTGCAAACTTGTAGAACATTGCCCACTGATAGTATTCGCAATCTGCCGATCCAGCGCTGTCTCTCCACTGCTCCACCAAGATTTGACTTCAGCCATGACAGCACGACAACAGCGCACATCATCAATTGTAGTCAACCACTGAGCCTTGTGTCTGGTGCCTTCTACATCAGAGGAGCCGCTGAGCTCAGTGATTGGCTGCAACGGTGATGCGCGCTGTTGTCGAGACATCACCGATGCAGCCCAAACACGTAGGTGCATTGGCTGAGAGCTGGCGCTGGTTTTTGCTACGGTGCCTTGTTCCTTGTTTTGCAATTATGCAATCGTCACAAGTTTCTTTCTAAGTGAAAAATCCCTTTAAACCTTAGACTGTTTTACATAGGACAAGGACTAAATACAGGCAAACACAGAAACCTGCAGGATGTTCTCTACCTAATGATAGTGTTGGGCCATAATTACTTCCCACATCTCTAACAATTACCTACGGAAAATGCAAATCTGCAATTTTCCCTCTGGGTTTGATTCTCATTAACGCTCTGGCGCACAGTAAACCTGAACCAGCTGACGCCTATCTGGACGGCTCCAAGCTGTAAACTCTATGAGGAATAGTTCAGTTTATCTGGGATTATAGTTTTGGCAGCTTTGAAGGAAAGGTCACATTAATTAACCCATGCACTGCCATCTACTGTACAACATATTTTTCTATTTCGCTGCAGACAATGGAGTGTCCAGGTGTTGTTTCCTATACACGAAGGGATATTCAAAATAACCAATTGTCTACTAGAAGGCGGGGTGCTTGTAATACAAGCTTCTGCCACTAGGTGAATGTTTTTGGAACCTTTCTTGGTAGGTTTGTTAACAATGTTTGGCTCAAGTGATTTTTTTTTAAATAAGTTGTTCAATCTTTCAACCTATTTTGTGATGGTTGATTCACTATGTGATGGCTATTAAGTTATGTTTCCTTTTGGAATAAAAAAAAAGCATTGTAAATTGTTGTTATACTACAAGTAAGCTGCCATGAGCAAAACACAAGATTATGAATAGTTCATCCATTTTAAACGGTATGAAATGTTATTTGATGAGTATCCTCGTTTCAGATGTCCATAAACTGATAAAAATGTGAGAAAATTCGTCCAGCCATTCTGGAAGATTGTTGTTAAACCATTGATGATTTGGAACTGAGAAATTTGGGAGTGAATCGAGTTGCAGCAAAATTCATGCCTCGCAACAACAACAACCGTTCCCAAAGCTTTTTCTTCCCTAAAGGATACAAAACTTCATAGTAACACATTGTTCTGGTGAATCAGCCATCACAAAACAGGCGAAAGATTGAACAACTCATTGAAAAAAAGACAAGAAAATCACTTGAGCAAAATACAACCTTTCCCAACAACGTTGGCTGAGCATACAACCACGTGTCATTTTTGTGAGAATTTGCCAACTAGTGTTCAATTCATCTACCAGGAAAGATGAGGAATTACACAATTCCCATTTAATTAATGTAATGCTGAGATTTGCAGAGCTTTGCTCCTGGGAAAAAACATTTCCACGTCTGATGGAACCGGAGTGCTTCCGCGCTAGGAGACTCCATGTACAGAGCTTTGCCGTGTGCTTCAATAAAAAATGTAAAATTTTTCCAAACATAAGAACTTATTGGCTAGTATCTACCTTTAAATCACATTCATCTGTCGGAAGGGTATCAACTTAAAGGGAATCTGTCACCCAAAAATGCCATATCAAGTAAAGAAGTCGTCCAAGGCAAGCAGGATTTTCCGGGGCAAGGAAACACTAGCGCATGGGCTGTAGTAATTTTATGCTTTGCCCACTGCTGGGCAAAGCATACTGTGCATGCGCCGGCAGAATTTTGAATTGTGCAATTGCGGGAAACTAACGCCGATACGAAAGAGATGACGAGGAGCGGGGGCGGGGGAGGACATGAAAACTGCCGCCCTCCTGACCTGACTGCAGTGATTGACACGTTCAATCACCAACTTTACAAAGGTATTTTGCTATGAAAACGGGGGTATCATGATATATGATACCCACCGTTAGCTTAGTTATGGGACGCTCTATTCAGCCATATCTTTACTTGATATGGCATTTTTGGGGTGACAGATTCCCTTTAAGGGTGAATGGTTCCAGCAATAGAAAAAGTAACCAAAATGATTTGGGAAAAATCACTTCTCAATCAGAAAACAATATTATAAGAGGAAGGATATGTTTCACAATGTGGTTTTAATTAAACATTTTGGTGATACATTCCATTACATTCTACTTTTGCATCAACTTATGGATCTGAGAATATTGTAATAAAACCTTCAGCAGCTTACCGGTAATAACGTCACCAGGTACAAAAGTAGTTTTGGACACAGTGATAAGATACGGCGCCACTGATGACTGAGGACCATTGTTCCCATGAGTTGGAAGCATGCTGTCACAGGAAGCACTTATTTGTCCAGTTGGGTATCCAAAAACTGTCACAGAACATCCAATAACGCAAATAAGTAACGTTATAAAATTCTCCATTTCTACCTGTAAAAGCAGACAAAGGAAAGTTCTCAAAAACAATTTGCTGAGCATATTACATCTACATTCTGAAAGAAGAACCTGAATAGGAATCCAGGGACTAAATGCCATAAATTCCAATGATCTTGCACTTTATAGTTAACTTTCTCTGCATTTTTGTACTGGTTTAAATAAGAGAAATGATAAAAAAGAAGCTTTAAAACAAGAAATATTAAGCTAAATCACACCACAATCAGATGAACCAGTTGAACATATGGCTGGACGTACAACTAGAACCAGATACTTTTTGTAAACCATTGACTACACAAACATCAACAAAATCCCTATGTACTTCAACCAAATAGTATTGAGCTCATCGATGTAAAAAGATTTTGTTAGCATATACATCTACAAGGCATCACAGAATCACAGATATGTAAATTTAGCCTCAGCCCCATACTCATTTGATGGCTGTTGGCTAGACGATTATTTATCCCTCTCTCTGGAGCACTCTGGAATGCCCGCTCCATCTGCAATAAGCTTCATGTGATTCATGATAAGTTGGACAAATGTAAAAGAGGAGGTTGGACAAGAAATGACATTACAAATTTTTTTTTGGTTAAATAACATATATTTATTTAGCTTACAAAAACGCATACAAATCCGCATGAAAATCCACATCAAAGCTGCATAAAAAACGCATTAAAAATGCACCTACATTTTCTGCCAAGAGGTGCGGATTCTGTGCAGAAAATTCCGCAGGCTAATCTGCAACGTGTGCACAGGCCCTAAAAGGCTAAGTTCTCACGGTGCATATTTGCTGAGGTTTTGATGTTGCAGATTTTCTGCAGCATTTCTGCACTTAATTAGTTAAATTAAGTTACCGGTACGTGCATTTTTTATTGTGTTTTGGGAGTGTTTTTTACATATATTTTTATAATGTTATTTTTGCTGTGTTTTTTATTAGCACAAGTATTTATCTTATCTTAGGGCTTGGGCAGATAACCATATTTTCGATCCAAGTGCGATCTGACAAAACATCGGATTGCACCCAGACCAATGTTATCCTATGGGACCGTGAATATGTCAGATTTTTTTCTCAGACAGAGTGGGTCTGGGGGAAAAAAGAAAAAAAAATCGCTGCATGACCGAGCTCGATCCGATATTCAGATCACACTCGGCCATGCAAGTGAACGAGTCCATGGAAAACCTCGGACTGCACGCGGATGACATCTGAGTGCAGTTTGATTTCCACAGACTGACAGAATAGAGACGATGGAGACATTATTTTCTCCATTTCTCCTCATCTGACAGAATTGGATCACACCATGATCACACTGATCGGAGTGTGATTAGTATAATTCACTCGAATGAGAGAATACACAGTCGTCTGCACCAACAGTAGCCTTACTAGTATAATACCCTATAGAAGGGTAAATAACATGGAACAGCCCCCACTCCAGGCTCACAGTTGTAAGGGGGTGAAGGATTATCACTGCTTCGCCCACCCCTTAAGTGCTCTTAAGATATATATTTGATAATTGTTGTTATTGTAAATATTTCAGTGGTACTGCTACATGGGAACATGTATTACTACACATAGCAATGGTATTGCCACGTCTTTTATGTGTTACCATTCTCTGTAGGACTATGTATATTATGTTGTGTTCATTTAATGCAGTGGTTCTCAACCTTTATAATGCCGTGACCCCGCAACACAGTTCCTCATGTTGCGGTGACCCCCAAACCAAAAATTAATTACAGTCCTCCATACAATATTATGGGCACCACATAGTCCTCCATACAGTATTATGGGCCAAATATAATGCTCCATAAAGAATACTGGTCCCCATATAATGCTCCATACAAAATATGGAGCTCTCCTCTGCACTGTGCTGCATTCTGCACTGTTATGGCTCAGGAAAGGGCACTGTGGAAAGACTCCCCATTATCATCATCATTGCCTCCCCATCATCATCATCGCCTCCCCATCATCATTGGCTCCCCATCATCATCATCATCGCCTCCCCATCATCATCATCATCATTGCCTGCCCATCATCATCGCCTCCCCATCATCATCATTTTTGCCTGCCCATCATCATTGGCTCCCCATCATCATCGTTTCCTCCTCACCACCATCACTGCCTCCCCCCATCACCATCACACATACAGCACCACACACAGACAGCACTGCAGCACTCTCTCACATACACACACGCAGGTAGACACACACACACACACACTGATACACACAGACACATACACCTCACATCTCACCTGTATACATGGCTCCGCTCCCCTCCCATCCTGTATATATGGCTCCGCTCCCATCCTCCCATCCTGTATATATGGCTCGGCTCCCATCCTCCCATCCTGTATACATGGCTCCGCTCCCATCCTGTATATATGGCTCCGCTCCCATCCTGTATATATGGCTCCGCTCCCCTCTCATCCTGTATACATGGCTCCGCTCCCATCCTCCCATCCTGTATATATGGCTCTGCTCCCCCTCCCATCCTGTATACATGGCTCCGCTCCCCCCTCCCATACTGTATACATGGCTCCGCTCTCCCCTCCCATCCTGTATACATGGCTCCACTCCCCCGTCCCCCCCATCATACTTACCCTCCTCGCTCCGTCGCTGCAGGTCCCTGCATCCCTGTCGGCCACGTCAGCTTCCTCCTGTGTGCAGCGGTGACGTAATACCGCTCATTAAGGGCATGAATATGGACGCCACGCTTATGGGAGTGGCGTCACGTCCATATTCATTACCTTAATGAGCGGTACTACGTCACCGCACTGCCAGGAGGAAGCTGCCGCGGCCGACAGGAACGCAGCGACGGTAGGTAAGTATGGATGTCTTCTTGAAGCCAGCGGCTGCAGCTGTCACTACGGTGCTGCAGCCGCCGGCTCCTTTAAGCGACCCCTGTGTTTTGGTCGTTCGACCCCCGCCGGGGTCGCGACCCACAGGTTGAGAACCGCTGATTTAATGTAATATAATAACGTGTTGTCATGTTCTTCACTGTATATAAATACAATGTACTGTTCATGTGCAGCTTAGGGAAAGTTAAGTGCATCCTTTTGGGACAATAGAGGAGGGCACTTTAGTATATAGTTCCTATACTTGGGGTAAGTGTAGTTCTGTTATGGGCCACTAGGTGGGGGCATACTAGTGGCCCTTGTCAGGTATAGTTGATAGGAAGTTCACATAGGGTTAAGTGTCAGAGGGGCTAATGGGTAGTAGTGAGAAGGTTCTAGTTAGTTTAGTCAGACTGGGCCAGAGTGCCCAAGTGTCCACATGGGCTTAGGCCCGGACAACCGGCAGCCATGCAACATTTAAGTACTACAGCCCACGTTACCCACGGCCACGGTATAGCATAGCAGTGGGCCTGTACAGAGAAGAAAGATGTGTCGTCTTACCGCCTGGGCCAATGCTTTTAGGGCAGAAGTTGGCTGGACTAAGGAGATGAAAGGAGCTGGAGCTTCGATGAGATCGGTACAGATGGGCCGGATGCTTCACCAGGGGCCACCAAACGTAGTGATTGATGAATTCAGTTCTGGGGCGAAGCAGGCTGAAGAAAATGTCATTATAGCGAGGTCAGGCCTGGAAGGAACTGGGAGCACACTAGTACGGTTCGGTCTGGGCGTGTACTGCACAGAAGTGACAGCAAAGCAGGGAAAGATAAGGAAACAAGTGAAACACCTGATGTTCCAACTGTGGATGTAACGTGTGAAGAGTTAAGTAAAGAGAATGTTCAGGTTATCCTGGACTGTGTCTCCATTACTGGGGGTTGCCTGAAAGAGGGACCATCGTCGCCTGGGAAGTGCCCAGGGAAAACTGAACTTGGACATGCAGGTATGCTGAAAAGAAGGATACAGTTTCATGTAGGGGAAGGAACGGATATAGATGTTGCAGTAATTCAGGTCACGACTACAGTCCTGTCCCTCCCGTACACAGTTTTGCTGAAGCTGGATACAATTTTAGGAAAGTCCCAGCTGCAAGAAGTATTCTGTCTGGAGAGATTTCCAGCTTCTAGCTAGAAACAAGACCAAACAGAGATCTTGGAATTTAAACACCAAGTATAATAAAGAAGTAGAACTTTTCACTATACCTTAAGCTTCACATAATCCTATCTGTACATCCCCAAATTGCATCACTACGCTTCCTATGTCATTGTGTTTCCTTGTAGGAAGCCTGCATCTTTTCTCCTCTGCTTCTACATTACAAGTGTTAAACATTTTAAAACCTCATATCATAAGAAAATAATAAGTGACCTCAGAACACTTACCAAAATCCAATGATCTACGAAATCCAGGACCTAGGTACCGGGGATAGGAGAGGTAGTACTGAGGCTACCGGAGGATCAGTCCCAGGTGAAGGAGGCAGGGAAGACACACTGTGCTAGTCATTATCCCCACCTCGAAGGGAGGGTGTATGTAAACGAAGCTTGTATATGTACTGACAAAATTCACTGATACATGAGTTATTGGATGGAATATTAGATTTTTTGACAGCCACAACAATGGAGGGTTTCATAATCAATAAGAATATAATTTATATCACATCTTAGGGACTGTGGACTGCAAATATTAACTCAGAATTAGTTCACCCAGCATTTCCTCTTCCTTATTCATGCGGACAATTAAGCAATGTGGCCTCAGCTCTCATAGGTTTTGTTAAACTGTATGACTGCTGCATTGTGTATTGCATTAGACTGCGCTGACATTTTTTCTCCTCCGTGTTAAAAACTCCTAGGAAGTCAATATTTTTTTTGTATCTGGTTATAGATGCTGATGCTGAATCTGAATTTTTATTTTCTATCTCCAGCCATTCTGTATGGGGTTTTCATCTGCAGTGATGACTTTCTGTAGGAATTAACATGTTATGGGTGGGGTGTCTGGCTGCTAGATATTGCTGGGCATCTTTTGGGAAGACAGAATTTTTTTTAGCTGCCTTCTCACGTTGTTGCCCATTCTAGTTTGGCAAAATACAGCAAAATATATACTGGAAAATGTCATAGACAATCTAGCTTCCATTATAGGGTTGATTTGTGTGAATTATTGCTAATATTAGAAGAATAACTAGCATTCATAACATAGCGATATAATTTACATTTTTCACACACAGATTGGGCCAGTGAAAAAAATCGCTCACCTGCAATGCCCCATTGAATAACATCAGTCTGAGTTCCATGGACCGAAAATACGGTCGTGTGAAGGAGCCCTGCGGGAATCTAGCTAAAAAGTCCATAGCAAAAAAGAAAAATAAAATAAATTAAAATTTTGCAACTTTGTGAAAAAGTAGTAAACCATAAAACTATTTGGCACTGATATAATCATAATGAAATGAATAAAAACATTAACATTTTATTTATAGTTTAAAGTAAAAAAAATCACAAAATTAATAAATAGGTTATATGTCCCCAAATTTTTTGAGTTAAAAAAAAAAAAAAAATTTTTCTACAAAACAAACAATACAGAATCTTTTTTGACGGAAAAAAAATTAAAAAAGATGAAAAGTACTTTTTAAAAAAAGAATACAAAAAATTGGGGGGGCCAAAAAACCCCGTAGGTGCCTCCTTTAATTCATTGATAGGTAAAAGGCGTCGGGCCCCCCCCGTCGTTTTTTTTGAACTATTTTGGACTTTTTTAAAAATAGGTACGTATCAGTGTCTCTTTGTGGGGCCATGACTTTTTTTACCTCGTAAATTTTTTCTCCCCGTTTTTAAGGGGCGTTGATGCTTTTGGGTTTTTTTAGTGTACAGATCAATTCTGAAAGGTAGGAAAATTTTTGGGGCTTCTTTTTGGGGCCCCCTCTAAGAGGGGACAAAAAAAGGGTATTTTTCAGTAAGGGAAAAATTTAAAATAATTTTCACAATTTAATCTTTTTAAAAAACCTTTAAACCCATTTTTCAAAGGCCCAATGATGGCCTAAACTAATCTCATCAAAAGGGAAATTAAAAATTTAATAGTGGTGGTGCCCCCTAAAAAAAAAATGAAGTTATTTATCAAAAATTTCTTAAAAATTTTGGGGGTTTTTTTTTAGTTTTAATTTTGTGCCACAAAAACCCACGGTAGTGTCCCAAATTTCCCCATTGGGACCACAAACTAATTTCCCTATCCCTATGTTTTGGAGTGTGGGGGGAAACCCGAGAGCCCAAAAGGGGAAACCCCCCCAAAAAAAAAGGGGGAAAAAGAAAAAAATTTATATTTTTGGGAAAAAAAAAAAAAAAAAAATTTTGTGAAATTTTTTAAAATTTTTTTTAAAAAAAATGCCATAAAAATTTTGTAATTCACGGTTTGGGAA
>JARQOD010000009.1:121174694-121194106 GCA_033576555.1 Oophaga sylvatica | reverse complement strand
TTTACACAAAAAGCAAATAATTATATATATAATACATATATATATATATATATATATATATATATCACATCTAACATATATATATATAATATATATATAGGTCATACACTTCTACATAGTATAATAGCCGCTAATTCATCCCTGGCATTACTGTAAAATCACACTGACAGCTTTAATAAAGAATAGAAACAATACATATACACACATAGAATACATATATATATATATATATATGTAATTGTGACATATATATATACATATATTTATAGTTCCTAGACTTCTACATAGTATAATAGCTGCTAATTCAATTGCCGGCTTTTGTGAAATCACAGAAGCCGACATGAAATGATACATTGTTTAGACACAGTTAACCATGTCATTTCCTGTATTTTGATATATGGTTTAAACTTACAATTACATGAGTGTATTTGTACAAAATTTCAGACATGTAGGGGTTAATTAAAGGTGTAAATTCGTTGAAAAAAAATGCGTGGGCTCCCGCTGTATTTTCTCCACCAGACAGACAAAGCAAGCGAGTGGGGGCAGATAATAATAGCCTAGGGAGGGTACATTTTTTTGTGCCCCCCCTGGCTACTAACATCTGCCCCCAGACACCCCAGAAAGGGCAAATCTATAATTAGATTCGCCCTTTCTGGCACTTTGCCCGTCTATTCCCATTGCCCTGTAGCGGTGGTGAATGGGTTAATAAGGGGTTAATGTCACCTTGCTATTGAAAGGTGACCTTAAGCCATGTTAATAATTGAGAGCTGTCAATTAGACAACTATCAATTATTAATCCTATTGAAGTAAATAAAAAAACACAAACACACTTTAAGAATAAATAATTTTAATGAAATAAAAACACATATTTTTGACCATCTTTTATTTAACTCTTAATCCGTTCGAAGCCCTTGTTCTTCTAAAATAAATATAAAATAATAAAACAACATTATTCTTACCTATCTGGCGATCTGTCACGTCCCACGATGTAATCCTTCACAAAGGGTTAACTATCAATCAGCTAATCAGCGCAACTAATGCTGAGTGCACAGCTGATAGCTCCTGAATGAATGAGCTTATCTCCTGCCGACAGGAGAGGATGTGATTAATGAATGAAGCTTAATTGATTGTATCCCACTTTCACGTTAGGTCAGGTCACTGAAGTGAAAGTGGCAATAAATCAATTAAGCTTCATTCATGAATCTATTCCTCTCCTTTCCCTGGGAGAGTAACTTATTCATTCATGGGAATACAGCTCGGAGACAGCATTATTAGCTCTCTGCCAGCTGTAACCTGTTAACCCTTTCTGATGGATTACAACGTGGGACCTGACTGTACATCGGATTGGTAAGAATAATTTTGCATTTTTTATTTTATTTTTATTACAGGAAATGGTTTTAGCAGGAAAATAAAATATGGTCAAAAACTGTGTGATTATTTCATTAAACTGTGTGTGTTTGATTTTTCTATCATACAATAGGATTAATAATTGATAGTTGTCTAATTGACAGCTCTCAATTATTAACACGGCTTAAGGTCACCTTTCAATAGCAAGGTGACATTAACCCCTTATTAACCCATTCGCCACCGCTACAGGGCAATGGGAATAGACGGGTAAAGTGCCAGAAAGGGTGAATCTAATTATAGATTTGCCCTTTCTGGGGTGTCTGGGGGCAGATGTTAGTAGCCAGGGGGGGCACAAAAAAAATGTACCCTCCCTAGGCTATTATTATCTGCCCCCACTCGCTTGCTTTGTCTGTCTGGTGGAGAAAATACAGCGGGAGCCCACGCATTTTTTTTCAACGAATTTACACCTTTAATTAACCCCTACATGTCTGAAATTTTGTACAAATACACTCATGTAATTGTAAGTTCACACCATATATCAAAATACAGGAAATGACATGGTTAACTGTGTGGAAACAATGTATCATTTCATGTCGGCTTCTGTGATTTCACAAAAGCCGGCAATTGAATTAGCGGCTATTACAGTATGTAGAAGTGTAAGAACTATAAATATATATATATATGTATGTGTCACAATGACATGTATATATATATATATATATGTATTCTATGTGTATGTATCTACTGTTTTGTGAGCTGTCAGTGTGATTTTACAGTAGCCGGGGATGATTTGCCGGCTTTTCAAAGGAGACTGGTGCATATAAATCGGACAGCACGTGCATGGTGCGAGTGCTGTTCGTTTTTTAATCACACCTATTGACTTGCATTGGCGATTTTCATCCCAAAATCGCATCAAATCGCAGCATACTGCGATTTTTTTCTCACAACAATATCTGATGAGAAAAAAATCGCAAATGAGAATTCACCCATTGACTAACATTGGTCAGATTTGCATCCGATTTTTTTTCCTCTGATTATCATCCGTTTTCGGCGCCAGTGAGTATGAGGCCTTAGGCTGTGTTTCCACGATCAGGAAACACAGCGCTTTGGATGGAGCGGAAAGTCGGCTCCGCCCAAAGCCCCGCCCCCTAGTGAACGCGCGGTGAATCCGGATGTGCTCATTGAACACATCCGGAATCACCGCAGCGCTACATAGCCCTGTGATATTTCCCTTGGGCGACGGAGCGTCGCCACATAGGAATAGGACATGCTGTGATCTTAAAAGACGCGCAGCATGTCTGTTAACGCAGGTCTGCCACCTGCGTGTTTTTACGCATAGCGGAGACGGGATTTCTTGAAATCCCCTCCACTATGCTGTAACATCTGGACGCTGCGTGTTTGACGCTGCGCAGCACACAGCGTCAAACATGCAGCAATTACTGAGCCAATCCTGACCGTGGAAACACACCCTTAAAGCAGCAGCAGACAGAATTGAAATGGACCCTCTTGCTATATGCACTAAAGTCTGCCACATACACTGCCTGCCTGATAGCACAGATATCTATACAGTCCTCTGAAGGACTGTTAGTTGAGATGGATTTGTGTATAATATATTATTGTGGTATACCTACACTAATTAAGAAACAAGCAAATCTCTCCCTAGCTCAGCAGCAACTCTCCCTACACTGCCTGATTCTGGAGTAGACTGTGACGAGCATGGCGGTGCCAGGTCTGATATAGACCTTATGACGCTGTGTGGCCAACATGGTTACGGCATTACAGTGTGTGGAAGACAATCCCTGCATGTTCATTGGCTCTCTAAAGAGCGCCAAACATGCAGGGATGGGACCCGAGCTCCTGCCGAGAAACCCCGGAAATACTCGGCGAGCTCCGAGCATCTCGAGCAGTGAGATGCTCGGGCAAGTACCGAGTAGTGGCGAGTATGTGTGTAGCCCTGGTACACAATACCAGGAGGATGAGTGGAGAGGTAACAGTTAAGGGCTCTTCATGACATCACGTACACTTCGGACACACCCAGCAGGGGTGTGGAGGGGAGTGATTCATTCAGTCAGTTTCCTGTCCTTGGACAGAGTAGACGTGTCCAGTCTGAGCCTGTCAGCAGTTCAGAAAGTGGAGGCTAGTACAGGTGGCCTAGTTCACCTCAGCCTAGTCAGAGCTGTGCCCCACTGGAAGACAGACTGAGATATCTATTAAGAGTCGAGCAAATCGAAGGGCAAAGTGGAAGAGAACAGAGAAGTGCCATAGGTCAAGGATACCTGCACATTGCTACCGGTCACTGGGGACCGAAGGATCACTAAAGCTTCACGCTTAGTGGTAAGAAAACCAGAGACTTACCGGACCTTAGGTCGCGGCAAGCAGCCCCGAATAGTCAGTACGTAACTGGGGTCAGGGGAAGTGAGGACCTTGAGTCAGTGCACGACAAGATAGGAATTCAGCTTTCTCACAGGAAGGCTCCGACCACAAAAACTGACCGGGCAGAACAGCTTTGGAAGAGCTGGAATTATAGAGGGAACTACGCTTCAAGCTGGTTGGACTCATCAACATTGGACAGTAAAGGAGGCCCCTAACTTGCTTAACCGTTGCCTCAAAGCTCATCCTCTATCAACCCCATCAGCCTCCCTGGGACCTGCATTACCATCTTACAAGTAAAGGTATGGAAAGACGCTGACCGTGTGAGACTGAGTTATTTACTTGCATGCCTGCACAACCCTGCCTTAACTACCGACCTGAGGGAAGAGTCCCACCTGTAGGGGACCCGACATCTAGCTGCATCACCATCCCCTCAGAGATCTACAGCAGCGCTGGTACAAATTACCAGAGACTACAGGTGGCGTCACGAACTGTAAATATATCTATCCCCTGTAAATATTCCCCCAACATACGCCAGACCGCCAGGGCCACAGACCGAGCCACAGCTACCTGTGACAACCCCATAGACTTCCATGGGCTCGGCTCTGAGTACCCCATTGCCCTGGTAACCCACAATTGTGGTGGCGGGTCGAGACATATGCTCGCTCATTACTAGCTATCATATACCACATACTTGTATGAAGGCTACAATCTAATTAAAGCAAATTCTGAGGAGGTCTCACTTATATTGGGAGGTGTCCTACACTCTACACCCAGTTATTCCCATTAACATAAAGTGAACAACACTCTCATAGCAGATCCTTCCCAGCATTGATAAAAAAAGGATCAATGCGACATTAGGCAAATTTGAATAAACAGGAGAGGTCTCACCAGATATGGAGGGATAATTGAATAGTTACTGCATTCCTTTTTCCAGGTTTAGTAGTGGACACCCTCCCCAATCTAGATGTTTAACAGAGAGTGGGAGGTTCCTCTCTAATCATATTGGCACCCTGAGATCTTTATTGTGTGGTCCTGATGTTTGCCATTGCAGTTCATGGCCAAATAATGGTCTCAAAGTCTGCTGACTATAGTGGCGTATTGAAAAGTTATCAAAATGTAGGTGGTGAAAATAAACTTTTTTATTCTTGTCTTGCATTAATTCCTGGAAGGCACCTGAAGGATTAATGAACTACCTGAAATAGTTTTGAATACATTGAGGGGTGCATATTTTTAAACGGTATCACTTTTGGGGGTTTCCAATATATAGGACCCACAAAGTCACTTCTGAACTGAACAGGTCCCTAAAAAAATAAATTTCGTAAATTTCTTTGAAAAAATAAAAAAATACTGCTAAATTTTTAAAACTCTCTAAAATTTTAACAAAAGAAAACATTTTACAAATGGTGCTAATGCAAAGCAGACATGAGGGAAATGTTATTTATTACCGTAAATACTTTACCCCCAAGGGTGGTTTGCATGTTAATGACCAGGCCAATTTTTACAATTCTGACCACTGTCCCTTTATGAGGTAATAACTCTGGAACGCTTCCATGGATCCGGGTGATTCTCGCGACATATTGTACTTCATGATAGTGGTAAAATTTCTTTGATATGACTTGTGTTTATTTGTGAAAAAAATGGAAATTTTTGAATTTTCATACCCTTAAATCACAGAGATAAGTCACACAAAATACTTAATAAGTAACATTTCCCACATGTTTACTTTACATCAGTACAATTTTGGAACCAAAATTTCTTTTTGTTAGGAAGTTATAAGGGTTAAAATTAAACAGTGATTTCTCATTTTTACAACACCATTTTTTTTAGTGACCTCATCACAGTCACTTTGAGGGGTCTATATGATAGAAAATACCCAAAAGTGACACCATTCTAAAAATTGCACCCATGAAGGTGCTCAAAACCACATTAAAAATGTTTATTAACTCTTCAGGTGCTTCACAGGAATTTTTAGAAAGTTTAAAAAAATGAACATTTAATTTTTTTCATAAAAAATTTACTTCAGATCCAATTTGTTTTATTTTCCCAAGTGTAACAGGAGAAATTGGACCCCAAAAGTTGTTGTACATTTGTCCTGAGTACGCTGATACCTCCGTATATGCAGGTAAACCACTGTTTGGGTGCATGGTAGAGCTCAGAAGGGAAGGATCGCCGTTTCACTTTTCAATGCAAAATTGGCTGGAATTGAGATTGTATGCCATGTCGCGTTTGGAGAGCCCCTGATGTGCCTAAACAGTGGAAACCCCCACAAGTGACACCAGTTTGGAAAGTAGACCCCTAAGGAACTTATCTAGATGTGTGGTGAGCACTTTGAGCCCCCAAGTGCTTCACAGAAGTTTATAACATAGAGCCGTAAAAATAAAAATCATATTCACAAAAATGATATATTCACCAAGTTTTTATTTTCCCAAGGGTAACAGGAGAAATTGGACCCCAAAAGTTGTTGTGTAATTTGTCCTGAGTATGCTGGTACCCCATATGTGGGGGTAAACCAATGTTTGGGTGCATGGCAGAGCTCAGAAGGGAAGGAGCACCGTTTGACTTTTTCAGCGCAGAAATGGCTGGAATTGAGATCAGACGCCATGTCGCGTTTGGAGAGCCCCTGATGTGACTAAACAATGGAAACCCCCAATTCTAACCCCAACACACTCCTAACCCTAATCCCAACCCTAACCGTAACTGTAATCCAATCCCTAACCCCAACTCTAGCCCCAACTCTAACCCTAACTTTAGCCCCAACCCTAACCCTAACTTTAGCCTCAACCCTAACCCTAACTTTAGCCCCAACACTAACCCTAACTTTAGCCCCAACTCAAACCGTAACTTTAGCCCCAACCCTAACCCTAACTTTAGCCCAACTCTAACCCTAATGGGAAAATGGTAATAAACATTTTCATTTTTTTCCCTAACTAAAGGGGTGATTAAAGGGGATTTTGATTTACTATTTTTAGTGGGTTTTTATAGCGGGTTTTTGTGTTTGGCAGCAGTCACACACTAAAAGACGCTTTTTATTGTAAAAAATAGTTTTTGCATCACCACATTTTGAGAGCTATAATTTTTCCATATTTTGGCCCACAGAGTCATGTGAGGTCTTGTTTTGGTGGGATGAGTTGATGTTTTTATTGGTACCATTTTTGGGCACATGACATTTTTTGATCGCTTTTTGTTCCGATTTTTGGGAGACAGAATGAGCAAAGACCAGCAATTCATGAATTTCTTTTAGGGGGGCATTTACACCGTTCCGCTTGTGGTAAAATTGATAAGGCAGTTTTATTCTTCGGATCTGTATGATTACAGTGATGCCTCATTTATATCATTTTTTATGTTTTGGAGCTTTTATATAATAAAAACTTTTATAGAAAAAATAATTGTTTTTGCATCACTTTATTCTGACAGCTATAAATTTTTTATTTTTCGTTGATGACGCTGTATATGGCTCATCTTTTGCGGGACAAGATGACATTTTCAGCGGTACCATGTTTATTTATATCCATCTTTTTGATTGCGTATTATTCCACTTTTTGTTCGGAGGTATGATGATAAAGCATTGTTTTTTGCCTTGTTTTTTTATGGTGTTCACTAAAGCGGTTAACTAGTGGGACAGTTTTATAGGTCGGGTCGTTACGGACGTGGCGATACAAAATATGTGTACTTTTATTGTTTCGATTTTTTTTCATTCAAATATTTATTTAGAATATAGCGTGGCACTACTGTGAGGGTGCTCAAGTAGGTTACCCAAACCAATAGATATAGTAATAAAACTTGGCATTCAACTCATAAATCTTTGCTTGCTGAAAAATTTATTTGCAGTCCATGAAGCGTATCGGTCCAACATGGACCTTCATCAGTCTGCCGACTGCTGACAGAAGGAGGAATTTACTAAGGGTGTAGTTGTATGGCCAAGCGTCTTTGTCCCCTGATAGAATTAGCCTGGAGACGTATCAGAAATAATAACATGGCAGGGAACAGCTAGGCTGGTTAAAACTGCAGTAATAGTGACAGTTCAGTGAATAGCAGTGGTGGTCAGTGGGTATGTTCCATATGTATAGACGTGGTATCCACCGCTTGTCAGGCATTTCTGATACATCTCCAGGCTATTTCTATTGGGGGACACAGACGCTTGGCCATACAACTACACCCTTACTAAATTCCTCCTTCTGTCAGCAGTCGTCAGACTGATGAAGTTCCATGTTGGACCAAAACGTTTCATGGACTGCAAATAAATTTGTCAGCAAAGATTTATGAGTTGAGTGCCAAGTTTTATTACTATATCAAATATTTATTTAGTGATAGAATAAATATTGATTTTTTTATTATTATTTTTAATATTTTTACAATTATTTAAAAATAAATGTTTTATTTCATTCTAAGTTTTACACTTTATCAATAGCATGGGTGAAGGGGAAAAGGAAAATAGTCAGCTCACCAGTCTTCTGCAGGTTTCTCTGATTGAACACGCACGGAGGAGCCTTGATCAGAGGCGTGGTTCACAATGGAAAATGGAAGAGGAAAAATATCTCCAGCGTGTAATCCAATAAAATCATTTTTTTATTCAAGACATTTTAAAATATATATGTCAAAAATACAAATGAACAAAGGAAAGGAAGGATGGGGTCCCCATAACAACCAACGCGTTTCAACCTCTTGCGGTCTTAGACATGAAAATGTCTTGAATAAAAAAATTATTTTATTGGATTACACGCTGGAGATATTTTTCCTCTTCCATTTTCCATGTTTTACACTTTGCCCACTATGGGACAATCATTTTGTGCAAGCTGATCACTTCTATAGGATGCAGATCTGCATGCTATAGAAGCTATCAGTGCTGCAGTGTCTGTACACTGACCTGTGAGACTTCCCGACATGCACTGCGCATGACAGGAAGTTTCTCAGCTCTAGAGACCCACATGTTGTCATGACGACATCAGGTCTCCATGGCAGCGATCGGAACCCCGTGGTGTGCAGCGTGTTCTCCGATCCAAAGGCAGAGTGACTGTCAGTCCTCTGTCTGCTCCCAGAACGCTTCGATCTTGTTTGATCACAATGTTCTGGGGGTTAAAGTGCCGGGAGCGGTCTGTGACCGCTCCTGGCACTTAGTGCCGGGCGTCAGCAGTGAGAATCAGCTGACACCCAGCCGATCGGCTATGATGTACTATCCCTTCCATGGGAAGTAAAGCCCAGGTCACATGGACGGGATAGTACGTCAGATAGCAGAAAGGGGTTAATGTTTTTCTGTGGTATGACGATCTGGATTAGGTCGGAGTCACACTTGCAGTATGAAAAATCGGTCTGATTCTCTCCACTGAGAATCGCATCAATGTACTCCGTATGGTGATCCGTATGTAATCCATTTGAAATGCGATGATGCGATTTCCTCGCATCTATGTATCCGTGTGACATCCATATGGCATCCGTATGTCGTGATTTTATCGCAGACTTGAAAAATGGACATATAATTGATCCATGGCTTGAAAATGATCTGGAAAATGATTGCATATTTCCCGCAAGTCACACTGATGGTCCTTGATGTGTACGATTTTTTTTTTTTTGCACCCATAAATTTGCATTCGCGAGACTCGGCCGATATACACTGCAAATCGCAGCATGCTGCGATTTCACTCGCACGTTTAATACGGCCTAGAAAAAAAACGGTGATGGGAGCTGCCCCATAGATTAATACTGGTCTGAGTGCTATGCAATGTTTTATCACATAGCACTCGTCTGTATTCCTCTCTAGTGTGACTCCGGCCTTAAAGGGATAGTCATTGAAAGTTTGAAAATTGCAAAAAAAATTTTTTTACACTTTTTTAAAATTTCTGATATTTTTATAAATAAACGCAAAATAGATCAACCCAGATTTACCATTATCATAAAATATGATGTGTCACGACAAAACAATCTCAAAATCAATGGGATTTATTGAAGCTTTCTAGAGTTACTACCACATAAAGTGACACTGGTCAGAAAAATTGGCCCTGTCACGAAGGGGTTAAAAGATATGCTTAAGGGCCCGTCTCACATAGCGAGATCGCTGCTAAACAGTGATCTCAGCAGCAATCTCGCTATGTCTGACACGTACCAGCGATCAGGCCCCTGCTGTGAATCGCTGGTCGTGTCAGAAATGTCAGGACATTTTTTTGATCGCTGGTCTCCTGCTGGACAGCACGCATCGCTGCGTGTGACAGGCGGGAGACCAGCGATCTCCTGGTAACCAAGGTAAACATCGGGTTTCCAGGTGCGGGGCTGTGCCTGGAAACCCGACGTGTACCTTGGATACCAGCGCGCTGCTGCAGGGGAGCTGGTAACCAAGGTACACGTCGGGTTTCCAGGCACCGCGCAGCGCCTGGAAACCCGACGTGTACCTTGGTTACCAGCTCCCTGCATCAGTGCGCTGGTATCCAACGTACACTGCGGGTAACTAGACGACGTGCTTCGCTTGTTACCCTGCATGTGCCACAACACACAATAAAAACACAGCAAGGGAAACCATGTGTGGTAACGTAGATATAATAATGCCTCTTATTCCATATGTAATTAATATTTCACATAGCTGAAATGCATAGGTAAGTATATAGAGGTAAATAAAGCATGGTGATGTCATACATACCACAAAAGTCACCAATGTGAGACCACACAGGTTACCCTTGCCGCCCCAACACGCGTTTCGGAGGGTTTCCTTCCTTCCTTCTTCAGGGGGCAAGGTTACAGCTAAACAGCCGTGTTTAAATATACAAGTGAATCAGGAAATAACATCTGTGTCTAATTCAAGTATACACCTCCTCATTAATTAACAAACACCAGAGCATACCTGCATTTAGAACCAGGAAATGGCGTATCAGATTAACGATAGTCGTAGCCATGACAACCGTGCCAACAGCGCTATCATCGGGGAACGCCAAGACACATGGGGCCCCATGTGGATGAGCGTCCCTAGTTCAGCGATGCGGGACACCGGAAATACAGGAGCTGACATGCGCAGTAGCGCAAAAGATGCATGTGATGGAGCTATGCACGGGACATGCGTAGTAAAGATAGCGGCAGCCATTTCTATGAAGACCAAATGCAGGGATCTCCTGGTGTCAACCATTCATGCACAATAGTGAATAGTCAATATGCAGGTAGCCAAACTAAATAGTGACTAGAAATAAAAATAAATATACAGAAAGTGCACAGATAAAAGTTGAATAAACACAAAAAAGGGGGAGATAAATGATAAACAACAAAATATTAAAGTATAAAGACAAATAATCATATAAATAGAAAGTAAACACAGACATAACCAGAGTGTGGGCAAAAGAGATATATATACAAACCAAAAACCACATTAATTCATAATTGCCACATGTCATGGACATATAATGCACTCAAATAACAAGACATAAAAAGATATTTTATATATATATCTCTATATCATACTATTGAGCTAACCAAATTAACATGTATATCGGCAATGTCCATCACAAAAACATGATCAATTACAATCAGTACAGATAAACAGTGATAGGTGCAACAAATATCGCAGCGTAACGATTGCAAGACGTTTTTTGCATGTACTGGCATAGTGCCTGACTGGTATCAGATGTCTCAAAAAGTCCAAATGACAATGCTGACAAGATGTAGCAGATCCCATACAATAAAAACAAAACCATAAAGAAATAAAAAATAAAAAAATTAATATAAGACAAAAAGAAAATAGACCAAAAAATAAAAGGAAAAAACCAAAGGAAAAAATGATAATCATGTAGTGACAATCGAATGGACCATTGCATAGGTCATCTTCACATGGTCACATGTTGGTCAAGATGAGGGTATTGTTGGATGTTGTTGCTAGATGTGGTCAAGGATGCACAAAATATGAAGCACCACACACATGGGGCCCCATGTGTCTTGGCGTTCCCCGATGATAGCGCTGTTGGCACGGTTGTCATGGCTACGACTATCGTTAATCTGATACGCCATTTCCTGGTTCTAAATGCAGGTATGCTCTGGTGTTTGTTAATTAATGAGGAGGTGTATACTTGAATTAGACACAGATGTTATTTCCTGATTCACTTGTATATTTAAACACGGCTGTTTAGCTGTAACCTTGCCCCCTGAAGAAGGAAGGAAGGAAACCCTCCGAAACGCGCGTTGGGGCGGCAAGGGTAACCTGTGTGGTCTCACATTGGTGACTTTTGTGGTATGTATGACATCACCATGCTTTATTTACCTCTATATACTTACCTATGCATTTCAGCTATGTGAAATATTAATTACATATGGAATAAGAGGCATTATTATATCTACGTTACCACACATGGTTTCCCTTGCTGTGTTTTTATTGTGTGTTGTGGCACATGCAGGGTTCACCTGTTGTGTAATACTTTTATCCTATTACATCAATAAAGTTTTTTCTATTTTTTCTACTTTTGACCTTTGACTGCTTTTGTTTCTCGGCGTCTCTATATATTGTATATGCAGTTGGTCTGCTACAGTCTGGCAACTTTTCAGTTTGCTACTTTGTGACACTATGTTATTATATCTCCTATGATGATATGTTACTCTCAGTAACTGATATGTTGATCTATGGTGTTATTTGGTTAACCTTTGTTACTGTGTCATGCACAGGTTTCCTCGATCATAATATGGACTATAGAGCCAAGGAAAAGGTTTGGCTCAATAATGTGGATAAAGTATTTACCAGCAGTGGAACAGATGCACAGCAGCCTAATGATCTCAAATGGGATGACAAATTATCATCCATCAAGATAATGCTTATGAAACGGTCTCGTATTTGGTGGAACAGATTATTTCTTGATAAATATGTACAAAATAAAATGATACCGAGAGGACTTAGGGTCCGCGTTATACCATCTTACCCAGTAGATGATGCGGCCTTTATTACTAAATGGGAGGAGACATGTACCCTCTGCTCCGTTACCCTGATGCAACTACTTATCAATTTAAATTCTACCAGTATTTTGGAGTTAGATAAACAGATAGATGTTGCACAGAATGAGGTCAGGGCTGGTTGTCCCATTGACAAACTTCAATCATTTGAAATAGATCTTGATAAAGCTATGGATCTACTAGCAACTAAAATTCAAGAGACCCAACTGTCTAAATTTAACAGAGACACCAAAGACTATCAATCTAAAAGGGTATATTTATGGAGGACCAATGAGGGGCGAAATCTACAGAGAACTCCCTCTAGTATGTCCCTATCATCTCTAAGTGGACGGTCCGACCTTTCATCTGTCTCTGCCTCTACTACTAATGGGATTGAGAGTACCCGCTTAAGAGACCATTCTTACCATCCTTATAAAAGGCGCCATATTCCAGCAGGTCCCTCCAAGAAGGATAATAAGGTGATTAATTTAAGTCAATACATATTATCTGATGTAGACCTGAGACTTCTTGAAAAAGGACTCTCTTTTTCCCCTGCATCGGGTTTTGATATGTTTAATACCATCAAGGATCTCCATTTGTTTGCCAGATCCCTGCTGTTTAGGAGATTTCACTTTAATAATGAACTTCATGTCCTTTTCCCTACAGAAGAGGAACAGAATGCATTAAGGGTCCTTGAGGAATTGGCGGTTGAACATGCACACGATGGCGGTAAGGTTCCTCCATCTATCCGTCTGCGTTCCAACAAATTTCCTCCACTGACTGCATGCTCCAGCATTGACCTCTTTGTCCGGGTGGTTACTAATGATCTTGCTAGCATCCCTAGATATGTTAGGGATGATAATCTAAGCAGACATGAAAGGGAGAGATTAAAATATCTGCAAAATCTTCCAGATGTGGTAGTCAAGCCTGCGGACAAAGGTGGTAACGTCGTCCTGTGGCCTAAAAAAATGTATGAACAAGAGGCCTATCGCCAATTGGATAATGGTATATATTTTATAAAAAACTTACTTATAATCCATTGTCAGCGTACAGTGCGCAGCTTGATGCCATTATCCAGCAAGCACTTCAGGACGACGTTATCACCAAAGACCTTGCAATGGCCTTGACTGTCACGGAACCCACTGTTCCCACATTATACTTACTCCCTAAAATTCATAAAAATACTACGTCACCCCCGGGCAGACCTATCATCTCAGGTAGGGGCAATTTGCTGGAGCATGTAAACAGATGGATTGACTTTCATCTTCAACCTCTGGTAGTTAATCTCCCGTCATTTCTCAAGGACACTGGAGATTTATTGCGCAGGGTCGATGGCTTGTGTTTGGAGGGTGGTACTCTACTGGTTTCAGCGGATGTCGAATCACTTTACACCAACATCAGGCATAAGGATGGCATCCATGCAGTGAGGTATTTCCTCGGCATGTCCACTCTATCTCTTGAGGTGAGGGAACTTCTGCTGGAGCTATTGGAGTTCACCCTCACTCACAATTTTTTTGTGTTTAAGGGGTCCTTCTACCTACAGCTCCAGGGGACCGCTATGGGAGCGGCTTATGCGCCCTCTTATGCCGGTCTCTTCCTGGGGCTGTGGGAGAGGGACCTCTTCCTGTCTTACGAACAGGGATCAATAGAGCGTGTCCCTTTATGGACGCGTTATATTGATGACATCTTCTTCGTATGGCAGGGCACAGCCGTCGACCTTGAACAATTTATCTCCCTCTTGAACAGCAACGATCAGAACATCCACCTAACATTCGTGTGGGATATTAATTCTATTGACTTCTTGGATGTGACAATCAAGAGAGACCAATTTGGCCTCTTACAGACTGATATTTTTCGTAAAGAAACATCGACTAACTCCCTATTACATGCATCCTCTGGCCATCCTGGCCATATGATTAGATCCATTCCAGTGGGACAGTTCCTACGACTACGTAGGATCTGCTCCACGGATGACGATTTTGAATCGAGGGCTAAGGAATTACGGATACGTTTTTTGGCAAGAGGCTATAGTGGACGTTCGATTAAACGGGCCTATCAGAGAGCTAAACATTCAGTTCGTCGTGATTTGCTCTACAAGGCAAATCCGAGGTCCGGAATAACGTCTGCTAATAAGATTCGCTTCATTACTAATTTTCATTCACGATCCGACCAGGTGCGGGCCATTTTAGGGAGGGCTTGGCCCATACTAATGACAGATTCGATAATGAGAAAGTTTCTCCCAGAGAAACCTTCCCTGACCTTCAGACGTGCAAAAAACCTTCGAGACCAGTTGGTTCATAGCCATTACTCTGGGCAACGGCAAACCACATTCTTGGACAATTTCACTCCTAGGGTTGGCTGCGTTCCATGTGGTGGATGCGTCGCCTGCCCCAATGTGGATAAATGTGATTCATTCACGGATTCTAGTGGTAAGAAAGTATTTTCGATCAGACAACGCATCACATGCACCACTAGGTACGTAATTTACTATGCCACGTGTCCATGTGGACTTGTATATGTTGGCCTTACAACACGACAATTAAAGGTCCGCATCCGTGAACACGTTTTGGGGATACAGGCGGCATCTACGCATATGGACGTAGCCACCCTTAAGACAATACCAAGACATTTTAAAATCTTCCATAATTGTGATGCCACACTCCTGAGGGTTAGAGGCATTGATGCTCTTCAAATTAATATTAGAGGGGGTCAGCTCTCTAAGCGCCTGGCCAGATTGGAGACACGCTGGATCTGGCGACTTAAGACCGTCCATCCGGATGGTTTAAATGAGTGTCTCTCTTTTGCTCCCTTTTTGTAGACTATGGGCTGCTGTGCATTCTGTATATTACATCCTGATCTTGTATGTGAACTTCATTGATTTTAATTTTTTTCTTATTTGTTTTTAGTTTTGTGTGTGGTGCTTCATATTTTGTGCATCCTTGACCACATCTAGCAACAACATCCAACAATACCCTCATCTTGACCAACATGTGACCATGTGAAGATGACCTATGCAATGGTCCATTCGATTGTCACTACATGATTATCATTTTTTCCTTTGGTTTTTTCCTTTTATTTTTTGGTCTATTTTCTTTTTGTCTTATATTAATTTTTTTATTTTTTATTTCTTTATGGTTTTGTTTTTATTGTATGGGATCTGCTACATCTTGTCAGCATTGTCATTTGGACTTTTTGAGACATCTGATACCAGTCAGGCACTATGCCAGTACATGCAAAAAACGTCTTGCAATCGTTACGCTGCGATATTTGTTGCACCTATCACTGTTTATCTGTACTGATTGTAATTGATCATGTTTTTGTGATGGACATTGCCGATATACATGTTAATTTGGTTAGCTCAATAGTATGATATAGAGATATATATATAAAATATCTTTTTATGTCTTGTTATTTGAGTGCATTATATGTCCATGACATGTGGCAATTATGAATTAATGTGGTTTTTGGTTTGTATATATATCTCTTTTGCCCACACTCTGGTTATGTCTGTGTTTACTTTCTATTTATATGATTATTTGTCTTTATACTTTAATATTTTGTTGTTTATCATTTATCTCCCCCTTTTTTGTGTTTATTCAACTTTTATCTGTGCACTTTCTGTATATTTATTTTTATTTCTAGTCACTATTTAGTTTGGCTACCTGCATATTGACTATTCACTATTGTGCATGAATGGTTGACACCAGGAGATCCCTGCATTTGGTCTTCATAGAAATGGCTGCCGCTATCTTTACTACGCATGTCCCGTGCATAGCTCCATCACATGCATCTTTTGCGCTACTGCGCATGTCAGCTCCTGTATTTCCGGTGTCCCGCATCGCTGAACTAGGGACGCTCATCCACATGGGGCCCCATGTGTCTTGGCGTTCCCCGATGATAGCGCTGTTGGCACGGTTGTCATGGCTACGACTATCGTTAATCTGATACGCCATTTCCTGGTTCTAAATGCAGGTATGCTCTGGTGTTTGTTAATTAATGAGGAGGTGTATACTTGAATTAGACACAGATGTTATTTCCTGATTCACTTGTATATTTAAACACGGCTGTTTAGCTGTAACCTTGCCCCCTGAAGAAGGAAGGAAGGAAACCCTCCGAAACGCGCGTTGGGGCGGCAAGGGTAACCTGTGTGGTCTCACATTGGTGACTTTTGTGGTATGTATGACATCACCATGCTTTATTTACCTCTATATACTTACCTATGCATTTCAGCTATGTGAAATATTAATTACATATGGAATAAGAGGCATTATTATATCTACGTTACCACACATGGTTTCCCTTGCTGTGTTTTTATTGTGTGTTGTGGCACATGCAGGGTTCACCTGTTGTGTAATACTTTTATCCTATTACATCAATAAAGTTTTTTCTATTTTTTCTACTTTTGACCTTTGACTGCTTTTGTTTCTCGGCGTCTCTATATATTGTATATGCAGTTGGTCTGCTACAGTCTGGCAACTTTTCAGTTTGCTACTTTGTGACACTATGTTATTATATCTCCTATGATGATATGTTACTCTCAGTAACTGATATGTTGATCTATGGTGTTATTTGGTTTTCGCTTGTTACCCGCAGTGTCGCTGTCCTGATCGCTGCCTGTTTGGCAGCTCAGCAGCGATCATGTAGCGACACACCAGCGATCCTGATCGTTGTCGGGATCGCTGGTGTGTCGTTATGTGAGACGGGGGCCTTAGTCACGATCGATTTTTTAGTAAAAAGGTCTCATGTTTTTAAAGGTGAGTCATCATGTGTCTACAGTTCCTTTGTTTGCTTGTAACTGGTGTGTAAGGCTAAGTGCACACGATCAGGAATAATTGCGTTTTTTTCGCGGTTTTTCCGCGGTTTTCCGCGGTAAAAACGCGATAAAAATGCAAGCATTAAGCATCCTATACATGTTAATTGATTCCGCATGTTTTGGCCACATGTTGCGTTTTTTTCCGCGAAAAAAACGCTTTGCGGAAAAAATAGCAACATGTTCATTAATTTTGCGGAATGTAAGCGGTTCATGTGCGGTGGTACCCAGGGTCTGGAGGAGAGGAGACTCTCCTCCAGGCCCTGGGTACCATATCCCTGGTAAAACAATAATTAAAATAAAAAATAATGATATTCTCACCTTCCGGCGGCCCCCGCAGCCTTCCCGCGGCCCCCGCAGCCTTCCCGCCTTCAGCGACGCTCCCGGCAACTTCCGGTCCCAAGAGTCCTTTGCGAGAATCACCCAGATGGCATAGCGGTCTCGCGAGATGTACGTCATCGGTGTGATTTGTCGCAAAGCATCCTTGGGACCGGAGTTGCCGGAGCGTCGCTGAAGGCGGGAAGGCTGCGGGGGCCGCCGGAAGGTGAGAATATCATTATTTATTATTTTTTTTTATTATTTTTACATTAGATCTTTTTACTATTGATGCGACATAGGCGGCATCAATAGTAAAAAGTTGGTCACACTTGTCAAACACTATGTTTGACTCGTGTGACCAACCTGTCAATCAGTTTTCCAAGCGATGCTACAGATCGCTAGGAAAACGCTAGCATTCTGCAAGCTAATTACGCTTGCAAAACGCTATTATTCTGGCGGGAATCAGCATACAAAAAACGTGCGTATTTCCTGCAGGAGAAGTGCGGGATTGCCGCGGAAATTTCCGCGGCAATTCCGCAACGTGTGAACTTAGCCTAAAGGTTTGAGTTTCAGCAAAAATATCACTTTACAAGCATTTAGCATTACAGAGAAAGAATGATCTCATAGGGATCACGTAGACTTTCTGGTAATTTACTATTTGCTGTGTCATTGTGCCTTGTAGTTTTATTTTTGTCCTGGTTACCCACCTACATGAAGTTTAATCAATGAGTTTAGATGACTATGGTAATTTTTTTAAAGGCTCTTTGAGATGAGTCTGCTGATAATGAAAAGTTTTTACAGTTAAAGGGAATCTGTCACTAGTTTTTGCTATGTAACTTGAGAGCAGCATGATATAGGGACAGAGACCCTTATTCCAGAGGTGTGTCACTTAATGAGCTACAGTTTTTATAAAATTATTGTTTTATCTGCTGCAAATCTAGCAATTATCTGAATGCTGAGCTGTGTATGACCCCACCTACACAGCTGATCGGCAGTTTTCTGTGTACACTGTTCATAGGCAGAAAGCTGCATCAGCAGTGGGGGGCGGGGTTAAACGGAGCAGGAGAACTACATGGCATGAGACACCTAGTCCTCTTGTTATATCCTGCTCATAAAACAGTGATTTTATTGAAACTACAACAAGCAGCCCAGTAAGTATCACATCTCTGAAATCAGCCCCTATATTATGGATCGCTCAGATTTAGGGCACACTCACACATTGACTATTTGGTGAGTTTTTTACCTCAGTATTTATAAGACAAAAATAGAAGTGGTGATAAATACAGAAGTGGTGACGGGTTTCTATTATACTTTTCCTCTGATTGTTCCTCTTCTGGTTTTGGCTTACAAATACTGAGGTAAAAAACTGACCAAATACTGAACATGTGAATGTGCCTTTAAAAGCAAACCATGCTTATAGATTTCCTGTATGGCCCGGTAGTGCATGCCGGTTATTTTCTAAGCGTAGATGCACATGACTGTTCTACATCTGAGAAATATGAAGCAATTACCGTATATGCTCGAGTATAAGCCAACCCAAGTATAAGCCGACGCACCTAATTTTACCTAAAAAAACCTGGGAAACCTTATTGACTCGAGTATAAGCCTGGTATGCATTGTCCCCTCATCCCCATCCTAGTATGCACTGACTCCTCATCCCTATCCTGGAATACATGGC
>JARQOD010000009.1:121147804-121174594 GCA_033576555.1 Oophaga sylvatica | reverse complement strand
ATACCCCCAGACAGGACTGGACTGATAATCCCGCCAGAAAATGACGGGGCTGAGTAATACGCCAGACAATGACTGGCGATAATACGCCAGAATGACGGCTGAAAAATACCCCCAGACGGACGGGGTGAAAAATTACCGCCAGACTGACTGGGCTGAATAATACGCCAACAGGATGGATGAAAAACCCCCAACGTGACCGGACTGAAAATCAGCCAGACAGAGATGGAATGAATAATACCCCCAGACAGGACTGGGTGAAAATACCGCCAGAAAATGCTTGGTGAAAAAATACCGCCAGACAGGGGCCGGGCTGAATTATACCGCCAGACAGTGACTGGCTGAAAATCCCGCCAGACAGTGCTGGACTAAATAATACACCCAGACAGAGCTGGAAAAAATAAACCGCCAGAGTGCCCGGATAAATAATACAGCCAGACGAACTGAATGAAAAAAACCCCCAGACGTGACGGGACTAATAATCCCCGCCATGATGCTTAAGGTCAAATTCCTTTTGATATTCAGGAATATTTTTTAAAAAGCCTAGCTTTTAAAGAAACGGCTTTTCCCATAAAAAGTCCTGCAAGCGAGTCTGAAACCCGTGCAAAAGGTCCCTATAAATGTGTCAACAAGTGGCGATGCTAAGTGCTAGGTCCATCTCATACAATTTGTTCCCCCTTACACCCCCTTAAAAATTTGTCCCCAAAACAGTGTTAGATAACCCCAAACATAGACTTCCCAGGAACTGTTTTCTGCTTACAGTGTCTGCCGAGCTGCATAATAGTGCCACGGGGTATTACAATGTGACAGAAATTTAAGTGACTCCCCCCCCGTCCCCCCCCGTACCTTAACAGAGTCCCTAATAAACCTTTTCTAAGGTCTTCTACGCAAAATTGTGTCTCGCCCCTTTGGATGCTTTATTTTTTTAAAAGGATTTATAATTCATTTTGCCAAAAATTGGGGGCATTAGCCTCCGATTTATCATGTTTGAGTTTGCGGTCAGTAAATTTAAAAAAAATATTTTTTTGCCTGTATTTTATAGAATCAACGATTGCTTAACATATACTGTTTGTGAAAAAAGATTATGTATACTCGGGTGCCGCTTTAGCTGTAGGTGCTAGGGTGTAAAAACAATTTTTGGAGCTTTCTAGCTTATACTTTAAAACCCCGGGTCCTAAAACTTAGTTGAAATAGCCTAAAAATACTGATATGTGAAATTCATACAGTGTATACAAGACATAGATAAACAGACAAAAACACAAAATAAAGCAGCAATAAGCAAAATATACCATAGCTTGTGTGAAGCCTCGGTCCACCGAACATTAATATATATCAATCAAAAGTTAAGTCAGCTCCAAAATTAAGCCTTCCCTTCGCATATGAGAAGGCTCAGTTTTGGAACAAAAATGTTGAATATTTTGACAGGTAATAAATGATGACCTTTTCACCATGATTCTACAGAAATGCTGCCTGTTTCGTATTTTAGAAGGACGGACAGGTAGAATTTCTGATTTCGGAGAATGCTTTTCTTTTCGGCGTGAGCTGAACCTCCATCCTGTATGAGACCTGTACAGCACATATCTAGCCTTATCCCAGGCGTCATGACGGCCGACCTCTCTTTGTTGGTGAAAGGCCAAGTTAATTTAAGACAAATATTCCCCCGGTGTCATCGCCCTTAGAAACAAGACACCGATGACTTATAATCTTGCAGGGCAGGCTAATATTAGCGGTCATTTCATGAACCGGGCTGGAATGGGGCCTGGAGGTGACCTTTTAGTGTCATACACTTATTTCATAATAACCTGGTGGAAGCGAATGTGTCGGGAAGCAGAGATGTCGTGGATGTGCTGCCGAGGATTTTCATTTGTGTTAGATAAATACAGGTGCTTCTCACAAAATTAGAACACTTGAAATACATCACTCTGTTTGTAATGACTCTATATAATATAGGAGATTCACTTTTTGTATTGAAGAACTGAAATAAATTAACTTTTTGATGATATTCTAATTTTATGATATTCTAATTTTGTGAGAAGCACCTGTACTTATCCATGGTTGCAGATAAAACAAGTTGATGACATTGAAGGGATGTTCCCATCCCGGCAATTTTGGCTCAACAGCAGGATAATTGTATAGTAGATGATGGTCCCACCATTGAGAACCACATCTGTCTCAAAAACTGACAAATTGAATGGACAGTGCAGGCATATGGTCTTCACATGTTAAAATTTGCATCATTAAGTGAAGAGCTGGTCAGAATTTTACTGACACAAGATTGGGAATTCTGACCATCGCTCCACTAACAGTGGTGCACATCGCGGCCCCACTCTATGTAGATGCTGGTCATCGTGGAGATGTATGTACTAGATGGGAATACGCCTTTGCTGAGCCTAGAATATGTATGTACTGGACCCATCCCTGCAGGCAGGTAACCAATACACCTTAAAAATGTTTCTGATTCTTATCTTTCCCATATTACGTCACCAGACTCACCGTGCTTCTTCATTTAGGGTTCGAACTTCAGTTCCGGTTGGGACCCACCTTACAAGGAAAAGATGTCACTGTGTACTCCAACTACCCGCCACTTGGTGGTAGCTTTGATCGTCAGACCTTCCATCCTCTGCAGTGGCACAACCCAACGGGCCGAGAAGAAGACTCCGACAAATTTTGTAAAGTTGATTTGCAGATTGCGGGATCATTTCAGTATCGCTTTAACCTATCGTAAGTAAATGATATGTGGTTTATTTATAAGCAGTTGGGCAGTACAGTGGTTTCAATCGCTTTATTTTAGATTTTAAGCTGACAGTGGTCATTCCCATCTCCCCCATAGGCTGGCCGCAAATCTAGTAGACCTCGTGTAATTTCGCCATGCCGCTCACTACCGCCTTATGGCTCAATGTATGGACCCAGCCCCGTGGACTGTGCTTGAAAACGTTTCTCATTCTGTGATAATAGACACAAAATTTGGTGTATTTATTTCCCTGTTCATATTTTCCCCAATGTCCTGATTGCAAAAAAAACCCAAAACATTTGAGCTGGGTTTAGATGCAGACCTTCGCCATTAAATGATCACCAATTGACTGCATGCAAGCCGATCAGCTGTCACTTAATGGCCTGCCTAGACAGACAGATCACTGACACAATCATCCGGTACACATACAATATCATTGTTATTGGCAGCTCATTTATTTTTACACAAGATGATCTGCTGCCGAGAATGCACCCAACAAACTTTCATTTCTCCTATTATTGGCCTAAATGGACATTTAGTGCTGGGTAAAATCTACATGTATATGGGCAACTTTAGCAATGTAAAAAAATAATCAGTGAACATGAGGTTTGCAGTAAATTGTTTCCATGGAGAGTGACTATGAGGCACTTTGTCTGTAAGCAGCCATTTATATGCACAAAATGCAAATCAATGGCCATTGTTTAAGATTGAGGCAGTTCTTTGAGCTCTGTGAAGTATCTGGAGAGAGCAGACTGATGTGTTGGTTTTTCACATGCTTTTTGGCAGATTTGGGACAGTGGGAGGAGGAGAATTGTTCAGCAGTGTAGTATATTGTCTAAAGCAGGGGTCTCAAATTCGGCTGGGTATATGGACCATCTGACATATTTAGTGGTATCCTATTGTTTTTCCTATACACCTTTTAGTATTTTTTTATTTTATTCTTTTAAATAACATTCATCTTATGGGTTATGGTGCAGGTTTTTATTTATTTTTTAGCTTGGGTCATTACGGGTGCAGCTATAGCAAATGTGCACTTTTTTGTTTACTTTAGTTTATACATAAACAATGTTCATACTTTAGTTTGAATTTTGTTTTTTACATTTGTACAATTTTTATTTCCTTTTTGTGTCCCCTAATTGGCCTGTTACAGTAATTTTGTCTGACAGTTAGCACCATATAGTAATTCTGACCAACATCATTTAGTAATATCCCCACCTTGTAGTTGTTTCTCCATCTTGTAACAATGTCTCATCCTTGTCCCTATCTTATAGTAATGTCCCATCCTGGTACCTATCTTGTATTGTCCCTTCCTGGTCCCTATCTTGTAGTAATGTCCCATCCTGTTCCCCATCATATAGTAATATCCTATCCTGGTCATAATCTTGTATTAATGTACCGATCCTGGTCAATATTTTGCATTAATGTCCCATCCTTTTCCTTATCTTGTAGTAATGTGCCCATCCTCGTTCCTGTCGTGTATTAATATCCCATCCAGGTTCCTATCTTTTAGTAATATTCCATCCTTTTCCCTATCTTGTAGTAATGTCCCATCATGGTCCCTATCGTGTAGTAATGTGCCATCCTGTTCTGCATCATGTAGTAATGTCTCATCCTGGTCCCTATCTTGTAGTAAATTCCCATTTTGGTCTTCGTCTTGTAGTAATGTCCCATCCTGGTCAACATTTTGCAGTAATGTCCCATCCTGGTCCTTGTCTTGTAGTAATGTGCCCATCCTGGTCCTTGTAATGTATTATTGTCTCATTCTGGTCCCTATCTTTTAGTAATGTTCCATCCTGGTCCCTATCTTTTAGTAATGTTCCATCCTGGTCCCTATCTTTTAGTAATGGTCCATCCTGGTCCCTATCTTTTAGTAATTGTTTCATCCTGGTCTCTATCTTGTAGTAATGTCCCATTGTGGTCCCTTTCATGTAATAATGTCCCATCCTGGTCAGCATCTTGTAGTAATGTCCCATCCTGGTCCTTATATTGTAGTAATGTCCCTATCTTGTAGCAATGTCCCATCCTATTCCCCATCATGTAGTAATTTCCCCAATTCTGCCATGCTTCCATACACAGTAAAGATACATGCTTCTCACCTGACCTCTGCTCTTTTGACGTACAGCATCCTGTCCTCTGGACGTTGCAGGGCAGTGATGTCACACGCTGCCCGTGCCGGCTTGTGATTGGCTGGTATTGTCATTGTGGCACACAGAGCTGGTGTCTGTGCCGCGATACATTTCAACTGAGTGTGCATTCAAGGACGCACATTCAAATGAAAAGAATCGCTGACATCGTCGGGCCCCTGGATCGCGGGCCACGTGTTTGAGACCCCTGGTCTAAAGGTTTACATACATATCATTACAACACTAATGACTTAAAGAAACACTAAATAAAGGGATGTATGTGGCCCTAACGCTACAGACATGCCACTGACTATTAAGTCTTCCATACACATTAGACTAATGTCATCTGAACCCACCAATATGAAACCCGCTGACTGGTCGTCTAGAAAGATATCGATCAGACATGTCTGATTTCGGACTGCCAATTGTATTGTTCTCCTGGAGATAAGCCGCTGGCCAACATGTCAAATTGTGGCTTTCTCACACTTGACCAAGCAAACACTTCTGTGTATGGGAGAGAGGGATGAGAATGATCGGCTGAAGCGTACGCTCGCCATACACATTGACCAACAAGTTCATCAGAATTTACACTACATTCCCTGACTGATGTTCCTGTCTAGCAGTGGAGCACGGCAGCTAAAAGATGCACCAGTCATTAAAGGGAACTTGTCAGTCAGTCGATTTATTCTGCACCAACCAGGGGCAGCATGAATCAGATCCTTTCTTTGAAATGTCCCAGTGTTCCAGAGAAAGCGCAGTTTAAGGCTACGTGCACACGTTCAGGAATCTTTGCAGAAATTTCCTGAGAAAAACCGGACTTTTTCCCAGGAAATCCGCATGCGTTTTTATCGTGTTTTTTTGCGCGTTTTTACTGCGTTTTTTGCGCGTTTTTACCGTGAGTTTTTCCTGAACATTCTAGGTCAATAATATAGCGGGAAATACGCAAATTTACCGTGAAAATAATGATCATGCTGCGTTTTTTACCGCAATGCGTTTTTTTGCGCAGAAAAAAACGCACCATGTGCACAAAAAATGCAGAATGCATTCTGAATAGTAGGATGCTTACTGCATGCATTTTTTAAGTGTTTTTGCCTCGGAAAATCGCGGAAAAACCGTGAAAAAAACGCGAAAAATCCTAAACGTGTGCACATAGCCTAAAGGTCCAAGACTATAGGCAGCGACGAGACCAGTCCGGTACTGCTGCTGGCCGGCTTCCCACCGCTCCGCTAGAGATGATAGACATGTCTCCCCCTAAGCACACATATGTGAGAGGCCTCTCAATCACCTGCAGCAGCGATGGGAGAAGTTTTTAAGTTTCTTTCATTTACAGATCAGCAGAACATTTAAACTATGTTTTTTTCTGAAACACAAGCAATTGTGCAGCCCGGTGCTGATTCATGCTGCCTGTGGTTTGGACAGCATAAATTGACTTACAGGGTCTCTTTAGGACTCGCAAACCTCTTAATGCATTTGGAACATCTTACTCCAGTGCACCCTACATTAAGGCCGGAGTCACACACAACCACAAAAAATCGGTCCGTTTTAGACGGTCGACAATCGGATCAAAATAAAAACATCACACATCCTTCTGGCATCCGATTTTCCTTCAAAGATGCGATTTAATCGCATGTGTGTGTACCTTGTAACATCCGATTTTCATCCGACTTGCGAGATTTTCTCGCAGGCTTGCAAAACTGACATATAATGGATCCAAAAGAATAGTATTTAAATGCCAAAAGAAAGAATAGATATATACACATAGAGCACATATATATATATATATATGTCATTGTGACATATATATATACATATATTTATAATTCTTACACTTCTACATACTGTTATAGCCGCTAATTCAATTGCCGGCTTCAGTGAAATCACAGAAGCCGACATGAAATGATACATTGTTTCCACACATTTAACCATGTAATTTCATGTATTTTTATATATGTTTGAAACATACAATTACATGAGTATATGTGTGCTAAATTTCAGACATGTAGGGGTTAATTAAAGGTGTAAATTCGTTGAAAAAAAATGCGTGGGCTCCCGCTGTATTTTCTCCACCAGACAGACAAAGCAAAGCGAGTGGGGGCAGATAATAATAGCCTAGGGAGGGTACATTTTTTTTGTGCCCCCCCTGGCTACTAACATCTGCCCCCAGACACCCCAGAAAGGGCAAATCTATAATTAGATTCGCCCTTTCTGGCACTTTGCCCGTCTATTCCCATTGCCCTGTAGCGGTGGCGAATGGGTTAATCTCACCTTACTGTCACCTTAGTATTGAAAGGTGACCTTAAGGCAGGTTAATAATTGATAGCTGTCAATTAGACAACTATCAATTATTAATCCTATTGTATGAAAGAAAAATCAAACACACACAGTTTAATAAAAAATAAGTTTAATTAAATAATCACACAGTTTTTGACCATATTTTATTTTCCTGCTAAAACCATTTCCTGTAATAAAAATAAAATAAAAAAGCAAAATTATACTTACCAATCCGATGTACAGTCAGGTCCCACGGTGTAATCCATCAGAAAGGGTTAACAGGTTACAGGTCGCAGAGAGCTAATAATGCTGTCTCAGACCTGTATTCCCCTGAATGAATAAGTTCCTCTCCCAGCGAAAGTAGAGGAATAGATTCATGAATGGAGCTTAATTGATTTATTGCCAATTTAACTGTAGTGACCTGACCTAAAGGGAAAGTGGACACAATCAATTAAGCTTCATTCATGAAACACATCCTCTCCTGTCGCCAGGAGAGGAACTTATTCATTCATGAGCTTTGAGCTGAGCATGCAGGATTACTTGCACTGCTTGGCTCAAAGCTAGTTAACCCTTTGTGAAGGATTACAGCGTGGGACGTGACAGATCGGCGGAATAGGTAAGAATAATGTTGTTTTATTTTTTTTTCTTTATTTTAGGAGATCAATGGCTTCGCACGGATTAAGTGTAAAATAAAATATGGTCAAAAAAATGTGTTTTTATTTCATTAAAATTATTTATTCTTAAAGTGTGTGTGTTTTTTTATTTACTTCAATAGGATTAATAATTGATAGTTGTCTAATTGACAGCTATCAATTATTAACCTGCCTTAAGGTCACCTTTCAATACTAAGGTGACAGTAAGGTGAGATTAACCCATTCGCCACCGCTACAGGGCAATGGGAATAGACGGGCAAAGTGCCAGAAAGGGCGAATCTAATTATAGATTTGCCCTTTCTGGGGTGTCTGGGGGCAGATGTTAGTAGCCAGGGGGGGCACAAAAAAAATGTACCCTCCCTAGGCTATTATTATCTGCCCCACTCGCTTTGCTTTGTCTGTCTGGTGGAGAAAATACAGCGGGAGCCCACGCATTTTTTTTCAACGAAATTACACCTTTAATTAACCCCTACATGTCTGAAATTTTGTACAAATACACTCATGTAATTGTATGTTTCAAACATATATAAAAATACATGAAATTACATGGTTAAATGTGTGGAAACAATGTATTATTTCATGTCGGCTTCTGTGATTTCACAAAACCCGGCAATTGAATTAGCGGCTATTACAGTATGTAGAAGTCTAGGAACTATAAATATATGTATATGTACATGTCACAATGACATGTATATATATATATATGTGTTCTATGTGTATATATCTATTCTTTCTAGTCTTTATTAAAGCTGTCAGTGTGATTTTACAGTATAGCCGGGGATGAATTGCCGGCTTTTCTAAAGGACACCGATGCGATTTCATCGCAAGTCACACAGTGTGGTCCGTTTGTAATCCGATTTTTCATCGCTCCCATAGACTTGCATTGGCGATTGTCGACCGACAATCGGTGACAATCGCAGCATGCTGCGATTGTACACGGACGTTTAAAACGGACCACAAAAAATCTGATACTGGGAGCTGCTCCATAGATTAACATAGGTCCGACTGCAATGCGATATTTCATCGCATTGCAGTCGTCCGATTTTGTCGCCAGTGTGACTCCGGCCTAAGACTGGAGTTCAAAAACCAGTCTTGTTGAATACGGGCCTAAATGTAAAAAATACAGAATGCCAGCCGTTCCTTCCCTCGATATCCTCTCCTTTGTTGATCCTATTCGGTCTTAAATTGAGATAAAAACTAAAATTCTTTTAGGTGTCATAAAAGATCAATAATTTGCTTCCTGATATTTGTCAAAAACCTCACAATGGACTTGTCTGTGTAAGTAGCTGAAGCAGAGGACCTGCCCCACTGTCCCATCTGCAAAAAGAGACTGTCCCAGACACCTGTTAGCCAACACAAGCTCATGTTCTCTGTAAGGTTTCTACCAGACTTTGTTTCAGAGGCACGCAGAAGATCAGTTTTTCTCCTATTTTTGTTATTGTAGGTTTAGTGTTCCTTATACATAGCAGGCCACAATTTGGAAATTGCTGCCCGGCACAGAAATGTCTAAAAAGTGTAAGGATCCTCGCTCCCGCTGACAGCGGTTTGAGTAGGCAGCAAGTTCTTATGTGCAAATAGTGAGTAGTTTATTAAAAATCTATAAACCATTCCAGCTCACTAAACTAAATAGCCTTCTCTTGGCACAAAGGTAGAACAATAATCAAAATAGTCCATACCTATATCACAGGCTCACCCGTTTAATTATCAGTCCTGCACTCAGCCTTCAGCAGAGACTGAGTGACACGACCAGGGTCTTTCCTTCTACACACACAGACCACGAATGAAGCAGCTGAGCTGCCTTAGGCCTCTTTCACACATCCGTTGTGCGCCTGACGGCGCCCTCCGGCATTTTTTTGTCCAACCGCATCCGGCGAAATGTAATGCCGGATGCGGGTTTTTTTGCATTGACTTTCATTAGCGCCGGATGGCGCCTGATGTCAGTGCGTTGTATGCGTTTTTGTCCGGATCCGTCGGAAATGTACATTCCGGCGGCCGGACACAACGCAGCATGTAACGTTTTTTTTTTTTTGCCGGAGCCGCCTGATGTGCCTGAAGCGGCCATCAGGCGGCCGGAAACAATAGAATTCAATGGAACCGGATCATCGAGGTCTACTACTACTACTACTATACTACTACTACTACTACATTTTCCAGTGTCTCCGGGCATCAGAAACCCTCTTTTTGTGGGTTCAAAAGTTCAGGTCGGATCCAGCAAAAAACCGGATCCGTTGCATCAGTTTTTTGGTTTCAGCGCCAGATCCGTCCCTTCAGGCATAGGACGGATCATGCCTGATACAAAAAGACGGATGTGTGAAAGAGGCCTTAAATAGGCCGTTCAACTCCCAGAGTGGCGATATGGGAGCAGCCAGACCCGCCCGACTCTTTCTGACTGCTCCTAAAAATTCAGACCCATGCTGCTCTCTTAAAAAACTTCTTAGCACTAATTATGCTGGAGCCTGCCATCCAGGGTTTACATTACCAAGGCCAACCACCTCGGTGATCTCTCCCATCGAGGAGCTGTCCAGTTGCCATCTTACAAAGGAGAGCTTATTAGGTTTTAGTTCTCTATGACACATATCTTAAAAAGATGTGGATGCTTTTTGGTGACTTTTTCTTTTTTTTACATGTATTTTTGGCACAAATGAATACAATTGTATTTAATTAACAATTTTGACCATTTCGTTTTCTACAGCATCCATGTATTACCGCACGTAGCTGACTGTAGAATCTGAAGTCAACCATGAGGATAAAGCGCTATTCAGACTGATATTTTTCTCTTTCCGTCGAGGCTGTGTTGCTTTTGGTTGGCAAATATAGCACGGCGTATGAGATTATTTTAGTTTGCAGGATTCGCTGGCATTTGTTCAGAACTGGATCTGTCATAGCTGTTGTGGTGCGGTAAATTGCAATATTTGAGAGCGACCATTAAACAGTGTTTAGAACTGTAATGTTGTGACTCTGTTTATGTCGTGCAACTCTGACACCAGACCCTGACAATCTGATGATTTATACAAAGGAGCCATTACCATATTAGCGGACAACCTCCTTTAACACTTTGTGCTACACTGCTATTAGTAATATAATGTTGAACTACGTCCGGCGAAGTGTGGCATACACATTATATATATTATTATTGGTTTTGACATTTGTACCTCATACACTATACTGTCTCACGGTTGTATTTCTTCTGCTGCAGGAAACAGAAGAGCGGTGAAGGGTACATTGTGGTGAATCCGGTGCTGAGGGTTAGCGCTGATAACCGAGTTCTCGCCTTGGATTGCATCACGATTCAGACTTTCCTCTCCAAATGCTTGGGGCCGTTTGATGAGTGGGAGGACAGACTGAGAGTAGCCAAGGAGTCAGGTAACACCAATCATCTGATACTGCTCATTATTGATGCTCATGGTCTGCAAGTGTTCTGCATGACATTGGCGATCCTTTCCATTATCAGTTTAGTTGATGTATTTTTTTATTTTGTAGGTTACAATATGGTGCATTTTACACCCCTTCAGACCCTGGGAACTTCTCGTTCTTGTTATTCATTGGCTGACCAGCTACAACTAAATCCAGACTTCTCTAGAGCGGGGAAAACCTATAACTGGAGTGATGTTGGGAGACTGGTGGAGAAGATGAGGACGGAATGGAATTTGCTGAGCATCACTGATGTGGTCTATAACCACACGGGTAAGACTGCAGGGCACGGCTGGTACAGTACATGAGGTGACATCAGCTTTCTAAGACTTTAGTATAGAACAAAATCTAACACCTCATATAGATTTAATTGGTATAAGTAGTTAGATGTAGGGGAGGTGTCTCATATATGATGTATATACAGCAGTTTCGGTGTATCGTATGTGATGTATACAGCAGGTTTGCTGTCTCCAATTTGATGTAGACGTATAGAATTCACCGCACACTAAAGAGTTAGACTTTGCCAAAAAATAATTTATTTGTGCTCAAATTGTAGAATCGGGTGCCAAAACGTAAGTGCCGTATAGTTATAGCAAAAAAAACCCTACATTCATATATACCCGACGTTTCGACCCATCCCGGGTCTTAGTCATGGGTTACTAGAGAAAATGGAGAGAAAAATGGGGTAAGTATATGCAGAGTAATGAAAAATATAGACATAGAGAAATTAATAATAATAAAAAAAGGAGAATAAACAAGATACACACAAATATATACATATATTTACAATATATACAATGATGTATGGACTGAAGAGCTGAGAAGTACCAGATATATATTGACAGTTTTCTACTATATGAGTTTATATAGGTATTATTTATTAATGAACACATGAAAGCATAGTAACAACTCCAGTTCCACAAGAGTAAGTTTAGAGAGAATAAGTATCTGAATGGTGGGTAGTACTTAGTGTGGGCACTTGGCACAGAGAAAAACGTCAGACGTTGTAATGGAAATGCAGTACTAAAATGAAAGGTGTGGACACATCTTAAACGGTAAATCTCATATAGCATAATTGTACCCTGTAGGAATGATAGGGAGGTCACGGTGAGATTACCTGTATCATCTGATCATGTGTATGCGACAGGTAGCTGATTAACAGAAAACCATAGTGCTAGTTAGACCCCCAATCATAATTTGCGTCAGAGAGTATTCAAACAGAGGCTTATGCAGAGACAGTATGGTCCTTTACCTGGAGACAATATGAGGCTCTGAATGGCGGCGCTCCCGCGCCCTGCCACGGCTGCTTACAGCGGCTGTGTGTGGGGTAGGAAACAGCCTGCTTTAAATGAAGACGGCGTGTACCGCCGGACCGGAAGTACGTGGTTGATGTATACAGCAGTTTTGGTGTATAATGTATGTATAGCAGTATCAGTGTCTCTTATGTGATGTTTATGTCAGTGTTGGTATCTGCTATGTGATGTATACAGCAATCTCAGTGCATCCTTTGTGATGTATATTCAGCAGTCTTAGAGTATCTTATGTGATGTATACACAGCAGTCTCAGTGTCTCCTATGTGATGTATATACTTCAGATCTCCCACTGCTTAAGTTCTATAAATGTCATGTGAGCAGTGATGGATTTCCCAATGTGAGGAGACCTGTAGTGTAATATACATCTGTGTTCGGAGCAACTTACTGCTGCCAGTTCTTAACAAAAGTTAATATCGCAAAGAGTCGACTGCACTCCAGAGCAGCGCAATCCTAGAAAAGCATTTACAAGTAGCAACATCATCATGACCAGCTAACATTACCGCTGCACCAAAGAGAAGCAGCTCCCTCCATCGTATTAGGAATGAGATAATTAATTGTTTGACCAAATATAGCAGGATCATTTTCAAGTTGATAATTTTGTATGTCCCCTGAATTATGGCATACCGTATTTTGCAGACTCAGGAAAGAAAGGAGAGGTTTGTGGATGATTTCTGCGCTTGCTGATCAGTAATGAGACGTAGATCCCAGATTGACAAATGGATAGTGGTTTATTCTACGCGTTTCAAAGTACAAAAGACTTCTTCATCAGGAAAGACCACAAGTATTATGCGGATTGTAAGACACACCCCAAATTTTGGGGAGGAAAATAGGCGATTTTTTTTTTCATAAAATGGTGGTGTGTCTTATGGTTCAATTTTACGGTAGCTTACCGGAGTGTGGCTGCTGTGGTGGAGCGCGGTCACCGGAGGCAGAGCTGCGTGCTGGAGGAAGCTGGCAGCTGCGGCAGGAGTGGGGCATCTGGGAGGATAGGGTGTCCGGCGGTGCAAGACTGCGGCGGGCCCCGTGCTTACACAAAATGTCGGTGGAGTCCCCGTACTTCCCATTGTTTCACAATGGTGGACTTCTGGAAAATGGCTGCCTGAGGCGACGCATGAGCAGATTGAGATCTCACAAGCCAAGATGTCAGGAGTAGGTTGAGCATTCCGATACTCCGATACTGAAATCCAATGTAAGTCTATGGGAACAAAATATCGGAAGTAAATACTTCCGATATTTTGTTCCCATAGACTTACATTGGATTTCAGGTATCGGAACTGGGTTTCGGTATCGGAATGCTCAACCCTAGTCAGGAGACAAGAAAGGGGAAAAGAAGCACGTCTGATAATCTGAAAAATTATGGTAAATATCCAAATAACCCTTGGCAGAAAAAAAGGTTCCCACCCCTGATCTAAGGCAATTCCCTATTTTGAGCTAAACCCTGTCATGTTATTTTGGCCTTCCATACAATACAAGTTACTCTAATCTGTGTCCCCCATCATGGTGCTATAACGCTAAATGCCCCCGAATGTAACTGAAAAAAAAAGCTCATTTAATCCTGTGTCGCCTGCTCCATAAATTACAGACTTAAGGATGTTTAGTACGATGTGCTGGATCCCGGTGCTGTCTTCAGAGACCCTAATTATGCCCACCAGGGTTTGATTGTGAAGTGACAAAGCTCACTGTATAAAGCTGGCAGTCAGCTAGCATGTGTGAGATTTCTGTAGGAGACATTGAACTGTGTGAAGTCCATGAATTAAACCCCGGAGGGCATTATTCCTGGCTCTGAAGCTCCACTGTTCCCGGATCCAGCGCCTCCCACTTAACTTGCAGCCAGAAATTAATTTAGCGGGCACCAAAAGATTAGAAGTGTTTTTTCAATGATATTCTGGGGTGTTTAGCGTTATAGTACCGTGTGGGGATACAGATTACATTACATACGGTATGTAGTAATAGCAGTGGTTTAGGAGGCCAAAATGAGGTGACACTTTATATTGTACTCAAAGGGTTAACACTTGTCAAACGCCGGGGAAAAAAATTATACGTTAGGGAGCCAGAAATTAATAATTTAATAGGGAATACTCTGGAGTTTCCATTTTTTACTCTTGTACATTATTTTTTGTGCATTTACATCTTAAAGTAGTTTTACGTTCAGATCTTAAAGGGAGGCAGCAGTTCATGGACTGAATCAATGAGATCAGTTATGAGATACATCTATAGACTGCTCTATACTCATCCTGTGAACAGAGTGGTGGCTCAGTGGTTAGCACTACAGCCTAAATTCCCTATCAGTATGTTTTTGGAATGTGGGAGGAAAACAGAGAACCCGGAGGAAACCCACGCAAACACGGGAAGAACATACAAACTCCTTGCTTGGTGGGATTCGAACCCAGGACTCCAGCGCTGCAAGGCTGCAGTGCTAACCACTGAGCCACCGTGCTGCCAATGACAAATGTATCTGCCCTGATTTCCCTCCTTTTGTCAACAGCTTCTAACAGCAAATGGATCCAGCAGCACCCGGAGTGCGGATACAACCTGGTGAACTCCCCCCACCTGAAGCCGGCGTGGCTTCTGGACAGAGCCCTGTGGCACCTGACCTGCAATGTGGCGGATGGAAAGTACGCTGCCCGGGGGCTTCCTGCACTAATTCAGAATGACCAGCAGCTAAATGTACGTCCCGGTGAGCGAAGTGTCACTGCCCATATAGGTTTTCAGTCCTCAATAGAGTTTTATTCACTTTATTGTAAAAAGCGATACTGACGCTTTAACTGGTATGATTAGATGGCCGCGGGGTTACATGATCTCCTTACAGCAACGTTGTGAAGGAGCTTTTCTCCTGCCACCATTGCTGGAGAGGTGCCTTAGTTGATCCTCTCTGACATCTGGGAAGATGTCACTGTTGTGTTAAAGGGAATCTGTCCGTAAGATCAAACTCCCAGACATGTCTTTGAAATCTAAAGCCATCGCCACCTTTATACCTTCTATCTGTTGCTGCATGCCTGAGTAATTACTGTTTCTTGCATATGTAAATGATGCATTATGTGCTCTGGGCGTGGCAGAGCACTTAAGGAGCCTCTGCCTTCTGAGGTTGAATCCCAGCCCAGCACTTCTTCTTTAGCTTGATTGATAGCTCCCTGTGTGTGTGACATTAGGTGTCAGGAAAGGAAATTAGACTGTGAGCTTTAAGTCAAGCTAAAAAGTCTGGTGCTGGACAGGGAAGCAACTTGGGGAGGCATTGGTTTGAAAAGTGCTCTGTCACATCAAGAGCACTTAACACCTCCTTTGCATATGAGTAAAAACGGTATTTACTTAGGAATGCAGCAACAGATAGAAGATATAAAGGTGCTGATGGATTTACACTTCGAAGATCTGCAAGCACGTATATTCGGTGTGGGAGGAGGGGATGATATTACTGACAGATTGCTTTTAAGGACTCGTTCATATAACTGTATTTTATGATTTCATGCTGTCCGTATGCAAAACCGCCAACTGCTGAGGTGAGCAAAATGCTTCTGTGTGAAAAGTAGGTGAAGAAAAATGATCAGTCTATGATTCATTGAACTTGTAAAGTTGCCAAATCTGATAAATGCGGGGCTCAGGGTCTTTTCAGGCCACTAGTCCCTAGACCATAAGCTTTCAGCTCTGTGGACGCTCCTATTTGGTGATGTTTGATTTTCGATGTGCTGTAATGTAACGTACGTGCCTTCCTGAGTACATAGAGTTTTATGCTCGGTGACAATGCGGTAGCGTATCTGAGCATGAAATATTGATATATTAGGTGTGGCTTCTAGAATAAGAGTGAGATAAAGAGATAGCATGCAAACACCTCTGTAGGAAAGAGTGGTCACATTGTGCAAAGCAATGGGACAAAAATGTGTGTATTACAGGATGTTACACAGATCCCAACCACATGCGTCTGATCTGCCGTGACCCCCTCATTTATGTTTTACTTCTTGCAGAATATCCGTGGTGTCATATGGGAGGATATATACCCGAAACTCAAACTCTGGGAGTTTTACCAAGTCAACGTGGCTAAAGCTGTGGAGCAGTTCCGAGCCCTGCTCACCTCTGGTGGTAAGGAGGCCACGTACATTACTTATAGAGAGTAAAACCATGCTCAATCACACACCAGAATAGGGGTTTATGTATTTGTGCCGTAGGTGCCCAGAAGCAGGGAGCAAAGTCTGATAAAAAGCAGTTAGTGATTGTCCAGGACCCAGAATATAGACGCTTCGGAAGCACCGTGGACATGGACACGGCTCTCAGTACTTTCATACCAAACAGGTGGGTGTTATTTAGGTGGATATATATCATGTAGATTTATTTTTAGTTTGCCATTATATTTGTAGACTCATGTGTAACCTATTTGTGATGGCAGTAATGGCCGGCAGCTATAGAAGAATGCTGCAACTGGTTCCGCAAGAGGCTCGAAGAACTGAATGCCGAGAAGCACCGACAGATGAACTTCCACCATGAACAGGTCTCTCTAAAAATGTCAGCACGCTCCATTGAGTTGTTTAGTGATATTAAATGGAACTTGTCATTAGATTCATCCCGCCAGAGAAAACATAATTTGAAAGCCTCTCCGGGAATGTCATTAGACAAGTCACATCTCTCCTGTAGTCCCCGGCCGGCTGATTCCTGCTCACACCAAGTGTTTGTCAGGTCTAGCCCATGTACATGAATCCTACAAAAACACAGAGTCATGGTCCACCAAAATTAATAGACAAAAAAGTTTTTGAAGAATATCAAAAGGAATTGGCATAAAACATACATTAATAGTAATAAAATCTGTAGTGAAGACTCAGGTGCAAAAAGCAAAAGGTCTACACATATAATATAAGGGGGCAGTATTAGTATATGTTATTATTAATTCATGTATGAAAACATGTAAAGGTTATATCAGTCTCAAAGCCATAGACTGAAGTAAGCAGATAATACACATTTGAGAGGTCACTAGATAGACTATGGGGCTGTGGACATGTGATCTCACATAGAGAGTAAAGGGTAAGATATTAGCCCTCCATATTGATAGTCTATCTAACGAGCTCTCAAATATTTATTATCTATGCTTCAGTCTATCGGCTTTGTGACTGGCATAACCTTTGCATGCTTTCATACATGAATGAATACTACCTTGTACTAATACTGCCCCCTTATATTATATGTGTAGACCTGGCCCTTGCCTGGAAAACCCATTTAATCCTTCAACTGGATGTATTGACCTCACCAGAAACTTACCTTCACGGGCCGCACCTTTCGGTTGTTTTTTTCCCTACCTTGTGACGTATTAGTAAAGGTCTACAGAAGTAACTGCAGCACAATCATGGAGAGTACAGCTGTATTTATGTGCTGCGGTACATCTGTACTTACATTAGCCATTCTCATAGGTGGTCTGCTTGGTTAGATTTACTTTCATTCCACTTACATCTAAAACTTCTAGATCTATTCAAGTCTAAAACTGTGTCGGTATAATTGCTGGATGCCCTGAACCAATACAGCAATGTTTGTCAAGTTCTGTCGTAATCGTATACATGGGAGTTGACTTGCAGTTTTACCTATACATTTTACACATTATTACTGCTCCTTCCTTGCGAGTTTCCTAGTGTGACATATGTTATACAAATTCTCTGTGCATAACATCTCAGCAATCCCTTTCCATTTGTCCAATCGTGGGTATATGGACAGTGAAGGGAGCCGGGTTGCCCCCCTAAGCTTCTCCTTGGAGTGCACGTTTTACATTTTGTTTATGTCTTCTTGCATCTAGGCAGTGAACTGCATTTTGGGGACCATGACTTATGAACGTTTGGCAAATCAAGGTCCGAAGCTTGGAGCCATAACTAGGAAAGATCCTATTGTCACCAGGTAACGGCTATGAAACGGGATTGTTGGGAATCTGTCTGTTAGGGCTCAATCAGACGTCTGATTTTCACATACACGTGCTATCCCTGTTTTTCACGTACCTGAGGTAGTCTTTTGCGCCATTCAGATCTCCGTGATTTTTCGCGGACCAAGAAAATCGCGGAGACCCTTTTTACCAAGGTTTCAGATCAACATTGGCAATGTAAGTCAATGGGTTCTTAAAAAAATCAGATCACACTTGGATGACATCTGTGTGCAGTCCGATTTTCACAGACTGTCAGAATGGAGAAGGTGGAGAAACCATGCTCTGATCAAACTCTGATCTAGGTGTTTTCAAAATTATTGTTCCATTTATCTTGCAAGTGAAAATGTCGGAGGTGTAAATGAGCCCTAAAGCTGTGAACTGATATAGAGATTATCTCAGATAATCGACGTCATATTACAAGGCTCGCTGAAGGGTCGATATTGACTTTTAGAATCACCGCTTCCAATTGGTGGCACTACAGTCATGGCCAAAAGTTTTGAGAATGACACAAATATTATATTTTCACATGATCTGCTGCCCTCTGGTTTTTATGTGTATGTTTGACAGATGTTTTTATCACAGACAGAAATATAATTGCTAACATATGAGTAACAAAAGCTTATATTGACAGTTAGAATGAGTTAATGCAGCAAGTCAATATTTGCAGTGTTGACCCTTCTTCTTCAGGACCTCTGCAATTCTCCCTGGCATGCTCTCAATCAACTTCTGGACCAAATCCTGACTGATAGCAGTCCATTCTTGCACAATCAATGCTTTCATTTTGTCAGAATTTTTAGGTTTTTGTTTGTCCACCCGTCTCTTGATGATTGACCACAAGTTCTCAATGGGATTAAGATCTGGGGAGTTTCCAGGCCATGGACCCAAAATCTCTATGTTTTGTTCCCTGAGCCATTTAGTTATCACCTTTGCTTTATGGCAAGGTGCTCCATCATGCTGGAAAAGGCATTGTTGATCGCCAAACTGCTCTTGGAGGGTTGGGAGAAGTTGCTCTTGGAGGACATTCTGGTACCATTCTTTATTCATGGCTGTGATTTTAGGCAAAAAATGTGAGAGAGCCGATTCCCTTGGCTGAGAAGCAACCCCACACATGAATGGTTTCAGGATGCTTAACAGTTGGCATGAGACAAGACTGGTGGTAGCGCTCACCTTGTCTTCTCCGAATGAGGCGTTTTCCTGATGTCCCAAACAATCGAAAAGGGGATTCATCAGAGAAAATAACTTTACCCCTGTCCTCAGCAGTCCACTGCCTGTACCTTTTGCAGAATATCAGTCTGTTCATGATGTTTTTTCTGGAGAGAAGTGGCTTCTTTGCTGCCCTCCTTGAGACCAGGCCTTGCTCCAAGAGTCTCCGCCTCACAGTGCGTGCAGATGTACTCACACCTGCCTGCTGCCATTCCTGAGCTAGCTCTGCACTGCTGGTAGCCCGATCCCCCAGCTGAAACACTTTTAAGAGACGGTCCTGGCGCTTGCTGATCTTTCTTGGGTGCCCTGGAGCCTTTTTGGCAACAATGGAACCTCTCTCTTGAAGTTCTTGATGATGCGATAGATTGTTGACTGAGGTGCAATCTTTCTAGCTGCGATACTCTTCCCTGTTAGGCCATTTTTGTGCATTGCAATGATGACTGCACGTGTTTCTTTAGAGATAACCATGGTTAACAGAAGAGAAACAATGATGCCAAGCACCAGCCTCCTTTTAAAGTGTCCAGTGGTGTCATTCTTACTTAATCATGACAGATTGATCTCCAGCAATGTCCTCATCAACACCCACACCTGTGTTAATGGAGCAATCACTGAAAAGAGGTTAGCTGGTCCTTTTAAGGCAGGGCTGCAATGATGTTGAAATGTATTTTGGGGGATAAAGTTCATTTTCTAGCCAAATATTGACTTTGCAAGTAATTGCTGTTAAGCTGATCACTCTTTATAACATTCTGGAGTATATGCAAATTGCCATTAGAAAAAGTGAAGCAGTAGACTTTGTAAAAATTAATATTTGTGTCATTCTCAAAACTTTTGGCCATGACTGTAGAGTTCTAGTCCTCTTCCTTTCTGAAAAGATAATTTGCATATTTAATTTCCCAGAGGAGCATGCATGGCTTTTAAGTCTCCTCACTCTGGCATGCCAGGCATGACATGTCACTCTCAACAAGGATAAAATTTACCCCTTGGACACCCATCCCAGATACTATAAACATGGCTACCATTTTTGCAATCTGAGCAGTAATTTTCCAGTGGGCTTAATAATTCTTAGTTGATCTTAATTATTGAGCTTTTCGGGTTTTACTGATGCATTTCATGCTCGTAAGAATATTGAGTCCATTAATAGTTTAGTTTCGTCATTTTCTCTCTATCTATTCATATGTGTCCCGATCCAAAACTTTGCTCCCCTTACTCATAGTACAAGTGTCTTGCTGCCAATCACTACAAAACATATTATATGTGAGCCACACGATACAAATGACTTGAAGAGAGTGAGAAAAAAAGTTTTAAAAAATATTAGACAAAAACAAAAATTCAAATAACCCCTTTTTGTCCACCACAAAAATAAAAAAAGCAAAATAATCATATTTGGTATTCCTGCAGCCATAAAAGTCAGGGTTATCAAAATCTAAAATGATTTAACCCATAAGATAAATGCTGCAAGCAAAGTAGCATAAAAATGCCAGAATTGCCATTTTTGTTTGTTATATCTCACCTCCCCAATACCATAAAAACTTTGCATGTACTCAGAAATGGTGCAAATAAAAAATACAGAGCATCACAAAAAACAAGCAAACCCTCACAATGCTCCAGCAACAGAAAAATAATAAACTTATGGGTCTCAAAAAGTGGTGACACAAACCAAATTGCAGTATATATATTTTTTTTTTTACAAAGTTCAGAATTTTTTCAAGCCACTAAAATAATAGGTATAAAAAATGATGTATTATTTAAAACCTATAAGTTTGGTATTGTGGTGATTGTACTGACGCAGGGAAACATATTACCAGGCTATTGTGACCTCACAGTGAACACCATAAGGACGAACCCCAAACAACAATGGATGCATTTTTTAACCATTTAATCACATTTTTTTAAACGCTTTTCAGTGCATTATATTGTAAAGTGAATGATGTCATTGAAAATGATAACTCATCCCCGAATAACAAGACCATATACAATCATGTAGAGAGAAAAATAAATATGATATGGCTCTTGGAAGACGGAGAAGCAAAAACGAAATCGCTAAAACTGCGTCCGCAATGGGTTTTAAAAGTTGCATTAAAGATGCTGCCGCTGACCCAGCTTTTCACCACTTATGTTACTGTTGATGAGTATGCATTTATGTGCTGCATTTATTGATAATCGCTTCTTACTTTTTTGTACACAACGTCCATTTACGTTAACTTGCATTATATTTTAGTTGGGGAAATCATTTATTTTGTGGTGTCTAAAGTCAGACTTTTGGGGTTCTTTCATTAGCCACTGAAGTGATAATCTAGTCCAGGCTTTACTGTGAAACTTTTTTTTTTTTTTTTTAGTTATTTCACGTTCCCATTTGGAAAAATGACCCTACAAGAAGAGGAACCACTCATGCACCAGCCCGACAAAGGATGCTTCTTCATGGCTCACAATGGCTGGGTCATGGGGGATGATCCTTTGCGAAATTTTGCTGGACCAGGTACAGTTCAGTTCACTATGTACTGTAGATAGCGCTCTGAAATATCCCGAAATATGAGATGTGGAACATTTTTTTTTGCATTAATGGTTGAATTGGTTTTAGAAATTGGCTTCAGAGTTTAAAGTTGGAATTATTATTATACGGAAATTGTATACGATGGTGGAGGGACATGTTTTTGTGGAATCCGCAGTGACTGGAGTATGTTGATATTGCCTAATGAGTATTACACATGGCCGCGCATATTATACCTGCTAATGATCCTCTCTTCCTAGATTCCAATGTGTACCTGCGCAGAGAGCTGATATGCTGGGGGGACAGCGTGAAGCTGCGGTATGGTGACAAGCCATCTGACTGTCCATATCTGTGGGATCATATGAAGAAATATACAGAAATCACTGCCACTCACTTTCATGGAGTCCGGCTTGATAACTGCCATTCTACCCCTATTCACGTGGCTGAGGTAGGCAGCGCTGCATATGGCAAAATGCGGGGTGTGATATGTGAGCATCAGGGGTGATTCCTAGTCCATCATGAAGTGCAATAATGAGAAACTTACCTTCCATGCCGAATATTTGTGCAGTTCTCCATACTAAAGCGCAATCTAAAGTTCTGTGTCAGGTGTAAAGGAGAGAGTTTAACAGGGTTTCAAAAGAGAGGTTACTTAAAAGCTTTGTCCCCATTCAGAAATCTTTCTTTCATAGGCTGGGGGGGGGCTATAAAAATACAAACAGTGTATTACTTACCCACTCTCCCCTGTCTTGCATTGTTTCGCTGCCACTGCCCATTCTCTGCTGTTTGTCTTCAGTGCTTTCATAATGTGAGTTCAGCAGCGTGTGCTGGGTTCATGGGCAGTGCCGCTTAGATCACTGATTGGCTGCAGCGGTTTAGGTGTTGAGAGCACTGCAAACAAACAGCAGAGAGGAGGGCAATGGCAGAAAGATGGTGCTCGACCTGAGGCAGGTGGGTAAGAAAGAAAATGTGGTTTTTTTTATAGACGTCGTAACTTATGAAAATAGATTGTAGCTTTTCAGAAAAGTTTCTGAGTGTGTGTACATGCTATGTACATGCTTTGGCATCTGTCCATTATAAAATGTGGCTGCTCACAAAGGAAAATATCTTTGGTAGCTCCATCAGCTGAGAATGCAGCCATGGATGAACATCCGCACTAGCACGCCATTCACACTGGGGACTTTGTGACACCTATTCTCATGATTGGGAGAGGGGTGGCAGCAGTTAGGCTTTCAGAGTTCCTCATTCCTTACCCATCCCGTGGATAATGTATTGGGGTATTTAGTCAGAAGACCCCTTTAAGTAAATTAAGTGTGTAAGTTGTGATTCACAAGGGAAGACCTGATAACCACATTTTTACCCCATAACGTGCTATTTCCATGGCGGTCTGTGTCACAAATAACCAGTGTGGGTGCCCCGGAGGAAGGGCCTATTGTTAATGTGGCTGGCCCATAGCGGATGGCCCCAAGCAGGGATCCCATTCTATGACGTCCATATATACCAATGGGGTGTATGGATAAGGATTGTCATAGTGGCAGACATGACACAGGATGCGCTCTACAGTATATGAATATGTGAACATGAACAAGTGCTTATAAATGTGACCTGTTTCCAGAAGCCATGGGTTCCTTTACTTGTGTATTAATCCCCCTCCCCTCCTGCAGTATGGATATAGGAAGCACTCTCATGTCTGTATAAAAGTAAATGTAAGAGCCGTATCTCTTGTGTGCCTCGTCTGTGACGTGTGTGAACAGTGTCATACTTAGCACTTTGTATCTGTAGGAAATGCTGGCCGCAGCCCGGTCAGTCAGGCCCAATCTGTATGTGATTGCTGAGCTCTTCACAGGCAGTGAATATATCGACAATGTGTTTGTCAACCGCCTGGGGATAACCAGCCTCATTCGAGGTATCTGCTCGCGGAACTGCTGCTCTGGAGAATGTTAATGCTGCATTGAATTACTAAATGCTGCCGTGTTTTTCTTTTTCTCCCCATAACTCTCTGCTCCTTACTATTTTCCTCACCTTTCTTTTATTGCGCTGTCTGTGCATGGACTCCGACCTCCATGTCTACCCTGAACACATCTTCCTGTCTCATCTTCTTTCTTGTTTTCTGTCGTTCTGTTATTCTTTTTATTCTTCCCCCTGGTTTCACCTTTTTCTACTTTTCCTTTCTTTTTGTTGATATTTTTTCATTTTTCTTTTTTTTATTTCACCCTGTTTTCTTGTCGGCCTTTTTCCTCTGATTCTTGCATGCCCCCTCTCTTGTTCCTCCTGCGTTTCCTGCTACTTGTAGTACTTGCTGGATGCTGCTAGGAAGCTGCGCCCGGACTTGTATGTAGTGGCTGAGCTGTTCACTGGGAGTGAGGATCTGGACAATGTGTTTGTCACTAGGCTGGGCATTAGCTCCCTTATACGAGGTAGGCTGCTGGTTTTCGGCATGCATTAATTCTGCTAAGACTTCTGCTTTTCTAACTGGATAATCCCAATATGACATATGTAAGTCTGCTGTGTAATTGTTTAATACATAACATAAAATCTGCTCATATCGTAAAGTGTTAGTAAATGATAGACTCCGTACACTCACAATAGGATACACTGTTAAGTACCAACGGCTCAGATTATAGGGTACAAACCTTTATGTTTCACCCCCAGAAGTAAGATCCGAATTTGTTCAGAACTACCTATTTATGGGGAAAGTGTGCATAAACGTCACTTTTTTTAGACCAGGAAATGTGTTAATTTGCCGGAATTGTTCATGAAAATTCGTGACAGTTCTGACAGATTTGACACTTGTCTACTATGCTTTTAGAAAAGGAATCTGTTATAGTACAGACTCATAGAGTGCATACACTGGTGGACACAGAAGAGGGCCCCGGGGCAAGAACTGTATATGAGCCCTTCGCAACCCAATATCTCATTATAATACACAATGCACATATTTGGAGGTAGTAATGGACCCCATCACCTTTTGGGCTCCTGTGACTACATAGGTTGCACCTTTTATTTCTCTGCCCCTGAGTGCATGGCGTCATTCACACGTTTCTATGGATTTGTAGTCCGGAGCAATAAGCACTCCATATTCTGTCGTATGGTGCTTTTGTATAGCACCATATTACAGCAATAAAGGTCCCTTATTACACCTCCATTCAACTCTAAGGTTGTACATTGCTAAAATACAGCCATGTGCTTGTGGTCTAAGCCTCCCCATACCCTTCAGCTATCTGTCAGCCGGACAATGGTTTTACCGATCGTATGGACGGCAGCAATCTCGCCTGACTCTCCCATACACAGAAGCGCTCACTCGGCCATACACATTAGACTGTTAGCCAAACCCTTTGACATCAGCAGGTTCAGCCCATTAGTCTAGTGTGTATGGGGGGCTTACGAGTTTTTTTGTTATGTTATTTTTATCAGTCATTGCTATTGTTTGAATTAACCTGATCCCAGCATTTAAAGGGTGCTGGTTTGGGAGTATTTTAGAGAACACACAAGGTATGACCAGCCATTCCAGAATCCCTGATAACGCACATGGAGCGAGGGGTCTCTAGTCGTCATTGCCGTTATGCAACATAAGGCTCCGAGCAAAGGTGATGTAGCTTAAATCCCCCATACACATTAGACAGCTATCTCAACAGTACACAGGAACGCTCGGCTCCGCTGAATGCTCCTTTATGAGAGACTCGACAGACTCCATTGTAAGCCGTTCTTAGATTTCCAAAAGCCGATCCTATTGTTCTCCAACAGGCCGAATCCTTGTGTCCGCCAACATGATGTGTCATTGTACAGTTCAGCGGCCTCGATACACAATAATCAGTCGGCCAACCACGCCGATATCGACAGGTTCGGCTGACTTTAGTCTAATGTGTATTGGGGCCTTTAGTGTAAAGGCACTGTCACACTTAGCGATCGCACCAGCGATCACGACGACACGACCTGGCGAGATCGCTGGTGCGATCGCTATGTGATCGCTAGTTAGATTCCAAACACAACTCATCAGCGATCTGTATAACCACCCAACGTCGTTGGGAAAACCTAGTCCCACCTGCGACGCTGGTAAAGTCGTTCATAAAGGGTGTCACACTCAGCGATTCAGGCTCATCAGTGGGACACCAACGACCAAAAAACGGCTCAGAACATTCATAAGCGATCAGCGACATCTCAGCAGGGGCCACATCGCTGCTACATGTCACACACAGCTAAGTCGCTAACGAGATCGCTACTGCGTCATAAAATCGGTGACGCATTAGCGATCTCATTAGCAATCTCGTTTAGTGTGACAGTACCTTTATACCCTGTCAGATGGTATGATCAGACATCTTACATGTAGAGGGTCCATTGGGAACGTGATATACACTTTTATATTAGTTTAATTACTAAGTACAGTAATTTTATTAATAAGAACATATGTGGAAATTGCGGGTTAAATATACCGTACATATAATACACAGGAGTATTACAAATTATATTGCTTATCTCTTTAAAAGTCATATTTGCGATAGAATTATATAGGTGACAACATTATAGGATCATGATAACTGAGCACATGGCTAAATTCAGAGTTCCTCCACTATGTGCACAAGTCATGAAGATGAGCTCGTCCATACGGGCCGCTTCTTATACACTCACCATCTGTTTGGATTGTTTGTACATTCTCCATATCTGTCGTATCTCTATGTTGTAAGCTACAAGGGTCTTTTCTCCCCAGAGGCCATGAGTGC
>JARQOD010000009.1:120988547-121147704 GCA_033576555.1 Oophaga sylvatica | reverse complement strand
GGGGAGTCTGCTACTTTAACCCCTTCTTAGGCGGTTAACTCTTAATGGGGGACAGCTGGGGTAGCTCTCTCTTTTAGAGCTTTAACCCTTCAGCGTTTGTTTTTTCTTTAAGAAACACACTGTTCTGGTTACTGACAAGTTTAACCTACCATATACTGTGCAAGGGCATGTAAGAGACCGTCTCCCAGATCCGCTACGGATCAGCCTCGCGTATCTGACACGCAGACCTCGACTCATACGCAGCGGTCGGAGGTTCCAGTGGTGTCAAAATGGAGGCCTTCACTAGTTTCTATTGATGGCCTGTCTGACCTTTTAGGTTATGGAGTGTCAGCTAGATCCTCTCAAGGAAGCGACACAAATCGGTGCCTTCCTTCTCGCTTAGCGAAGAAGTCCGATTCGGACAAGGAGGATCGGCAGGGACACTCTGCCTCTCTCATGGGCCGTACAAAAATTTCTATTGAAGCCATGAGGGCGTTACAGTTACCGGAGGAGGTAACTAGACGTCCTGGTAAGTCGGCCCGGATGTTTCAGGAGTCGCATGGGTCGCGACGGCTTTACAAACTGTATCCGTTTTTCTACGGAGTTGTTTGTTAATTGGACCCCTTCTCCTGAAGTGAATGTCCCTTTATCCCAGCTTAGCAAATCTTCCTGGTAAAGGGAAGGCGAGTCTGCAGGACACACTGGACAGAAAAACGGAGATGGCAACAATATCCATCTGCGAGGCCGTGGATCATAGATTCGGTATTAAGGATCTAGGTGTACTTGTTAAGTTCCTCTGAGCCGGTTGGACCGTCTAAAGGACGGCGTGGCAAGATGGATCCCCTCTATCGAGGTAGATGGGCTTTTCAAGTTGAAGGATAATGCGTCACTGCTATCCAGGGCGCAATCCTCGGCAGTCACAGTCAGAAGAGCACTGTGACTTGGACGGTGGAACGCGGTTTTCCAAACAGGGTTTGCTATCTTTAGCTTACAAAGTGGTCAGCTATTTGAATCTGACCTCACGGAGCTGATTGCCAAGGCAAAGGCAAAAGAAACAGCTTTACCGCAGCGCAGAGCTGTGACTTCTGCGTCTGGCAGGACTAGTGCCGATAGTTATCGGCGGTCCTTTCGGTTCAAGGGATGATCCGGCCAACCCTCTGTGGGTTTGGGTCGTCTCTCTCTTTTAAAAAAAAAAAAAAAAAAAAGGGGAATTCTCAGAAATTCCGCATACCCTGGAAACAGAACTTCTGTTAAGACAGAAGCTGGCAAAAATCCGCTAAGGCGGGTTGACATCTGAATCTCACTCGAGCGCTCTCGAGTGGGGGGGTCGTTTACTCCAATTCAAACCGACTTGGGTTTCCCGTGTGTCGGACGCCTGGGTGACACAGGTTGTGTTGGCAGGCTACTTCATAGAGTTTCTTTCTCGACCCCCGGACAGTTTTTTTGCCAACCTCGCATTCCGTCAGAGCCGAACTATTTACCTCTCTACTGTGAGAGGTCGATTCCCTTCTGCAGAAGGGTGTGGTGATACCGGTTCCGCAGAGGACCGGGGAAGAGGATTTTTTATTCAACCTCTTGGTAGTCCCCAAAAGGAGGACAAATTTCGCCCTATTCTGGAAAGATTGAATCGGCTTGTCCACACCCGAAAAATTCCGCATGGAGTCGCTTCGCTCCGTTATGGCAGCCCTGTCGCAGAACGACTTTTTGGTCAATCGACATTTGCGACGCTTATTTGCATGTTTCCGTCGGAAGAGCTCACCAGCGCTTCCTTCATTTTTGCCATAGATCAACCATTACCAGGTTGTGGCTCGGCCATTCGGCTTGGCCTTAACGCCCAGAATTTTTACAACGATTCTGGCGCCTAAATCTCATGGCAATTCTTCGAAGACGGGGACTTACGATTCGTTCCTACCTGGACGACCTTTCGATTGTGGCGTCCTCAAAGGAGGAGGGGGTGACGGCTCGCAATCTATCCCTTCAGCCCCTGGAGGATTTCGGGTGACTGGTCAATTGGGGGAAGTCGTCTCTGGAATCGTCGCAGTCAATCCTGTTTTTGGGGATGCATTTCGACACGGTACGGGCGGTGGTGTCCCTACCTCCAGACAAGCAGGCATGTCTTCTCCGACATGTACAGATTATGAAGTCTGCGACAGCAATGTCCCTTCGGAAGGTATGCGCCTTCTGGGTTTGATGGTGGCGTCCATGGAGGCACTTCCGTTTGCCCAATTTCATTCCAGAGCTCTCCAAAAGCTCATTCTGAGTCGTTGGGATCGATCGCAAGTTTCACTGGATTGCAGCGTCACCATCTCTCACAGGGTGCGAGAATCCCTAGGATGGTGGTTACGTCCAGGAGCGTTATCCCTGGGAAAGTCTTTCCTCCCTCCGAAGTGGTCGGTCATAACCACCAATGCCAGCCTGACGGGCTGGGGGGGGTGTCTGGAACGATCTTTGGATCCAGGGAGTATGGTCATCGGAAGAGTCGGTTCTACCGATCAACATCCTGGAATAGAGGGCAATTTTTCTTTGCCTCCAACACTGGACGGTCTCTTTGAGCGGTCTGCCAGTCCGAGTGCGGACAGACGACGCGACGGCGGTCGCGTATATCAACCACCAAGGCGGAACGAGGAGTTCCAGGCTCATGATGGAGGTGTCTCGGATCCTGATATGGGCCGAGACCAGGGTTCCAGCCATCTCTGCGATTCACATTCCAGGAGTCCAGAATACCATGGCGGACTTCCTCAGTCGCGAGAAGATGGATCCCGGAGAATGGAGTCTTCATCCGAAAATTTTTTGCACTGCTGTGCTCCCGTTGGGGAACTCACCAAGTGGACTTGATGGCGTCCAGGTTCAATACCAAACTACCGACCTTCATGTCCAGGTACAAGGACCCGAAGGCTGTGGCGGTAGACGCTCTGGTGGATCTGTGGGACCATTTCGAGCTAGTCTATGTGTTTCCGCCGATATTCTTACTCCCTCTGGTGCTGCGTCGATCAGACTGGAGAGAATTCCGGCTATTTTGATAGCCCCAGATTGGCCAAGGAGGACGTGGTTCTCGACACTAGTGTCGTTTTTGGCGGCGCCGCCATTCCCACTTCCTCTTCACCCGGACCTGTTAACCCAGGGACCCGTTCGTCATCCGGACTTGAAGTCTCTGCGTTTGACGGCGTGGCTCTTGAGACCGAAATATTGACCCTTAGAGGTTTTTCAGCAAAGTCATTGCCACTCTGTGAGCTGCCAGTAGTTCGGCTACTACTAGGATTTATCACAAGACTTGGGAGGTCTTCTTTTCGTGGTGTTCGGGTTCTTCAAGGAACCCGAGGGTTTTTTTTCCATTCCCAATTTGTCTACAGTATGGACTGGACAAAGGTTTGGCAGTGAGCACCCTGAAAGGTCAGGTTTCTACTCTGTCCTTACTGTTTCGGAGGGCTATCGCCTCCCGTAGAGACGTGCGTTCCTTTTTTTCGCGGAGTAACCCGTCAGTTTCCGCCGCGGAAGGCGCCTGTGTCTCCATGGCGGCTCAACCTTGTCTTGGAGGCTATTCAACATGTGCCTTTTGAGGCTATGAGTTCTGCTAGCCTTTCTCTACTTTCTTGGAAGGTTGTCTTCTTAGTGGCGGTAACCTCTTTGAGAAGAGTTTGAGTTGGCGGCTCTTTCCTGCTCGCCTCCTTTCCTGGAGTTTTACTCTGATCGAGTAGTGCTTCGCACACGGGGCGACTTTCTACCTAAGGTGGTGTCGTGTTATGTTACGGTAGCTGAGGAGTGCAGGTAAAAAAGGAAATACACCAGAGCAGTTGGAATCTATGAGATTGCAGTACCCTGACTAACCACCGCAACTAGAGGCAGCCGTGGAGCGTTCCTACGTTGGTCCTAGACGCCTCGTCACAGCCTGAGAAACTAACTACACCTAAAGATAGAAATAGGAAAGCTATCTGCCCCGGAGCAGAACCCCAAAGATAATAGAAAGCCCCCAAACATGTAATGGCGGTTAGACAAGAGGAAATACTGACACAGAAAGAAAATAGTATGAGCAAATGCTGGGGCCCAAACTATCTAAATAGAAAAGGATAGGAAGGGTACTTACTGCAATCTCAGAAAACCCTGAAAAAACACCAACTCTACTAATTTCAAAATCACCTGAGATCACACGACCTCCACCACCTAAACTAGCTCTCTGGTGTAACAAAAACAAAACAGCAGCCACTGAAAAAAAACTGGAAAAAGCAAAAGTACAAAACACAGTGGCTGGACTAAACTGAGAGGGCAAAAGCCCCCGGAGGGGACCCTAAAGGCCCCCACAGAAGTGCAGGACAAAATGCAAAAATATAGCAAAAACACAAAATAAGAAATTGTCTTATCTGATAGCAGGAGATGCAGACACGACACAGCAGGCTACAAGGGAAACTGGAAAGAAGGATTCAGACCAGAACAATTGATCACCGGCAACCCTGATGGGAAAATGACTCCCTTATATAAGACCAATCAGTAACACCTGATTCCCAGTCCTCACAATCCTCACTAGTACCGCTTGTAACCACCAGAGGGAGCCTCTGCTCAGAACTCATCCAAACCCATTCACAACAGTACCCCCCCTTGAGGAGGGGTCACCGAACCCTCATTTGAGCAACCAGGTCGGTCAGGATGAGTTCTATGATACGCACGGATAAGTCTCCTAGCATGGATGTCCGAAGCAAACACCCAAGAATTGTCTTCCTGACCATAACCTCTCCATTTAACCAAATACTGGAGTCTTCGTCTAGAAAAACGAGAATCCAATATTTTCTCAACCACATACTCCAGATTGCCCTCAACCAAAACAGGGTCAGGAGGCACAGCAGCAGGAACCACTGGCTCAACAAACCTCTTCAACAAGGACTTGTGGAACACGTTATGGATCTTAAATGTCCCTGGAAGAAGCAAACGAAAAGAAACAGGATTAATAATCTCCATGATCTTATAAGGTCCAATGAACCTAGGCTTAAATTTAGGAGATGCTACTCTCATAGGAATATTCTTTGAGGACAACCAGACCAAGTCCCCCACTTTAAACCGAGGACCATCAGTCCTATGCCGGTTAGCAAACCGCTGGGCCTTCTCCTGAGAGAGGGACAACCTCTCCACTACCTGGTCCCAAATCTGCTGCATACGCTCAACAACAGAGTCAACACCTGGACAGACAGAAGCCTCCGTCTGTCCTGAAGAAAATCGAGGGTGAAACCCAGAATTACAGAAAAACGGAGACATCAAAGTGGCAGAGCTAGCCCTATTATTAAGAGCAAACTCAGCTAAAGGCAAAAAAGAGACCCAGTCATCCTGATCAGCAGACACAAAGCATCTTAGATAAGTCTCCAATGTCTGGTTTGTTCTCTCAGTTTGACCATTGGTCTGAGGATGAAATGCCGAGGAGAAAGACAATTGAACACCCAGTTTAGAACAAAAAGTCCTCCAAAATCTGGAAACAAACTGGACTCCTCTGTCAGACACAATGTTCTCAGGAATGCCGTGTAAACGAACCACGTGCTGAAGGAACAACGGCACCAATTCAGAGGAGGAAGGCAACTTGGGTAATGGCACAAGATGTATCATTTTGGAAAACCTATCACAAATTACCCAGATGGTGGTCATTCTCTGAGAAACAGGAAGATCGGAAATGAAATCCATAGAGATATGGGTCCATGGTCTCTTGGGCACAGGCAATGGCATCAACAAACCACTAGAGCGAGAGCAAGGCTTGGAGCGAGAGCAAGTCCCGCAGGACTGCACAAATTCCCTGACATCGCGAGACAAGGTAGGCCACCAAAAGGACCGACTAACCAAGTCTCTGGTACCAAAAATTCCGGGATGCCCAGCCAATGCGGAACAATGAATCTCAGACATCACACTCTTTTTCCATTGGTCCGGGACAAACAATTTTCCAACAGGGCAGCGCTCGGGCCTATCCTCCTGACACCCCTCCAGAGCAAGTCTCAAATTGGGCGAGATGGCGGAAAGAACTACACCCTCCTTCAAAATAACAGAGGGATCAGATAGCTCAGGAGAGTCCGCAAGGAAACTCCTCGAGAGGGCATCCGCCTTAACATTCTTAGTGCCAGGAAGAAAGGAAACCACAAAATTAAAACGTGTGAAAAACAAGGCCCACCTGGCCTGTCTAGGATTGAGTCGCTTGGCAGATTCCAGATAGACCAGATTCTTATGGTCCGTAAGGACCACCACCTGATGTTTGGCTCCCTCCAGCCAATGTCTCTACTCTTCAAAAGCCCACTTCATGGCCAATAACTCCCGATTACCCACGTCATAATTACGTTCAGTAGGAGAAAATTTTCGAGAGAAAAAGGCACAAGGGTTACTTTTAGAGGTCTCTGGATCTTTTTGGGACAAAACGGCACCTGCCCCAATTTCAGAGGCATCAACCTCCACCTGAAATGGCAGAGAAACATCAGGCTGCCGTAGAACAGGAGCAGAAGTGAATCTCTGCTTAAGTTCCTGAAATGCAGAGACTGCCTCAGGAGGCCAATTCACCACATCAGAACCCTTTCTGGTCAAATCAGTTAATGGTTTAACAATAACCGAGAAATTACCAATAAATTTACGATAAAAATTGGCAAAACCCAAAAATCTCTGAAGAGCCTTTAATGAAGTAGGTTGGACCCAATCACAGATGGCCTGAACCTTGACCGGGTCCATTTCAATAACAGATGGGGACAAAATGAATCCCAGAAATGAGATCTTCTGTACGCCAAAAAGACACTTTGATCCCTTCACATACAGAGCATTCTCTCTCAAAATCTGGAATACAGTTCGAACATGTTTCACATGAGAGTCCCAGTCATTAGAAAAAATCAAGATATCATCCAAATAAACAATCAGAAACTTGTCCACAAAATCCCTGAAAATGTCATTCATGAAGGACTGGAAGACGGAAGGAGCATTAGTGAGCCCAAAGGGCATCACAAGGTACTCAAAATGCCCTTCAGGGGTGTTAAATGCCGTCTTCCATTCATCCCCGTGCTTAATGCGAATAAGGTTATACGCCCCCTGAGGTCAAGCTTGGTAAACCAAGTAGCGTTTTTCACCCTGGAAAACAGGTCAGAAATCAAGGGTAACGGGTAGGGTTGAGCATTCCGATACTGCAAATATCGGGTATCGGCCGATATTAGCTGTATCGGAATTCCGATTCCGAGTTCCGATATTTTCGTCTTATCGGATACCGGAATCGGGATTGTCACTGTCACTGTCAGTGTCCGTCGGTCGGGTCTGTCAGGAGTCAGCGGCACTTACCTGGCAGAAGATCTCCGGCGGTCACGGCCTGGACTGCTTCATGGCCGCCATCTTCTTTCCCGGCGGTCACATGCAGTTTCTCGCGATAACTGCAGTGACTGCTGGGTAATCCCGGCCGTAAAGCAGTCAGTCCGATGACGTCACCGCCGGGGAAGCAGGTAATCAGCTGTGCTGCGTTGCAATGACAGGCTCTGCCTGTCATTGCGATGTAGCAGAGCTGGATCGTCGTGGGACTATCGTTATGGACTGCGTCGGACAGGTGGTATACTGTTGGTTTGTTTTTTTTCTTTTTTTACAGGAGATCGATGGCGTCGCAGGAATGAGAGAGTAATAAAAGTAATGAAAACTGTGTTGTCTCTTTTATTTCATTAAAAGACTTTTTTCTTGCTGTGTCTTTTTTTTATACATTTAATAACTTTGGGATTAATAATGGATCGGTGTCTTATTGACGCCTCTCCATTATTAACCGGGCTTATTGTCACCGTGCAATCAACGGTGACATTAACCCCTTATTACCCCGCTTGCCACCGCTACAGGGCAAGTGGGAAGAGCCGGGTAAAGTGCCACAATTGGCACATCTTTTGATGCGCCAAATGTGGGGCTGCTGTAGCCTGGTATTATCAGGCTGTTGAGGGCCAAAATCCATGGGCCTTGACAGTCTTTTAATACCAGGCCGCAGCAGTCTGCATTTTACTTGGCTGGTTAACAAAAATAGGGGGGATCCCCACGCCGTTTTTTTTTCGAGGGGATCCCCTATTTTTGTTAACCAGCCAAGCTAAGCAGACTGCTGTGGCCTGGTATTATCAGGCTTGCAAGGTCCATGGATATTGGATCCTTACCAGCCTGAAAAACCAGGCCTCAGCGGTCTGCTTCATCTGGCTGGTTAACAAAAATAGGGGGGACCCCACGCCAATTTTTTTCGAGGGGATCCCCTATTTTTGTTAATCAGCCAAGATATGCAGACTGCTGTGGCCTGGTATTATCATGCTGGCAAGGTCCATGGATCTTGGCTCCTTAACAGCCTGAAAATCCAGGCCTCAGCGGTCTGCTTCATCTGGCTGGTTAACAAAAATAGGGGGGACCCCACGCCATTTTTTTTTCAAAGGGAACCCCTATTTTTGTTAACCAGTTCCCTCTGACGTCACTGATTGTGTCCCTGGCTGACCTGAAGTGAAAGTGGAAAGCAATCAATTAAGCTTTCCACTTCCTCTCCTGTCAGCCAGGAGAGGAACTCATTCATTTGGGGGTTTACTGTGAGGCTGCAGCATTAGCTGCGGTCCCTGCAGTAAACATTAACCCTTTCTGAAGGATTACACCGTGGGACCTGACTGTGCATCGGATTGGTAAGAATAATTTTGCTTTATTATTTTATTTTTATTACAGGAAATGATTTTAGCAGGTAAATAAAATATGGTCAAAAACTGTGTGATTATTTCATTAAACTTCTTTTTTATTAAAGTGTGTGTGTTTGATTTTTCTTTCATACAATAGGATTAATAATTGATAGTTGTCTAATTGACAGCTCTCAATTATTAACCTGGCTTAAAGTGACCTTTCAATTGCAAGGTCATTTTAACCCCTTATTAACCCATTCGCCACCGCTACAGGGCAATGGGAATAGACGGGCAAAGTGCCAGAAAGGGCAAATCTAATTAGAGATTTGCCCTTTCTGGGGTGTCTGGGGGCAGATGTTAAGTAGCCGGGGGGGGCCAAAAAAAATGGTCCCTCTCTGGGCTATTATTATCTGCCCCCACTCACTGGCTTTGTCTGTCTGGTTGCGAAAATAGGGCGGGAGCCCACGCATTTTTTTTCAGCAATTTTACACCTCATATATATATATATATATATACATGTCATTGAATTTGTGACACATATATATATTATATTGTATTCATATTTATATTTGATAGGATTCAATTGTACACCCTAATCATTGACATGGGTATGCATTTCATTAAGCCCAATAAATCAATTGGCCCGCTTATTATTGTGTTGAAAAATGCAGAGAACCCGACATTTTGGCAAATTAGACACTATGGTTAGTACACAAAGTGTATTATACCCAATGTACTTTTACAGGGTTACCTTTTCGCTTATCTAATTTGCACAAACAATTAAATCAGTACTATGTGTGCAAAATTTCACACCTGTAGGGGTTAATTAAAGGTGTAAATTCGTAGCAAAAAAGTCCGTTTTTTTACAACGAATTTACACCTTTATTACCAAGTTAAATTCCCACTTTACAGTAGGTGAAATTTATATGTACACACATAGGGTCCTGAATTTAAATTGATGTATTTTGTCAAAGTTTAATAGCAAAAGGACGATAATAGAAATAGACAATGGTTAATCCCTAATTAGTTACACACCATAGTGTTCCATTTCGATATCGGAAAAGTATCGCTCAACTCTAGTAACGGGTATTGATATTTCACAGTAATATTGTTCAAGAGACGATAATCAATACACGGCCTTAATGAACCATCTTTTTTGGCCACAAAGAAAAAACCGGCACCTAAGGGTGAAGAGGATGGTCTGATATGACCCTTCTCCAATGATTCCTTGATATAAGACCGCATAGCGTCATGTTCAGGTACAGACAAGTTAAAAAGGCGACCTTTAGGGAATTTACTACCTGGCACTAATTCAATAGCGCAGTCATAGCTCCTATGGGGAGGTAAGGATGCAGATTTACTTTCGCTAAACACATCAGAAAAATCAAACAAAAAGTCAGGAACATCCTCAACCTGGGGAGAGGCAGAAAAAACAGGAGTGTTGGTATTAACACATTGGCAGCCCCAACTGGTTACAGACACAGATTTCCAATCCAAAACAGGATTATGAGACTGTAACCAAGGGAAACCCAGCACTATAATGTCATGCAGATTATATAGAACCAAAAATTTGCAGCACTCCTGGTGATCAGGTTCAACCCTCATTATCACCTGAGTAGAAAACTGGGGTTTATTCTCAGCCAAAGGGGTAGAATCGATCCCCAGTAAAGGAATAGACTTCTGTAGGGGTATCAAGGGAAACCCACAACGTTTAGCAAAATCATAATCCATCAGGTTAATAGCTGCTCCAGAATCAACGAAAGCCTGAGCAGAAAATGAGGACAGAGAGCATATCAGAGTGACAGTTAATAAAAACTTAGTCTGAACACTACCCAAGACAACTGAGCGTGCAAAATGTCTTCCCCGCTTAGGGCAGACTGAAATAGCATGAGAGGCATCACCACAGTAGAAACATAACCCATTGCGCTTTCGAAACTCATGACGCTGTGCCCCAGACACCACTCTATCACACTGCATGGGCTCAGCAGCTGGCTCACAAGGCAACACCACTCCACGCATACTTCTCCGCTCACGCAAACGTCTGTCAATTTGAATCGCTAATGACATAGAATCATTGAGACCAGAGGGGACAGGGAATCCCACCATAACATCCTTTACATTATCCGACAGACCCTTCCGGAAAAGGGCCGCCAAAGCGTCGTCATTCCACTTGGTCAGGACTGCCCACCTACGGAATCTCTGACAGTATAACTCAGCGTCATCAAGCCCCTGATTTAATGCCAACAAGGCTTTTTCAGCTTGATCAGTGACATTAGGCTCATCGTACAATAACCCCAAAGCCTGAAAAAATGCATCAACATCACTCAAAACAGGATCCCCAGGTATCAGGGAAAAAGCCCAATCCTGAGGATCGCCGCGCAGGAGAGAGATGATAATTTTAACCTGCTGCGCTGCGTTTCCTGAGGACTTAGATTTTAAGGCAAGAAACAATTTACAATTATTTTTGAAATTCTGAAACTTAGCTCGATCCCCTAAAAACAAATCTGGCATGGGGATCCTAGGTTCCACAACAGGCAACCTAGCAAGATATGCAGCAATACTCTGAACCTCAGTGGCAAGCTGATCCACACGGCCAGACAACTGTGCAAACTCCATTGGGAGAAAAGATCCTCCCCAGCACCCAGAGATACAGAGGGAAAAAAAAAAAAAATGCAACAAACAGAAAAATATCTCTGACAACTTTTCTTCCTTCAAAATATTTTTTCCCTTCTGTGAGTACCATACAATTTTTATGGCCGGTGATACTGTTATGTTACGGTAGCTGAGGAGTGCAGGTAAAAAAGGAAATACACCAGAGCAGTTGGAATCTATGAGATTGCAGTACCCTGACTAACCACCGCAACTAGAGGCAGCCGTGGAGCGTTCCTACGTTGGTCCTAGACGCCTCGTCACAGCCTGAGAAACTAACTACACCTAAAGATAGAAATAGGAAAGCTATCTGCCCCGGAGCAGAACCCCAAAGATAATAGAAAGCCCCCAAACATGTAATGGCGGTTAGACAAGAGGAAATACTGACACAGAAAGAAAATAGTATGAGCAAACGCTGGGGCCCAAACTATCTAAATAGAAAAGGATAGGAAGGGTACTTACTGCAATCTCAGAAAACCCTGAAAAAACACCAACTCTACTAATTTCAAAATCACCTGAGATCACACGACCTCCACCACCTAAACTAGCTCTCTGGTGTAACAAAAACAAAACAGCAGCCACTGAAAAAAAACTGGAAAAAGCAAAAGTACAAAACACAGTGGCTGGACTAAACTGAGAGGGCAAAAGCCCCCGGAGGGGACCCTGAAGGCCCCCACAGAAGTGCAGGACAAAATGCAAAAATATAACAAAAACACAAAATAGAAATTGTCTTATCTGATAGCAGGAGATGCAGACACGACACAGCAGGCTACAAGGGAAACTGGAAAGAAGGATTCAGACCAGAACAATTGATCACCGGCAACCCTGATGGGAAAATGACTCCCTTATATAAGACCAATCAGTAACACCTGATTCCCAGTCCTCACAATCCTCACTAGTACCGCTTGTAACCACCAGAGGGAGCCTCTGCTCAGAACTCATCCCAAACCCATTCACAACAGTGTCGCATTTTCATGTTATCCAGGATATTGTGTTGCCCTCGCTTTGCCCGGGCCCGAGGAAGGCAAAGGAACGGGCCTTGCACACATTGGATTTGGTGCGGGCCTTGAAGTTCTATTTGCCTATTACTCAAGTTTTTTCGGAAGTCAGATTCTCTGTTTGTAATTCCTGCAGGTCGCAGGCGTGGTCATCGAGCTTCAAGGACTCTATAGCTCGTTGGATTCGGTCGGCCATTTTGGAAGCTTGCCGACTTAAAGACAAACCTTGCCCGATTAAGGTTCGAGCTCACTCCACGAGGGCTGTGGCTTCATCGTGGGCCTTTCATCAAGGGGCTTCGGCAGCTCAGCTCTGCCGAGCGGCGACCTGGCGTTATGTCCACACATTTACAAAGTTTTATAAGGTGGACGTTAGTGCTTCCGCTGATGCGGCCTTAGGACGTAGGGTCCTGCAGGCAGCGGTAGTTTAAAGTTCTAGTTAACTTGTATTTGGCGCCTGTTGCGCTTTTATCTAGGTTGTTGGGTTTCTGCCTATTTTGGTTTTGTTTCCCACCCTAATTTTTGAACTGCTTTGGGACGTCCCATCAGTAATGAATACTGTGGCTCTCTTCCTTCCCTCTGCAGCTGAAAGACGGATTTTGGTAAGAACTTACCTGTAAAATCCTTTTCAGCGAAGGAAGGAAGAGAGACATAGCTCCCTCCCATGGCAGAAGTGTGTTGTTGTATTTACAGATGCGGCGTGATCCTTCTCTGATAGCGTTTATCTGGGCTGAGGTCGACGCGCTACGGCTCTGTTCCAGCATTACCAGCTCATCGCAGTGGTCAGGTCCAGTGAGTAGTACCTGGAACTGTGTGATGTTTTGCCAAATGCATGCATAACCTGTACTATTGTGTTTTTTTCTGAAGTCCTTCAGAAGGGGTTATGTTGCTCCGCTGGTGATCTTGCTCTTCTTTAAGCTTGGGTACGACTGAAGAAAGCTGAGTAGGAGGAGCCCGTGCTGGAGGGGCCGGTCAACACTCTTTTTAATCTGAGGTGTCAATCCTATCTGGGCTCCGCCTACCCATCAGTAATGAATACTGTGTCTCTCTTCCTTCCTTCGCTGAAAAGGATTTTACAGGTAAGTTCTTACCAAAATCCGTCTTTGGTCTGCACAAAAGATCATTTCACCAGATGAACGAGCGTTTTGCTCATTCATCAATGATCAGCTGCTTCTTCCATTGAAAGATTATTGAGAAATGATCGTTCTTAAAGGGAACAGGTCATATCTCCAAACTGTATAAACGTGTAGGTATGGTGCAATTCTTCAGCTTTTTTTATTTTTATTATCGATCTAACGCTGCCAAGCCTCAGTACTGAAAGCCCGGCTACTGGGAGGAAATTAACTTTATTCCTACCAGCAGCTTCTGGCTTTCAGTCATTGAAGAGCAGAGTCAGTCACTGCTCAGTGCATAGTGAGCGACGGCTGTAACTAAACCCCGACACTGACCGACAGCCGGCTCTGCACTGATACTAAATGTTCCAGGAGGACGTGGTTACAGCCTCCCCTCACTATATACTAAGCAGTGACTAAAGCTGCATTGGTCGCGCCTCAATGACTGAAAGCCGGAGGCTGACGTGAAGAATTAAGTTAATTTACTCTCTGCAGTGGGGCTTTCATTGCGTCAATCCCACGGTTTTAGAACGATATTAACTTGCAGAATAACCCGATTTCTGCAGGTAAATAGCATTTGGGTACATGACAGGTTCCCTTTAAGAACTATAGTGCTTAAATTGTGATTGGTTGCACAAAGCAGAATGGATCTGTATGAATGTACTCGTATTACATCTAATCCTAACTTAACCTAGGAAATCCGTTACCGCACAAAAAACAATTAATTGTAGCAATGCCCATCTGTGAGAATAACCTGTGAGCAGATGGTAGGTGTCGGCTTAGTTGTCATTAATGCTGTCCTTGCCTTATTCTCTTGGGTTCTTACAAGATGCAAAGATGGGAAGAGAGACTAAATAGCCCTCACTTTCCTAACTTCAAGGCAGCTTTGCAAATCTCATGTTGTATTTTTCTGCATTTACCCGTGAAGCCATGTCACCTTTTGATCAGAGGTTTATGAGGAGCATTGGCTTTACACTTCAGTATTGAGCTCTGCGCCAGGTCTGACACATAAGTGTCACGTGAGCAGCCATTCACAGGCCTCACCCTGTCACACCTATATCACATTGCATTTTATCTGACTGTAGATGTTTGCAGAGATACAAAGCTTTCCAGCATAGTTACCTTAGGTCTATACCGGGCCTGGGCACCAGAAAGTGGCCCCCAGTGCCCACCTCTCCATGGTCTCAGAGAGGCCTTCCTCGTTACACCTTCCTTGTTGGCGATAATCATGTGTCAGGTTGTCATTGTGTAACCCTTCACTGTCTATGTGAAGACTAATTAATGTTTCCTTTTGCTTTTCCTAGTGACATGGTTTACTGCGGAGTATATGACAATGCTCTGGATAATGACAATTATAATGTTGCAAAAGGATTTAATTACCACCAGGGACCAGTAAGGCCACTTGTCATTTTTTTCTCTTAAATCCCTGTCTGTGCTGAACCAGATCTTGACAGTAAGTCTGCTCTGTTTTGTTTTCCAGGAATGGCTCTGGCCCATTGGGTATTTCCTGCGTGCCAAGCTGCACTTCGCCAAGAAGATAGACCAGGAGACGTACCAGAAAACAGTGGTGTTAGTGAAGAATGTACTGTCTCGTCACTACACACATCTGGAGAGGTGAGGACACACTTATAATGGCAGATAGGACACTGTTCACATGCCTCATTCTTTACCCCTGTACCAGGACCATTGTCTTTTCCTCACTCACCCAACCTTCCTAGGTGAAAATGTTCTCCGTGGTCCAACCTGTGGCATGCAGAAAGGAAAATGGGTTAAAAATATACTATGCAGAATCTTTTAAAGTGAATCTATTACTAGGGTTTTTTTGCCAGCATTGTGTACGGGCAGAGACCCTGATTCCTGCAATGTGTCACTTGCTGGGCTGTTTGCTGCAGTTTCAATAAAACAATGTTTTGTCAGCAGGAGATTTTCACTAGCGGACTAGTAAACCTGCTGCTAGGTAGTCCTCTGTATTAATGAGGTCTGTATAACCTTATCCCCACCACTGATTGGCAGCTTCCTGCATATGCACAGTATACAAAAAAAACTGCCAATCAGTGGTGTAGACGGGGTTATACATTGCTGGAATCAGGGTCTCTGTTCGTACCTCATGCTGCTCTCAGATGAGGAGACATATTTCCTTTAAATGATCTTAACTATTTAGATCATGAGGATGACTTCCTAAAGCAGGATTAGTGATTAGTGAAATATCATGCAGGGTGAGCGAAAAACTTAATGCACCACAACGGGAAGAGGGAGGGGAAGCCCAAACACTAGGGAAGAAGGAAGTGGAGACCCGTAGGCAGATCTGACAACTCCCTGACTCTCCTAACGCCCCTAAATAGGTTCCACACCTATTTCCAAGCAGGAGCCTAATTCCTGACCGCCCCTAGGGATAGGCTCTAGAAAGGAGGGGAACGGAGTGAGCGCTAGTCAGTCCCCACTTCAACTAAAGACAGCATGGGTAAACAAACGAGGGAATATACTTAACTTGAGAAGACACAAGAGAGCTCACACCAACAATCCTCCAAGAGAACTCCAATAATACACTAGGCGACTACTAGCAATTCAAACCAGGACAGAGGAAGATAGTGCTATCACCAGCTCCTTTCTTAAGAGACCAAGGGTGTGTCAATCAGTCAATCAGTAGAAGAAGGTGGAGGTCACTGCTAGGTCCTAGAGGGAGAAGTATTTCACTATACAACAGAGATAAAAAGATCAAGAAGGTGTTTGCAGAGCCAAGCGCAATGACCTACAGCCAGATCCAGAATGACGGTCTGTCACACCTGACACATCCGTGACATGAAAGGGGTTGTCCGGTCCAAATCCGTAAGTCAGACGACATGGAGGAGAAGAGGGTAGTTTCCAGCATGACCAACTTGGTAAAAATTCTATTTTATTAATTCAAGTTAAAGTAATTAAAAACTGAACCTAAGCGCCTAGGCCTAGTCACTGTGTGACTGCTGACTTATGAATCCCCCAAGCGCAGACACTGTGCGCTGCGAGGATTCGCCAGTTTCTGAGCCTGGACTGGAGGATATGTATGCGTTATACATATTTCTGGCCAGTAGGTGAGGTCTGGCTCTTCATACACTTGTATGGAGTGAGGTCGTACTCTCTAGTTGGCTGTCTGTGTCAATTTGGCCGGGAGTATATATAACTCATATATACCCTCCGGTCCCGGGTCAGAAACCGGTGAATCCCCGCAGTGCACAGTGCATGCGCTGGGGGAATTCATAACTCTGCAGACACACAGAGTGACTGCAGACTTATCAGTTTGGACCGGACAGCCCCTTTAATTACCACAATGTAAGCTTATGAAACTTGTGGTGCTCAGCTGTTGTTGCCAGCTGAGGTTGTGGTCAAAAGTATTTTCCCCCTGATAAATGTTGCGTTATATATCTTCGAATAAATAGCCAACCATTCAATGTAAGGAGGGGCTGCATCTGCTGGATCTATTACTACTGATGCTTACAAGCTCATAGATGACGATTCCCCAACAGGCATCCTCCTCCATAATGTCTATTTGCACTAATCAAATCTGTGAATAAGGCTGTCACAGTAAAGGTCTCCATACACATTATACAGCCGTGTCTCGCATCTCCTCCATGCACAGGAGTGCTGGGCCCAGCCAAGCGTTCTTGTGTCCTTTATAGGGAAGCAGTCGCTTATCTCCCGCACAACAATGGGATCACTTTTTGAAATTCATCCTTCTTTCCTACAATGTCATCATCAGTCGGGAGTCTCCATACACATTAGATGGATGGCCGATCCTGACAAAATCGTAGGGTGCGGCTGACGCTCATCCAACATGTATGGGGACCTTAGGTTAATTGTAAACTGCATTACTTGTACCGGGAGCAAGTGTGGCTGCCTTCACCTGTACACCTTAGAAAAGTCCTGTATTTGCACAGTGGTATTCTTGCCAGAATTAGGAGTGAATCCTGTAGGATACAGATATTAGTCTGCATAATGGCCAAAGCTGCTTTATAGATCTGCCAGCCTCCTTTCTTGGTGCAGTGCCCGGCAGAGTGTGCGCTCTGGGGTGCGATTTCATTTTGACAGTAATCTGATAGATGAATGGCTGATTGCCATACTGCACGGTGTAGCTCGGATAGGCAGTAATGGGTGTGTTTGTTAAGAAGCTTAATGTAGCAGCCAATAGATTAATGAATGCAAATCTGAGGTACGATACAAGAGCAACATATACAGTATAATAACCTGTGTTCACAAGGCCATTCATCGTGTATTATTGAAGCATGTAATCTCGCTCAGCCACTCACTTCTAGATAACTGTGGTGATACATAAAGTGTCTTCTGCTTTAGTAATGTTACTTGGTTTCTCTTTCCCAGATCTTCCTGGAAAGGTCTTCCAGAACTCACCAACGAGAATGGTCAGTACTGTCCGTTCAGCTGCGAGACACAAGCCTGGTCCATATCTGTAGTGCTTGAGGTGCTACATGACCTGTAGGACGCTCCACTTATGTCAACTATGAAGAAGTAGAGGGATGGAATGGTCACAAGCACTGGAGGACCTATATGTAAGGAACTGACCTCACTGTGATGTGACTTACCGCAGGGAGTAGATATTTGTTGTGTGAAATGCTTGTTTACTTTGCACATAACCCATCGGTCCTGCCATAAGTACATTAGGACCCGATGGTCACCAACTTTAGGAGTTTTCTGTTCATAATGATGTAAATAAAGTCATCAGATTCCTGGCTACAATGGTGCTGCGGCAGAAGATCTCACAATATAGCAGAGCGCTTGGACAGTACATGATAAAGTAAGATTATAATTACTGAACATTACACTGTACGATGGGATCAGATATTAAAAAAATCTCTTAATGTTGAGGAGGCATGAGTAGAAGTGCAGAATACTTTGGGGTCGGATGTATCTATTATAAGTAGGGTAACATCTTATTTACTGTAGTCTGTTACAAAGGAACATTGTCCTTCTGGCCATTTATGTGGTTAGTGTGGACACAGCGTGTGAGATACTGCATGGTGTATACCTTACCTAAGGCTGTAATAATCATATGTGTGTGATCTCCTGTAAATGTGTGCAATAAAGCCTTCACTATTAGTGTTTCTTGTCTCACTTCTCATACAAGCTATCTCCATATGACCAGTATTTATTTTGACTTTTCCATAAATTCTGCTTTATTTAGCCCTATAATATAAAATTCTTGCTGCAGATACACAGTATTATTATTATTATTATTTATTATTATAGTGTAATTTAATCCATGGCGCTTTACATGTGAGGTGGTGGGTATTCATAATAAATACAAGTACAGTAATCTTAGACAATACAAGTTACGACTGGTACAGTAGGAGACAGGACCCTGCCCGTGAGGGCTCACAATCTACAAGGGATGGGTGAGGATACAGTAGGCGAGGGTAGAGCTGGTCGTGCAGCAGTTTGGTGGATCTGTGGTTACTGCAGGTTGTAGGCTTGTCGGAAGAGGTAGGTCTTCAGGTTCTTTTCCAGAGTAGGGGGGATGCGCAGGAGAAATCTTGTATGCAATTGTGGGAAGAGGAGATAAGAGGGGAGTAGAGAAGGAGATCTTGTGAGGATCGGAGGTTGCGTGCAGGTAGGTACCGGGAGACAAGGTCACAGATGTATGTAGGACACAGGTTGTGGATGGCTTTGTATGTTATGATTAGGGTTTTGAACTGGAGTTTTTGTGTAATGGGGAGCCAGTGCAGGGATTGACAGAGGGGAGAGGCCGGGGAATAGCGGGGGGACAGGTGGATTAGTCGGGCAGCAGAGTTTAGAATAGATTGGAGGGGTGCAAGAGTGTTAGAGGGGAGGCCACAGAGCAGGAGGTTGCAATAGTCGAGTTGGGAGATGATGAGGGCATGGACTAGGGTTTTTGCAGATTCTTGGTTGAGGAATGTACGGATACGTGAGATATTTTTGAGTTGAAGTCGGCAGGAGGTGGAGAGGGCTTGGATATGTGGTTTAAAAGAGAGATCAGTGTCAAGGATAACCCCGAGGCAGCGAGCTTGTGAGACTGGAGAGAGTGGGCAGTCATTTACATTAATTGATAGGTCCATTGGAGGGGTTGTGTGAGATGGGGTATGTACCAGTATGTCATGTACCAGTTATACCATTAATCAACAATATGGCAGATGTCATGTACCTGTTTCCAAGCATACCTAATATGATATTTACATAAATAAGTAGATTGAGTGATTACATAAAACATGAATGTATACTGCTCAAAATATTAAAGGAAACACTTAAACAACACAATGTAACTCCAAGTCAATCACACTTCTGTGAAATCAACCTGCCATATAAAGGAGTGGTTCTGCAGGGGGTGACCACAGAACATTTCTCTGTTCTAATCCTTTTGGACAGTTGTTTTAGTCACTTTTGCATTTTTTCATTGCTCTCACCCCTAGAGGTACTGTAGGGGTGTCTACATCACACAGAAGTTGCTCAGGTAGTGCAGCTCATCCAGGATGACACATCAGTGCGAGCTGTGGCAAGAAGGATAGCTGTGTCTGTCAGCATAGTGTCCAGGACATGGAGCAGATACCAGGAGACAAGCCAGTATACCAGGAGACGTGGAGGGGCCGTAGAAAGGAAAAAAAAACAGCAGTAGGACGCTACCTACTCCTTTGTTCAAAGAGGAACAAGAGAAAGAGTGCAAGAGCCTTGCAAAGTGACCTCCAGTAGGCCACTAACATCCATGTCTCTACTCAAACTGCCAGAAACAGACTCCAAAAGGGTGGTATGAGTGCTCGACGTCCACAAGTGGGTGTTGTGCTTACAGCCCAAAACTGTGCTGGGTGATTGGCATTTACCAGAGAACACCAAGATTGGCAGATGTGACATTGGCGCCCTGTGCTCTTCACGGATGAGAGCAGGTTCACACTGAGCACGTGGCATAGTCTGGAGATGCTGTGGAGAACGTTCTGTTGCCTTCAACATCCTCCAGCATGACCGGTTTGGCAGTGGATCAGTAATGGTGTGGGGAGACAATTATTGTAGGGATGCAAATCCTTCCATGTGTTAGCCAGAGGTACCCTGACTGCCATTAGGTACCATAATGAGATCATCAGACCCATTGTGAGACCACATGCAGGTGCACTGGGTTCCTTCTGAAGCATGACAATGCTAGGCCTCATGTGGCTGAAGTGTGTCAGCAGATCCTGCATGATGAAGGCATTGATGCTATGGACTGGCCTGCCTGTTCCTCAGACCTGAATCAGATTGAGCACATTTGGGACATCATGTCTCGTTCCATCCACCAATGCAGAATTGCACCACAGGCTGTCCAGGAGTTGACTGATGGTTTAATCCAAGTCTGGGAGGAGATCCCTCAAGAGAACATCTGCCGCCACATCAGCAGCATGCCCAGGCGTTGAAGGGAGGTCATACAAACACATGGAGGCCACTCACACTACTGAGCAATATTTCCTTGTCTTGTGGCATTTCCACTGAAGTTGGATCAGCCTGTAATTTGATTTTCCACTTTGATTTTGAGTATCATTCCAAATCGAGACCTCCATAGGATAGTAGTTTTGATTTACATTGATCTTTTATTTTATTGTTCTCAACACAATTCCACTATTTAATGAAAAATGATTTGCAACTGGAATATTTCAGTGATATCTAGGATATGGTATTTTAGAGTTCTCTTTATTTTTTTGAGCAGTGTCTGTTATGAGCAGTGTCTGTTATTAGGGGTAGGTTGCACCTTCCTGACCTCCGAGCTCCTGTATGTTTGAAAGGTGCTCGTATACATTGGCATGATTGGACAACCTACACCTAATTTTAGCAAGATTAGCCAAACCTTAATGAGAATGAGCTTTTCTCAATGCTGCCCCGACCGCAGAAGTTGGGGTAAAGAAGGTTCAAGTGTGTTGGATTTCAACATGTGTGTAAGAAGGTGGTGAAGACTAGCTATTGTCAAAAACCCCTCAGCCAGTAGATTTTGTATGTGTATGGGCAGCATAAGGCGGGTGCTTGGTGAAATGTGAAGTTTGCCTATCATTTCAGAATAAGTTTTTGTATGTGTGGTATGTGTGCATGAAGAATAACACTATCTAGACATTTTATGATTTTTATGTGGGATATTCATTAGTTTTCCCCTGTGCAGGTTCTAGCTCCAGTTTTCTATCTCCAATTGGTTTTGAATTAGTAGGTGAGGACTTGCTGCTCAAATGTCTCCCATACACCGTAGAAGAAACGGCGAGGTATTGGTGCTCTACCTGATAAAATGGTACAATACTGAGTGATTTATAGTACCTGATGAAGACTCCTATTCGGAGTGAAAAAACGGTTTGTGTCCATTGTACCATTGTACCATGGACTTCCAAATAATGGTAACTCATAATTTGCTGAGTGTTGTATATTTTTATCGAGTTCCACACCAACACCTTGCCATTTCATCTATCAGTTGTTAATTAACACGCTCCTTCTCTATGTGAGCTCTTTTCTTGGGCTGTTTCCCATCTCAAAAGTGAAAATTCTTATCCCACCACCTTGTATTTTACCACCTGAGCACTAGCTAATCTACATCTCTTCATCCCGTACACATTACACAAACAGAGGGATTCTTCTTATTTTGTAGTACTGTGAAGGAAACATTAGCAGCATAGAAGATATTAATAATTGAGACTGAGCTGTGTGGCTGTGAATCCAACTCTGGAGTGAAATAAATTTGCTAGAAGCTGCAGCACAGTCTGCTTGATCCCTCACTGTGTTGAGTGCTTCTCTTTTTCTCTTCCCCCCTCTTCTCCATATAGATTAATAGGAGCTATAACCTGATACTCTGGTGAGCTGGCAATCCATTTTATATTGTTTTTTTTGTGATTGATCAATGCTGTTATTTATTGATGTTAGAATCTAGTGGGAGAAGAAAACTAAACTGTTCCGTTAAATACATCTTGTGGTTCTTGTTTAATCAGTGTTAGAAGTTGTCAGTTAATGAGATGCTTGTGTTTTGGGTCAGGACTGTAGGCAGAGTCTTATCTTCCTACTCTAAGCCAGAGAAACCAAGGAGAGACCTGTCAACAGGCCACCCCAAAGCACAAACATGTTCCTCATCATAGAGGTTAGTTTTTGTATTTTACCCATATTTGTGATAAACTTATGTTTTAAGGGAATATTTGTTCACTAAAGGTACTATTGACGTGAAATTTTCATTAGATGTCAGTAACAACCCATCCAATCCACAAAGGCAAATAAATAAAACCATATATGTCCATAAATTAAATTATATGTAATAATGAAAAATGACACAAGGAAAAAGTATCAAACACATGAAGCAAGAGAAGTGCAAAAAACCATAGAAATTCATAACACTAACTGAAATCTATCAGCAATTAGAAAGCAATCCTGCCTCTTAGAGAAAAATATCAGCTGCTTCAACTGATGGCCAATAAAAAGGTGTCTCATTACCAAGGTGCCACACAAGAAACATCTCATGATGGGTAAAGCCAGTGGGCTGTCTCAAGACCTTTGCAACCTTAAGACACCTGTTGTGAATGGACTTGAAATGAGTTCTGAGCAGAGGCTCCCTCTGGTGGTTACAAGCGGTACTGGACTGTCCAGTGAAGATTGTGAGGAGTGGGAATCAGGTGTTACTGACTGGTCTTATATAAGGGAGTCGCCTTCCCATCAGAGTTGCCGGTGATCAATTGTTCTGGTCTCAATCCTTGAGTTCTGTTTTCTTTGTAGCCTGCTGTGTCGTGTCTGCATCTCCTGCTAACAGATAAGACATTTTCTTCTTTTTGTTTTTGTGCTTGATTTTTGCATTTTGTCCTGCACTTCTGTGGGGGCCTTCAGGGTCCCCTCCGGGGGCTTTTGCCCTCTCAGTTTAGTTCAGCCACTGATGTTTGTACTTTTGCTTTTTCCAGTTTTTTCAGTGGCTGCTGTTTTGATTTTGTTACACCAGAGAACTAATTTAGGTGGTAGAGGTCGTGTGATCTCAGGTGATTTTGAAATTAGTAGAGTTGGTGCTTTTCAGGGTTTTTTGGGATTGCAGTAAGTGCCCTTCCTATCCTTTTCTATTTAGGTAGTTTGGGCCCCAATGTTTGCTCATACTATTTTCTGTCTGTGTCAGTATTTCATCTTGTCTAACCGCCATTACATGTTTGGGGGCTTCCTATGTTCTTTGGGGATCTGCTCCGGGGCAGATAGCTTTCCTATTTCTATCTTTAGGTGTAGTTAGTTTCTCAGGCTGTGACGAGGCGTCTAGGACCAACGTAGGAACGCTCCACGGCTGCCTCTAGTTGTGGTGGTTAGTCAGGGTACTGCAATCTCATAGATTCCAACTTCTCTGGTGTATTGCCTTTTTTACCTGCACTCCTCAGCTACCGTAACATAACAGACGCCTATCCATTATTAATCTTATAGTATCAAAGGGTTAAAAAAAACACACAAAGTATTTTAATTAAATAAAACAACACAGTTTGCCATCTTTATTGCACGCCCTTGGTCTCCTATAATAAAAAGTAAAAAAATAAAACAACCGTATACTCCCTGTCCGACGCAGTCCAATAAATAACGAGTGTCCCACGAAGATTTCCCCTATAGAACAGTGACATCAGGTGATGTCACTGCTCGATAGGGCCTCCAGTGACACACTGACAGGAGACAATGGCTCCTGCAGTGCATCACTGAGGTTACCGGAGTTCATTCTCTCACTTTCCGGCAATGCTGCTTGGGAATTTTCTCATCCAGCATTGCCAGTGAGAGAATGAACTTAAGTTACCTCACTCTCTCCCGGTGGCGGAGGGATATACACCGCGGAGGATTACCTCCGCTGTCAGTGCATCGTGGAGGCTGTGTATAGCACTGACATCACCTGAGAGATCGTCGTGGGACACTGGTTAATAATTGGACTACGGAAGAAAGGTAAGTATAGGTTGTTTTTTATTTTATTTTTGTTAAAGGAGACGAGGGCTTCGGGGACTACGTGATTGGTAAGTATGTACTCTATGTTATGTGTTGTATGTTATATGTATGTTATATGTACTGTATGTTCTGTTATGTTTTTTTTTTTTTACATTCAACTTGGTTTTCACAGGGACGCCCGCTGTGCGCATTTGCCCGCCGGGCAGCTTCTGTGACATCGCGGGGCGTGACTATTCGCCTCACGTCCCGGTCATGTGATTCAGTCCCGTCCACGTCAATCGTGGGCGGGGCTTGACTCACGGCCGGGACGCGATGCTCTGTCGCATGCAGCACTTGGCGATGCGGTGTGCGCCGATATAGCGGGATGCCTCAAAATAATTTTTGCTCAAAGAGCAAAATGCTTTTTCTATATTAAACTGTGTATCCAATCAACACAGGAATTGTGTGTTGTAAAGTATGGGATCTGACATCTAATACACGGCACCACCCAATATTATAATTTGGTACACACCCACTACTAATGTATTGGTCTGACATACGTAGGGGTGTATTGGTCACTATTCCCAGACATGATGTAGTCTATCAACCAATTGGAGACTCATTTAGAGAATGTGGTTTGATAGGCGGTTCCCTATTGGGGCAGGTCTATTATAAAGTCATGCTACTGTTGGTGTGATACCACCCCCGGAAGAAGGCTGAACGCCGAAACGTGCTTTGGGGCTGGCACCATCACCCACAGGAGGTAAATTACACTATTCCACTCTCTTAATCATCTATACATGATTATCTAGTGTTATGAAAAGAACATACCCGTAGGGGCTTTTTTTCTCTGCCCAGCCATTGTGCTGCACAGGAATTGAATTATTGGGGTTAGGTTTTTGTGCAACCTCTGTTGGTTTCTGTATGGGTAGTGGTACCTCATCAGGGTTTCCCACCTTTTAAAATCTGTCTGTACTTTTGTGTAAACTTTGTTTTTTCGATTCTTAATAAAATTTATACTTTTATAATATTTTGTTTGGGTTCATATGTTTACTATCAGTATCAATCTAATTCATTGAACCTAGTGATGGGTCCAGTATTCAAAGGCATATTGTTGTTTAATAATATCTTATTATGATGCCTCAGGTGACTTCAACACGTCTGTTAAACATTAGCCGGATGATCGGACTTCTTTTGTCCCATCATTGGCTAATGTGTCACTCACTGTCAGTGTAGCAGGCATAGCCGGATGAGACTTTTAGTCCCATCGGACGATGCCTGCATAAACACACACACAGCCCCGGCAGACCCCCCCCACAGCCCCGGCAGACACCCGGATAACCCCGGCAACCCCAGCACAGCCCCGGAGACCCCCGGATAGCCCCGCCAAACTTTTAGTAGCCTATTCAAGGCCAAAAAGACTCCTCTGTGCTTATGGTTATGTTTAACAAAACTCCAATGTGCCTATGCATTTAATGTATACACCAGGAACTTTCCCGCTGAATGCACTAAATGTGAATGCACCCTAATATCTTTGTGCGGAGATTAGATATTATGTTGGTAACATTGAACTTAGTGATAGTCGTGAAATCTCCACTGCTCTTCAAGATAGAGGCATTCTATGAAAGGTTGGTTGGTAAATCCTGCATTAATTAGATAATAGGACTTGGGGATCCTAGTTAATGATAAACTTACCTGAAGCAGCCAGTGCCAGGCAGTGGCTGCCAAGGCCAACAGGATCATGGGGTGCATTAAAAGAGGTCTGGATACACATGATGAGAGCATTATACTGCCTCTGTACAAATCTCTGGTTAGACCGCACATGAAGTACTGTGTACAGTTTTGGGCACCGGTGCTCAGGAAGGATGTAATGGAACTAGAGAGAGTACAAAGGAGGGCAACAAAATTAATAAAGGGGATGGGGAACTACAATACCCAGAGAGATTAGCAAAATTAGGATTATTTAGTCTAGAAAAAAAAACGACTGAGGGGCGATCTAATAACCATGTATAAGTATATAAGGTGACAATACAAATATCTCTCCGAGGATCTGTTTATACCAAGGAAGGTGATGGTCACAAGGGGGTATTCTCTGCGTCTGGAGGAGAGAAGGGTTTTCCACCAACATAGAAGAGGATTCTTTACTGTTAGGGCAGTGAGAATCTGGAATTCCTTCCCTGAGGAGGTGGTGATGGCGAACACAGTCGAGGGGTTCAAGACAGGCCTGGATGTCTTCCTGGAGCGTAACAATATTGTGTCTTACAGTTATTAGGTTCTTCAGAAGGACGTAGATCTGGGGATTTATTCTGAAGGAATATAGGCTGAACTGAATGGACAAATGTCTTTTTTCGGCCTTGATAACTATGTTACTATAACAGGATCTTGAAGGAGATTTCCAACACGCTAAAGAATATGGAAACAACAAAGATGTTTTTCAAATAACAAAATCCGCATATCACCAGCTCTAACCCCTGGTTGTCTAGCGCAGGCCGCTACAGTGGTCTGCACCTTTACCCGAAGAGATAATGTCCGATTCTTTAGTCTGACCGCCGCAGCCAATGAAAGACACGAGGAACAGGGCATCAGCACTTTTGGTCTGTCTGTTTCTGGAATTGCTGCCATTAAACTGTATTTCTTTTCCAATACCTCTTTTAGTGATTGTTTAAGTAATGTTAAAATGGAGAGAACGCAAATAAGATTATTTTGTGTTGATGTAGGAGATATTTACAGCAGTGAGTGCACCGAGTGCTAGTCAGTGGACTGATAAATTACAACATACTGTCCGTCACATAAGAGGAAGTGATTAGCATTTCACCTAGAACTACTTTAGTTACCAGATCTCATATGTTTTCCAACTGGAACATGACCAAATAAAAAGGAACTATGACACAAGGGGTGGCGCAACTCTGGGTACTACTATGTGAAGAAATGTTTGTGTTGGTATGCAACTGTGGTGTCACACTCTCAGATTACACCATACTGCCCACAGATTAGCCAAATTCTTCCTGATCACAGAGCATTTCATCTGCCTGATTTTTCTTAGAATATGCAGGACATACATCTTCATGAGACAGTAATGTAATGCAACTTTTAAAAGAACATATATTTTTCACTTTTCACTGTAAGATACTATGTGATCACCTTCACTTTATAGATCAGACTTAGATTTACAGAAGTTGTATTAGTCTGGAATATGCTGCAAAACTAAGAATTGGGTGGAAAAAAAACTAAAGTTTACTGTGATTTGCTGCTTTTTTAGCAGCTGGTGCAGGCGAAGCAAAAAAAGTCGCCAAAGTTTCATCCAGAAAACTCACATGATTTTGTTCTCATTTTTCATCGGTATGAATTCCTTTTTATACAACAGCAATTCTTAAAAATGTACAAGACCAAGTACAATTTCCTATGTTAGAGAATTCCAATAATATACTAATGTATTTTCATTCTGTGTATTGTTGATAAGTGGACACAACAGACTGCACACAAAACCAATATTAACCTATGTGAAAGGGAAATGGGTGCTTTTCCAAATGGGAAATAAATCGTAACATGAGCTAATCTGGTCCTATTTTTGCTATGCAATTTGAAAATTTTCCCATATTTTTTTTTTACTAGATGAACTTAGCCTTATCTTTACTTGCTGCATATAAGTGGCAAATATTGGTGATTTTTATGTGTCTCACTTACAGATCAGGAGTTGTGGCTTGGGCCTGCCAAAGAGTGAGCAAGCTTTCGAGAAGGAAACAGTTGGGATCTGAAGCTTTTTTGAGTTCCGCGGTTGTGCGGATGTTGTAGGATATTGTAGAAGGTAACAGCCCTTGGTGGTTGAGTGGCTCTTCATTCAGCGATGGTGATGCAGGCATACACAGGAGACTGTTCATTAGGAGGCAATGAGCCTGGTGGTATAGGTTCTCCCATAAGGCAACAGCCAGACTTAACCAGAAGTAGATAGTTGGTTGTTACAGCAATGGACGGCTGATACATGCAACACTCGACACAGCCTGGTTTTCAGCAGCTTTCCCTCTCACATCTCCCTTTGGGGTCATCTTTTGATTTTCACAATGTGGCACAATTAACACCCAATCATGCAGCACAGCTTGCCTGAATAACTATAACTTCAATTCCAACCTCCCAATCATTAGTACAGTATCCACTGATGCCCCAGAGTCTCCATCAGCTGCCATTTCCACATTGATATCCATCACACAAACCACTTACCGTACTTGACATTTACCCTTGTCCTGGTCGCTGGAAACCATCTGGTTTGCCTTCAATCTTAGTTTGTCGATGGCCTCTTTTACATCGGTCCTTTCCCCATTACTGCAGCTGGGGACTTATTTAAAGTAATAGTGTGTTTTCCCAAATTATTAACTTGTGTAATTTCTCGATGTATCTCACATACTGTCACACATCCGTCGCATTTCAATTGTAATAGTCACATAACGAATGTCATAATATAAATTAAATATGTAATACAGTGCTTACCTGAAGTCTTAGACATAATACGATCTATGAGCAATACGACAATACATTGCTGGCTTACCGATGTAGAAAACGTCAACTGGACACTAATATGATTGAAAATTGTTTTTACCCCTCCCTTAAATTTTATCCCTCCTTGGATGATTATTTAGTAGCATCAATAATATGTTTGCTTCATCATGCAAAGTTTTATACATCTTTTTTTCTCTTCAATTTACCACCCAAATTGTATAAAATGAAAAAAAAAAACAATGCAATGATTTAGAAATCCCTTATAGATGTATTTTATTCACTGCAGAACATAGGACACAGATCAGATGGTGAACATTGAACATTTTTCCATTCATTTGTAAAAATTAACCCAATTAGAAATTGATGGCAGCAAAGTATTAAAAATAAGTTGAGACAGTAATGGCCGGAGCAGAGCCTCCCTCCCCTCAAGAAAGAGGCGTGGGCGGAGGCCGGCATGACGGGGGTTTGGAGGGGTTTAAAATGAGGGAGGAACATTTAAATGAGAGGGGGTGGTGGGGGGTTTATAAGGCAGAGATGGGGCGGTTCCAGGGTCAGTTCCTGTCTTGCCCCATCAGTAGTACACCTTACCATGTCGGTGAATGCGGCGATCGAACGCCTCAGGTCTGCGGCCTCGTCGCAGCCGCCTGGTTGGCTGGAGGCGCAAGTGGCGATTCTTGTTCAGGGAGCGGCTGGTCCGTCGTCTGGGGCAGCGCAACGGGAGAGGCGTCCAAGAAGGGTGAGGCCTCCTGAACGACTTTTGCCGGATCAGGCTCCTCGGGCCTCGCGTCGGCGCAGGAGCCCCTCAAGGGCCCCTCCAGGCCGGGCGCTGCGCGGAGCTCGCTCTAGCAGGCCTCGGCCTGGGAGGAATCCAACAGGCCGGCGAGGCCCTGCGGCGGTAACCTCTCCTCCGGCGCGTGCAAGTCAGGGGGCGGAGTCGTTACGCGCCGGGCGTCAAGCGAGAGCTGCGTCATCGGGAGGTTGCAGTGGCGAGCGATCTGCTGTGCGGCCTGCTTCAGATAGCAGCGCGGGTGCGTCGGCGTTGGAGCCTCCAAGCGCCGGGCGTCGTGGGAGAGCTGCGTCCTCGGGAGGTCGCAGTGGCGAAGTACTTGCTGTGCGGCCTGCTTCTGATCGCATCGCGGGTGCGTCGGCGTTAGAGCCGTTACGCGCCGGGCGTCGTGGGAGAATTGCGTCTTCGGGAGGTCGCAGTGGCGAGGGACTTGCTGTGCGGCCTGCCTCAGGCAGCATCGGAGATGCGTCGTCGTTGGAGCCGCTAAGTGCTGGGCGTTTTTTGAGAGCGGCGTCCGCGGGGGGTCGCAGTTGTGATCGGTTTGCATTGTGACCTGCCTCAGATAGCTACGCAGGTGCGTTGTCGGATGGCTTAGCAGATCAGCAATTGTCCCCCCTTGGTAGCGGCGGGGTTCCAGGTTCGTCGGGGGGTTGCAGCGGCAGTGTTTCTGCACTGCGGCCTGCCTCTGTGGACGGCTCCAGAGTTTCGGCGGCCGTGGCATCGGTCGGCACTACTGGACAGCAGATTTTACCCCCCATAGTCGTGGGTTTCCTGAGGGATCGGGGGGCCGTTGCTATGGGGTGAACGTGGGGCGGCCTGCCTTCGCTACTGCTTCTGAATTATCGTCGGGTGCTACTGCGACCCAGTCGTCACTGTTATATCAGGATCAGCGGGCTGGATCCCCAATGGGGTTTAGGCCTTTCTCTCCTGGAAGTCACGAAGGGGTTTCGGGACGTCAGGATCAAAACAGCGGAGTCGTGGTGTCAGATCAAGGCAGTGGGGATACATCTTTGGAGCCAGGCTATCCGGCTGGAGGGCTCACAGCACCCTCGCAGCCCGGTGAGTATAATTCTATGTCAGGTGTCAGTCATTCATTTGTGTCTTCTTCACCGTTTGGGGTGGTTCGGTCGGGAGTTGGTAATAGTGTTGGGGGTGCCGAGGTAGCCGGGGTTACGGACATGCTGGTCGATGTGCGGAATTTGCTGTCACGTTTAGAGAAGGGTTTGGGTTCTCCGTCTCCGGTGACGGCGTGGGTTGGGTCGCAGGTTGGGGGGCTGGTGGTTGCGAGCAGATTGGAACAGGAAGGGCATAGTGACGAACCTGTGTCTGTATCGGTGCAGACAGAGAAGGAAAAAGAATGTCGGGTGCGCTTGGATGATAGGGCTCACGGGGAGGTGTATGTTTGTTTTGAGGGCCCATTGGGGGCGCATTTGAAGAAGGAGGTAAAGGAGCGTATTTGGAAGGATGAGTATGTTGAAATATTCTCTTTGTTGCCTTTGGAGAAGTTTAATTTGGACAAAAGTAAAAAAGAGGATAGTAAGAAGGAGGAGGAGGAGAAACGGAGGTGGCGATTAATTCCTCAGACGTTTGTGAATTGGCAACAAGCTTTTGCCATTTTGGCAAGTGTTATCGGGGAAAAAGCTCCGGACAACTGTTCGGCTTTGTTTTGTTATTTCGATGCTATCGGGGAGGCATATAGGGTGTATAGGGGGCAGGCTTGGCTGCGGTATGACGAGCAGTTTAGGCAAAGGAAGGCTGTGTGTCCAGCTATTCATTGGGATCAGAAGGACATTGGTCTGTGGATGCGAGTCATAGCACAGAATAAGTTTGGGCATTCCTTTCTCGGGGGAACTGGGGGCGCCGGCCAGAGTGGAAATACCGCTGGGGCAGCGGGAGGAAGTGGTCAAGGGCAATCAAGTGGAAACAAATTTGGGGTATGCTGGCAGTTTAATGACGGCCAGTGTAAGTTTGGGGTGGGGTGTAAAGTTAAACATGTCTGCTCCCATTGCAACGGCGCCTCTCATGGAGCGGCTAAGTGTTTTAAAAAAGGGAAGCAAAAATCTAGGGGTGGTAATTCCCAAGGGAGAGACTCGGGAGAGACTCCGGTGAGTCTGGAAAGGATGGTCCCTTATCTAAATAGATACGGCGACAGGGAGAAGGCGGCGTTGTTGTTTAATGGTTTTAAGGATGGTTTTGTCATCCCACATCCTCCGTTTGTTATCCCGCGGGTACTTAGGAATTTGCGTTCGGCTTTATTGCATAAGGAGGTGGTGGGGGAAAAATTGGCAAAAGAAGTTTCATTGGGTCGTATGGCGGGCCCTTTCTCGTCTCACCTTTTTCGGATTTAGTGGTTTCCCCGTTGGGAGTTGTTCCAAAGAAGGAGCCGAACAAGTTTCGGCTTATTCAGCATCTTTCTTACTCACGGGGGAGGTCGGTGAACGATGGCATCGATCCGGAAATTTGTTCGGTGGTTTATTCCTCTTTTGACGAGGCTGCGCGGTGGGTGAGGAAGTGCGGTCGAGGGGCCCTTATGGCTAAGACCGACATTGAATCTGCTTTTAGACTTTTGCCGGTTCATCCTGATAGTTTGAAGCTGTTGGGTTGTTTTTGGGAGGGGGGTTTCTTTGTCGACAGGTGTTTGCCGATGGGCTGTTCTTTATCATGCGCTTTTTTGAGGCTTTTAGTTCCTTTTTGGAATGGGTGGTGCGCGAGGTGTCCGGTTGTGAATCAGTTATTCATTACTTGGATGATTTCCTGTGTGTGGGCCCGGCAAATTCTTTACGCTGTTATGGGATTTTGAAAACTGTTGAGTGGGTGGCTGAGCAATTTGGGGTTCCTTTGGCGCCAGGTAAGACTGAGGGCCCTTCGTCTTGTTTGTGTTTTCTGGGGATAGTCATTGACACGGTGGCATGGGAGTTCAGATTGCCCGAAGAAAAGTTGTTGGCTTTGCGGGCGGACGTGGGTAGAGCGCGCCGTTTGAAGAAGTTGTCGTTGCGGGATTTGCAGTTGTTGCTAGGGAAGTTGAATTTCGCATGTCGAGTGATGCCGATGGGGCGAGTTTTTTCACGTAGGCTGGCTAGCGCTACGGCAGGTATTAAAGCCCCTCATCACTTCATACGGTTGTCGGGGGAGCTAAAGGGGGACTTGGCTGTTTGGGATTCTTTTTTAGAGGGGTATAATGGACGCTCATTGGTCATGGCTGAGGTTGTTGGGAATGATGTGTTGGAGTTGTTTACGGATGCGGCCGACGGGGTTGGTTTTGGAGCCTATTTCAGGGCACAGTGGTGTGCGTCTCGCTGGCCTGCGGAGTGGGTGTCTGAGGGCTTGATTCGCAACATAACATTGTTGGAAATTTTTCCGATTCTTGTGGCAGTGCATTTATGGGGGAAGGAGTTTCGGGATCGCAGGGTGCGGTTCAATTGTGACAACATGGGAGTCCTCTCCGCCCGTCGTGCGAGTTTTGCAACGATTGGTCTTGTTATGTTTGGCATTGAATGCGCACGTGACGGCGACGCACGTTCCGGGTGTGAAGAATGATATAGCTGATTCTCTTTCTCGTTTACAGTGGGATCGTTTTCGCTCATTGGCCCCGGAAGCGGAGTGCGAAGGTCTAGCCTGTCCGGAGGAGTTGTGGAAGGTGGTTTACGGTCTTCAGAGTCATTGATTAAGGCGTCGTTGGCTCCAAAAACTTTGGCGGCTTATCAGGCAGTGTGGTGTAACTGGGAAGAGTTTTTAATGTCAATTACAGTCGTGGGGGATGGGGTGGATCAACAAAGGGCCTTGTTGGCTTGGTTGGGGCAGGGAGCGAGGGAAGGATGGTCTTGTGCTAAAGTATAGCGGGTTTTAGCAGCATTATCTTTTGGTTTTCGTTTGCGGGGGTTTAGGGATGTGTCGAAGACCTTCTTGGTGCAGCAGGCGGCAAAGGGTTTTCGTCAAATTAAAGGGCTGGGTGATACGAGGCGCCCGGTATCCTTTGCTCTGTTAGAGCAGTTGGGTTTTATTTTGGATACTACGTGTTCTTCTCCTTTTGAAGTTTTGTTATTCCGCTTGGCTTTTTCGTTGGCATTTTTTGGGGCTTTGCGGGTGGGTGAGCTGGTTTCGGGTAATAAACAGGCGGTAGGCGGTTTGTTGGCTAAAGACGTGCTATTAACGGCAGGTGGAGTTGAGTTTTGGCTGCGTAGATCCAAGACAGATCAAGAGGGGAGGGGCCGTCGGGTAGTGTTGGGCAGTGTACCGGGGTATTCGATGTGTCCGGTGTTATGCTTGCAGCGTTTTTGGGAGTTGGGCCCCAGATTGGGGGGCTCATTGTTGTGCCATGCTGATGGCGGTAGCCTGTCTAGGTATCAGTTCAACGCCATTTTCAAGAGGTCCATTCGAGCGTTAGGTCTGGATGATTCTCGTTTTGGGACTCATTCTTTCCGTATTGGGGCGGCAACTGAGGCGGCAGGTAGGGGTTTGGGTGCGGCATCAATACAACGTATTGGGCGTTGGAAGTCTAATCGATTTAGGAGTTATATTAGGCCTTGACTCTCGTGGTGGGGCAGTTGGTTTGTGCTGAAGGCCGACATGGGACGATTGGAGTTGTTTTTAAGGGTGTTCTTTTTGGTATGTTTAGTATTGTTTTCTCGTTTCAGGTGCCCCTCCCCTGCTGATTTGGATTTTTGGTCACTCCTTCGTCCACTGGGGAGCGTTGAGAGCTGATATCAGGACAGATGGTCGGCAGCTGGGATTTTCCCGGTCTATGGTGTTGGTGCGATGGCTCGGTTTTCGAGGAATGCAGTGGAGGAGGGTGTTGCCCGAAATTCATGTGTGCGCTCGCTTGGACCGTGCTCCTGATGTTTTGGTACTCCATGTAGGGGGGAATGATCTCGCGGTGCGCCCTTTTCGGGAATTAGTAAGAGACATTAAGCAGGATTGCTTGCGGTTATGGGTTTTATATCCGGGGGTCATTTTGGTTTGGTCTGAAATTGTGCCACGGAGACGTTGGCGGAACATGAGGTCCCTGGCTAAAATTAATAAGGCCAGGATAAAGGTAAACAGGGCTGTGTCTTCTTTCATGGCTCGAAATGGTAATGTGTCGGTGCGGCATTTTGATTTGGAGAAGGGTGAGGGGGATTTTTCGTTGGCTGATGGGGTTCATCTGAACGCTGTTGGTTCGGATATTTGGGCATTGGGTATTCAGGAAGGTATTGAAAGGGCCATAGCTTTGCGGTTTTAGGGGGTCTCGGGCCATTGAGGTTTTCAATGGGCCCTCGTTGTGGCGGCTCAAGGGGGTGGGGAGAGAGTCCTTGAAGTTGTTGGATATTGGTTTGGGGGGGACTCTGTTTAGGGTCTCCCTGTCTGAAGTTACGTGGTGGTGATCTGGTGAAAGGTGGAAGGGGAGTTCACACGGAGTGGGCGGATCCCCAGGTGGTTGGGTGAACAGCACACCTCAATTGCTGGTGCTCCTGAGCCTGTGGGGTAACGGCTGGGAGTAAGAGGTGGGGTGTTGTTCACAGGATATTGGTTTAATTCACCATGATCTTTGTAGCTTCAAGGACTCCTCCCTGATGTTGTATGGTAATATATATATATAGTGTTATATATATATTGTTATTTATTGTTAATATTGTTTGTATTTAAATAAAGGCTGCTGTGGCCATACATATTCCAAAGAATTACTGTAACTCGTTATTGGGGTGTGGATATCGGGGGTATCCTGACATGGTAAAAGGGGCTCAGTGTGAGAGTCCTGGTTTCCGTACGAGTAAACAGCTCGACTATACCAACGTCAAGGGCCATGTCTACCTTTATGTAGTATCTCCTCTTCCTTTTACAACAGTCTGTAAACATATGGGAAGTGACGTGACCAATTTTTGTAATTTTGGGAGAGGAATGTTGTCCCACTCTTGTGTGATGTAGGATTCTAGCTGCTCAGTTCTGGGTCTTTGCTGGATTTTTCGTTTTATAATGCGCCAAATATTTTCTATTGGTGAAAGTTGTGTACCGATGGTGAGCAATTCATTACCCGAATGCTTCTTCTGTAAAGCCACTCTGTTGTGATGGATGTAGTATGTAGTTTAGCATTGTTTTGGATAAGCATACAAGACCTTCCCTGGAATAGTTGCTGTTTGGATGGAGCATATGTTGTTCTGAAGCCTCTATATAATGCTCAGCATTGATCGTGCCTTTCATCATGGTGTAAGCGGCCCATGTCATAGGCATTAATACAGCCCCACACCATCAGAGATACAGGATTCTGAACAGTGTGCTGATAACAAGCTGGATAGTCCTCCTCTTCTTAAATCCATCGGACATAGTGCCCTTGGTTTCCATAAAGAATTTGAAATTTGGCTTCTGACCACAGAACAGTTTTCCATTTTGCCTCGTTTTAAATAAGTTTTGGCCAGAGGAGAAGCTAGCTTTTCTGGATTGTGTTGATACAATATATGGCTTCTTCTTTGCATGATAGATCTCTACCTTGCATTTGTGGATTGCATGGCAATCTGTGTTCACAGACAATGATTTGTGGGAGTATTCCTCAACCCATGCAGTGATTTGCACATCTGAATCATGCCTGGTCTTTAATGCAGTGCTTCCTGAGGTCACATAGATCACGAGCATATGGATACGGATTTCTCCAGAATCTGGATATTTTGATGATAAATATGTACCATGTAGGCTATTCAATGCAATTTTAAGTTGAGGAACATTTTTTTTAAATTGCTCCACAATTTGTAGAAGTAGTTGTTCACAGGTGGGTGAACCTCTGACCATCTTCGCATCTGAGAGGCTCTGCCTCTCTAACATGCTTTGTTTATACATAGTCATGCGACTTAGCCCTTTGTTAACCCTGTCCCAGCTTTTTTGAGACATTCTGCTGCCATCAATTTTGTCTCTAAAAATGAAGACATGTCTGTTTTTTATCTAATTTGCAGATCTAACAACACTAAGGAGCTTTAGGGTGGGACTATATTTAACTATAGAATATTAATATTTTCTTCTCTATAGTAAGGTGGGTCCAGACAGGCATATTTCATGGTCCATGTATGGACTTCAATGCCCATTCTGACCACGTGTGTCCTAAAATCAGTGTCTATGAGATTGAAAGTCAGGAGGCACACGTTCGATCTGCGCATTGTAGTCGGGACACAAACCATGAAATACTTCCTTTTGAATCCAGCCTAAACCATAGTGGTTTCTTCTTCCTTTTTCATTTGCTAATTTGTATAACTAAAATTACCATCACATTATAGAACAGTTTACTCCTTGAAGACACAAAAGTAAGCTATACGCATGTTTTTATTGTCTATTTCGGTCAGTAAAGAAAAAAATAATTATTAATGCCAGAAATGGAGTGCTACATCCATCACTATAATACATCTACTGTCTGTAACATTTAGTGTTGGTTAAAATGAAATTTTGCATAAAAAAACCCACGTCTGATGCCGCTTAACTATAAGCAAGGGTTAAAAATAAAGATGGAAATGTTCTAATTTTCTTACTCTATAGCAGAGAGACACTTAAATGTACATAATAAAAAGTTTCCATCAAGGGATTTCATCACAAAGAGTCTTTGTTGAGGTGTTGGGTGTGATCTGTGAATCTGCAGATACATTACCTGTGTATGAATTGGCTAAAGGAAGTTCATTAGCAAAGAATGAAGAACTAGGAGTTTTCATTGTTTCCCGTAGAACACAACATCTATGTATATTACATTTCACTAGAAGAGAGAAAACTAGGATATGTACTCTGAAGAATGTCAGGAAAGAACAAGTGCTGCAGAAGTCTTAGCAGGACAAAGGGCAAACAAGCCTAGTCAAGTGCCGGCTGTCATAAAAATCGCCCTGATCCTAAGGGTTTCTGCATCCTGACACGAAACCTGTACCATTGCTTTACTAAGAAGAACACTAACATTTGGTGATTCACTTGGACTGGAGAATATAAAGCAAGCACTTCTACCACCTGTTGGATCCACTTCTGGCTCTCTAGATCAAAATGCATAACTAGAAGGAAAAAAATGGCACTCACCGTCCCTTAAAATGCCCCTGTAGTCAAAAAAGGTTAAAACACTGTAGCGCCGACGTCCCTGCCCTCTGCCAGGCAGGGACGCTGTTCCCCTGCGACAGCGTCCTCTGCCAGGCAGGGACGTCGCCCCCCTTACCCGCGCTCAGCGTCCTCCTTCCGTCCTGCTGGGGCCGCGCGCTCCTTCCCTGCTTCTGGACTTAGGGCGCGCGCCCGCGCGCTCCCCCGCTCTTAAAGGGGCCGCGCGCATCTTTCAAAAAGGTCCCCGGCCAATGCCGGAGGACTCCACCCTATATAAAGTACTTCCTCCTTAATGGAGGTGCCCGAGCAATGTTGTTATTGCACTGTTCACTACTCTGCTTTAGCCCTCAGGGTCCGTTACCAGTTACCTGCCTGTTTCCTGCCAGTTTGCTGTCTGCTACCTGTCCGCAAGCCTGCCTGGAGGTTCGGCCGTCACATGCGGTGACCATCGGCAATTCCAGAGACTCTCGCCTGCTCACTTGGGGGCGCTCATCTGCCATCTGCCTGCAAGCCTACCTGGAGGTTCGGCCATCACCTGTGGTGTCCATCGGCTATTCCAGAGACTCTCGCCTGCTCACTTGGGGCGCTCATCTGCCATCTGCCTGCAAGCCTACCTGGAGGTTCGGCCATCACCTGCGGTGTCCATCGGCTATTCCAGAGACTCTCGCCTGCTCACTTGGGGGCGCTCATCTGTCATCTGCCTGCTAGCCTACCGGGAGGCTCCACCATCTCAGGTCGTATATACCTGTCCATTCAGAGACTGCCCCGGCCCCTTGCCTGCCTGTTTATCCAGAGACTGCCCCGGTCACTTGCCGTGACTACCCGCCTGTTTATCCAGAGACTGCCCCGGTCACTTGCCGTGACTACCTGCCTGTCTACCCAGAGACTGCCCCGGTCACTTGCCGTGACTACCCGCCTGTTTACCCAGAGACTGCCCCGGTCACTTGCCGTGACTACCCGCCTGTTTATCCAGAGACTGCCCCGGTCACTTGCCGTGACTACCCGCCTGTCTATCCAGAGACTGCCCCGGTCACTTGCCGTGATCTCCCACCTGTCTGTCCAGAGACTGCCCCCGTCACTTGCAGTGACTTCCTGTCCGTCTCCCCGGGCGCCACCCGCTCCTTTACAAGGAAAGCCTCCTTGTATAATAAAGCTCAGAGGTTCCGCCTCCCAGACCCGTTACAGTTTGCTCGGGCCATGGAACCCGGTGCACCCAAACTCCCTCGCTCTCTGACCTGTGTCATGAACTGTCTCGTCAAAGGTCTCAACAGGAGTCCATCCTGGGTCACCTGCGGAACGTTAATTCCCGCCTGGACACCCTGACTACTTCACCAGCAACCACCGCGGGCGCCATGACTCACAATCCGGCAGTTCCGCTGCTTACCAATTCCGTGGTTTCCGTTCCTGGACCTCGACTTTCTGCTCCTCCTAGGTTTGGAGGCGACCCTGCTCTGGCTCGGGGTTTCATTAACCAGTGCACCCTGCATTTTGAACTCCTGGCACACCAGTTTAACTCCGACCGGGCCAAAATTGCCTTCATCATGTCCCATCTCACCGGAGAGGCCCTGGCCTGGCTAAATCCTCTTTGGGAGAGAGAAGATCCTCTGGTGTCTGACCTGTCTGCTTTTCTCTCAGCCTTCCGGAAGGTATTCGACGAACCCGGACGGAAGACCTCCTCTGCATCATCTCTGCTGCGTCTCCGTCAGGGAAGTCTCACCGTGGGTCAATATGCCATACGGTTCCGTACCCTTGCCTCGGAGCTGGCTTGGGATAATGATGCTCTGATATCTGTCTTCTGGGAGGGTCTGTCCGGCCGTATTAAAGATGAACTTGCCGGTCGGGACATTCCAACCTCTCTCGATGACCTAATAACTCTGGCCAATCGAATTGATCTACGGTTCCAGGAGCGCGCCAAAAAGGTCACCCGTGAGAGAAGGTTTCCTCGTCTAGCTCCTTCTTTTCAGAGACCTGTAACTCCTTCCGTTTCTCCTCAGGTACACTCTTCTGAGCCTATGCAAGTCGACCAGACCAAATGGTCAAAGCCCGTCAGGACTTACGCCGTGCCGAGGGGAGTTGCTTCTACTGTGGCAGTAAGGAGCACCGGATCCGTACCTGTCTGGAGAGGTCGGGAAACGCCTGTGTCTAGGTTCGCTCGGAGAGGTCCACCTAGACAAGAATAAATCCTCTTCATCTCTGCTGCTGTCAGTCTCAATTCTCCTCGGGGAGAACCGTTATTTCGAACTAGCCCAACTTGATTCTGGAGCAGCCGGGAATCTTGTTTCACAGGCTCTAGTAGAAAAATATTGCATTCCTACCAAACCTCTGGTTGAACCAGTATCTGTTGCTGCTGTGGATGGGGGTCTCCTACCACGTCCCATCCAACTTATCACTGAAGCCATAACCCTGCAGGTGGGAATGTTGCATTCTGAGAGCATCTCGTTTCATGTTCTGCCTGGACTCTCTCACGCTTTCTTACTAGGTCTGCCTTGGCTCCAAAAGCATGCACCCGTGCTCGACTGGCAGACTGGAGAGATCCTTCGCTGGGGACAGGACTGTCATAAAACATGTTTGGTTCCTGTTCATCCTGTCCGTCCTTCTCCTACACCAACTAATCTACCAGGGCTCCCGATTCCATATTGGTCATTCGCTGATGTCTTTGATAAAAAGGAAGCAGAGACATTACCCCCTCACAGACCGTATGATTGCCCGATCGACTTACTACCGGTACTATGCCTCCCCGTGGGCGTATTTACCCATTGTCCGCTGCTGAGACCAGGTCGATGTCCGAATATATCGAGGAGAATTTGGCCAAGGGATTCATCCGGAAATCCACCTCCCCAGCGGGAGCAGGTTTCTTCTTCGTAAAAAAGAAAGACGGCTCTCTTCTTCCCTGTATTGACTACAGAGGCCTAAATTTGATCACGGTGAAGAATAAGTACCCTCTTCCGCTCATTCCAGAATTGTTTGATCGTCTGAGGGGGGCTAGAATCTTCACCAAACTGGATCTTCGTGGGGCATATAACCTAGTCCGTATCCGTCGGGGAGATGAATGGAAGACGGCATTCAACACCCGGGATGGCCACTACGAGTATTTGGTGATGCCCTTTGGTCTCTGTAAAGCTCCTGCAGTCTTTCAGGAGTTGGTCAATGACATCTTCCGGGACCTTCTCTACTCCTGCGTTGTGGTGTACCTAGACGACATCTTGGTCTTCTCTCCGGATCTCCAGTCTCACCGGAGGGATGTTCGTCAGGTTCTGCTCAGGCTCAGGCAGAATCACCTCTTCGCCAAATATGAGAAGTGTCTCTTTGAGCAGACCTCGCTTCCGTTTTTGGGCTACATCATTTCTCAGACAGGCCTACGAATGGATCCGGAGAAACTGTCTGCCATCGAGAAATGGCCCCGACCGGAGGGGTTGAAGGCCATTCAGCGGTTCCTGGGATTCGCCAATTATTACCGCCTTTTCATACCGCACTTCTCTTCCCGGACTGCTCCAATCTCCGCGCTCACCCGCAAGGATGCTAACCCCAAACAGTGGACGCCCGAAGCAGAGGAGGCCTTTCTTTCTCTAAAACAGGCCTTCTCTTCTGCTCCAGTGCTGCATCGCCCGGACGGCAACAAGCAGTTCTTCCTGGAAGTGGACGCTTCCTCTTCTGGAGCCGGAGCGGTACTTACTCAAAAATCTTCATCCGGGAGGATGGTATCTTGCGGCTTCTTCTCCAAACTCTTCTCCTCTTCTGAGCGCAATTACTCCATAGGAGACCGAGAGTTATTGGCCATCAAGCTGGCATTGGAGGAGTGGCGTTACCTACTCGAGGGGGCTCTTCATCCGGTAATCATTTACACTGACCACAAAAATCTGGCTTATCTCCAGCATGCCCAGAGACTTAACCCTCGCCAAGCCCGGTGGTCCTTGTTTTTTGCCCGCTTTGACTTTCTCTTACATTTTCGCCCGGCCGACAAGAACATCAAGGCGGACGCCTTGTCCCGGTCCTCCTGGTGTCGGATCTCGAGGAGGAACCTAAACATATCATCGATCCCGCCAGAGTGATGCAGGTGGCTCCCGTGAGTCTAAATCGTCTCCCTCCTGGTAAGACGTTCGTATCGGTACCTGATCGGGAGAGGATCCTCCACTGGGGTCATTCGTCTAAACTAGCTGGCCACGCTGGTCAGAAAAAGACCCTCCAGCTCATTACTCGGCATTACTGGTGGCCTACCCTGCACAAGGATGTAATAGACTTTGTTTCTGCCTGTGTCTCCTGTGCCCGCAACAAAGTTCCGAGACACTTACCTGCCGGCCGTCTTCTTCCGCTTCCTGTACCCGCTGCCCCCTGGCAGCATATAGCCATGGACTTCATAACAGATCTGCCCGTCTCGGCCGGTTGTACGGTCATTTGGGTGGTTGTTGATCGATTTTCCAAGATGGCTCACTTCATTCCTCTGCCAGGGCTTCCGTCTGCACCCGAGTTGGCCAAAGACTTTATCCGCCACATCTTCCGTCTTCATGGTCTGCCTCGTCACATTGTGTCGGATCGTGGGGTACAGTTCACCTCACGTTTCTGGAGAGCCACTTGTAAGTTGCTAGACGTCACCTTGGATTTCTCCTCCGCTTACCACCCGCAGTCCAATGGACAAGTCGAGCGAATCAATCAGAATCTGACCAGTTATCTCCGGCACTTCGTTAATGCCCACCATTCTGACTGGGTGGATCTCCTGCCTTGGGCCGAATTCTCTTACAACAATCACGAGAGCGAATCTTCCTCCAAATCTCCGTTTTTTGTAGTCTTCGGTCAACACCCTCGGATCCCTGTTCCTGTCTCCATCTCTGTGGACAATCCAGCTGCGGAATCTCTGGTTAACGAATTTTCCTCCATATGGGAGAGTACCCGGTCCGCACTCATTCTGTCATCCGAGCGCATGAAGAAACATGCTGACAAAAAACGTCTGGATCCTCCTCAATTCCGCCTGGGGATAAGGTCTGGCTCTCGTCCAAGTATGTCCGGCTCAAGATTCCTTCCTACAAGTTAGGTCCTCGGTTCATCGGTCCTTTTGAGATCATCAGTCAGATCAACCCGGTGTCCTATAAATTGAAACTCCCGGCCAATTTGCGGATTCCCAACTCCTTCCATGTATCTCTCCTCAAACCGGTGGTACTTAACTCTTTTGTCAAATCGACAGGTACACCTCCTGCTCCAGTGTCTGCTGAAGATGAATTTGAGGTAGAGAACATTCTGGCCACCAAAAGGGTAGGAGGAAAGACCTATTTTCTGGTGGATTGGAAGGGGTTTGGTCCTGAGGAGAGAACGTGGGAGCCTCGGGAGAACATCCATGCCCCTCTCATCCTAGCTAAATTTCTTTCTGGCCTAAAGAAGGGGGGGCCTAGAGGGGGGTACTGTAGCGCCGACGTCTCTGCCCTCTGCCAGGCAGGGACGCTGTTCCCCTGCGACAGCGTCCTCTGCCAGGCAGGGACGTCGCCCCCCTTACCCGCGCTCAGCGTCCTCCTTCCGTCCTGCTGGGGCCGCGCGCTCCTTCCCTGCTTCTGGACTTAGGGCACGCGCCCGCACGCTCCCCCGCTCTTAAAGGGGCCGCGCGCATCTTTCAAAAAGGTCCCCGGCCAATGCCGGAGGACTCCACCCTATATAAAGTACTTCCTCCTTAATGGAGGTGCCCGAGCAATGTTGTTATTGCACTGTTCACTACTCTGCTTTAGCCCTCAGGTCCGTTACCAGTTACCTGCCTGTTTCCTGCCAGTTTGCTGTCTGCTACCTGTCCGCAAGCCTGCCTGGAGGTTCGGCCGTCACATGCGGTGACCATCGGCAATTCCAGAGACTCTCGCCTGCTCACTTGGGGGCGCTCATCTGCCATCTGCCTGCAAGCCTACCTGGAGGTTTGGCCATCACCTGTGGTGTCCATCGGCTATTCCAGAGACTCTCGCCTGCTCACTTGGGGGCGCTCATCTGCCATCTGCCTGCAAGCCTACCTGGAGGTTCGGCCATCACCTGCGGTGTCCATCGGCTATTCCAGAGACTCTCGCCTGCTCACTTGGGGGCGCTCATCTGTCATCTGCCTGCTAGCCTACCGGGAGGCTCCACCATCTCAGGTCGTATATACCTGTCCATTCAGAGACTGCCCCGGCCCCTTGCCTGCCTGTTTATCCAGAGACTGCCCCGGTCACTTGCCGTGACTACCCGCCTGTTTATCCAGAGACTGCCCCGGTCACTTGCCGTGACTACCTGCCTGTCTACCCAGAGACTGCCCCGGTCACTTGCCGAATATGCCTTGGATTTCAGGAGATGGGCCCTTGATACCACCTGGGACAGTTCCGCCAAAAAATCTATTTTTCGAAAGGGGTTGTCTCCACTAATTAAGGATGAACTTGCTCGTGCCGACCCTCCCACTACGTTAGGTGACTTTATTAACTACTGCATCCGTATTGATGCTCGCCTGACTGAACGCAGGCAAGAGAGATGGTTCGAAAGCAATTGCACTAACCTTTTCCTACCTTCCTCCCCAGCTAAGGAACCTTTGAGTAGGATCACACGGGAACCTGAACCTGAACCCATGCAGGTAGACTCTTTACAAAGACGGGTTAGTGATGCACGCAAGGAACATCGTTTTAAGGAAAATCTATGTTTCTATTGTGGTAAGTCAGGCACTTCATTATAAACTGCCCCAGCCGTTCTCGTAAGACTACTGCAGCACTCATTCACTGTGAGTGTTGCGAGAGGAGATCTGTCAGGTCCGAGCCTCAGGCTCCAGAGAGATCTGCAGCAACAGATCTTGATTTCTCGGACTTAAACTCCATTACTTCTGAGGACGATGACTGTGTAAACGCTGCAATTTTTCAAGTTTCCTCAGCGGTGTCCCAGCTGAGTTGTAGGAAAAACAATTCTCATTGCTTCCTTTCCATCAAACTCTGGGTTAACTCAGTCTGGGTGTCTAGCTCTGCTATGATCGACTCAGGGGCAAGTGGGAATTTTATGGATGTCTCCTTTGCTCTGAAACAGGGGATACGTTCAGTGAAGAAGGCTACTCCAGTACAGATGGAAACTGTGGATGGCTCCCTGCTGACCTCTGGACCAGTGGATCAGGAAACGGAGCCTTTGAGGGTCCTTATGGGTAAAGATCATCAAGAGAAACTGTCCTTTATGCTTATCTCTTCTCCCCACTTTCCCATTATTCTAGGGCTACCATGGCTGCAGGCTCAGAGCCCTACCATTAACTGGGAGACCAAGGAATTACACTTTCCAGAGAAACAGATGAGTCCAGAAGTTTCAGCTTGCTCTGTTCCTAAAGGAACCATGTCAGTCCCTGAACTACCAGCTGTATACCAGGACTATGTGGATTTATGTGACAAGAAGAACGCTGACCAGCTTCCCCCTCACCGTCCATATGATTGTCCAATTGAATTATTGCCTGGAGCAGAGATACCTTTTGGTAAGATCTACCCCCTGGCGGGGCCTGAGCTAAAGGCTTTAAAGGATTACATAGACGAAAATCTAGCCAAGGGCTTTATACGCCCCTCTTCATCTCCTGCAGGTGCACCCATCTTCTTTGTGAAGAAGAAAGATGGATCTCTGAGACCCTGCGTAGACTATAGGGAACTCAATAAGGTTACTATTAGAAACCGTTATCCATTGCCTTTAATCCCTGAGTTATTGGAGAGAGTGCGGCATGCCAAAATTTTCTCTAAATTGGATCTCCGTGGGGCCTATAACTTGGTCCGTATTAGACCTGGGGATGAATGGAAGACTGCATTCAGGTCACGCTATGGACATTTTGAATATCTAGTTATGCCTTTTGGTCTGAGTACCGCCCCAGCCACTTTCCAACAATTGGTGAATGACATCTTCAGGGATCTCCTAGATACATTTGTGGTGATTTATTTGGATGATATTCTAATTTTTTCTAACTCCACAGAGGAACATCATGGACATGTGAGAATGGTCTTGGAACGTCTAAGACAAAACCATCTTTACATCAAACTTGAAAAGTGTGAATTCCATAGGACCGAAATTCAATTTCTGGGGTATGTACTGTCTACACAAGGAATTAGTATGGATGGAAGTAAGACCCAAGCCATCAAGGATTGGCCAAGTCCTAGAAATGTGAAGGAGGTGCAGCGCTTCATCGGGTTTGCCAATTTCTATAGACGTTTATTAGGAATTTCTCTGAGGTAGTGTCACCTATCACCCAACTTACCCGGAAAGAGTCTAGGTTCTCCTGGACTCCCCAAGCCCAGGAAGCATTTTCTCGTCTAAAAGATAAATTTACCACCGCACCTATCTTGGTACATCCCAACCCCGAACTTGCCTTCATAATAGAGGTGGATGCTTCAAATTGTGCCGTTGGAGCTATACTCTCTCAGAGAACAGGTGAGAAGAATGTCTTGCATCCCTGTGCCTTCTTTTCCCAGCAGTTGTCTTCGGCTGAGAGGAACTACGATGTGGGCAATAGAGAGTTGTTGGCCATTATTGCCGCCTTCAAAGAATGGAGACACCTTCTTCAGGGAGCTGCACAGCAAATAGTCGTCCTGACAGACCATCGTAACCTTGAATTTATCAGGTCGGCTAAGTGCCTGACTCCTCGCCAGGCTCGCTGGAATCTTTTCTTAAACCAATTTAATTTTGTCATTTCTTATAGACCAGGATCGCGCAATGGAAAGGCTGATGCACTCTTTAGGATTCATTCAGCAGAGACCCGTCCACTTGCTCCTCCTAAGACTATTCTTCCTGACTCTAGATTCCTGGGAGTGATTCATAATCAAGACCTACTTAAGGACATCAAGGAAGCATACCATGCGGATTCCTTGTTGGCACAACCCCCAAGGGACGTAAGTCTTGTCTTTAAGAATGGTGTGTGGATTCTGGGACAACGTCTGTATATTCCTGAAACAGTCAGATTGAGAGTATTGCAACTCATTCACGATTCCAAGATAGCTGGGCATAGAGGAATTCTAAAGACACAGGAATTTCTTTCTCGTTTCTTTTGGTGGCCCACTTGCAGGAAGGATGTTTTAAACTATGTCACTTCATGTGAAGTCTGTGCAAGATGCAAAACACCTCGCTCCTCACCAACTGGTCTGTTACAACCTCTTCCCACCCCGTCCCGCCCGTGGGGATCCATTTCTATGGACTTCATTGTGGAGTTACCAACCTCTCAAGGGAAAAACACCATTCTAGTGGTGGTTGATCGTTTAACAAAGGCAGCTCATTTTATTCCTTGTGTCAGCTTACCCACTGCAAAACAGACATCAGATTTGATGATTAAAGATGTGTTTCGCTTACATGGAGTACCGGATGAGGTTATTTCGGATCGAGGGGTGCAATTCACTTCAAGGTTTTGGCAAAATTTCTGTGCAGCATTGGACATTAAAGTAAACCTTTCTTCTGCTTTTCATCCCCAGACTAATGGACAGACCGAACGAACCAATCAAACTCTGGAGCAGTATCTCCGCTGCTTTATCTGCCACCTACAGGATGATTGGGTGGATCTACTTCCATTGGCTGAGTTCTCTTATAACAACTCTCAGAGCGCCTCCACTAAGCAGTCTCCTTTTTACTCCAATCTAGGTTATCATCCTAACATTCTTCCACGATTTCCCATAGAAACGCCTTTACCAGCAGTGGCCGAAAGAATCACGTCTTTACAGAAGAATATGGATCTTCTAAAGGAGAATCTGGAATTGGCTCAGGAAAGGTACAAGAAAGCAGCAGATAAATTTCGTAAACCTGCACCAGTTTTCAAGGTAGGAGACCTGGTCTGGCTGTCACAATCTTAAGTTAAGGATTCCATCGTCTAAGTTGGGACATAAGTACATTGGACCCTATAAAATCAGTAAAATTATAAGTGCCGTTGCTTGTCGTCTTCAACTGCCTAGAACTATGAGAATCCACCCTGTCTTTCATGTATCCCTACTAAAGGCTGCAACACCCAATACGTTTCCTGGACGTTCTTCTCCTTGCCCTGACCCAGTGCTAGTCGATGGTCAGGAAGAATTTGTGGTGGAAAGAATTCTAGATTCCAGGTTATACAGGAATCAGTTACAATATTTGATTAAATGGCAGGGCTACCCAGTGGAGGACAACTCATGGGAACCAGTCAATAACGTTAATGCTCCTCGTTTGCTCCGCCAGTTTCATCAGAGGTACCCAGACAAGCCTGGTCTGAGGCCATCCGGAGGTTGTCCCTAAGGGGGGAGTAATGTAAGGTTCTTTGTACATGTTCTTGAAACTCAGTTTTACGTCAGCCATTTTGCTTTCTGTCTTGCTGCAGCTATCTTGCCCTCAGTCAATATGGAGTTTTCAGCTTTCATGTTCCCGCCCTGATTCTCTCCCTCTTGCTTCTTAAGCAGCCACAGCTGAGCAATCAGTGCTTCAGAATCTAGCCTGCAGTGAACCTGTGACCTGACTCCTGGAAGCCTTGGACTATGTACTCCAGCTATTCCTACTGAGGAACTCTGAACACTTGTGGACTCTGGAACCCTGCTCTTTGAAAGATCCACGTTTGCATGGACGGTAACAGAGAAGAAGATCCTGAACCTGTTGTGGAGAGTGATTGCTGAGCTTAAGTTACTCTGGCCTGCTGTGTCTCCTGCTTCTGTATCTGCAAACTGTGTGACTATTTTTGCCACTTGTATGAAGTAATACAAGACCTTCTATATCAAACCTGTGTCTCATGTATTTTCATCGCACCCAAGCACAAGACGCTATATGAACTGTACTACATACATTACACTGCCCCGGTCACTTGCCGTGACTACCCGCCTGTCTATCCAGAGACTGCCCCGGTCACTTGCCGTGATCTCCCACCTGTCTGTCCAGAGACTGCCCCCCGTCACTTGCAGTGACTTCCTGTCCGTCTCCCCGGGCGCCACCCGCTCCTTTACAAGGAAAGCCTCCTTGTATAATAAAGCTCAGAGGTTCCGCCTCCCAGACCCGTTACAAACATAGTGGCAGCATTAATGGAACTCGGTGTGGACGACGGCCGTTTCGCACTACTCTTCAATGAGTCTTGTATCAACAGGACCCAGTGAATTGCAGTGTAGCATCAAACGGCTGTCGTTCACACTGAGTTCCACTGCCACTATGTTTTAACCTTTTTTTTTCTAAAATAAAAGGACATTCTAAGGGGCAGTGAGTGACACTTTTTTCCTGCTCTCAAATTATTCATTTTACCTATTTTTGAGTGGCACCCGAGATTCCTGTTGATTGCAAGTTTTCTCCCTCTGAGAATAGCTGGAAAACGAGGCAAGCACATGGTGCCGTATATCTTCACCTGAATCCTCTAGATCTAGATCAAAAACTGCGTCATTTCCAGTCTAAGGATATGTGCACACAGTGTCTTTTTCAGGCAGATTCTGCTTCCAAAACCTACTGTAAAAGTGCTCAAAAGTCTAAACATATGCTTCTCTATGTAAAAATGACTTCCTGATCATATGTTCTGGCTTTTGAGCATCTCATAGCCACTTCTGGTTTTGAAAGATGCCAAGTGGTTAAAAGAAGTGAGCAGAGCATTCTTCATGCTTTTTCTGCTCTGAAGCTGCTCCATACTACCAATACTAGTCAAAGGGAAAGCTTAAAAGACGTCCATGTGTCTTTTTGAGCGTTTTGCCTGTGTTTTTGCTTGAAAAACCACTAATGGTTTCTACATTGTTAAACGGAGTTATAACAACGTTCGGAAAATGTGGGCAAAAAGACACCACAAAAATGTTGGAAAAACGATTTAAAAAAAATGTCTGCAGTTCAAATATAAAAAATAGCACTTAGGAAATAACCAAAAAATGCTAAAAAAAAAGATGCTTCACGAAAAAAAGATTTTATTAAAGTTTTTTTTTTTGTGCCTACCTGAAAAAGACGTCATGTGTACATTTTCATTAGTTTCTTGACCTTGAAAAAGGCGCCGGTTTAGCGATGAAATGCTTTGGTACTGGTAAAAACATTTCATCTTTTTTAAGTGTATGGTTCCACAATCAGGAAATGCTGCGGATTGGATGCTGCGTACAGCAGCCAGATGTTACAGCATAGTGGATGGGATTTAAAGAAATCCCATGTCCACTATGCGTTCAAAGACGCAGTCGGCAGACCTGCGTAACCGGACATGTGGCGCGTCCTTACAGACCGCAGCATGTCTGTTTATGATGCGGAGACACGCAGTCCCCGCAGCGTAAATTTCCCATTAACTATTATTAGACGCGGTAAAACGCATTATCGTATTCGTCACATGCGTATTAACTGCGGAAACGCAGCTTAGTACGCATATGTACTAATTTACATATATCTTGTGTCACATCCGGAACTATATGACATTTGAAGAAGTGGATGAAAGCAGAGAGAGGTCAGTAATCTGATAGGTCAGAAATGTATGTAAAATGATAACTCAGAAATACGTGCACTGTATTTCTCACGGTCAGCTAACCGTGAGAACTTGCCAAGTGACCGGAGATAACCCTGTCCCTGGCTGTCACGTGCATGGTAGCTCTCGTGATAATCTGACCTTGAGAACTACAGTGCAGTAACCGCCGGGGAACTTGTTATCTCTTCCGGTCATCAGCTCCGCTGTATCTGGATGGTGGTATCATGCCACTGTTCAGCCAAAGGCATCCAGATGTAGCAGAGCTGGAATTGACGTGGGACAGTATGGATATCTTCTCGGCGAACAGGTATGGAATACTGTTGTTTTTTTATTTTATTTCTCTTACAGGAGATCGAGGGCTTCGCATGGAATAGGCGTTCAGTAATTATGGTTCAATTAAGAATATTAAAAGACTTTATTCTGGTTGTGTCTTTATTTTCCATTTAACTATAGGATTAGTAATGGATAGGTGTCTTATAGACACATCTCCATTACTAAGCTGTGGGCTTGATGTCACCGGTCAATACACAGGTGACATCAACCCCACAAATATGAACTCCACTTGCCACTGCTACAGGGCAAGTGGGAAGAGCCAGGTAAAGTGCCACAGTTGGCGCATCTTTGGATGCGCCAATTGTGGGGCTGCTGCGGGCTGCTATTTTTAGGCTGGTGAGGGCCAAAATCCATAGGCCTTACCAGCCTGAGAATGCCAGGCCGCAACAGTCTGCTTATTCCTTGGCTGGTTAACAAAAATAGGGGACCCCACTCAATTTATTTTGGAGGGGATCTCCCTATTCTTGCTAACCATCCGAGGTAAGCAGACTGCTGGGGCCTGGTATTATCAGGCTGGTAAAGTTCATGGATATTGGATCCTTATCAGCCTAAAATATCAGTTTCAGTAGTCTGCTTCACTCTGGCTGGTTAACAAAAATAGGTGGACCCCACACAATTTTTTTTGGAGGGGATCCCACTATTTTTGCTAACCATCCAAGGTAAGCAGACTGCTGCGGCCTGGTATTATCAGGCTGGTAAGGTTCATGGATATTGGATCCTTACCAGCCTAAAATACCAGTCCCAGGAGTCTGCTTCACTCTGGCTGGTTAACAAAAATAGTGGGACCCTCACGCCTTTTTTTTTTGAGAGGATCCCACTATTTTTGCTAACCATCAAAGGTAAGCAGACTGCTGCGGCCTGGTATTATCAGGCTGGTAAGGTTCATGGATATTGGATCCTTATCAGCCTAAAATACCAGTCCCAGTAGTCTGCTTCACTCTGGCTGGTTAAGAAAAATAGGGGGATCCCAAGCAGTTTTTTTTGGAGGGGATCTCCCTATTCTCGCTAACAATCCAAGGCAAGCAGACTGCTGTCGCCTGGTATTACCAGACTGGTAAGGTTCATGGATATTGGATCCATACCAGCTTAAAATACCAGTCTCAGTAGTCTGCTTCACTCTGTCTGGTTAACAAAAATAAGGGGGACCCCATTTGGGGGTATTAACCTATTTAGAATTTAAAAAAAAAAATTACAACACCCCTTTGCTTTTTTTTCCAGATATGTTGAAACTAAAATTTCATTTGAATTCTTTTTTCTAAGGTTTGCATCATTAATTCAAAATAACATTCATACCCTGTTATTTTGGGGGGGGGGGGATGATTATGGTGAAGCAAACCTCAAAACATAAAAGAAAGGAAAAATACACTGGCATTTTTATTCATCTCTGTTAAGTTCCAACTTTCTATAGCCTGATCTGGCTTCATTTACAGTTCACAGTGTTTTTTTTATGTCAGTTATTCACTCCATGTTTTGAAAGGGTATCATACATAAAGGAGTGAATAAAAGAAACAGATAAGACACATTATGTATATCATCACTACATTAATCTAATTATTAACTGAATTGTAATGACTCCACATAGTTCTTTACCACAAGTAATTTTTTGTGTTCTAAGTATGTACCTGACACTTAGCAATGTTGTATTACATTACATTGTATTATATTACACATACTTTCGTGTAATGCGTTTTCAAGCGATTGTATCACATATCCCTAAAGTCTATTTAAAAACACATGACAGTAAGTGCAATGCGTTCATTTCTAGAACATAAAAAACACCTGCGCTTCCAATAATCGTTGTTTGAACTATAAGGCACCCACTGTGATTGCCAGGATAAAGTGCATAAACCAAAAAAAACACCTGCAGAGAATGTATTTGTTTGTTGTTCATATAAATTCATGGCTATAATTGACCCAGAAATACAGATGTGAAGAGGCAAAAACTTACTTCAGTCTGATGGGTGTACAGAGGTTACTGTAGGATACACTTGGTTGAATGCAGAGTGCGCTTCACAAGGTGCCCGCTGTCAGTAGTTGCACAGTTCAGCTGGAGGTGGAGATGCCGGGAAGCGCCCAGGGAGCGTCCTCCCTGGGTAGTGGGGGAAACCTGTTGCTGCCGTGCGGCTAGGTGAATGAGCGGCGGCGTTCTCTGGCCGAGAGACGCAGCAGTGGGATAGTGTTGAGTGCGGGTGGCAGGGTTTGATGCAGGTGACGTCACCGGAGGACCTTCTTCGTCAGGGAAGGTCCGAGTACCTTAGAAACGCGTCGGAAAGTTTGACCCCTTTGAGCGCCTGTCCTCCGGTGACATCACCTGCATCAAACCCCGCCCCCTGCACTCAATGCTATCCCATGGCTGCGTCTCCCGGCTGGGGCACGCCGCCGGTCATTCACCTAGCCGCACTGCAGCAACAGAGGTTTCCCCCACCGCCCAGGGAGGACACTCCACCTCCAGCTGAACCGTGCAACTACTGACAGCGGGCACCTTGTGAAGCGCACTCTGCATTCAGCCAAGTGTATCCTACAGTAACCTCTGTACACCCATCAGACTCAAGTAAGTTTTTGCCTCTTCACATCTGTATTTCTGGCTCAATTATAACCGTGATTTTATATGAACAACACACAAATACATTCTCTGCAGGTGGTTTTTTTGGTTTATGCACCTTATCCTGGCAATCACAGTGGGTGCCTTATAGTTCAAACAACGATTATTGGAAGCGCAGGTGCTTTTAATGTTCTAGTAATTTCTATTCTCATCAGTCAGTAACAGCACAGAAGCTGACCAAACACCAGCAGCTTCCACCACCCCCTTTTTTACAGGAGCCCCAGTGTACAGTATTATCTACTATATACAATGCGTTCATTTATTGTTGACAGGAAAAAGATCCAAAAAGCTTTATGAGCCAAAGAAAGGATGGCATCAGACGAGAGGATGAGCATTAATGTGCAACGATTGATATTGCTGGTAATGTAACTTCATGGCAATATAGTTGATGTTTTAAAAAAATTACATTTTTCAAAACATATTTTTAAACTTTTACTATTTCTATGCTAATTTTTTAAATAAATACAAATTTTATTTGTCATTATAAACAATGAAATAACAGTTGAATTTTGATCACTGTAGGTTCATAACAGACCGATCTTATGGGATCAAACATTGATGATTATTACAACAGAGTGAAACGGGATGTTGCCTGGGACAAAGTAGTGGAAAAATTATACCCCGATAGTCCTGGAATGGTCCCAGAATGAAAAAGGGAAATAAGTAAGTAAATTGTGATGCATACACAAAGTAAAACATTAAAATGAAAACAAATTAACATTTTTTTTATTCTAACATTTTAGTGAAAGATGTGAGAACAAAGTAGAGATCAGTGAGGGATCGTTTTAAAAAAAATGTACAAGACCAGGAACGAAGTGGGTCTTCTCCCAAAGCCAAAAAGTGTCCATATTATGAGGATCTCCAATTTCTGTTAAACACATGCGAACTGCGAATGTAAGTTTGTTAAACAATTATCTTTTACATCCCTTTTTTTTTCGATTCGTGTAGGCAATAAAATAAAATGTAAAAATTCTAAAGGCACATTGATGCAGAAATATTTTTTGGAATTCAAAATCTGAAACTAAACATGTCAATTACATGAGAGAGTGAAAAACATCATCTGATATTTACATTTTTTTTGGTGTGTAATGTATCTTCCCCTTTTTAAAAAAAAAATATTCTTGATCAGGTTTTTATTGAAAGTACTATCAAAAATGTTTGTCCCATTGTCTGTTTAATGTCAACATACTGATGTTTAATTTTTTTTATTTGTGAAGAACACAGGGAAACATTCCAGCACCGGAGTGTCATGTCGAAGACAGCCAAGAATAGGGGTCATTGTCAGAAGACGCCAATGCAATACTTACATCTTGCGAAGACACGCAAGATCCTGCATCTACTGTCAGGAAACCCCCAAAATGGACAGTTCAACAAATGTCCTGGCACAATCACAAGATAGACAGGACAGCAATGTGAGGCTTGTTACTCGCAGGCAACAAGTTTGCAGGCGTCAACAACACAATGACAATTTTAGTCAAAATGCGGAAGCCACTGCAGTTACTCAACAGGCTATGCGATTCTTAACTCGCATGGAGTCAAATGATAACTGGGACTATTTTGAGCCTTATATTGCAGATGGTTTTTGCAAAGTCCCAGCTGTAAACCAGTGGTCATGTGCCTCTGTGGTTTGTAGTTTGTTGGCTAAGTTCCAAAAGTACAGACATGCAATCAATGAATGTGAAATTGCCAATGCAATAGAAGAAATAGCACAAAGACAACTTAACTCCAAAATCACCACAAGCCAACTGTCATGTATAGTGTACAGTTCCTATAGCGTCTTGTGCTTGGGTGCGAGGAAAACACAGGAGACATAGGTTGAGATGAAATGACTTGTATTACTTCATACAAGCATGCTGAAAAGTTCACACAGTTTGCAGGAACAGCGACAGGAGACACAGCAGGCCAGAGTAACTTCAAGCACTACAATAAATCTCCAAAGCAGGTTCAGGATCTCTTCTCTGTACCGTAATTCCTCTGCAAACATGGATTCACCAAACAGCAGGTTTCCAGAGTCCAAAAGTGTTCCAAGGTTCCTCAGTAGGGAATAGCTGGAGTACAAGTCCAAGGCTTCCAGGAGTCAGGTCACAGACTGACTGAGGCTTGATTCAGGAGCACTGATTGTTCAGCTGAGGCTGCTTAAGAAGCAAGAGGGAAGAATCAGGGTGGGAACATGAAAACTGGAAACTCCATATTAACTGAGGGCAAGAGCTGCAGAAAGACAGAAAGCAAAATGGCCGACGGAAAACTGAGTTTCAAGGAACATGTCAACAGAGACAAAGAACCTTACATTACTCCCCCCTTAGGGACAACCTCCGGATGACCTCAGACCAGGCTTGTCAGGGTACCTCTGATGAAACTGGCGGAGCAGGCGAGGAGCATTTACATTATTGACTGGTTCCCATGAGTTGTCCTCCACTGGGTAGCCCTGCCATTTAATCAAATATTGCAACTGATTTCTGTACAACCTGGAATCTAGAATCCTTTCCACCATAAATTCTTCCTGACCATCGACCAGCACTGGGTCAGGGCAAGGAGAAGAACGTCCAGGAAACGTATTGGTGTTGCAGCTTTTAGTAGGGATACATGAAAGACAGGGTGGATTCTCATAGTTCTGGGCAGTTGAAGACGACAAGCAACAGCACTTATAATCTTATTGATCTTATAAGGTCCAATGTACTTATGTCCCAATTTAGACGATGGAATCTTTAATTTAAGATTTCTGGTTGACAGCCAGACCAAATCTCCTACCTTGAAAGCTGGTGCAGGTTTACGAAATTTATCTGCTGCTTTCTTCTACCTTTCCTGAGCCAATTCTAGATTTTCCTTTAGAAGATCCATATTCTTTTGTAAAGAAGTGATTCTTTCAGCCACTGCCGGCAAGGGCGTATCTATGGGAAATCGAGGAAGAATGTTAGGATGATAACCTAGATTGGAGTAAAAAGGAGACTGCTTAGTGGAGGCGCTCTGAGAGTTGTTATAAGAGAACTCAGCCAGTGGAAGTAGATCCACCCAATCATCCTGTAGGTGGCAGATAAAACAGCGGAGATACTGCTCCAGGGTCTGATTGGTTCGTTCTGTCTGTCCATTAGCCTGGGGATGAAAAGCAGAAGAAAGGTTTACTTTAATGTCCAATGCTGCACAGAAATTTTGCCAAACCTTGAAGTGAATTGCACCCCTCATCCGAAATGACCTCATCCGGTACTCCATGTAAGCGAAACACATTCTTAATCATCAAGTCTGATGTCTGTTTTTGCAGTGGGTAAGCCGACACAAGGGATAAAATGAGCTGCCTTTGTTAGACGGTCAACCACCACTAGAATGGTGTTCTTCCCTTGAGAGGTTGGTAACTCCACAATGAAGTCCATAGAAATGGATCCCCACGGGCGGGACGGGGTGGGAAGAGGTTGCAACAGACCAGTTGGTGAAGAGCGAGGTGTTTTGCATCTTGCACAGACTTCACATGAAGTGACATAGTTTAAGACATCTTTCCTGTAAGTGGGCCACCAAAAGAAACGAGAAAGAAATTCTTGTGTCTTTAGAATTCCCCTATGCCCGGCTATCTTGGAATCGTGGATGAGTTGCAATACTCTCAATCTGACTGTTTCAGGTATATACAGACGTTGTCCCTGAATCCACACACCATTCTTAAAGACAAGACTTACGTCCCTTGGGGGTTGAGCCAACAAAGAATCCGCATGGTATGCTTCCTTGATGTCCTTAAGTAGGTCTTGATTATGAATCACTCCCAGGAATCTAGAGTCAGGAAGAATAGTCTTAGGAGGAGTAAGTGGACGTGTCTCTGCTGAATGAATCCTAGAGAGTGCATCAGCCTTTCCATTGCGCGATCCTGGTCTATAAGAAATTACAAAATTAAATTGGTTTAGGAAAAGATTCCAGCGAGCCTGGCGAGGAGTCAGGCACTTAGCCGACCTGATAAATTCAAGGTTACGATGGTCTGTCAGGACGACTATTTGCTGTGCAGCTCCCTGAAGAAGGTGTCTCCATTCCTTGAAGGCGGCAATAATGGCCAACAATTCTCTATTGCCCACATCGTAGTTCCTCTCAGCCGAAGACAACTGCTGGGAAAAGAAGGCACAGGGATGCAAGACATTCTTCTCACCTGTTCTCTGAGAGAGTATAGCTCCAACGGCACAGTCTGAAGCATCCACCTCTATTATGAAGGCAAGCTCGGGGTTGGGATGTACTAAGATAGGTGCGGTGGTAAATTTATCCTTTAAACAGGAAAATGCTTCCTGAGCTTGCGGGGTCCAGGAGAACCTAGACTGTTTCCGGGTAAGTTGGGTGATAGGTGACACTACCTCAGAAAAATTCTTAATGAAACGTCTATAGAAGTTGGCAAACCCGATGAAACGCTGCACCTCCTTCACATTTCTAGGAATTGGCCAATCCTTGATGGCTTGGGTCTTGCTTCCATCCATACTAATCCCTTGCGTAGATAGTACATACCCCAGAAATTGAATTTCGGTCCTATGGAATTCACATTTTTCAAGTTTGATGTAGAGATGGTTTTGTCTTAGGCGTTCTAAGACCATTCTCACATGTCCATGATGTTCCTCTGTGGAGTTATAAAAAATTAGAATATCATCCAGATAAATCACCACAAATGTATCTAGGAGATCCCTGAAGATATCATTCACGAAGTGTTGGAAAGTGGCTGGGGCAGTACTCAGACCAAAAGGCATAACTAGATATTCAAAGTGTCCATAGCGTGACCTGAAAGCAGTCTTCCATTCATCCCCAGGTCTAATACGGACCAAGTTATAGGCCCCACGGAGATCCAGTTTAGAGAAAATTTTGGCATGCCGCACTCTCTCCAACAATTCAGGGATTAAAGGCAATGGATAACGGTTTCTAATAGTAACCTTATTGAGTTCCCTATAGTCTATGCAGGGTCTCAGAGATCCATCTTTCTTCTTCACAAAGAAGATGGGTGCACCTGCGGGAGATGAAGAGACTTGTATTACTTCATACAAGCATGCTGAAAAGTTCACACAGTTTGCAGGAACAGCGACAGGAGACACAGCAGGCCAGAGTAACTTCAAGCACTACAATAAATCTCCAAAGCAGGTTCAGGATCTCTTCTCTGTACCGTAATTCCTCTGCAAACATGGATTCACCAAACAGCAGGTTTCCAGAGTCCAAAAGTGTTCCAAGGTTCCTCAGTAGGGAATAGCTGGAGTACAAGTCCAAGGCTTCCAGGAGTCAGGTCACAGACTGACTGAGGCTTGATTCAGGAGCACTGATTGTTCATCTGAGGCTGCTTAAGAAGCAAGAGGGAAGAATCAGGGCGGGAACATGAAAACTGGAAACTCCATATTAACTGAGGGCAAGAGCTGCAGAAAGACAGAAAGCAAAATGGCCAACGGAAAACTGAGTTTCAAGGAACATGTCAACAGAGACAAAGAACCTTACACCAACATCCTACAACCTCTTTAAATTATCCTGCTCAACATTCTTCCTCTTTCCCTGCTCCACAGTCGCCCTGTTTCCCTGCACCCCATGTTTCTGTAGGGGGAGCCAGGGCTGTAGTCGTGGCTGACAACGGTTGCTCAATCACGCCCTGGTCTCCCGCCACATACACACAATGTCCCCTTTGTAGCGTACCTTTCTTCCCGCTTTCTATCACATCAGGGTCCTCTCGGATCTGCTGAAGGTTTCCTCCAGATGGCTTCACACAAAGAGAGACAGTCCAGTTCCAACTTATAACATAGAATTTTACTTGATTCTAATCTCAGTCTGTCCAGCTCAGTCACAGTCACAACATAGGGATCATCACAGAGTACATCCTGTTCTTTCTCTCTGCTTTCCCTTACATCTTCCAGAATGTCCCAGGGTCGCACCAGCTTGTCCGGTACCATAGCGTTCCTTCTGGCCAGCTTTACTAACTTCAGGAGTTCCCCTGTCAGTTTCGCCCCAGATATAAGGGCATCCGCCCACGTAGTTAGCTGCCACATACTGGAGCTGCCCTGCATCCTGCTGTGACCTTCACCACCGGCCCTGGTTAACTGGGCTCCTTACTGAACATACGGGGTCCACCTGCCCTGTCCTGGCTCTCAGGCCCTACTACTCAAATAGAGGAAAACCTCCTAGCTTACCCACAGTTGGCCCCTCCTATGTTAACCAATTCCTATTCTAAGTTCCTATCCTATTACTATCCTTCAATTCCCCCCTCTAGTGGCTAATCCTATAACTACGCTGTCCCTGAACAAGAATATAACATACACATAACAGCATTCAGATACATGACTACATATACAAAGCATAAAACAGCTTATGTAACCCCTTACACCAGACCCGGGCAAGGGGCGGCCCGCGGGCCGCATCCGGCCCGCCGGCTGTCAGTGACCGGCCCGCGGAGGCGCTCCGGCAGTCTCAGAGCCCCGGCATCAGCTGGCACAATACTTACCTCTCCCGTGCCTCCGCTGCTGCAGCTCCGGGCTCCACCGGCGCTTCCTCTCACAGCCGGCCGCTGAATGACGTCATCATTCAGCGGCCGGCTGTGTCAGAGAGCGGGGACGCTGGACAGGTAAGACGTGTCTCTGTGTGTGTCTGTGTCTATGTAGTGCGGTGCTGTGTGTGTGTGTGTGTGTGTGTGTATGTATGTGAGAGAGTGCTTATGTGCTGTCTGTGTGTGATGATGGGCAGGCATTGCTGATAATGGGAAGGCATTGATGATGATGGGGAGAAGATGATGATAATGGGCAGGTATTGATGATAATGGGCAGGCATTGATGATGGGGAGATGATGATGATGATGGGCAGGCATTGATGATGATGGGGAGAAGATGATGATAATGGGCAGGTATTGATGATAATGGGCAGGCATTGATGATGGGGAGAAGATGATGATGTGCAGGCATTGCTGATAATGGGGAGGCATTGATGATGATGGGGAGAAGATGATGATAATGGGCAGGCATTGATGATAATGGGCAGGCATTGATGATGGGGAGAAGATGATGATGGGCAGGCATTGCTGATAATGGGGAGGCATTGATGATGATGGGGAGAAGATGATGATAATGGGCAGGTATGTATATATACAGTATACAGTATATATATATATATATATATATATTATTATATATATATATGTATAGATACAGTATTGGGTAGAACGGAGTTAATTATATTAGTCCGGCCCTCTAAAACCATCCCAATTTCTCATGCGGCCCCCTGGCAAAATTAATTGCCCACCCCTGCCTTACACTTTCATTTTTTTATTGTCTTCTCTTTACTCCCCCTTGTCCACTGCCTCCATTTCCCAACCCGACTTTCTGAAAAATATTCCTAGTCCTTCTGATTACCCCACATCCATGACCCCAACTTGTAACCTTTCTGAACACTCACCTCCCACGTTCCATAACTTTAAGTAAATTATCAAAAATTTTAACATGGTTGTATTAATCTTTATATTATTTGTGGTTTGTTTCATCGTAACAGTTTATGTTAAAATTGGAAAAAAAAATTCTACAATATTTGTTTGATGAAAATTACAGGAGAAAAAAAGTCAAAAAAGTATTTAAAAAAATAGAAATTTTATTAATAATTACATGTACCATAAAATGCACAAAAAAATAAATACATTATCATCAATTGTATATATGGATATGAATAAAATGTGATCCACCAAAAAATAGTATATATGGATACAAAGGGCTCCTACTAAAAGTGCCAAAACATATGGATGAAGCGCAAGCAGACTATAGTTGGAATACTGAATCTAGCTTCTCCCAAATTGGGAATATTGGCTCAAGCAATCCAATCAACAGAACTGTAAATGACCATAATGTGCTTCCCATGCAATCGCTAACATCGATATACATAACAATAAAGGCATGTGTGCCAATATTCTCCTCCCCCAGCCTCTGGCAGAACGGGACAGTCCTGGAGCACAGGGAAGAAAGGTGAGTATAAATGTTTTTTTTTTGAATGTGTGCAGTTTAATAGGGGTGAGGGGGGCCATACATATCAGGATAGGGGGTGAGAGGTAGCATGCATACGAGGATAGGGGGTGAGGGGACCATGCATACCAGGATTGGGGGTGAGGGGACAATGCATGTCAGGATTGGGGGTGAGAGGACCATGCATACCAGGATAGGGGGTGAAGGGTACCATGCATACCAGGATTGGGGATGAGGGGACCATGCATACCAGAATTGGGAGCTAAGGGGTGCTATGTATACCAGGATTGGGGATGAGGGGACCATGCATTCCAGGATTAGAGGGTGAGGGGTACCTACATCCTACGATAGGGATGAGGGGGGACCATGCATACCAGGATTGGTGGGTGAGGGAACCATGAATACCAGGATATGGATGAGCAGGTACCATACATACCAGGATAGGGATGAGGGGGTACCATGCATACCAGGATTGGGGGGTGAAGGGACCATGCATACCAGGATGAGGAATGGGGTGCCATGCATACCAGGATTGGGTGGGAGTGAGGGGACCATGCATACCAGGATAGGGATGAGAGGTGACATGCATACCAGGATAGGAGGGGGGCAGCACATACCAGGATGGGAGACCATATACCAATAAAAATGCTTGCCACCCAGGTGTAGAATGGGTTCATAACTAGTATATATATATATATCTTAGTCCTGTAAAGTAATTTTTTTGGTTTTTAAATGATATAAAAAAACACATTTACTGTTTCAAAGAATTATTTGGATATAACATTACATAAAAAGCATACTGTATAAACATACCCAAAAAATTTCAACATTATTAATTATGGTCCTTAAGAATTATATCCGTGATGTCCAGGGCTGTGGAGTTGATAAGCCAAACCTCCAACTCTGACTCTTCAATTAGCAGAAAACCTACTCCGACTACAACTCCAACTCCACAAAAATGGTATACAACTCCGAATACACGACTCCAACTCCAGAGCCCTGGTGATGTCTCCTGCCTAGTGGATGTTTGCTGTACAGGCTGTGCACCACCAACACAGGAGTATTGCCAGGGCACGGCACCTTCCGAACTCGTAAAATAATCAGCAAAGGTTTCTCGAACATGCACACCTGTCATGTTGGGATCTCTAGGACCCTAGTTGATTGCTGTATGAAAAGGTTGATACAGTGTCTCCACATCTACTTCAGGACTGTAGTCCCTACCATAATTGTGAAGAACACAGCAAGCTTTTACAACAGAATCAACTGTAATAATATCCAACTGTATGGTGGTGTTTAAGATCCTCCACTGACTAACCATGATTCCAAAGGTGCATTCCACAACTCTTCGTGCCCGGCTCAGCCTAAAGTTAAAAATCCTCTTCTTGGCATTCAGTCACCTTCGTGGATATGGGCGCCACAGGTTTGTTATAGAGGGAAAAGCCTAATCTGATACCATCACAAAAGGGACTGGATGTGTGGTCCCTAGAAGAGGTTGAGGGCTTGGACCATAATGCCATCTTGGAGAAATTGCATTCCAATCTGAGAAGTTCGCAATCTGGAGTCCCCCGTTCTGCCATAGGAACCAACATTGATGGCCACAAACTTGTAATGTGCTTCAGCCACCGCCATCAGGATCACTGAGAAATATTTCCTATAATTGTAGGAGACAGATCTGACCACGGTGGCTTAATCACTCTTACATGCTTTCCATCAACTACACCTATACACTTCAGGAAGTTGGCAACAGTCTGAAAGCCTGCTGCGACCTGATGCCAAGCCACCTCGGTTGGGAAAGCATCACTATGGGCTGCAGTTTCTGCCAGATAACATTGCATGTGCTTCTAACAATTTTAGAAATGGTTGCCTTTCCAATTCTAAATTGAAGATGCAGTGATGAAAAGCTCTCTCCTGTGGCCAAAAATCTGCAACGACAAAAAAGGAAAAAATAAATTAGTCAAAAAACATAGGGCATGTGATTGTTAGCAGCGGCACGGCTTATAATTGGAAAACAACAAATGGATCAATTCTGACATCACATGACCGCTGCAGACAATCACTGGGTGCATTGTTGTGGTGTGTACTGTAATGGTGAGACAACATTTATTGAAAAAAAAATTAAGTTATTTTACTGCAAGGTAATGAGCAGCCTTTCCTCAGCACAGATACCCTGCCTCATCACGGTATCTTCCATGGTTAAATGTGGATGAAGAATTTGTACCAAATCATCATTAGTTGTCTAATTGACAGCTCTCAATTATTAACCTGGCTTAAAGTCACCTTTCAATTGCAAGGTGGTTTTAACCCCTTATTAACCATTCGCCACCGCTACAGGGCAATGGGAATAGACGGGCAAAGTGCCAGAAAGGGCTAATCTAATTAGAGATTTGCCCTTTCTGGGGTGTCTGGGGGCAGATGTTAGTAGCCAGGGGGGGCACAAAAAAAATGTACCCTCCCTAGGCTATTATTATCTGCCCCCACTCACTTGCTTTGTCTGTCTGGTGGAGAAAATACAGCGGGAGCCCACGCATTTTTTTTCAACGAATTTACACCTTTAATTAACCCCTACATGTCTGAAATTTTGCACACATACACTTATGTAATTGTAAGTTAAAACCATATATCAAAATATGGTTAACTGTGTGTAAACAATGTATCATTTCATGTCGGCTTCTGTGATTTCACAAAAGCCGGCAATTGAATTAGCGGCTATTACAGTATGTAGAAGTGTAAGAACTATAAATATATATATATATGTATGTGTCACAATGACATGTGTATATATATATATATATATATATATATATATGTATTATATGTGTATATATCTAGTGTTTTGTGAGCTGTCAGTGTGATTTTACAGTAGCCGGGGATGAATTGCCGGCTTTTCAAAGGAGACTGGTGCTTATAAATCGGACAGCACTTGCATGGTGCGAGTGCTGTGCGATGATTTCTCGCACCCATTGACTTGCAATGGCGATTATCATGCCAAAATCACATCAAATCGCAGCATGCTGCGATTTTTTTCTCACACCAATTTCTGATGAGAAAAAAATCGCAAATGAGAACTCACCTATTGAATAACATTGGTCAGATTTGAATCCGATTTTTTTTCGTCTGATTATCATCCGTTTTCGGCGCCAGTGAGTATGAGGCCTTATAAGGAGAATCATCAAGTATAACAAGTATATTCCTTTGGATGGAAGTAAAATTGGAGGCATTCCAGCGAAAAATGTACGTGCAAACAGGAAATCCCTTTTTTTTCCTTCTCAGAAGGCAACTTTCAATAAGCTTTATTTCAAGTGACAAAAAAACACAGGCAATGAAAAAAACGCATCAAAAACGAAAGCGGAAAAATCGCATCAAAAATGCATGTAAAAAACACAGGTGACCTGCCAGTGACCTTAGATGCAGACTTCACCTGCGTAAAATCCTGAGCCATTCCTGACCGTGGAAACATACCCTAATATTGTACTGAAAATTTTTTTTTATAATTTTTCTTTACTTTTCATTATTTCTTTTTAGTCCACATAGGGACTTGAACCTGTGATCGAAAGACCATTTGTATTAGATCTTGCAATACTTCGATATCGCAGTACAGAGTGAAAATCATGGTCACATATGAAGCCCAGGTTCAGCAGGTGCCTAGCTGCTATGGACATTATTGCATGAAGGTGTCCAAGGGGTAATTATTACAGGAAGGGGTCAGGATGGTGGACATTGGGACCAGATAGGAACAGGACTGTGGACATTATTAGAGGAAGGGGCAAGGACAAGGGGCATTATTACAAATAGGGGCCAGTATTAGGGATACTATTATTACAAGATAGTGACCAGGACAAAGGAAATTATTATAGAAAGGGGAAAGGGTGGGAGAAAATATTATAGGAAGGGGCCAGGACAGGGACATTATTACAGGAAGGGGCCAGGATGAGGGACTTTATTACAGAAAGGGGCCCAAGACGCAAACATGCCAAGTAGGGGACACAGCTAGCATGTGGAAGAAGGTGTTTTGGTCTGATGAGGCCAAAGTAGAACTTTTTGGGAAAATGCAAAATGCTATGTGTGGCGGAAAACTAGCACTGCACATCACCCTGAAAACAGCATCCCCACCATCAAACATGGTGGTGGTTACATCATGCTGTTGAGATGGGTTTTTTTTCAGCAGGGACAGGGAAGCTGGTCAGAGTTGATAGGAAGATGGATGAAGCTAAATACTGGGCAATCCCAGCGGAAAACCTGCTAGAGGCTGCAAACGACTTGAGGCTGCATCGCAGGTTCACCTTCCAGCATGCTGCCAAAGCTACAATGAATGGTTTAGATCAATATATTCATGTGTGTGAATGGCCCAGTCACAGTCCAGACCTAAATTCCATTGAGAATCTGTGGCAAGACTAGAAAATTGCTTCTTACAGAGGCCTCCATCCAATCTCACTGAGCTAGAGCGAGTGTGCAAAGAAGAATGGGCAAAAATTTCAGTCTTTAACCCCTTCACCCCCAAGGGTGGTTTGCACGTTAATGACCGGGCCAATTTTTACAATTCTGACCACTGTCTCTTTATGAGGTTATAACTCTGGAACGCTTCAACAGATCTTCGCGATTCTGAGATTGTTTTCTCGTGACATATTGTACTTCATGTTAGTGGTAAAATTTCTTCGATATAACTTGCGTTTATTTTTGAAAAAAACGCAAATATGGCGAAAATTTTGAAAATTTAGCAATTTTCAAACTTTGAATTTTTATTCCCTTAAAACAGAGAAATATGTCACACAAAATAGTTAAGAAATAACATTTCCCACATGTCTACTTTACATCAGCACAATTTTGGAATCAAAATTTTTTTTTGTTAGGAAGTTATAAGGGTTAAAAGTTGACCAGCGATTTCTCATTTTTACATCAAAATTTACAAAGCCATTTTTTTTAGGGACCACCTCACATTTGAAGTCACTTTGAGGGGTCTATATGGCAGAAAATACCCAAAAGTGACACCATTCTAAAAACTGCACCCCTCAAGGTACTCAAAACCACATTCAAGAAGTTTATTAACCCTTCAGGTGCTTCACAGGAACTAAAGCAACGTGGAAGGAAAAAATGAATATTTAACTTTTTAGCCACAAAAATGATCTTTTACAAACTTTTTTTTTATTTTCACAAGGGTAAAAGGAGAAAATGGACAGATAAGGTTGTTATGCAATTTCTCCTGAGTACGCCAATACCCAATATGTGGGGGAAAACCACTGTTTGGGCACACGGCAGAGCTCGTAATGGAAGGAGCGCCGTTTGACTTTTTCAAACTAAAATTGGCTGGAGTTGAGATTGGACGCCATGTCGCGCTTGGAGAACCTCTGATGCGCCTAAACAGTGGAAACCCCCCACAAGTGACACCATTTTGGAAACTAGACCCCCTAAGGTACTTATCTAGATCTGTTGTGAGCACTTTGAACCCCCAAGTGTTTCACAAAAGTTTATAATGCCTGGGTGTGAAAAAAAAAAAAAAAAAAATTTCCACAAAAATGATTTTTTAGTCCTAAATTTTTGAATTTTCCCAAGGAAATTGGACCCCAAAAGTTGTTGTCCAATTTGTCCTGAGTACGCTGATACCCCATATGTGGGGGTGGAAAACTGTTTGGGCGCACGGCAGGGCTTGGAAAGGAAGTAGTAACGTTTTGGAATGCAGACGTTGATGGGGGTCATGTTCCGTTTACAGTGCCCCAGATGAGCCTAAACAGTGGAAATCCCCCACAAGTGACCCCATTTTGGAAACTAGACCCCTAAGGAACTTATCTAGATCTTTGGTGAGCACTTTGAACCCCCAAGTGCTTCACACAAGTTTATAATGCCCGGGCATGAAAATAAAAAATCCTATTTTTTTCCCACAAAAATTATCTTTTAGTCACTAATTTTTTATTTTACCAAGGGTATCAGGAGAAATTGGACCACATAAGTTGTTGTCCAATTTGTCCTGAGTACGCTGATGCCCCATATGTGGGGGGGAACCACTGTTTGGGCGCACGGCAGAGCTCGGAAGGGAAGGAGCACCATTTGACTTTTTCCAACCAAAATTGGCTGGAATTGAGATTGGATGCCATGTTGCATTTGGAGAGCCCCTGATGTGCCTAAACAGTGGAAACCCCCCACAAATGACCCCATTTGGGAAACTAGACCCCCTAAGGAACTTATCTAGATCTTTGGTGAGCAATTTGAACCCTCAAGTGCTTCACACAAGTTTATAACGTAGAGCCGTAAAATTTAAAAATCATATTTTTTCCACAAAAATGATCTTTTCACCCGAATTTTTATTTTTCCAAGGGTAACAAGACTCCAAAAGTTATTGTGCAATTTGTCCTGAGTACACTGATACCCCATATGTGGGGGTATACCACTGTTTGGGTGCATGGCAGAGTTTGGAAGGGAAGGAGCGCCGTCTCACTTTTTCAACGCAGAATTGGCTGGACGCCATGTCGTGTTTGGAGAGCTCCTGATCTGCCTAAACAGTGGAAACCCCCCACAAATGACACCATTTTGGAAACTAGACCCCTCAAGGAACTTATCTAGATGTGTGGTGAGAACTTTGAACCCCCAGGTGTTTCACTAAAGTTTATAACGTACAGCCTTAAAATAAAAAATCCTTTTTTTTTTTTACAAAAATGATTTTTTCGCCCCCAATATTTTATTTTCACAAGGGTAACAGAAGAAATTGGAACCCAAAAGTTGTTGTCCAATTTGTCCTGAGTACGCTGATACCCAATATGTAGGAGAAAACTACTGTATGGGTGCACGTCAGGGCTCGGAAGGGAAGTAGTGACGTTTTGGATTGCAGACTTTGATGGAATGGTCTGGGGCGTCATGTCGCATTTGGAGAGCCCCTGATACGCCTAAACAGTGGAAACCCCCCACAAGTGACCCCATTTTGGAAAATAGACCCCACAAGGAACTTATCTAGATGTGTGGTGAGCACTTTGAACCCCGAAGTGCTTCACAGAAGTTTATAACGCACAGCCGTAAAAATAAAAAATCCTTTTTTTTTTTACAAAAATGATTTTTTCGCCCCCAATATTTTATTTTCACAAGGGTAACAGGAGAAATTGGACCCCAAAAGTTGTTGTCCAATTTGTCCTGAGTACGCTGATACCCAATATGTGGGAGAAAACTACTGTATGGGCGCATGTCAGGGCTCGGAAAGGGAAGTAGTGACGTTTTGGATTGCAGACTTTGATGGAATGGTCTGGGGGCGTCATGTCGCATTTGGAGAGCCCCTGATGCGCCTAAACAGTGGAAACCCCCACAAGTGACCCCATTTTGGAAAATAGACCCCACTAGGAACTTACCTAGATGTGTGGTGAGCACTTTGAACCCCGAAGTGCTTCACAGAAGTTTATAACGCACAGCCGTAAAAATAAAAAATCCTTTTTTTTTTTACAAAAATGATTTTTTCGCCCCCAATATTTTATTTTCACAAGGGTAACAGGAGAAATTGGACCCCAAAAGTTGTTGTCCAATTTGTCCTGAGTACGCTGATACCCAATATGTGGGAGAAAACTACTGTATGGGCGCATGTCAGGGCTCGGAAAGGGAAGTAGTGACGTTTTGGATTGCAGACTTTGATGGAATGGTCTGGGGGCGTCATGTCGCATTTGGAGAGCCCCTGATGCGCCTAAACAGTGGAAATCCCCAACAAGTGACCCCATTTTGGAAAATAGACCCCACAAGGAACTTATTTAGATGTGTGGTGAGCGCTATGAAGCCCCAAGTGCTTCACAGAAGTTTATAATGTACAGCCGTAAAAACAAAAAAATCTTATTTTTTTTTACAAAAATAATATTTTCGCCCCCAGTTTTTTATTTTCCCAAGGGTAACAGAAGAAATAGGACAAATTTCACAATAACTCTTGGGGTCCAGAGTACGCTGATACCCCATATGTGGGGATAAACTACTGTTTGGACGCATGGCAGAGCTCAGAAGTGAAGGAACACCGTTTGACTTTTTCAAAGCAGAATTGGCTGGAATGGAGATCAGACGCCATGTCACATTTGGAGAGCCCCTGATGTGCCTAAACAGGGAAACCCCCCAATTCTAACTCCAACCCTAACCCCAACACACCCCTAACCCTAGTCCCAACCCTAATCCCAACCCTAACCCTAATCCAAACTCTAACCCTAACCCTAACTTTAGCCAAAACCCTAACCCTAACCCTAATGGGAAAATGGAAATAAATACATTTTTTTTATTTTATTATTTTTCCCTAACTAAGGGGGTGATAAAGGGGGGTTTGATTTACTATTTATAGCGGTTTTTATGATTGGCAGCTGTCACGCTAAAAGACGCTTTTTATTGCAAAAAGTAGTTTTTTGCATCGCCACATTTTGAGAGCTATAATTTTTGCATATTTTGGCCCACAGAGTCATGTGAGGTCTTAATTTTTGCGGGACGAGGTGACGCTTTTATTGGTACCATTTTTGAGCACGTGACATTTTTTGATCGCTTTTTATTTCGATTTTTGGGAGGTTAGAATGAACAAAAATCAGCAATTCATGAATTTCTTTTGGGTGAGGCGTTTTTATTGTTCCGCGTGTGGTAAAATTGATAAAGCAGTTTTATTCTTCGGGTCAGTACGATTATGGCGATACCTCATTTATATCATTTTTTTATGTTTTCGCGCTTTTATAGAATAAAAACAATTTTATATAAAAAATAATTATTTTTGCATCGCTTTATTCTGCGAGCTATAACTTTTTAATTTTTTTGCTGATGATGCTGTGTGACGGCTCGTTTTTTGCGGACAAGATGACGTTTTCAGCGGTACCATGTTTATTTATATCCGTCTTTTTGATCGCGTGTTATTCCACTTTTTGTTCAGCGGTATGATGATAAAGCACTGATTTTTTGCTTCGTTTTTATTTTTTATTTTTTAAGGGGTTCACAAAAGGGGTTAACTAGTGGGACATTTTTATAGGGGGGGTCGTTACGGACGCGGCGATACCATATATGTGTACTTTTATTGTTTTATTTTTTTTATTTACAATAAGTAATGAATTTATTGGGGAATATTTTTTTTTTTTTTTTTTTTTTTGGATTTTTTTTTACACATGTTTATTTTTACTTTTTTTACTTTTTTACTTTGTCCCAGGGTGGGACATCACTGTATTTCATCAGATCGCTGGTGTGACAGTGTGCACAGCACTCTGTCACACCAGCGATCGCTCAGGCAGTGCAGCAGGCTTCTCAGTGCCTGCTCTCGGCAGGCACTGAGGAAGCCGCCTCCCTCCAGGACCCCAGCGCCATCTTGGATCCGGGTCCTGGGAGGGAGGAAGCCCTCAGAGCAGCGCGATCACATCGCGCTGGTCTGAGGGTCTCAGGGGGGCGCGCAGGGAGCCCCCACACTGCGCGATCCTCCCCTGTGCCCCCAGTACACCGCGATCATGTTTGATCGCGGTGTGCAAGGGGTTAATGTGCCGGGAGCGGTCCGTGACCGCTCCTGACACACAGTCACGGGTGTCAGCTGTGATAATCAGCTGACACCCGGCGGCGATTAGCTGCGCTCCCTCGGGGAGCGCAGCTAATCGCCTATGACGTACTATCCCGTCCATGGTCAGAATGGCACGGGTTTTATGGACGGGATAGTACGTCTAATGTCAGAGAGGGGTTAAATGTGTAAAGCCCCCAAAAGATGTGCAGCTGTAATCGCAGCAAAGGGTGGTCCTACAAAGTATTGACTCAGGGGGGCTGAATAAAACTATAAATCACAATTTTCATATTTATATTTTTAAAATAAATAGAAAACCAAGTATCATTTCCTTTACACTTCACAAATACTTGCTCCTTAGTGTTGGTAAATTACAATAAATCGCAATAAAATACAAGTCCGTGGGTGTAACTTGAAAAAATGTGGAAAGGTTTATGGAGTATGACTATAAGGCAGTGTATTCTGCAATAGAGTGACTCAGAGCACAATGGAAAAGTACAGCAGAATCGGGGGAGCTTAGAGATTTTTTACAAGTTTTTAACCGAGATTTTTTTTAAGGAAGTGACAGGTTGCAGTGATTGAGATCAAGCGGTCCCAATGCCTCTATTAACAGTATGAATTATGCCTCCTTCTTTAAGTAATGCATGACTTTTGGATATAGGACGGACCCACACACCATATTTAAACAACCATAACTACAGTAAACCTAGACCCAGGAATAAATACACAAAACACATTATTTTGGTTGTCAAAATGGCCACAGCTATATGTAAGAGTCAGGTGAAGTGAAGGCACATTGGGATTCACAAGTCCTGTGATATCTCCAGCTGTATGACATACAGCACAAGGACAGACAGCCTTAGCCCCTTCACCACCAAGGGTGGTTTGCACGTTAATGACTGAGCCAATTTTTACAATTCTGACCACTGTCTATTTATAGAGGTTATAACTCTGGAACGCTTCAACGGATTTTGGCGATTCTGAGATTGTTTTCTCGTGACATATTGTACTTCACGTTAGTGGTAAAATTTCTTCGATAGAACTTGCGTTTAGTTTTGAAAAAATGCAAATATGGCAAAAATTTTGAAAATTTTGCAATTTTCATACTTTGAATTTTTATTCCCTTAAAACAGAGAAATACAGTCATGGCCAAAAGTTTTGAGAATGACACAAATATTAATTTTTACAAAGTCTACTGCTTCACTTTTTCTAATGGCAATTTGCATACACTCCAGAATGTTATAAAGAGTGATCAGCTTAACAGCAATTACTTGCAAAGTCAATATTTGGCTAGAAAATGAACTTTATCCCCCAAAACACATTTCAACATCATTGCAGCCCTGCCTTAAAAGGACCAGCTAACCTCTTTTCAGTAATTGCTCCATTAACACAGGTGTGGGTGTTGATGAGGACATTGCTGGAGATCAATCTGTCATGATTAAGTAAGAATGACACCACTGGACACTTTAAAAGGAGGCTGGTGCTTGGCATCATTGTTTCTCTTCTGTTAACCATGGTTATCTCTAAAGAAACACGTGCAGTCATCATTGCAATGCACAAAAATGGCCTAACAGGGAAGAGTATCGCAGCTAGAAAGATTGCACCTCAGTCAACAATCTATCGCATCATCAAGAACTTCAAGGAGAGAGGTTCCATTGTTGCCAAAAAGGCTCCAGGGCGCCCAAGAAAGACCAGCAAGCGCCATGACAGTCTCTTAAAAGTGTTTCAGCTGCGGGATCGGGCTAGCAGCAGTGCAGAGCTTGCTCAGGAATGGCAGCAGGCAGGTGTGAGTGCATCTGCATGCACTGTGAGGCGGAGACTCTTGGAGCAAGGCCTGGTCTCAAGGAGGGCAGCAAAGAAGCCACTTCTCTCCAGAAAAAACATCATGGACAGACTGATATTCTGCAAACGGTACAGGCAGTGGACTGCTGAGGACTGGGGTAAAGTTATTTTCTCTGATGAATCCCCTTTTTGATTGTTTGGGACATCAGGAAAACAACTCATTCGGAGAATACAAGGTGAGCGCTACCACCAGTCTTGTCTCATGCCAACTGTTAAGCATCCTGAAACCATTCATGTGTGGGTTGCTTCTCAGCCAAGGGAATCGGCTCTCTCACAGTCTTGCCTAAAAACACAGCCATGAATAGAGAATGGTACCAGAATGTCCTCCAAGAGCAACTTCTCCCAACCCTCCAAGAGCAGTTTGGCGATCAACAATGCCTTTTCCAGCATGATGGAGCACCTTGCCATAAAGCAAAGGTGATAACTAAATGGCTCAGGGAACAAAACATAGAGATTTTGGGTCCATGGCCTGGAAACTCCCCAGATCTTAATCCCATCGAGAACTTGTGGTCAATCATCAAGAGACGGGTGGACAAACAAAAACCTAAAAATTCTGACAAAATGAAAGCATTGATTGTGCAAGAATGGACTGCTATCAGTCAGGATTTGGTCCAGAAGTTGATTGAGAGCATGCCAGGGAGAATTGCAGAGGTCCTGAAGAAGAAGGGTCAACACTGCAAATATTGACTTGCTGCATTAACTCATTCTAACTGTCAATATAAGCTTTTGTTACTCATATGTTTGCAATTATTATATTTCTGTCTGTGATAAAAACATCTGTCAAACACACATAAAAACCAGAGGGCAGTAGATCATGTGAAAATATAATATTTGTGTCATTCTCAAAACTTTTGACCATGACTGCATGTCACACAAAATAGTTAAGAAATAACATTTCCCACATGTCTACTTTACATCAGCACAATTTTGGAACCAAAATTTTTTTTTGTTAGGAAATTATAAGGGTTAAAAGTTGACCAGCTATTTCTCATATTTACAACAAAATGTACAAAGCCATTTTCTTTAGGGACCACCTCACATTTGAAGTCACTTTGAGGGGTCTATGTGGCAGAAAATACCCAAAAGTGACACCATTCTAAAAACTGTACCCCTCAAGGTACTCAAAACCACATTTAAGAAGTTTATTAACCCTTCAGGTGCTTCACAGGAGCTGAAGAAACGTGGAAGGAAAAAATTAATATTTAACTTTTTAGTCACAAAAATGAACTTTTACAAACTTTTTTTTATTTTCACAAGGGTAAAAGGAGAAAATGGACAGAAAAAGTTGTTGTGCAATTTCTTCTGAGTACGCTGATACCCCATATGTTGGGACAAACCACTGTTTGGGCACACGGCAGACCTCGTAAGGGAAGGAGCGCCGTTTGACTTTTTCAAACCAAAATTGGCTGGAATTGAGATTGGACGCCATGTCGCGTTTGGAGAGCCTCTGATGCGCCTAAACAGTAGAAACCCCCCACAAGTGACACCATTTTGGAAACTAGACCCCCTATGGAACTTAGCTAGATCTGTTGTGAGCACTTTGAACCCCCAAGTGTTTCACAGAAGTTTATAATGCCTGAGTGTGAAAAAAAACAAAACAATTTTCCACAAAAATGATTTTTTAGTCCCAAATTTTTGATTTTTCCCAAGGAAATTGGACCCCAAAAGTTGTTGTCCAATTTGTTCTGAGTACGCTGATACCCCATATAGGGAGGGAAACTGTTTGGGCGCACGGCAGGGCTTGGAAAGGAAGTAATAACGTTTTGGAATGCAGACGTTGATGGGGGTCATGTTCCGTTTGTAGTGCCCCAGATGAGCCTAAACAGTGGAAACCCCCCACAAATGATCCCATTTTGGAAACTAGACCCCCTAAGGAACTTATCTAGATCTGTGGTGAGCACTTTGAACCTCCAAGTGCTTCACATAAGTTTATAATGCCCGGGCATGAAAATAAAAAATCCTATTTTTTTTCCCACAAAAATTATCTATTAGTCACCAATTTTTTATTTTCCCAAGGGCAACAGGAGAAATTGGACCACAAAAGTTGTTGTACAATTTGTCCTGAGTACGCTCATACCCCATATGTGGGGGGGAACCACTGTTTGGGCGCACAGCAGAGCTCTGAATGGAAGGAGCACCATTTGACTTTTTCCAAACAAAATTGGCTGGAATTGAGATTGGACGCCATGTTGAATTTGGAGAGCCCCTGATGTGCCTAAACAGTGGAAACCCCCCACAAGTGACCCCATTTTGGAAACTAGACCCCCTAAGGAACTTATCTAAATCTGTGGTGAGCAATTTGAACCCCCAAGTGCTTCACACAAGTTTATAACGTAGAGCCGTAAAATTAAAAAATCATATTTTTTCCAAATAAATGATCTTTCCACCCCAATTTTTATTTTCCCAAGGGTAACAAGACTCCAAAAGTTATTGTGCAATTTGTCCTGAGTACGCTTATACCCCATATGTGGGGGTAAACCACTGTTTGGGTGCATGGCAGAGCTTGAAAGGAAAGGAACGCCATTTGAACGCAGAATTGGCTGGACGCCATGTCGTGTTTGGAGAGTTCCTGATCTGCCTAAACAGTGGAAACCCCCGACAAATGACACCATTTTGGAAACTAGACCCCTCAAGGAACTTATCTAGATGTGTGGTGAGAACTTTGAACCCCCAGGTGTTTCACTAAAGTTTATAACGCCTGAGCATGAGAATAAAAAAATCATATTTTTTCCACAAACATAATCTTTTAGTCCCCAACTTTTTATTTTCCCCAGGGTAACAGGAGAAACTGGACCCCAAAAGTTGTTGTCTAATTTGTCCTGAGTACGCTGATACCCAATAAGTGGGAGAAAACTACTGTATGGGCACACGTCGGGGCTCGGAAGGAAGTAGTGACGTTTTGGATTGCAGACTTTGATGGAATGGTCTGCGGGCGTCATGTCGCATTTCGAGAGCCCCTGATGAGCCTAAACAGTGGAAACCCCCCACAAGTGACCCCACAAGGAACATATCTAGGTTGTGTGGTGAGCACTTTGAACCCCGAAGTGCTTCACAGAAGTTTATGACGTACAGCCGTAAAAATAAAAAATCTTTTTTTTTTTTTTACAAAAATTATTTTTTCGCCCCCAATATTTTATTTTCACAAGGGTAACAGGAGAAATTGGACCCCAAAAGTTGTTGTCCAATTTGTCCTGAGTACCAGATACCCAATATAATAAACATGCTTCAAGGAACACATGCCCACAATAGTTATAAATGCTGTGTGGTTATTGGTTAGAAGGAAAAATCCCACTGTCTAAACATTTATGGGCAATATGGAGATAAATGGGACAATCGCTACGCAATACAAATATACAGAAGAAAAGAAAACGATCAAAAAATCCCAAATAGATGCAAATGGTAAAAAAGACTTTATTGAACAAATAGCAAACGGGAGAATGGAGGGATAACACCCTTGCCAATTAACACATGTGGGACAAAAGGACGCACATAGGGAAATTAATTACATATACAATTGCATAATGAGCATTGATAAATATGTCTCACCAAGATTCATACCAGGATTGCATGTAGCAAAATGTAGACCTTTGCAATAATATACAAAGTAAAAAGGATAGCTGCATAGCAAGCTACAATCCAATTATACATGCCATATAATCCATGAGGATTACCCATTATCCGTTCAGGTACATGATATCCCACTCTGTATTGATTACCTGATAGGAGCCAGAGGAGACCACCCAGTGCGTCCACCCCTATGAGAAATTGGACCCCAAAAGTTGTTGTCCAATTTGTCCTGAGTAAGCTGATACCCGATATGTGGGAGAAAACTACTGTATGGGCACACGTCGGGGCTCGGAAGGGAAGTAGTGACGTTTTGGATTGCAGACTTTGATAGAATGGTCTGCGGGCGTCATGTCGCATTTGGAGAGCCCCTGATGTGCCTAAACAGTAGAAACCCCCACAAGTGACCCCATTTTGGAAAATAGACCCCACAAGGAACTAATGTAGATGTGTGGTGAGCGCTATGAAGCCCCAAGTGCTTCACAGAAGTTTATAACGTACAGCAGTAAAAACAAAAAAAATCATTTTTTTTTTACAAAAATGATATTTTCGCCACCAATTTTTTATTTTCCCAAGGGTAACAGAAGAAATAGGACTCCAAGAGTTATTGTGCAATTTGTCCTGAGTACGATGATACCCCATATGTGGGGGTATACTACTGTTTGGGCGCATGGCAGAGCTCAGAAGTGAAGGAGCACCGTTTGACTTTTTCAACGCAGAATTGGCTGGAATTGAGATCAGACGCCATGTCACATTTGGAGAGCCCCTGATGTGCCTAAACAGTGGAAACCCCCCAATTCTAACTCCAACCCTAACCCAAACACACCCCTAACCCTAGTCTCAATCCTAACCATAACCCTAACCACAAACCTAACCCTAACACAACCCTAACCCTAATTCCAACCCTAATCCTAATCCTAACTTTAGGCGCAACCCTAACCCTAACTTGGCCTAAAGTTAGGGTTAGGGTTGCGCCTAAAGTTAGGATTAGGGTTAGGGTTGGAATTAGGGTTAGGGGTGTGTTAGGGTTAGGTTTGTGGTTAGGGTTATGGTTAGGGTTGGGACTAGGGTTAGGGGTGTGTTGGGGTTAGGGTTGGAGTTAGAACCCTAACCCTAATGGGAAAATGGAAATAAATACAATTTTTTTTTATTTTATTATTTTTCCCTAACTAAGGGGGCGATAAAGGGGGTTTGATTTACTATTTATAGCGGGTTTTTATGATTGGCAGCTGTCATGCTAAAAGACGCTTTTTATTGCAAAAAATAGTTTTTGCATCACCACATTTTGAGAGCTGTAATTTTTGCATGTTTTGGCCCACAGAGTCATGTGAGGTCTTATTTTTTGCGGTACGAGTTGCCGTTTTTATGGGTACCATTTTTGAGCACGTGACATTTTTTCATCGCTTTTTATTTCAATTTTTGGGAGGTTAGAATGAACAAAAATCAGCAATTCATGAATTTCTTTGGGGGAGGCGTTTATACCGTTCCGCGTGTGGTAAAATTGATAAAGCAGTTTTATTCTTCGGGTCAGTACGATTACAGCGATACCGCATTTATATCATTTTTTTTAGGTTTTGGTGCTTTTATACAATAAAAACAATTTTATATAAAAAATAATTATTTTTGCATCGCTTTATTCTGCGAGCTATAACTTTTTTATTTTTTCGCTGATGATGCTGTATGGAGGCTCATTTTTTGCGGGACAAGATGACGTTTTCAGCGGTACCATGTTTATTTATATCGGTCTTTTTGATCGCGTGTTATTCCACATTTTGTTCGGCAGTATGATGATAAAGCATTGATTTTTTGCTTTGTTTTTTAAGGGGTTCACTAAAGGGGTTAACTACTGGGACAGTTTTATAGGGGGAGTTGTTACGGACGCAGCGATACCAAATATGTGTACTTTTATTGTTTTGTTTTTTTTATTTACAGGAAGAAATGAATTTATTGGGGAATATATATTTTTTTTTATTTTGAAATTTTTTTTTTACAATTGTGATTTTCATTTTTTTTACTTTTTTACTTTGTCCCAGGGTGGGACATCACTGTATTTTATCAGATCGCTGGTGTGACAGTGTGCACAGCACTCTGTCACACCAGCGATGTGACAGGCAGTGCTACAGGCTTCCTCAGCGCCTGCTCTCAGCAGGCACTGAGGAAGCCGGCTCCCTGCAGGACCCGGCGGCCATCTTGGATCTGGGGTCCTGCAGGGAAGAGGCCTTCAGAACAGCGCGGTCACATCGCGCTGTTCTGAGGGTCTCAGGGGAGCACGCAGGGAGCCCCCTCCCTGCGCGATGTTCCTCTGTGACCCTGGTACACCGCAATCACTTTTGATCGCGGTGTGCCAGGGGTTAATGTGCCGGGAGCGGTCCGTGACCGCTCCTGGCACATAGTTCTGGGTGTCAGCTGTGATAATCAGGCAAAGGCACTGGTGTTTGAGGTGTTATTTATTTATGCGCCGTCATTATTTAGATTAGTACCGGCGTTTATATATTTTGGTTTCAGACGCATGCGCCGTTGTTATTGTCTATACAGACTTGAATTTTACTCTGCACCTGTGCCTTTGTCTGTTTGAATGAACTTTATTATCATCATGACGCTGACAAAGATGGCTGCGGCCATGCACCCTCCATGTGCTCTCTCTTGCGATCAGTATTCATTACTTATTATAGGCTAATTGATCAATTAGAATTTGGGTATATATACATCAGATATGTGCTAACATGGCGCATTACTTCCCCTGAAGAAGCCACCTTTTGGCGTGACGATACGCGTGGGGTTTCATCCCCCCCCTCTTCTCCCCTTTTTTTCCCACATCCCCAATGGGACTCTATGGCACATAAGCTGTAGTTTTTGGCTTCTTTTTTCTTTATATTCTTTGCAGGAGCCGATACATCTTTTTGCTGCACCTCAGAGGAGCTTACGGTATATTCTTGAAAGCACTTATAAGTATCAAGTTCTCTTCTTAGATATTATTTATTGCTATTTCATATGGTGCTGTGAATTATTAGGTATCGTTTGCATTACTATAATTATATACTGCTCCATTGTGTATATTTTCTATCTGCCATTACTTACAGTGCTTTGGTTTTTGCTATTTATGCTGTGTGGGACTAGTTGTGGGGTGACCTTGCTATTATTTTATAGCATTTCTGGATTATATCATTCTTGTTTTTAAATGTTATTGTGTCCTTGTTCACACATGTTTGATACTCATGAATAAAGATATATTTTTGTATATGGGTGTTCCCATTCTCTGAGACATACTTTTTTCTCTTTCCAATCAGTCGCCCCTGATTGATGTTACCATTACAACATCCTTGAGGCTGGCCACCAAAACCGAGTCGAGTACATTGGACGTAATACTACACCCACATCGGAACCCCTCTCTTTAGATGTGGGCTCAGGCGCTGAGCATACATCTTTCCCGGCACATGGCAGCTAACAGCCACGGGTGGAATCGCGATCCACTTGCTGTTGTTAACCTGTTAAATGCCACTGTCAATGTCTGACAGCGGCATTTAATTCACGCTTACTGGAAGCGCGTCAGAAATCCCTCCAATTGGGGACCCCGTCACGTGATCGTGGGGCAGCAATGGGTTGGCTTGACAACCAGAGGTCTCCAGCAGACCTCTATAGTTGTCATAGCCGGATTGCTATGAACGCCGCCTGGTGGTCGGCACTCATAGCAAGTGAGCATTTCTGCTACACACAGGCGATCTGATCATCGTCTGTATGTAACAGAGGCGATCAGACAACTGCAGCTTCTAGAATCCCATGGAAACTATTGAAGCATGCAAAAAGTAAAAATAATGTTTTTAAAAATATTAAAAAATGAAAAAAATATAAAAGTTCAAATCACCCCCCCTTTCGCCCCATTCAAAATAAAATAATAAAAAAAGAAATCAAACATACATATTAGTGGGATCGCCGCGCTCAGAATCGCCAGATCTATCAATAAAAAAAAAAGGATTAACCTGATCGCTAAACGGCGTAGCGAAAAAAAAGTCAAAATGCCAGAATTAAGTTTTTTTGGTCGCTGCAACATAGCATTAACCCCTTTACTCCCAAGGGTGGTTTGCATGTTAATGACCAGGTAAATTTTTTACAATTCTGACCATTGTCCCTTTATGAGGATTCTGACAATGTTTTCTCATGACATATTGTACTTCATGATAGTGGTAAAATTTCTTTGATATGACTTGCATTTATTTGCGAAAAAAACAGAAATTTGGTGAAAATTTTGAAAATTTCACAATTTTCCAACTTTGAATTTTCATGCCCTTAAATCACAGAGATATATCACACAAAATACTTAATAAGTAACATTTTTTCACATGTTTACTTTACATCAGCACAATTTTGGAATCAAAATTTTTTTTTTAGGAAGTTATAAGGGTTAAAAGTTAAACAGCGATTTCTCCTTTTTACAACACCATTGTTTCTGGGGACCACATCACATTTGAAGTCACTTTGAGGGTCTATATGATAGAAAATACCCAAAAATGACACCATTCTAAAAACTGCACTCCTTAGGCTGGGGTCACACTGGCGACAAAATCGGACGACTGCAATGCGATGAAATATCGCATTGCAGTCGGACCTATGTTAATCTATGGAGCAGCTCCCAGTATCAGATTTTTTGTGGTCCGTTTTAAACGTCCGAGTGCAATCGCAGCATGCTGCGATTGTCACCGATTGTGGGTCGACTATCGCCAATGCAAGTCTATGGGAGCGATGAAAAATCTGATTACAAACGGACGCATGTGTGACTTGCGATTAAATCGCATCAGTGTCCTTTAGAAAAGCCGGCAATTCATCCCTGCCTATACTGTAAAAGCACACTGACAGGTTTAATAAAGAATCGAATCAATACATATCCACACATAGAATCCACATATATATATATATATATGTCATTGTGACATATATATATATATATATATATTTATAGTTCTTACACTTCTACATACTGTAATAGCCGCTAATTCAATTGCCGGCTTTAGTGAAATCCCAGAAGCCGACATGAAATGATACATTGTTTTGACACAGTTAACCATGTCATTTCAAGTATTTTGATATATGTTTTAAACTTACAATTACATAAGTATATTTGTGCAAAATTTCAGACATGTAGGGTTAATTAAAGGTGTAAATTCGTTGTTAAAAAATGGGTTTTTTACAACGAATTACACTTTAATTACCAATGTCTGAATTGCACAATATACTTATGTAATGTAATTTAAACATATATCAAATACTTGAAATGATGGTTACTGTGTCAAACAATGTATCATTCATGTCGGCTTCTGGATTTCTAAAGCGGCAATTGAATTAGCGGCTATTCATATGTAGAGTCTAGGAACTAAAATATATGTAATATACATGTCACAATGACTGTGTTATATATATATATGTTTCTATGTGTATAACTATTCTTTTATTGTGATTAAATACTATCTTTGGATCATTATAGTATTTGCAAGCCTGCGAGAAATTTCGCAGTCGGATGTAAATCGGATGTGACAACTACGTCATGCGACTAATCGCATCAACTACAAAAATGATGCTAGTCGCATCAAGTCATGAAATTTTAACCGATTATCGACCGACTAAACGTCAGATTTAGTCGCTGTGTGTGATTCCAGCCTTAAGGTGCTCAAAACCACATTCAAGAAGTTTATTAACCCTTCAGGTGCTTCACAGTAATTTTTGGAATGTTTAAAAAAAAAATGAACATTTAACTTTTTTCACAAAAATTTACTAACGATACAATTTTTTATTTTACCAAGGATAAATTAAGGAGAAATTGGACCCCAGCAGTTATTATGCAATTTGTCCTGAGTACGCAGATATCCCATAAATGGGGGTAAATCACTGTTTGGGCACATGGCAGAGATCAGAAGGCAAGGAATGCTAGATTTTACTGTTATGGTTTGCAGGTGCAATGACCCACTGGAAGAGCCCATGAGGAGCCAAAACAGCAGAACCCCCCCATAAGTGACCCCATTTTACGAACTACACCTCTCAATGAATTCATCTAGGGGTGCAGTGATCATATTGACACCATGGGTGTGCCACAGAATTTTATGCCATTGGGCAGCCATGCAGAGAGACTCGGGAGGAACGGAGCGCTAGTTGTCTATTCAAGTGAATGAGTCTGTGCACATATCAGTGTGTTTCCACGGACCGTGTGTCCGTGGGCAAAACACGATGACATACCCTTTTTTTATGTCAGCACGGGCCACAAAACATCCAGCACACGTGCATACACATAACACACATAGATGTCATCCATGTGACACACATCGGCACCGGGGAAGAGATGTTACAGTAAGCGCTGGTCCCTGGCGCCGGGTGCTGAACACGGCTCTCATCATTCTCCCCAGCTTGTGCCTATCAAAGGCAGAGCAGGGGAGAATGATGAGAGCGGTGTTCAGCACCCTGCGCCGGGGAACAGAGCTTGCTGTAACGCTTCTTCCTTGGCGCCCGTCTATGTGGTACTGATGCGGCACACGCATGCCACACGTGTGCCGCAAGTATTACACACATGGACACTGACATCTCTGGTACCGGAAATATCAGGACGTGTGAAAGAGGCGTTATACCGAGTATTTCTGTTTGGCTGCTGTCACACACTAAAAGACCCTTTTTATTGCAAAAAATAGTTTTTGCATCACCACATTTTGAGAGCTATAATTTTTCTATATTTTGGCCCACAGAGTCATGTGACATCTTGTTTTTTGTGGAATGAGTTGACTCTTTTATTGGTACCATTTTCGGGCATACAACATTTTTTGATCACTTTTTATTTTGATTTTTGGGTGGCAGAATGAACAAAAACCAGCAATTCATGAATTTCTTTTGGGGGGGGCGTTTATAGCGTTCCGCGAGTGGTAAAATTGATAAAGCAGTTTTATTCCTGGGGTTAGTACAATTACAGCGATACCTCATTTATATCATTTTTTATGTTTTGGCGCTTTTATACAATAAAAAAATTTTATATAAAAAATAATTATATTTGCATCGCTTTATTCTGAGGGCTATAACTTTATATTTTTCTGTTGATGGAGCTGTATGGGGGCTTGTTTTCTGCGGGACAAGATGATGTTTTCAGCGGTACCATATTTATTTATATCCGTATTTTTGATTGCGTGTTATTCCACTTTTTGTTCAGCGGTATGATGATAAAGCATTGTTTTTTTGCCTTGTTTTTTTTTAATGGTGTTCACTAAAGGGGTTAACTAGTGGGACAGTTTTATAGGTCGGGTTATTATGAATGCGGCGATACCAAATATGTGTACTTTTATTGTTTATATTTTTTTCATTAAAATATTTAGTGATAGAATAAATATTGATTTCTTTTTTATTATTTTTTTATACTTTTCCAATTATTTACTTTTTTTTGTTTTACTTTATTCTATGTTTTACACTTTGTCCCACTATGGGACAATGATATTGTGCAGCCTGATCGCTTCTATAGCATGCAGATGAAGCAGCATCTGCATGCTATAGAAGCTGTCAGCGCTGCACTTACTGCACACTTACCTGAGAGACTTTCTGATCATGCACTGCGCATGACAGGAAGTTCTTAGCTCTGGTAACCTGGATGTTGTATGACGACATCGGGTTACCATGGCAGCGATCAGGCCCCCGAGTCACGCCGCAAGGTCTCAGATCCAAAGGCAGAGGGGCTATCAGCGCTTTGCCTGCTCCCAGAATGCTGTTTGATCACAGTATTCCGGAGGTTAAAGTGCCGGGAGCGGTCTGTGACTGCTCCTGGCACTTAGCGCCGGGTGTCAGCTGTGAGAATCAGCTGACACCCGGCTGCAATCGGACACACACCACCTGTGTGCGCGGCTGATTGCTATGATGTACTATCCTGTCCATGGTCATACAGACCCAGGTCACACGGACGGGATAGTACGTCAGATGTCAGAAAGGGGTTAAAATGCAATAACAGGCAATCAAAAGATTGAATCTTCACCAAAATGGTATCATTAAAATGTTAGCTCGGCGCACAAAAAATATGCTCTCACCCAACCCGAGATGATGAAAAATGGAGATGATACAGGTATCGGAAAATGGCGCAATTTTTTTTAACAAAGTTTGGAATTTTTTTCGCCACTTAGATAGAAAAGAACCTAGACATGTTTGGTGTCTAGGAACTTGTAATGGCCTGGAGAATCATAATGGCAGGTCAGTTTTAACATTTAGTTAACCTAGTAAAAAAGCCAAACAAAAAACAAGTGCGGGATTGTACTTTTTTTTGCAATTTCACCGCACTTGGAAAACCAATGATGTCATACTAAAGTACAACTCGTCCCAAAAAAAATCAAGCCCTCACATGGCCATATTGATGGAAAAATAAAAAAGTTATGGCTCTGGGAAGAAGGGTATCAAAAAACAAAAACGAAAAGCCGAAAATACCTCTGATCATGAAGGGGTTAAAATTATAGACTGTCAATGTCTTTGTCAGTGGGCAAACTTACAAACTCAGCAAGGGATCAAATATTTATTTCACCCACTGTATTTGGTATCGCCACGTTTAGAATCGCCCGATTTATCAATATAAAATAATAACTAACCCGATCGCTAAACGGCGTAACGAGAAATAAAATCAAAACGTCAGAATTACGTTTTTTTGGTCGTCGATACATTGCAATAAGATGCAATGACGGCAATCAAAAGATCGTATCTACACCAAAATGGCATCAATAAAAACGTCAGCTTGGCGCTCAAAATATAAGCCCTCACCCAGCCCTGGATCACAAAAAATGGAGACGCTACAGGTCTCGGAAAATGGTGCCATTTTTTTTTCTTTTTTCCAAAGTTTTTTCATTTTTTTAACACTTAAATAAAAAAGAACCTAGATATGTTTGGTGTCTATGAATTTGTAATGACCCGGAAAATCATAATGGAAGGTCAGTTTTAGCATTTAGTGAACTTGGTAAAAAAAACAAAAAAAAAACAACTGTGGAATTGTACTTTGTTTTGCAATTTTGCCGCACTTGGAATTTTTTTTTCATTTTCTAGTGCATGATATGTTAAAACCAATGGTGTTGTTCAAAAATACAACTTGTCCTGCAAAAAACAAGCTCTCACATGGCCATTTTGACTGAAAAATAAAAAAGTTATGGCTCTGGGAAGAAGGGGAGCAAAAAATGAAAACGCAAAACCGAAAATACCTCCGGTCATGAAGGGGTTAAAGCAGAATCACTCTTGCTTAAAGTCTACACAGCTATACAAACAACGCTGCAGGAGTAACAGGTCCACCCCTCCCAAAGTCATGTCCCCCTCTGCTTAGTGCTCCAGTCTTTTTATATTTGTTACCGCTTCTTGGCCACATGCTAACTTGAAGAATATCCGCTAAACACACCTCCGTGGACTACTTTAATGTACATCCCATATAAGTTGTATAAGGACATTTCCCTGTTTTTATTGGTCTTACATGTTCGCTAAATAATTTCTGCATTCGCCATGTCATTTTTCCCAAGTAGTACTGGTCATATTTACATATACACGTATGGACCACAATCCCCATACTGCATTAAAAAATGATTAATAGGTTTACACAGGGTGAAATGCTGCCGATAATAATGATATTTAAAATGGCTTAAAAATCTTCATCCTCCCTTATTCACTACTCTTTAAATCCTATAACTTTTAATCTCCTGTCCTGAACCGAACTTTCTCCCCACAAGGTCAAGTATTCAGCAATTATAAACGCAACAACTAATAAAGACTTATTGTACTTTTTCACTAACTTATACTTTTCCTTTTCATTATTTATCAAGCAAATAAAATCTTGTTAAACTGTTCAAACTACGTTTTTATTATGCCATATTACTGTATTTTTACTATATTGCTCTTGTGCGGGTTAAAAAGCGACTTGTTAGGACAATGTAATGTATACTTGTTTTTTCCCTTACTCTCATATCACTTCACCCCCTTTTCCTTCCCTATTAAAATATGATTACTTTCCTTCCCCCTCCTACTCCCGACCCCTTTTTCCTCTTCCCCTGTTTTAATATTTCTTCCCTTCCTTTTCCTCCCTGGTAGGGTTGAGCATTCCGATACTTCCGATACCTGAAATCCAATGTAAGTCTATGGGAACAAAATATCGGAAGTACTTCCGATACTTACTTCCGATATTTTGTTCCCATAGACTTACATTGGATTTCAGGTATCGGAAGTATCTGAAGTATCGGAAGTATCGGAATGCTCAACCCTACTCCCTGGTAAATATTTGAAAAATCTTCTATAATTAATGCATTAGAATTAATTATCATCATGCTGAAGTATGACTGGTTTGCTGGTTCGCCGAGTGATTGCGCACTCTATAGATGGGCTATTACGCAGGAACGAGTGTTCTTACGAATGCTCGCTCCCCAAATATTGCTTTGTCTGAAAATTATCCTATCACATAATCATATAAAAAATCAGTAGAGTTCCAACCAGAAAACTCGGACGCATATTGTCTCACTTGTCATGCATAGACAATCCGTTTTTTTATTATAGCAGCAGCTGTTAATAATTTACTGGACCACTTACAGTTTCCTATTTTACAGGATTCCAATGTATCTGTAAAAATGTAAAAACGTACACTTTAGGCTAGTTTCACACTAGCGTTGCACTGACCTGCGTCGGTCAGCGCACGGCCACCGCTAAGCTCCACCCCGGCCACGCTTCATCCCGATCGCTCCGCCTATGGGCGCATGACGCTGCATGCGACCTGCATACCCTATCTTTAGCATTGGGTACGCAGGCCGTGTGCAGGTATGCATTTGCCGGCGTTTGCATCCTTTTGACGACAGCCTGCGTACCCAATGCAAAAGATAGGGTACGCAGGTCACATGCAGCATCATGTGCCCATAGGCGGAGGGATCGGGAGGAGGTGCGGCCGGGGGCGGAGCTTAGCGGCGGCCGTGCGCTGACTGACGCAGGTCAGTGCAACGCTAGTGTGAAACTAGCCCTACTGCATGGCATCTGATTTATTTGACTGGGTTAGTCTCTTCCAACTTAGAGAAGAAATTAGTGCATGTTGCAATTTTTCACTCGCAGATTCTGTCATTGAAAAAATCGCTCATCTGCTCTGTCTCATTGAATAACATGTTTTTTATGGACAGCACTTGATTGAAAATACAATGGTGTGAACAAGCCCTTATCTGCAGCACATAGCTTTGTATAAACAGCAGATCTGCTGCTGATAACATGATAATCTCTGTACACACAACGATCGGAGTGATGAATGTTTGTCAGACAGTCTGAACCACCAATCAGCTTGTACATAGCCGATAGGCATTCATTTAATGGCCTAGATCAGATACTTGTGGAAAGGGACCATTACTTTACATACTTTACATGTTTTTACACAGCAGTTCACAAATTAAATCTATATTAGTTATAACATGTCCGTACTCGGTGATTAATGTTGAGGCGCGAGGTTTATTGCATATAGTTTTCTGCTGTGTACTTACCACGTCTTTGGATTTCACAATGTTAGGAAGCGCCGAAAAGGTTTCTTGTGACATTTTCTAGAGGGTGGAGAAAAGCAGAAGGGAACCTGCCAAAACTGAAAATGCAACCAGTGCAAGTAAAGGATTTGTACGCTGAGCTCCGGGAGGTGAGTAACTTCTATCATTGGTGCAAGGGTGCATGTAGCTTTATATAGTATTAGGCTATGAATGTGATAATATTGTTAAGGAATGATCGTGAACATGTATACTCATGTGTGGACAAGATGTGGAACCAGCTCACACGGTAAAGGGGTCTGATACTGCCAGTGCCGAACTGGGGTGGCAAGGGTCCACCAGTAACATTGACTCCGGTGGCCCACTGTTCAGCTACATGCAAATATCACATTACCCTCATTCACAAATGTACCTATGCTTCAATATAATTATAAGTGGGGTAGTTGGTTAAATGAATGTTGAGATGATGCCCTTTTCTGTACATAGTGGAACAAATGTATTGTGTCAGCTACTTCTCATATAGGTGGAGAGCCCATTCCTACATGGGGGCCCACCGGAGGATTTTCCTGTTCTCCAGCGGGCCAGTCCGAGCCTGGTTATTGCCATAAAACAGCTTCTTAATGTCTCACATTGAACGTTACATATAGTAACATAGTATAACTGAAAACGGTGACCTGTTCATCAAGTTCAACCAAGGGATGGGAAAGGATGAAGGAAATGGGATTTAGATACATCCATAATGCATGTTCCAGTCTGCCCTTAAGAGTTAGGTTTTCCATCCTGATCCCGAGTGTCTATCAACATTCAGAACAAGAATCATGTTTTTTTTTTGGCTAAAAAAGGATCTAAGCCTTTTTTAAACCATCAACTGTTCCCATTGTGTTCTGCTCCGGCAGTAGACTATTCTTCTGATTAAAAGTTTTAATAGTAAAGAAGCCATGTCTTCTCTGGAGATTGAACCTTTCTTTCTTCAGATAGAGGGAGTCCCACCTTGACTTTTGAGGGTGGTTTACATGAAGCAGCTTTGGACCATAGTTTTTGTATATGTAAGCAGGGAAAAAGAGGGAAAAAGCAGGAAAATAGTCAGCTCACCAGTCTCAGCAGTTGTCCAGAAGATTTTCAATCTCAGCAGTAGATCAGAATCCTCATGCGCACGGAGCCACCTTGATTAGAGGCGTTGGCTGCAGCAAAACATAGTTTTTGTATGGACCATTAATGTACTTGTATAAGTTGTTCATGTTTCACATTAGACATCTCTTCTCAAGACTAAATAAATGTAATTCCTTTAATCTTTCCTTCTATGATACTCCAAGTCACTTATCCATTTTGTGCTTTTCTTTGTACTTTTTCTGAATCCAAGGCAATCTTTCTATGAATTGGTGCCCAGAACTGAACATTATAGATGAGGTCACACTAACGCTTTGTACAGTGGTAGTATTACGTCCCTGTCTCGTGAGTCCATGCCTCTTTTAGTACACGACAATATCCCGTGGAAGCTTGAAGCTGCTGATTGACATGCCATGATGTTATTTAGTCTGTGATTTACAAGTACACCAAGATCCTTCCCTACAAGTGACTCTCCTAGTTTTACTCTGCCTGAAACACATGGTGCCACCATGTTAAGAGTCCCGAGATGCATTTCTTTACACTTAGCTACACTGAACCTCGCCTGTCAGGTAGATGCTTAATGAATCAAGTCACTGTATTCCATGAGCACTTCATTATGAACGGTGTGCGCTACACTAGTCTTAATGAATCACTCCGCATGTTTGTATGCTATTTGGGCTTATGATCTACGTTAGCATACTACGTTTTCATATTTAAAAAAAAAAGGAACAAGCAGAATGTATATGTGTGTACATGTGTACAGAGGCAGAATGATGGACCAATCGGTAGTTACAATGAGGAAAATAAGCATTTGATACACTGCCGATTTTGCAAGTTTTCCCACCTACAGAGAATGGAGAGGTCTGTAATTTTTATTGTAGGTAACTGTGAGAGACAGAATCTAAAAATAAAAAAACAGAAAATCACATTGTATGATTTTTTCATAATTAATTTGGATTTTATTGCATGAAATAAGTATTTGATCACCTTCCAACCAGCAAGAATTCTGGCTCCCACAGACCTGTTAGTTACCTGTATTAATTGCACCTGTTTGAACTCATTACCTGTATAAAAGACACTTGTCCACACACTCAATCACACTCCAACCACTCCACCATGGCCAAGAACAAAGAGCTGTCTAAGGACACCAGGGACAAAATTGTAGACCTGCACAAGGCTGGGATGGGCTACAGGACAATAGGCAATCAGCTTCTTGAGAAGGCAACATCAGTTGGAACAATTATTAGAAAATGGAAGAAACACAAGATTACTGTCAATCCTCTTTGGTCTGGGGCTCCATGCAAGATCTCAGCTCGTGGGGTAAGGATGATTCTGAGAAAGGTCAGGAATCAGCCTAGAATTACATGGGAGGACCTGGTCAATGACCTGCAGAGAGCTGGGACCACAATCTTATAAATTACCATTAGTAACACACTACTCTGTCATGGATTAAAATCCTGCAGGGCATTCAAGGTCCCCCTGCTCACACCAGCACATGTCCAGGCCTGTTTGAATTTTGCCATTGACCATCTGGATGATCCAGAGGAAGCATGGGAGAAGATAATGTGGTCAAGATAAGACCAAGATGGAACTTCTTGGTATCAACTCCATTCGCTGTGTTTGGAGGAAGAAGAATGATGAGCATAACCCCTAGAACACCGTCCAACTGTGGAGCATGGTGGGGGAAACATCATAATTTGAAGGTGCTTTTCTGCAAAGAGGACAGGAGGATTGCACCGTATTGAAGGATGGATGAATGGGGTTATGTATTGCGAGATTTTGGCCAACAACCTCCTTCTCTCAGTAGGAGCATTGAAGGTGGATCGTGGCTGGTTCTTCCAGCATGACAATGATCCAAAACACACAACTAAGGGCAACTAAGGAGTGGCTCCATAACAAGCATTTCAAGGTCCTGGAGTGGCCTAGCCAGTCTCCAGACCTGAACCCAATAGAAAATCTTTGGAGGGAACTGAACTCAATGTTGCCCAGTGACAGCCCAAAACCTGAAAGATCTGCATGGAGGAGTGGGCCAAAATCCCTGCTGCAGTGTGTGCAAACTTGGTAAAGAACTACAGGAAATGTCTGACCACTGTAATTGCAAACAACGGTGTTTCTATACCAAATATTAGGTTATGTGTTTCTATTCTATCAAATTATTTAATTATTATTTCATGCAATAAAGTAATAATTAATTATGTAAAAATTATACAATGTGATTTTCTGGATTTTCATTCTTAGATTCTGTCTCTCACAGTTGAAGTGTACTGTACCTACGATAAAAATTACAGACCTCTCCATTCTTTGTTGATGGGAAAGCTCGCAAATTCAGAGTGTATCAAATAATTATTCTCCCCACTGTAACTAGAAAAGCAAAACAGGGGAATGCAATGTAAGATCAATTGATGGTGTACACAAATACAGATAAGACAAAAAATCTTTAGTGAAAACAAAAGTTGGTGTGCAGTTAAATGCACTCTGAGAACATCCAGCTTCTTTAGCAATGACCTTTTGTGGCTTACCCTCCTTGTGGAGTGTGTGGTTGACTGCCTTCTGTACATCTGTCAATTCAGCAGTCTTCCCCATGATTGTAGAGCCTACTGAAACAGACTAAGGGACCTTTTTAAACGCTTAGGAAAAATTTGCATATTTTTTTGTTAATTATTCTAATTTAATGAGATAATGACTTTTGGGTTTTCATTGGCTGTAAGCCATAATCATCAACAATAACAGAAATAAACACTTGAAATACATCACTCTGTTTGTACTGACGCTATATAATATGAGTTTCACTTTTTGTATTGAAGAACTGAAATAAATTAACTTTTTGATGATATTGCAATTTTGTGATATATATATATATATACAGCTCTGGCAAAAATTAAGAGACCACTGCTAAATTTTCAGTTTGTCTGATTTTCTCTTGATAGGTATATTTTAGAGTAAAATGTAAATTGCTCTTTTATTCTATAAACTACTGACAACATGTCTCCGAATTTCCAAGCAATAAATTTTGTATTTATTTTCAGAAAATGAGAAATGGTCAAAATAACAAAAAAAATGCAGTGCTTGCAGACCTCAAATAATGCTAAGAAACCAAGTTCATAATCATTTAGAAACAACAATACTAATGTTTTAACTCAGGAAGAGTACAGAAATCAACAGGTTGTGGAATAACCATGATTTTTAATCACAGCTTTCATGTGTCTTGGCATGCTTTCTAGCAGTATTTCACACTGTTTTTGGGTGACCTTATGCCACTCCTGGAAAAAAAATTTAAAGGGAATCTGTCACCCTAAATTGGCGGGATATTTAAATGATGGCAGTCAGGTCAGATGGGCGGTGTTTTGGGTACTTGCCTTAACATGTTGTTCGCCGCTGTCTCCATTATTTCTGGGAATTGTAGTCGTTGCCCTCCATATAACGCGCCTGCGCATTGCAATCTGCGGGCAAAGCATACTGCGCGTGCGCAATTCAAGATTGCAATGCGCAGGCGCGTTATATGGAGGGCAACGACTACAATTCCCAGAAATAATGGAGACAGCGGCGAACAACATGTTAAGGCAAGTACCCAAAACACCGCCCATCTGACCTGACTGCCATCATTTAAATATCCCGCCAATTTAGGGTGACAGATTCCCTTTAAGCAGTTCTTCTTTGTTTGATGGCTTGTGACTATCCATCTTCCTCATGATTACATTCTAGAGGTTTTCAATGGGTTTCAGGTCTGGAGCTTTGGCTGACCATGACAGGGATTTGATGTTGGTCCATCATCCACACATTGATTGACCTAGCTGTGTGGCATGGTGCAGTGTCCTGCTGGAAAAACAGTCATCAGAGTTGGTGAACATTGCCTGAGCTGAAGGAATCAACTGTTTTTTTCCAGGATAACCTTATAAGCGGCTTGATTCATACGTCCTTCGCAAAGAATAACCTGCTCAATTCCAGCTTTGCTGATGCATCCCCAGATCATCACCGATCCTCCACCAAATTTCACAGTGAGTGCAAGATAATGTGGCTTGTACGCCTCTCCAGGTCTCCGTCTAACCATTAGACGACCAGGTGTTGGGCAAAGCTGAAAATTACACTCATCAGAGAAGATTACCTTACTCCAGTCCTCTATGGTCCAATCTTTATGATCTTTGGCAAACTTCAGCCTGGCTCTCCTTTGCTTCTCATTGATGAAAGGCTTTTTTCTAGCTTTACATGACTTGAGCCCTGCCTCTAGGAGCCTGTTACGAACTGTTCTTGCCGTGCACTTCACCTCAGCTGCCATTTGCCATTCCTTTTGTAGGTCATTTGATGTCATCCTGCGGTTGCTGAGTGACATTCGAATAAGATGACGGTCATCCCTGTCAGTGGAGAGTCGTTTTCGCCCTCTGCTGGTCAGTAGCTTTGTTGTCCCCAATGTCTGCTGCTTGACATTGTTGTAATGGACTGCCATCTTAGAAATTTTAAGGATGGAGGCAACATGGTGCTCACTGTATCCCTCTGCTAGTAAAGCCAGAATTGAGCCCTTCTTTTCCTCACTCAAGACTCTTCTTTTCAACTCCTTTAGCATGGTTAAGTTATTTTTTCATTTCTATTACTTTTGGGCTATTACTAGCATTTGTTTTGCCATCCAGCTTGTCCTATTGCAAGAGGATTGTGAACACCACAGCAGTGTTTTTTACACTTTCCTTCGTTAAATAAGATTTGATTCAGGTGATCACCTAATCAGAAGCACATTAAGTAGAATGAGGTGCACTCTGGTTGGAATTCAACTGACACTGGAATGGAATGGCTGTCAGACATGTAGAGAAGCTAATTTTTTATAAAACTTTGCAGTGGTCTCTTAATTTTTGCCAGACTTATAGGATTACTACTTTCAACAGGTGGCGCTATAGAGTTTAAGTCCTCTATTTCTCTGAAGAGGCGATTTGCATATTAAATTTCCCAGAGGAGCATTGCACGGCAAATAAGCCTCCTTACCTTGACAAGCCAGAGCTGGTATGTCACTCTCCACAAGGAGAAACCTTACCCCTTACCCAATATAGACTGAACTACCCCTAAGTGCACTTAGCCTGCATTAGCGCAGCCACTGCCAAGTTCAAATCCACCAGCTTGTCCAATGGAAATCTACATTCCATTGCGAGGGATTGAGGACAAAGGAATACCAAATGCTAAAGCTACCTTTTTCAACTTGAGCAGCAAGACTGAACAAACCACAAAACCTGAATGGCCTACACAAAAAAAATCGTAATAGAAATGAATTATAAATGGAATTTCTGACACATCCCGTGCCAACCACTCAGCAAATAAACTAATGAACTAAAGGCCTTGAAATATGAACAAGAAATAGAACAATCCATTGGTAAATAACAATTTACATAAAACTCTCCATTCCACGTATAACCCAACATATGAAAACTGTCAGGGTGCACAGGAAACATGCAAAATACTGCTTCGATGTCTGACTTCACCATCAAACTGCCATGCCCATTCGACCTCACTAAATCCACTGCCTTATAAAATGACACATATGATATGAAGGACAGTCCCAGATCAATCCTATTGTTAAACAACACACCGGCTAGATACTACAAATGATGAATCTTCCTAAACTTATTAAGCTCTTACTTTGTAACCATGATCAAAGGAGACATCTTCAAATTGGGTCATGGGGGGTCCGGAAATGGACCTACCATGTGCCCAAGTTCCATTTTCTTGGCTAGTTTTTCCTTCACTACCTCCGTATATTCATTTGCTGATTTTAAATTACCAGTCCTAAAAGCTGGGGCCTGAGAATCAAATCCTAAAACCCTCCAAGAAACCAGATCAAATTAGCTACACCACTTCTAAATTTGGCTAGCTACTTAAAAAGGGGAGCATCGATGTGACCCTCACTGGTGTCATCCCCTTTTCTAGCAAACCTCCCCTGACTTTCCTTTTGCCCATTTAAAATGCTTGGCAAGGCTGTGACTGCCTTCATGTTGGCCATGGTTCCAGGGATGCAGCTGCTACCAGTGTCCGTCTGTCCTGGATCCAAGAGGAGGTAATCTGTTAATCCTTCACCTTTTATTGCCCCTATAATCCTACTCTGACGCCCCCACACTCTCCATTCACCAATCAAATATGTGATACATACATCACTACACAGTGTATTTAACATTTATGTCCCCTTCAAAACTTCAACCCTTTCACTCCCACCCTCTGGCTTGTCAAGTTGCCTGACTGTTGTGGAATGATCCAGGAGATTCAATAAATGATATGCGGTTTTTAATATCTATCCGTTTTCAAATTCATCGACTTCTTCGTCATGCTATAACAACAATCCTACCATTTTGATTTTTTTCTCGGTACACCGTTTACCAATCCGATTCATTTACTTTATATTTTGATAGATGAAACTTTTATGAATGCAGAAATACCAATTATGTGTATTTTAATTTTTGGTTTTATTTCTTAATTTTTAATGGAGGAAAAGGGGGGAATTTGAACTTTTATTTTTATTTTTTTCATATTTTTAAAACACTTTTTTTCACTCTTCACTGTATTTAATAGGCCCCTTAGGGTACTTGAACCTGCAATTAATACAAAACCAAAGAAATGAGCTGGACTATAAGCTGGTATATGTGCAAAGTGTAAGAGCACATTCACACTATGCCCATTTCACAGACAAAACACAAGAAAAAAAACAAAATGAGGATATACCCTACAGCAAATAAATAAGTGAATAATAATAGTACATGTAAATAACATAGGGTACATAGTTAACACTATTTTGATTTAAAAAAAAAGCATAAATCATCCCACTGCGCACAAGCAAAGTTATGTAACGTGAAAATCACCGTCTCCTGTGAACGACAGCTGAGTCTCGTGTTCACAGGAGAACTCTGAAGACAGGCATGGAGGTCTTCATTAGACCCCCAGGTATCATGGCACGCCACAATCAGGTCAAGGGCACACTAATAGGTGTATGGAATGACGCCCCCTGCTGGCACATCTTAAATGCCGCTGTCAGAGATTGACAGCTGTCTTTAACATATTAACATCCGCGGTTGGAGATCAGCTCCACTCACAGCTGTTAGAGGCAGATGATGGCGATATCTTATAATATCATCTGCGGGGAAAGATACAGACTTGGTGTGAGATCCTGCATTAAACTCAGGGAGTCGGCATGTGATGTACCCATACATCATACATCGGTAAGGGGTTCATCTTAAATCAGATTCATAAATACGAGAGTACATATTGATTACATGAGAGTACAAAGTGATTATATATGAGTACATGCTGGTTATGTGAGAGTAGATACTGAGGTACATATTGGTTATATGAGAGTACATGAATGAGGCCTGCCAGTTGTTGCCTTTAAGGGTCTATAGATGACTGAATGACCCTACTTATAATTTTTATATACAATAAATTTATATAATTTATACAATGCGATTTTCTGGATTTTATTTTTGTAATTCTATCTCTCAATGTTAAAATTAACCTACCCTTAAAATTATAGACTGTTCATGTCTTTGTCAGTGGGCAAACTTACAATATCAGCAAGGGATCAAATACTTATTTCCCCCACTGTATTGGGTATATGAGAGCACATAATGGCTGTATAAGAGCACATACTGGTTATATGAGAGAACATATTGATTATATGAGAGTACACATCGGTTAACTTATGAGAATACATAATGACTATATGAGAGTACATAATGACTAAAGCTTAATATTGACAAAACAGAACTCATCATCTTTCCCCATCTCACACAACCCCTCCAATGGACCTATCAATTAATGTAAACGACAGCCCACTCTCTCCAGTCCCACAAGCTCGCTGCCTCGGGGTTATCCTTGACACTGATCTCTCTTTTAAACCACATATCCAAGCCCTCTCCACCTCCTGCCGACTTCAACTCAAAAATATCTCACGTATCCATACATTCCTCAACCAAGAATCTGCAAAACCCCTAGTCCATGCCCTCATCATCTCCCGCCTCGACTACTGCAACCTCCTGCTCTGTGGCCTCCCCTCTAACACTCTTGCACCCCTCCAATCTATTCTAAACTCTGCTGCCCGATTAATCCAGCTGTCCCCCCGCTATTCCCCGGCCTCTCCACTCTGTCAATCCCTGCACTGGCTCCCCATTACACAAAGACTCCAGTTCAAAACCCTAATCATGGCATACAAAGCCATCCACAACCTGTGTCCTCCATACATCTGTGACCTCGTCTCCCGGTACCTACCTGCATGCAACCTCCGATCCTCACAAGATCTCCTTCTCTACTCCCCTCTTATCTCCTCTTCCCACAATCGCATACAAGATTTCTCCCGCGCATCACCCCTACTCTGGAACTCTCTACCACAACATATCAGACTCTTGCCTACCATGGAAACCTTCAAAAAGAACCTGAAGACCTACCTCTTCTGACAAGCAGTAACCACAGATCCACCAAACCGCTGCACGACCAGCTGTACCCTCGCCTACTGTATCCTCACCTATCCCTTGTAGATTGTGAGCCCTCATGGGCAGGATCCTCTCTCCTACTGTACCAGTCGTAACTTGTATTGTCTAAGATTACTGTACTTATATTTATTATGTATACCCCACCTCACATGTAAAGCGACATGGAATAAATGGCGCTATAATAATAAATAATAATAATAATATGAGAGTATATAATGATCATATGAGAGTACAAATCGGTTATATAAGAGTACATATTGGTTATATGTGAATATATATTGATTATATAAGAGAACATATTGATTATATGAGAGTATATATTGCATTGATTATTATATGAGAGTACACATTGGTTAACTTATGAGAATACATAATGACTATATGAGAGTACATAATGATTATATGGATAGCACTGCAGCCTTGCAGCACTGGAGTCCTGGGTTCGAATCCCACCAAGGACAACATCTGCAAGGAGTTTGTATGTTCTCCCCGTGTTTGCGTGGGTTTCCTCCGGGTACTCCGGTTTCCTCCCACACTCCAAAAACATACAGATAGGGAATCTAGATTGTGAGCCCCATTTGGGGACAGCGACGATAATGTGTGCAAACTGTAAAGCGCTGCGGAATATGTTAGCGCTATATAAAAATAAAGATTATTATTATTATTATTATTATTATATGAGAGTATATAATGATCATATGAGAGTACAAATCGGTTACATAAGAGTACATATTGGTTATATGTGAATATATATTGATTATATGAGAGTACATATTGAAGAACCTCCTTTTTATATGTAGAGTAATACAATTTAAATTTCTATAAACAGGATTGCTGAGATGGGACTTCACGTGAGAATTTTTATTCTACTGTCACTCGTGTTTCTTCCAATGTATTCTGATGGGTATCCAAATGGAAAAGTCGAACAATCTTGCTCATCAATGATGCCAGCGCATGGTGCCAATCCTCAGACTACCTTCCCTCCATATAGTCTCAGCTTTTCTAGTGTCAACTACACAGGAAAATTAGTATTCAGAGGTAATGGATCAACATATTTAGAAATTAGCTAGAATTAAGAAGATTTGAGGCGTGAGATTAATATTTGACAGTAATGAATTTGTAAACTAATTTATTATCTATGGTAATTATCTGTTGACTTCACAATCGATAAGTTCCTCCAGGCTATCAGACGCTGATTCTGATGGTGTGGACCCATCAGGCTCTAGTGCTGCTCATTTCTGTAATCACCACATGAATAAACTCATAGAGGAAGAGCTGAAGATCGGAAATTTCAGGAAATGACTGTATTAAATACGGTAGATAGGTTCCTTGACGTTGTGGACAAAGTTCCCGAGGTCAGGATGGAACCTCAAGATACCTTTTGACAGATATTTCTTCAGCTTCTGAGCTAATGTAAATAACTAATGATGGAATGCGGAAACACAAACAGGGAACTGCGACGTTCATTTTTCTTACATGTCTCAATAATGCTCTGTCTGTTCTCTTTTCCTGGATCTGAACTGAACTAATGGAAAATTTGTGTGCTTCGTTAATCCGTGCAGCTTCCACCACCAAACGGGGAGGTGTTGCATACACAGATTCAGTCCAGGGATAATTTTATGATTCTGATTATGATTCCATTCCTGCACCATAGTCCGTTCTCAAGTGTTCCTTTGATGGATAATTCCTGAATTTCTCACTATTATTCAGTGTATAATGTGTTTACATTTTGTTTCTTATTTTGTAGTCACTCTTAGCAAAGAACCTGGTGGAACCGACTTCAAAGGCTTTATGATCCAGGCTCGTCCACCTGGGGGGGATACCCCCCAGGGTACATTCATCAATGACACCGATTCACAGACCCTGTGTTCTACACCTGAAGTAAGCTCGGTCTAGGTATACCAAGTCTCTTCTCCATTGTAGGTGCACAGAATTCCTTATTCCTATGAAGACGGCAAGAAAAATTTTATCATTCAGCTGTTTCCTTTGGGCATTGCAAGGGTCTTTTTAGTCCCAGAGCAGTTATTTGGATGTCATCATAAAGCGGCAATATATTAATGTCATTTGCCTCTAATAAATGCCAACATAACTACTAATAAATGCCAACACAGAGGTGCAACAATGTGCCACTAAATTCATGGTATAAAAGTTTAATGTATATTTTTTTTCAAATAGCATAGCGTTTCAGAGAATAATATATCTGGCCGCGGCCAGGCTGCGCTTAATGCTGCACGTAATTTGGGCAGCATGAAGCGCCTGACTCTTCCCCTTTAAGTTTGAGCTTCATCCTTAGCAAATAGCCAAAGATTATGTGTCCCGTTATTTGTGGATTGTTTTTTCTTTGTATTTATTTTCTATTCCACTCTATAAACACTCGTCGTAAAGTAAAAATCCATTTCACATTTTTAACTTGGTAGCGATGTTATCCCATGACATATCTTTTGTGGGGTGATTACCATTAAACTGCTCATCTTACCCTTGGTTCGGTCAATTTATATCCCCATAACCATTCGACTCAATGTCTAGCAGTACATGAGGAGCCAATGCAGCAGGACAATAGGACAGTACCAATAGAATATAAAACATGTTCTCATTTTAATAGATTTATATGTTAGAATTATTATCTGATTAATCTTAATTATATTTTATTTGCTTGTTTTTCATGAAGTTCCAACACACGGCAGTAACTCACACAAGTCCCTCAATGAAATCAAATATATCAGTAATTTGGCTTCCTCCAAAGAAAGCATCTACAAATATACAATTCAGGTAATATTGGTTTGTTTTTTAATTATGGATGTGTCCTTTAAATTTTAAATGTATCCAATTGTGCATTCTGTTTTGGTAAGATTTACATTCCCACCATATACACTGCTCAAAACAATAAAGGAAACACTTAAACAACACAATGTAACCCAAGTCAATCACACTTCTATGAAATCAACCTGTCTAGTTATGAAGCAACAATGATTGTGAATCAATTTCTCCTGCTGTTGTACAAATGGAACAGGCAACTGATAGAAATGGTAGGCAATTAGCAAAACAACCCCTATAAAGCAGTGGTTCTGCAGGGGGAGACCACAGACCATTTCTCTGTTTTCCTCCTTTTTAGCTGTTGTTTTGGTCACTTTTTCATTTTGTCATTGTTCTCACCCCTAGACGTACAGTAGCATGAGGCGGTATCTACAGTACAATCCATAGAAGTTGCTCAGGTAGTGCAGCACATCCAGGATGGCACATCAATGTGAGCTGTGGCAAGAAAGGTAGCTGTGTTTGTCGGCACAGTTGTCCAGAGCATGGAGCAGATATGAAGAGTCAGGCCAATACACCAGGAAATGTTTAGGGGGCCGTAGGAGGGCAACAACCCAGCAGCAGGACCGCTAACTCCTCCTTTGTGCAAGGAGGGACAGGAGGAGCAGTACAAGAGTCTTGGAAAATGACCTCCGGCAGGACACTAACTGTCTCTGCTCAAACTATCAGAAACAGACTCCATGAGGGTGGTATGAGGATATGATGTCCACAAGTGGGTGTTGTGCAGGGTTATTGGCATTTGCCAGAGAGCACAAAGATTAGCAGAATTGACATTGGCGCCCTGTGTTCTTCACGGATGAGAGCAGGTTCCCAGTGAACTCATTTGACAGATGTTACAGAGTTACCATGGAAAACGCTCTGCTGCCTGTAACATCCTTCAGCATCACCGGTTTGGCAGTCGATCAGTAATGGTCTGGGGAAACATTTCTTTTGAGGGCCGCATAGCCCTCCATGTGCTAGCCAAAGGTACACTGACTGCCATTAGGTTCCGGGATCAGATCCTTAGACCCATTGTGAGACCATATGCAGGTGCACTGGGCCCTGAGTTCCTTCTGATGCATGATAATGCTAGGCCTCATGTGGCTGAAGTGTGTTAGCAGTTCCTGCATGATGAGAACATTGATGTTTTGAACTGGCCTGCCTGCTTTTTAGACCTGAATTCAATTGAGCACATCTGGGACATCATGTCCCTTTCCATCCAGCAATGCCACGTTGTACCACAGACTGTCCAGGAGTTGACTGCTGCTTTAATCCAGGTCTGGGAGAAGATCCCTTAGGAGAACATCCAACGCCTCATCAGAAGTATGCCCAGGCATCGTAGGGAGGTCATACAGGCACGTGGAGGCTACACACACTACTGAGCCTCATTTCCTTGCCTTGAGGCATTTCCACTGAAGTTGGATCAGCCTGTAATTTGATTTTCCACTTTGATTTTGAGTACCATTCCAAATCCAGACCTCCATGGGATAGTAATTATGATTTGCATTGATCATTTTTATGTTTTATTGTTCTCAACACATTCCTCTACATAATGAATAAAGATTTACAATTGTAATATTTCAATCAGTGATATTTAGGATGTGGTATTTTAGTGCTCCCTTTATTTTTTTTGAGCAGTGTATCCTGGCCATCTTAAGTAAGTTTATAGAAGCAAATTACAACAGTGCAAGCTGGTAAACATGATTTTTCTTATGTTTTAAAGGGCTACTGTCGTGGAAGTGAAGACCAAATTTTGGACAAATGTGCTTAGTGATATCATCCCACTAGCTGGTGAAGGATCTCAACTTTTGGTAATAGAACTGTAAAATATGTATCTACTTAACCACTTTCTGACATGCGCCATATATACAGCACTGCGGGAGCTGCGTTCCCACAAAGAATTGTACATATATGGGGCCGCGATCGTGGGGGGCTCACGCTTTATGTGAGAGGTGACACCCTGGAACAAAGCAAGCGATGGGTTCTAGCACCGATCGTGGGCACTTAGCCCCTCTGATGCCACTGTCAACAGTGACAGCAACATCAAGGAGAACACGCAGGGAGTGGGCTACCTGCGTGCTTCCATCAGGACATCGCGATGCAATCGCATTGTCCTGATGGTCTCCATGGAGACCCCAGGCCACAAGATGGCGACAGGGTCCTTAAGGGAAGGTGGTGTGTCAGTGCCTGCTCAGAGCAGGAAATGAGACGCCTCCTTCCCTGCCTGTCAGACGCTGATCTGATGCTCTGCAGTACAGAAGCATTTTAGAGTATCGTTGATCTGATACTGTGCAGTGATGTCCCAACCTGGGAAAATGTAAAGAAGTAAAAAAAAATATTACAAAGTATAAAAATATATTAAAACAATCCACAAATAAAGAACAAAAAAAAGAAAAAATATTATTCCAATAAATACATTTATTGATATAAAAAAATAAACAAAAAAAGTACACAAGTTTGGTATCTCCGCGTCCGTAACGACCCGCTCTATAAAACTGTTCCACTAGTTAACCCTTCCAGTGAACACTGTTAAAAAAATCAAGGCAAAAACAATGCTTTAGCATCATACCACCGAATAAAAAGTGTAATAAAACGCGATCAAAAAGACAAATATAAATAAAAATTAAACAGATGAAAATGTCATTTTGTCCTGCAAAAAAGCAAGTTTTCATACAGCTCTATCAGCAGAAAAATAAAAAAGTTACAGTTCTCAGAGTAGAGCGATGCAAAAATAATTATTTTTTCTATAAAATAGTTTTAATTCTGTAAAAGCGACAAAACATAAAAAATAAATAAATAGGGTATCGCTGTAATCATACTAACCCGAAGAATAAAGCTGCCTTAACAATTTTACTACAAGCGGAACGTATAATAAAAAAAAAAAAAAAGCATTCCTGAATTGCTGTTTTTTTGTTTATTCTATTTCCCAAAATTGGAATAGAAAGTGATCATAAAATGTTATGTTCCCAAAAATGGTACCAATAAAAACGTCAACTCGTCCCGCAAAAAAACAAGCTGTCATATGACTTTGTCGGCCAGAATATGGAAAATTATACCTGTCTAAATATGGTGATGCAAAAACTAGCTTTTGCAATAAAAAGCATCTTTTAGCGTGTGATAGCAGCCAAACATAAAAACCCGATATAAATCTGGTATCGCTGTAATGAGCGGTTGCACTAGGGTTTCCATGTAAATCTCTGAAATATGTGAATCAGACAGAAATCCTTGCGAGAGATTCCCTATAATGAGGCAGATGGAGGCACTGTGGATGCCATAGGACCTGTGATCCGGCGGTGTCCGTCTTTTTAGGATTGTATAAAAGTGCCGTCAGCCACAGTTTTGTGCACTTCTGAAAAGGACAACGCTGAAAAGAGGCTAGACGGATTCCAGAGTAAATCTGCTGCATCATTATAGTGAATGGATCCATCGGGGGTTTCTTCTGTCATGTCACTCAGAGATTTAGATGGAAACTCCAAAGTGAGTGCACACCGAAGAGCGCAGGATAAATGTGATCCTAAATGTTATGTAAAATGTTCCCAATAAAAGCTTTAACTCAATCCACAAAATAAGCAAGTCCTCACTCAGGTCCGTCATCTGTTAACGAAAATATAGTGGGCTTCCACGTTACTGGTAGCACAAAGGCTCTGGAAAAGTGAAATGGTTCCTCCCCGCTCCAAAGAAATTCAGCAAATTCTGCACTCCAAAATCCAAATGCTCCCTACCTTCTGAGCCCCAGTGTGTCTAAACAACATTTAGCGCCCACATGTTTGGCATTTCTGTAGTGATGAGAGCCCGTATAATTTATAGGCGAGTGTCTTCAGAAGCATGAGCTTGGCATAATGAACTGGTCACTACAACGTACTGGTCACTACAGTGTACTGGTCACTACAACGGCAGTTTATGATATGGACTTCTTTTTGCAGGAAACTGTTGGAGACAGAAAATACAGGAGAGCTACCTAAGTGCAATAAAAGATGTATAAAAATAGATTTGTGGGTGACACATATGTGCTTACCTGGAAGAGTAGTGCAGTAGGCACAACACTAGATTGCATTTAGCACATGAATGGGATACTCCACTCTGGTATGCTGCTGATCCATAATGTGTGGAGCAGAGCTGGTCCATGTCCATTAAAAAGTATTGCTAAAAATGACAAGTGTTTAAAAAGTGGAAACATGTAGTGTAACATTTGTGAATAAACCAAACCTTTAGGAATAGCAAAGTGTTCCCCCCAGTTTGGTTATTCAGTTGGAGACCAGATTGGACCACACACACTGGGAATAAACCTTCAAACGCAAGCGGCATGTACAATGGCAGTTTGCAATTTTCACTCAGCAACATCCACTGCTGATTGTTTCTGGAAAATACCCATGGAGTCAAAATCATCACTACATCTGTAGATAAATTCTCAAAGGGTTATAATTTCCAAAATGGGGTCACTTGAGGGGGGTTCTGCTTTTCTAGCACGGGGCTCTTTATATGAAATCCAAAAACTAGTCTAGGAAAATCTGTGCTCCAGGAGGCAAATAGCGCTCCGTCCCTCCCGAGTCTCTCCGTATGGCTAAGCAGTACTGTACAGCCACAGATGGGTGTTTCTACACTCGGCAGAAATTGTGGGACAAATTTTGGTGCTATTTTTACCCATTTCCCAGTATAAAAATGTAAAACTTTGGGCTAACACACAATCTTGGTGTTAAAAATATAAATTATTTTTTCTTCACTGCCTAATGGTTATAAAGTTCTAGGACACATCTGTGGTGTCAATATAATCAAATCACTGCATCCCTACATGAATTGATTGAGAGGTTTAGTTTATAAAATGGGGTCACTTATAGAGGGTTCTGTTGCTCTGGCACCTCAGGGGTTCTGCCAATGTAACATGGCATCCTCAAACAAGTAAAGAAAAATCTGCACTGCAGCATGGTGTTTCTTCCCTTCTGAGCTTTGCACTGTGCCTCAAAAGTAGTTTTCAACCACATATGGGCTATCGGTGAACTCAGGAGAAATTGCACAACAAATTTTGGGCCCATTTTCTGTTACCCTTGTGAAAATACTAAATTTTGAGCTAAAAAAAGATTTATCTGTAAAAAATGTGATTTTTTTTATTTTCACGGCTCAATCTTATAAACTTCTGTGAAGCACCTGGGGGTTCAAGGTACTCAATACACATCTATATACAGTTGTGCTCAAAAGTTTACATACCCCGGCAGAATTTTAGCTCTCTTGGCCTTTTTTCAAAGAACATTAATGATAACACCAAAACTTTTTCTCCACTCATGGTTAGTGGTTGGGTGAAGCCATTTATTGTCAAACTACTGTATTTTCTCTTTTTAAATCATAATGACAACCAAAACATCCTAATGACCCTGATCAAAAGTTTACATAGCCCATTTCTTAATACCATGCATTGCCCCCTCTAACATCAATGACAGCTTGAAGTCTTTTGTGGTAGTTGTGGATGAGATTCTTTATTTTCTCAGATGGTAAAGCTGCCCACTCTTCTTGTCAAAAAGCCTCCAGTTCCTGTAAACTCCTGGGCTGCCTAGCATGAACTGTGTGCTTGAGATCTCCCCAAAGTGGCTCAATGATACTGAGGTCAGGAGACTGAGATGGCCACTCCAGAACCTTCACTTTGTTCTGCTATAGCCAATGACAGGTCGACTTGGCCTTGTGTTTTGGATCGTTGTCATGTTGGAATGTCCAAGTACGTCCCATGCGCAGCTTCCGGGCTGATGATTGCAAATTTGCCTCTAGTATTTGCTGATAATGTGCTGCATTCATCTTTCCTTCAACTTTGACCAAGTTTCCTGTGCCTTTGTAGCTCACACATCCCCAAAACATCAGTGATCCACCTCCGTGCTTTATAGCAGGAATGATGTTCCTCTCATCATAGGCCTTGTTGACCTTTCTCAAAATGTAACATTTATGGTTGTGGCCAAAAAGTTAAATTTTGGTCTCATCACTCTAAATTACCTTATTCCAGAAGTTTTGAGGCTTGTCTCTGTGCTGTTTTGTGTATTGTAGGTGAGATACTTTGTGGCATTTGCGCAGTAATGGCTTTCTTCTGACGACTCGACCATGCAGCCCATTTTTCTTCAAATGCCTTTTTATTGTGCATCTTGAAACAGACACAGCACTAGTTTTCAGATAGTCCAGTATTTCAGCTGATTTTATTTGTGGGTTTTTCTTTGCATCCCAAACAATTTTCCTGGCAGTTGTGGATGACATTTTTGTTGGTCTACCTGACCATGGTTTTGTTTTTTCAGAGCCCCTGATTTTCCATTTGTTAATCACAGTTTGAATGCTGCTGACTGGCATTATCAATTCCTTGGATATCTTTTTGCATCCCTTTCCTGTTTTATACAGTTCAACTACCTTTTCCCATAGATCCATTAACAATTCTTTTGCTTTCCCCATGACTCACAATCCAGAAACGTCAGTGGCTGGATGAAAGATGCAAGAGTCTGTCTGGATCCCAGAAATTCACTCAGCTTTTTTGTGAGGTGGTCCCTAAAAAAATTATTTTGCAAATTTTGGTGGAAAAATGAAAAATCGTTGGTCAACTTTTAACCCTTATAATGTCCTAACAAAAAAATTATGCTTTAAAATTGTGCTGATGTAAATTAGACATGTGGGAAATGTTATTTATTAAGTATTTTGTGCGACATGACTCTGATTTAAGGGCATAAAAATTAAAAGTTTGAAAATTGCAAAATTTTCTAAATTTTCTCCAAATTTCCAAATTTTTCCACAAATAATTGCAAGTCATATCAAATAATTTTTACTACTGTCATGAAGTACAATATGTCATGATAAAACAGTCTCAGAATCAGTGGGATCCATTGAAGTGTTCCAGAATTATCACCTCATAAATTGACAGTGGTCTGAATTGTAAAAATTGGCCTGGTCAGGAAGGTGAAAACAGGCTTCAGGTTGAAGGGGTTAAAGAGGTTGTAAAGTACCCTTTTTAAAAACTAGGCTTAACAAGTGACGGGTCAGTAAACACAGCTCATCAGAAAGAAAATCCCACTAAAATATAACATTTATTAGTTTATAACACTAAAATAGTCAAAGACCAATATAAAGCATTAGACTGCAGAGGTCAAAACAATATATTTATAGATTAAATAAGTCTATAGGCTCTGAGAAAAACAAGGAATTAAGTGTTTCTTATCTCACCCTAGAAAGTGCCCTCAAATATGTCCCTTTTGCTTTGAACCTCACAAGGTTTATTCTTCTCACTATTTTTTCTTAGACAGTAAGTACTTCCACCAGTGCAAGGGGACCGTCATGGGATGTTCATGTACGCCATGTTATGCTAATCTTTTCCTGGGCTGGTGGGAGGAATCTGTCATGTTCTCTGGTGAAGATAGTGGTGGTCAGAAAAGATCACAGCATGGTATTGATATATAGATGACATGTTTGTCCTCTGGACTGGCAGACAGGAGTATTTCTCTTATTTTGTTTGGGACGTTAATATTAATGACATTGGTTTAAGATTCACATCACAGAATGATCAATTGAAACTTTCCTTCCTGGATGTCGAAATAATCAAAAACCATCTAGGTCATCTTACAACCAGGGTTATTTGTGAACCCACTGCTACCAATGCCCTTCTTCGTTGGGACAGTTATCATCTTGTCCCACTGAGGAAGGGTATTCCCAAGGGCAGTACTTGAGAGTGAGGAGGAGCTGCTCGGAGGTAGAAACCTTCAGAACACAGGCTTTTGATCTTAAAGAGCGGTTTAGACAGAGGGGGTAGCCAAGCAAGACTCTAAATGTGGCATATAGTCATGCACTGAGCAGGGACAGGAAAAATCTTCTTCAACCCCAGAAAGAGAGGCACCAATTCCATCAGACAAGAAAGAAAGAGGATGAAAATATACCATCAGAATTATAGGAACATATGATAACCAGGTAACCCAGATTTTTAGTATTCTGAATAGACACTGTGGTATTCTCCAAACCGATAGTAACCTTTCAGGAATTATTGGAGGAATCCCCAGTGTAACATTCAGAAAATAACAGTCCTTAAAAGACCGCCTAGGTCACAGCCACTGTGTCAAACCCAAACCAACCGGGATCTGGTTGGATGGGAAAGTCTGTGGGACTTTTAAATGTGGTGGCTGCTCTTTTTGTAACTGGATTATGAACTAATAAATGTTGTATTTTAGTGGGATTTTATTTCTGACAAGCAGAGGATTTTAAAAACAAGCTTTCTGCTAGAAATTGCAGCACACATGTAGACGGGTTAGTTTTGGTGTTCGAGTAAGGTCAGGTAGAGACGCCCTAAAAGTCTATCCACATGATGTCTTTTTTTAATAAGTTCCGTAACCACCTGTAGTAGTGCAAAATAAATGCTGAAAAGAATGAACATATGCACTGCAATGTAAAAACGACTTGCTGTACATATGTTCCATTTCCTTAGCTTCTTTTAATCGCTCCAGGTTTCTAAAAACGCCAAGCGGTTAAAAGAAGTGACATAACCATTCTTCACGCAGCTTAGAAGCCGCTTACATATCTTTAAAACGTTGTGTGCACATACCCTTATACAACAGCCACATTCCTAAAAACACAGAGGCATGCCGCCACTGCAGGTTTTATTTTTAGATAGTTTCAAGGGTACCTGACAGCTCATATATCCTGCCCGATCCATGGGCAGCACGTATCAGGTTATGGCTGTATGATTTCAGCCATGTATGTTGCACTCTGAAACGCTGCGACATTTCACAGAAAAAAAAAAACTTTAAAAGCCACTGGGGACCAATCCGCAATGGAGATTATTTGTCAATGACTGACCGATCTCTCCCTATATGTGCAGGGAGAGTGGGTGGGGAGAATCTACCAGGGACCAGTCTTCTCAACTAGTCACCTACAGTGCCTACAAGTAGTATTCAACCCCCTGCAGATTTAGCTGGTTTGATAAGATGCAAATAAGTTAGAGCCTTCAAACTGCAAACGAGAGTAGGATTTATTAACAGAAGCATAAATCTTACAAAACAAAAAGTTATGTTGCTCAGTTGAATTTTAATAAATTTTAAACATAAAAGTGTGGGTCAATTATTATACAACCCCTATGTTTAATATTTCGTGGAATAACCCATGTTTGCAATTACAGCTAATAATCATCTTTTATAAGACCTGATCAGGTCGGCACAGGTCTGTGGAGTTATCTTGGCCCACTCCTCCATGCAGATCTTCTCCAAGTTATCTAGGTTCTTTGGGTGTCTCATGTGGACTTTAATCTTGAGCTCCTTCCACAAGTTTTTAATTGGGTTAAGGTCAGGAGACTGACTAGGCCACTCCAACACCTTGACTTTTTCCCTCTTGAACCAGGCCTTGGTTTTCTTGGCTGTGTGCTTTGGGTCGTTGTCTTGTTGGAAGATGAAATTACGACCCATCTTAAGATCCTTGATGGAGGAGCGGAGGTTCTTGGCCAAAATCTCCAGGTAGGCCGTGCTATCCATCCTCCCATGGATGCGGACCAGATGGCCAGGCCCCTTGGCTGAGAAACAGCCCCACAGCATGATGCTGCCACCACCATGCTTGACTGTAGGGATGGTATTCTTGGGGTCGTATGCAGTGCCATCCAGTCTCCAAACGTCACGTGTGTGGTTGGCACCAAAGATCTCGATCTTGGTCTCATCAGACCATAGAACCTTGAACCAGTCTGTCTCAGAGTCCTCCAAGTGATCATGAGAAAACTGTAGACTAGCCTTGACATGACGCTTTGAAAGTAAAGGTACCTTACGGGCTCGTCTGGAACGGAGACCATTGCGGTGGAGTACGTTACTTATGGTATTGACTGAAACCAATGTCCCCACTGCCATGAAATCTTCCCGGAGCTCCTTCTTTGTTGTCCTTGGGTTAGCCTTGACTCTTCGGACAAGCCTGGCCTCGGCACGGGAGGAAACTTTCAAAGGCTGTCCAGGCCGTGGAAGGCTAACAGTACTTCCATAAGCCTTCCACTTACGGATGATGCTCCCAACAGTGGAGACAGGTAGGGCCAACTCCTTGGAAAGGGTTTTGTACCCTTGCCAGCCTTGTGACCCTCCACGATCTTGTCTCTGATGGCCTTGGAATGCTCCTTTGTCTTTCCCATGTTGACCATGTATGAGTGCTGTTCACAAGTTTGGGGAGGGTCTTAAATAGTCAGAAAAGGCTGGCACAAGAGATCATTAATCCACACATGTGAAGCTCATTATTCTTGGTGCCTGAACTACTTCTTAATACTTTAGGGGGACCAAACAGAATTCTTGTGGTTTGAGGGGTTGAATAATAAATGACACTCTGAATTAACTTTTAACGTTTTTTTTAAAAAAAAAAAAAAAATAAAAAAAATTTTTTTGCAGCAGTGCATTTCCCATTCCAGGCTGATCTACAGTACAAATGTCACAATGCCAAGTTAATTCCGCATTTGTCAACCAGCTAAATCTGCAGGGGGTTGAATACTACTTGTAGGCACTGTATGTGTCTCGGTCAATGGCAGCTTTCAAAGTATGTTTTTCCCTGAAACCCTGCGGCATTTCAGAGTCAAATATACCTGGATGAGATCATACAGTCAGTACTTGGAATGGACAACATTAATCAGCTGTCAGGTTCCCTTTAAATGGATGTAATGTGATAACAGTGATACAATTCTATGTGAATAATGTTCTATGTACCCAACTTTATCAAAATGTGCAAGTAAATTAAAACAAACAAATTGTAAAATGGTGAAATCATATTAGTAACTGTGTTGCCAACCCAAATGTTGACTGGAACCTCTATAATAAGATATAGTAGTGGAATAAGAGAAGTTCTTATATGTAAAATGGAAATATGTTAGAAAGTTGTGCCGTTCTGTTACATTCCATGTTTTGTCTTTCAGGCTCCTGCATTAGGCCAGCTTGTGCTCTGCAGCACTGTACTGGTCTGTGCTCTGTTCACCATCTGACCGGTGGAAACCTAAACTAATGTACAGTATGGAGGGCTTGCCACCAGTATGGAGGGCTTGCCACCAGATGCTATAAGGATGTTCCACTTGCCCTGTGAAATATGAAAGCCTGAAGTATTATTTTCTGCATACTTTTCTGTTATGCATTTGTACGTTTACTCAAAGAGTCTTATGAATAAATGAACTTTAAGGTTTAATATGAGAGTCTGTCCAGTTATTGTTTCTGTTTTAAAGTGCTTCTTCACTTTCAAAGGAAAAATGATTGTAGTGCAGGTCTTTGTTTGTAGTATGATAATTTTTCAAATTCACTCTGTAAGAGGATTTTGCAGTGAAACCACACACAAAACTAAACAGTGTCCTGCTTCTGCTGCTAAGCTAGTGTCTTAATGAGGTTTAGACATGATTTACAATTATTAGCTAGGGACTCAAAGTAGTCTGTCTCATAGAAGAGTGACATACAATGTTTTCATTTTTCCAATCATGATTGTTTTATTAGTTTAGAGAAAATGCAATGAAACAGGGGTTGATAAAAACACTTGTTTCCACAAAAGACATAACCAGGTTGACAATTTTAGATCCCAATTAGTCTAACCATGACAGAGTACAAGAAGGACAATGTCTCAATATGTCCTATGTCTTGATCATTGGTCTGTTATGAAAGTCATGAAACAATTACCACCATTACGCAATCCACAAAGACTGCCAGAAAGAGTAAGAACAAGGACCAGGGGTGGATAAGCGTAGCAGGGCCCCCGACAATTTAAAGAATGTGGGCCCTTCTGGCACCTAATGTATCATGTGACATGTCACATGATCCCCTTTGAGAAATGTGACAGATCATGTGATTATCACACAGGTTCACATGTGAGATGTAAGACAACAGACAGTGGCATGCCGGGTACATTTTTTCCCCTTATGTACAGCGCTATACATAATAGAAGATATAATATAATGAGAAACAACGCTATGTATAACAAAAGGACGCTATATAATATGGGACGGCGCTATACATAACAAAAAGCGATGCTATGTAATAAGGGAATGATATATAATATGGGACAGATTGCTCAGTGCACATCGTTTAAAGGGGTGGTCCAAAACTAAATTATATTTTCAGTCTAAACTTTATTTAATGTCATAATCTAATCTTTGTTCCAATATACTTTAATTAAAAATTCCCTATCCTTCACTAACTACACTATCTAACTGCTTTATTTTTTTTTCTACTACCTACTCTTTGATGATGCTTCATTTGGGAATCCAAGTTGATGTTGGATATTGAAACAAAGCGTCATCAGGGGGCAAAAGTCGCAGCCTCAGTGGATTCCTGTCACTGTGAACTATTCTTCTCCAGTGTACAGTGACAATGCGCTCTCTCAACGGCTCTGATCAGAAGTGACAAGCCGGCAACAAAGCGCATAGTCAGTGCATACTGTAAGGAGAGAACGATCGAACAGAGAACAGCGCCACTCCCACAAGTGACCTCACTTGTGATCAGAGCCTGCGAGAGAGCGCACTGTCACTGTGCGCTGGGTAGAATAGTGCACAGTGACAGGAATCTACTGAGCATACATCGGAATTGACAATTAACGCATGCTCAGAAGAGCAGGGACTAGTCCAGCCCCTGACACGGACGTTACTGATGACGCTTCGTTTCAGACAGGGGAAGAGGTTGTGACGGTCTCTGATGCTTCGTTTGAGTATCCCAGCATGCATTGGGATTCTCTGATAAAGTGTCATCAAAGATGAAATAGTAGAAAAAAATAAAGCATTTAGATAGTGTAGTGAGGGAAGGATACGGTCTTTTAAATTAAAATATATTAGAAAAAAATATTACATTATGATATTAAATAAAATTGAGTTTTGGACCACCCCTTTAATAGCCTGTTTAATGATTGGTGGTTGTTTAGTGCCGCCGGTAGCTCCGTGTAAACGTATCCCTATACAGAATAAATATTTACATCCAGTAACTCACCACTGACATCTCGTCTGATTCCAAGGCTATTTCTTATTCATCTTGTCAAAACTTTCATGTCGACGTCCTAACAAAGGGACTTGGTCATTACACTTCGCTGCACTAATCACAGTGTCCCTGAAAATAAAAAAGGTCACAAGTATGTATTTGTTTTCTGAATAAGAAATCCCCCCACACTATGCAGCTGAATACAGACGTGCACCCACCATTAATATATAATTAGTTATTATGCACCCCACCATTCCAAATTAAGATTGATAGTCCACCACTGTGCCCCCACTAACTATACATAACCACTGGTCTCCACCCAATAAATATATAAATAAATTAGCATCTGTACTCTTTCCCCCAATTAATTATCAGCCATACTCCTGCATCCTCAATGCCCCTCTATCTGTACCTCCTGCTCCCCCATTCATAATATTTACATGCCCCCCTCTTCCCCAACTCATTATGTCACGTCCTCTCTCTCTGAGATTGCGCTTATGGAGCCATTGACCATAATGATGAAGATGGATTCACTGAGAGCTCTGACGGACATTATTTTCTGCTGTATATGCTTATTTGAGGTGGGTTCCAAGAAGCAATCCATCACATTTTGGTGCTTGCCTTAAATAGGAATATTAGGACGGAAATAATGTCCAACAGAGCACACTGTGACTTTGTATCAGTTTAAGGTCCTGTCAGCGCATATGCCCCAATCCCATTTTCCAGACGTAAGCCTGGATTCAAATCCCACCAAGGACAACATCTGCAAGGAGTTTGTATGTTCTCCACGTGTTTGCGTGGGTTTCCTCCGGCTTCTCCAATTTCCTCTAACACTCCAAAGACATACTGATAGGAATTCTAGATTGTGAGCCCCAGTTGGAAATGTGAAAACAATGTCTCTAAAGTGCTGTGGAATATGATGGAGCTATTTAAGTAATTAAAATAAAAAAAAAATATTAGGTTTGATCAGCAGGTGTTGTTGCTCCCATCTTCTACATTTTTACATGTACTGAACAACTATGAGAGTCAAAATGAGAAAACAAATCCAGAAAATCACCTTGTCTGATTGACCAAGATTTATTTTGCAAATTATGGTGGAAAATAAGTAAATACTTTTAATCCCTACTGTACATGGAAGAGGCCCTAGATAGGGGCATTATACCAAGAAAAGGGTCATTATACCTGGAAGGGGCCCAGGACAGGAGACATCATAACAGGAATGGACACATGATGGGGGACATTAAACCATGAAGAGGCCTAGGATGGAAGACATTATTACTTACCCCTGAGCTTGATGTCAGCTGACTTTACAAGGCTGACATCAACCCCAACCCTATTACCCCACTTGCTACTGCCACAGGGCAAGTGGGAAGAGCGAGGCTAAGCACCAGATTTGGCGCATCTTATGGATGTGCCATTCTGGGGCGGCTGCAGGCTGATGTTGGTGGCCTGGGGGAAGTATGGGGGTAATATCTCTGACCCCTTCCCAGACTATTAATATCAACTCACAGATTTCTGTTTAGCCTTTACTAGTTTGAATTTACAGGTGGACCATACATAATTTTTTTTCTGGGGTTCCCCTTAAATTCACCTCTAAATGCTAAGCAAACAGCTGTGAGCTGTTATTAATTGCCTGGGAACCTTATGGGGTATCGTCCCTTTTCCCAGATTATTAACATCAGTCCCCAGCCGTGGGTTTTCCCTCTGCTGGTTCTGAAAATTGCGCCATTTTTATTCCTTTACACAGGATATACACAGCTTCTCCTGAATACAACTCCCATAATTGTCTCCTGGTCGGGCTGATCTCAGCACGACCATGAGAAAATTATGAGAGTTGCATCAGAAGCCAAAGCCTGGGAGCAGTGCGAACTGTACTGCTTTTCCTAGGTGCTAGTCCGTGTCACACACACACACACACGGATGTGACACACAGACAGCAAACGGATATGTCATACATACAAATGACACACGGACACAGATGACAGAACTCACCAGTGCTATTTTTTTCTGGACAGGAATCACCAAGACTTCTGATGGAGGCCTTACATAAATTGGACAGGATAGACATTATTACGATTAGGTGCCAGGATGAGGACATTACTACATGGAGGGTGATAACGTATATATCTTAAAGGATCTAGAACGCAACTAAGGCCCATACATCTGACCAACATGGATGTGGGGTCCCAGTCCAAATTTTTACAACGAAGTAGATAGGACTCCAATTCACGCCAATGTTCATGCATTATGGTCCATTACTGATAGGAAAACAAATTGGTATAGCGTTGTATTCAGACCTATTCTAATATTATGCTATATACACTAGATCATATTTTTTTACAAATGGCTATGACATGAAATACTGAGAGATGAACAAAGCACAATAATTTAGTGATAAATAGTGTGTTTCTGCACTTTAACAAACCAAATATTTTAAATTTTTTAGGAAATTCTATTAAATTCCATATAACCAGTTTTCCTTTCAAAAGTTTATCTTTCGGATGGGAAAATCCTCAATGTCAAATTCTTCTTATTCTACATTACATGTGCCTTCCGCATACTATTCATCAGAGGCATTGAGCACTGCATTTTACTGTGTGATTATAATGTTGATGTGATTTTTAGGAAACCGGTAGCATGAAGATGGGTATAAACCCAATACAGTGAATAATGAACTGCTGCTGATGCATTAATTTTCCTTGATTTTAAAGCAATCATAAAACATAACCAAAATACAATTGTATGCACCAAAATACAATTGTACAAATTAAATGCACACTTATATTACAACATGGTCAGATACATCTACTACACATATATGTATATTTGGATAGTGATATATCATTCCAGGGCATCTATAAAAGAGAAGGAACGTCAAAGACAATATTACAATGGAACCACCATTATGGTGCACATATTTGCCTCCGAGGACCAAAGAACCTGGTGTTCCCCTTAAACTTCTTTACGTTATGCTTGGGCTACCCGACAGTTTTGTAATAAGAGAGGGGTCCTGCAAAGGTGATCCATACTAAAGGGCAGGAGGAATGAAACTATCAGAGCTGGGCCCCTCATTCCTACGTCCCCTTGGCCATCATATTTGATGCTTACATATGCCATTGACTAAAAAGAATCAACTTCTATTTCAAAATGTGTATAATCAAGTGAAATGCGGTTAAAAATGATCAATCCATGTAGCCAAAGTAAATCAATGAGTAAATGTATGCAACTTCCTAAATGACCTTTAACATTAAAGAGGTTGTCCACAACTTTTATTTTTTTGTTTTAATTACCGTATACTAGAATGGTATAAGATTAAAAATAAAGCGGCTGCATGTATTTCTATGCAGCCGCACACTCCGGTCCGATTGCCGGTGGCAGTGCAGGGTATTGATGTGAGAGACTCGCGTGAGTTTCTCGCATCACACTCGCAAGTGTGACCCCAGCCTTACAGATCCATCCTCTATATACAAATAGTGGTGTATCTGTAGTACCCACTCCTGGCCGCTATGGAATTGACGGAACCTTTGCGTTCCTGCAGCATTTGATCTTCCGGTAGCCATAGGCACCGGTAACACCCTATCGGTCAGTAAGTGATGGCCTAGCTCAAGGATAGGTAATCAATAAAACAGTAGTGGCCAACCCCTTAAATATGTATCAATCAGATTTTTAAGCAGAAGTAATTGTTTAGGTTAATCGTACATGAGCACTAACAGGAATCTTAGATGAGTTCCTAACAATTAAGTTACATTTAATGTTTGCATTATCACTGCCAGGGCTGGGTTACCGTACATCAGCAGCTCGATAACGTATAGAATATGGACCCATACTGGTGATGGTGGCAGGCGGTGCTTGCAGCCAGTTGGTGGTATAGTAGTCATTTGTCCTTGGTCTACTAAGCACTGCAGGACTTTGGCTTTGGTGGTGAAAATTTGGCAGACCATTTAGACAGTAAATATATTATGTTTTATCTCATTTTTTTATATACTGTATGTGGCACCATGTCCATAATTTCTAGGGACTGGACAACCCATCTTATACATTTATTTCTACCTTCAGCTTTTTTGTAAACCTAATATTTTCTTCAAATTCTTCTTCCTTTTCTCATAAACTCCAGTGTTGAGAATATAATTTAAGTCTTCTGTGTCTCATCTTTCCTTGTCCTGCTCACCAGGGGTCATTGGCACAGATTTATCTTTACACAGATCACAATGATACTTACAAAGTAACATGACATAGTGCATACTTCTAGACATTATAGACAGGTGACCACTCCCCGAGCTCCATCATGTATAACACTGCCTCTGTGCTAATGAATAGCAGTGAGAACCTGACCGCGGATATTTATGAACAGACCAACTCTGTAAAAAAAAGGTAAGAATATCATCCTTCTCTGATTTTCTTCCTTAATTGAATCTTTCAAAGGTATATTCATTATAGAATATTATATGTATTCCATGTATATGATATGAGCTAAAAACAATTGACTGACCTAGATGTATAGTATGTTAATAGCTGCCGCGGGGAACAGATATTTTTTGGTCGGAAACTTGTTACATTGTATAGAAAGTAAATAAATGTTTATTTTTTGCTATCTTATGGCACCCTAATTCTACTCAGACTACGTTAGCCCATATTAACCTCATTTATTTTTTTCCATTTTAATAAATATATCTTAAGTTCTTCATAATAATGTTATCCTCTTCATGCTGCATTTTTTTTATTTTGTTTTTTATTCCTGCCTTCCAGTAGCTCTACCTTTTTCATTTTTCATTTAATGTACAGTCATGGCCAAAAGTTTTGAGAATGACACAAATATTATTTTTCACATGATCTGCTGCCCTCTGGTTTTTATGTGTGTTTGACAGATGTTTTTTATCACAGACAGAAATATAATAATTGCAAACATGTGAGTAACAAAAGCTTATATTGACAGTTAGAATGAGTTAATGCAGCAAGTCAAAATTTGCAGTGTTGACCCTTCTTCTTCAGGACCTCTGCAATTCTCCCTGGCATGCTCTCAATCAACTTCTGGACCAAATCCTGACTGATAGCAGTCCATTCTTGCACAATCAATGCTTTCATTTTGTCAGAATTTTTAGGTTTTTGTTTGTCCACCCGTCTCTTGATGATTGACCACAAGTTCTCAATGGGATTAAGATCTGGGGAGTTTCCAGGCCATGGACCCAAAATCTCTATGTTTTGTTCCCTGAGCCATTTAGTTATCACCTTTGCTTTATGGCAAGGTGCTCCATCATGCTGGAAAAGGCATTGTTGATCGCCAAACTGCTCTTGGAGGGTTGGGAGAAGTTGCTCTTGGAGGACATTCTGGTACCATACTTTATTCATGGCTGTGTTTTTAGGCAAGACTGTGAGAGAGCCGATTCCCTTGGCTGAGAAGCAACCCCACACATGAATGGTTTCAGGATGCTTAACAGTTGGCATGAGACAAGACTGGTGGTAGCGCTCACCTTGTCTTCTCCGAATGAGGCGTTTTCCTGATGTCCCAAACAATCGAAAAGGGGATTCATCAGAGAAAATAACTTTACCCCAGTCCTCAGCAGTCCACTGCCTGTACCTTTTGCAGAATATCAGTCTGTCCATGATGTTTTTTCTGGAGAGAAGTGGCTTCTTTGCTGCCCTCCTTGAGACCAGGCCTTGCTCCAAGAGTCTCAGCCTCACAGTGCGTGCAGATGCACTCACACCTGCCTGCTGCCATTCCTGAGCAAGCTCTGCACTGCTGGTAGCCCGATCCGCAGCTGAAACACTTTTAAGAGACGGTCCTGGCGCTTGCTGCTCTTTCTTGGGCGCCTTGAAGCCTTTTTGGCAACAATGGAGCCTCTCTCCTTGAAGTTCTTGATGATGCGATAGATTGTTGACTGAGGTGCAATCTTCTAGCTGCGATACTCTTCCCTATTAGGCCATTTTTGTGCATTGCAATGATGACTGCACTTGTTTCTTTAGAGATAACCATGGTTAACAGAAGAGAAACAATGATGCCAAGCACCAGCCTCCTTTTAAAGTGTCCAGTGGTGTCATTATTACTTAATCGTGACAGATTGATCTCCAGCCATGTCCTCATCAACACCCACACCTGTGTTAATGGAGCAATCACTGAAAAGAGGTTTAGCTGGTCCTTTTAAGGCAGGGCTGCAATGATGTTGAAATGTGTTTTGGGGGATAAAGTTCATTTTCTAGCCAATATTGACTTTGCAAGTAATTGCTGTTAGCTGATCACTCTTTATAACATTCTGGAGTATATGCAAATTGCCATTTAGAAAAAGTGAAGCAGTAGACTTTGTAAAAATTAATATTTGTGTCATTCTCAAAACTTTTGACCATGACTGTAGGCAATTTTGTTTTTTGATGGATGGTTTGTAGTTTTTAATGGCACCATTTCATTTACGTTATATGATGTATTGGAAAACAGAAATATAAATCTAGATGGAGTAGAATTGAGAAAACACAGCAGTATATTCTCAATAATTTATGCCAATTATCTTATAACCCTCGCTTACTTATCTGCATGACTGAGTTCTTCTTTCTAGGATTATATGTCCACCCAGATATGCCACATTATTGAAAGTACTGGCTTGAAGTCAACAGCGACTTTGACTGGTTCTTTGTGTCTGGGGTGTTGGCGTCAGATATGTCATTATATTCCTTTCTCTTGGCTTGTGATACAGTTGCAATTAAAATTATTCAACCTCAATAAAAAAGTTCAAGGAGGGTCTGGATGCCATTTTTTTTTAAATAAATAGTATATTACAAGCTACGGGTAGTAATTCTTCGATGGTACATTGATCCAGAGATCTAATCTAATTGCAATATTTAGGGTCAGGAATGCATTTTTTCCCTAGTTTGGGGCAATTAATACCTGTCACATGGATATTTGCTTTACTTTGTATCAACACGTGGACTTCTTTCAACCTTAAGACTATAAATTAGATGTATTACAAAAATGTAAAATTTTTCAGATGTTTACAATAAACCAGTGAATCAAGTATAATTTAAATAACAACTAATATTAATGGTTTCTTCAAATTCGATACAAAATGACAATTTTATTACTGAAGTTTCATAATTACGCAATCCTTTCCTGGAAAGGGCTTTAGTAGTTAGTAGAGCATCTTTGGCTATTATGACCTTCTGCAGATGTGATGCATAGCCAGACACCAGCTTCGCGATGCAGTCCTGAGAAATCTAAGCTCATTTCTCATTGGCAGTGGTCTCCAGTTCACCAATATTTTTGGGTTTTGAATGCGGCAGGCCGCTTCTGCAACTGCCATCAAAGATTTCCTATGGGTACAAGGCACGAGACTGTGATGGCCACTCCAGATTCTTCTACAACATCTTCTGAAACCAAGCTTACTAGACTTTGAAGTATGCTGGGATTATTGTCCGGGTTGGAAAAATCAATGATGTCCTCATAGAATGGATATATTTTCTCCTATGATTTCCCTATACTTGATTGAACCAATCTTAACCTCCTCATGCTGCCGATTTCCACTCCAGAGTTTGGAAAGCAGCCCCAATTATCAAGAGCCCCTCCAAACACCGCCTGTAGGCAAGGTGCTCTTTCAGCTTATGCTCCTTTTTTCCTCCTCCAGACATATCATTAATTCATAGAGCCGAAAATTCCAGTTTTGTCTCATCGCTCCACTAAACAGAATCCCAGAACCTTTGCTGCTTATTAATATGGTTTTGAGCATATTAAAACGGTTGTGGATCTGTAGAAGTGAAACATCTTGTGTTCAGGCAAATATACCTTCGGAGTCCTAGAATTCTCATTATTGTGCAAACTAAAACTTCAGTGCCTACTGTCAGGAATCTTTCTGCAGCTCTTTTGCATACTTTTAAGGGTTTGTGACCCCCCTGCCTCCTGAGTAATCTGGTGATAGCGGTGGTAGCTTCCTCTTTCTGCCATATCCTAGTAATGTGGTATGTTCTCCTTTAACTTGGAACTTGCAGACTATGCTTCCAACTGTATCTCTACTTACAAACATTCAATTCCTTTGCTATGTTAATGTATCCTTTTCCTTGGTGTGTAAGGCAATATTCACTTCTCTTAACTTTTTGACCACTCTTTCATCATATTAACATGCAAATGTCACAATCAATAAAGCCCTAGCCAGTCCGGGTATTTGATATGTTTTATCTTAAGCATACTGATACAAGTGATGAAGTCCTTTATTGGTTGCATCACATTTTGCTGAGGCAAAACCTGATTGGAAAAATTGTGCTACTATTAGGAATTCTATTCAGAGGGTAAATAATTGTGAGATTGCAGTAGTCAGTAAAAGGGACAATTTGTGTTGCATTTTATATTATGTGTGTAAAGCATTTAAATTGTTCTTGTTTGATTTTTTTTTGCAAATGGCAGAAGGTTGTACATCTTGCTAATAAACCTAATTTACAATGGAGGTTAAATAATTTTGATTGCAGCTCTATCTTGAGATGTATAATTTGGGAAATAGAAGTATATGAAAGGACTCTGTATTTGAGTGACTGTCGATTTTAGAAAATGGTTGAGATAAAGAGTTTCACTGATTCGTATTTATTAAATTGTTAAGACTGTTCATTAAAAACATTAAGCATAGTCTTCTTCACTGTATAGGTATATGGACTAATGGCTATTTTTGTGCCAGTTTCCTTAAATGCGTTATTTCGGGGTGACCTCATTATATAGTAGGAATAAACAGCTGGAAGTAAAGGAGAAGTGTCAGCTTTGTGTAAAGTTGTATGTTAATCAGACAAAGCTCAACTGCTAGTAAAACTGGTTTTATGTAATTGAGTAACTACACATGTACAGATCTTTTCATAAACCCGGAATTGCATTATTTTTATTGTTCTGTATTTGTAGTCCTTGGTCAACAATCCAGGGTCGGGGATATACATTTTATGACACTATCTATTATTTTTATATGTTATTTTATATAATTGTTCCAACAAATACAGGTGCATCTCACAAAATTAGAATATCATCAAAAGTTAGTTTATTTCAGTCCTTCAATACAAAAAGTGAAACTCCTATATTATATAGAGTCGTTACAAGCAGAGTGATCTATTTCATGTGTTTATTTCTGTTAATGTTGATGATTATGGCTCACAGTCAACGAAAACCCAGAAGTAGTGTTGAGCGATACGATACTGCAAATATCAGGTATCGGCCGATATTAGCTGTATCGGCCTTTCGATTCCGAATACCGATATTTTCGTCATATCGAATACGGAATCGGATTTGTCACTGTCACTGTCTGTGTCCGTCGGTCGGGTCTGTCACTGTCAGTGTCCGTCGGTGGGTCTGTCAGGAGTCAGCGGCACTTACCTGGCAGAAGATCTCCGGCGGTCACATCCTGGACTGCTTCATGGCCGCCATCCTCTTCTCCCTGCGGTCACATGCAGTTTCTCGCGGATAACTGCAGTGACTGCTGGGTAATCCCGGCCGTAAAGCAGTCAGTCCGATGACGTCACCGCCGGGGAAGCAGGTAATCAGCTTGCTGCGCCGGGATGTCAGGCTCTTGCCTGTCATTGCGATGTAGCAGAGCTGGATCGTCGTGGACAGTCGTTACTATGGACTGCGTCGGACAGGTGGATACGTTGGTTTGTTTTTTCTTTTTTTACAGGAGATCGATGGTGTCGCAGGAATGAGAGAGTAATAAAAGAAATGAAAACTGTGTTGTCTCTTTTATTCATTAAAATACTTTTTTCTTGCTTTTCTTTTTTTTATGCATTTAATAACTTTGGGATTAATAATGGATCGGTGTCTTATTGACGCCTCTCCATTATTAACCGGGCTTATTGTCACCGTGCAATCAACGGTGACATTAACCCCTTATTACCCCGCTTGCCACCGCTACAGGGCAAGTGGGAAGAGCCGGGTAAAGTGCCACAATTGGCACATCTTTTGATGCGCCAAATGTGGGGCTGCTGTAGCCTGGTATTATCAGGCTGTTGAGGGCCAAAATCCTTGGGCCTTGACAGTCTTTTAATACCAGGCCGCAGCAGTCTGCATTTTACTTGGCTGGTTAACAAAAATAGGGGGACCCCTACGCCGTTTTTTTTTCGAGGGGATCCCCTATTTTTGTTAACCAGCCAAGCTAAGCAGACTGCTGTGGCCTGGTATTTATCAGGCTTGCAAGGTCCATGGATATTGGATCCTTACCAGCCTGAAAAACCAGGCCTCAGCGGTCTGCTTCATCTGGCTGGTTAACAAAAATAGGGGGGACCCCACGCAATTTTTTTCGAGGGGATCCCCTATTTTTGTTAATCAGCCAAGATATGCAGACTGCTGTGGCCTGGTATTATCAGGCTGGCAAGGTCCATGGATCTTGGCTCCTTAACAGCCTGAAAATCCAGGCCTCAGCGGTCTGCTTCATCTGGCTGGTTAACAAAAATAGGGGGGACCCCACGCCAATTTTTTTCGAGGGGATCCCCTATTTTTGTTAATCAGCCAAGATATGCAGACTGCTGTGGCCTAGTATTATCAGGCTGGCAAGGTCCATGGATCTTGGCTCCTTAACAGCCTGAAAATCCAGGCCTCAGCGGTCTGCTTCATCTGGCTGGTTAACAAAAATAGGGGGGACCCCACGCCAATTTTTTTCGAGGGGATCCCCTATTTTGTTAATCAGCCAAGATATGCAGACTGCTGTGGCCTAGTATTATCAGGCTGGCAAGGTCCATGGATCTTGGCTCCTTAACAGCCTGAAAATCCAGGCCTCAGCGGTCTGCTTCATCTGGCTGGTTAACAAAAACAGGGGGGACCCCACGCCATTTTTTTTTCGAAGGGAACCCCTATTTTTGTTAATCAGTTCCCTCTGACGTCACTGATTGTGTCCCTGGCTGACCTGAAGTGAAAGTGGAAAGCAATCAATTAAGCTTTCCACTTAAGGGCCCGTCTCACATAGCGATATCGCTACCGAGATCGCTGCTGAGTCACTAGTTTTGTGATGCAGCAGCGAGCTCACCAGCGATATCGCTGTGTGTGACATTCAGCGACGATCAGCCCCCCTGCCGGGTATCGCTGATCGTCGCTGAAATGTCAGGACCTTTTTTTGATCGCTGGTTTCCCGCTGACAGGCACGCATCGCTGCGTGTGACAGGCGGGAGACCAGCGATCCGCTGGTAACCAAGGTACACAGCGGGTTTCCAGGCGCGGGGCTGTGCCTAGAAACCCGCTGTGTACCTTGGATACCAGCGCCCTGATGCAGGGAGCTGGTATCCAAGGTACACAGCGGGTTTCCAAGCGCTGCGCGGTGCCTGGAAACCCGCTGTGTACCTTGGTTACCAGCGGATCGCTGGTCTCCCGCCTGTCACACGCAGCGATGCGTGCCTGTCAGAGGGAAACCAGCGATCAAAAAAAGGTCCTGACATTTCTGCGACGATCAGCGATACCCGGCAGGGGGGCTGATCGTCGCTGAATGTCACACACAGCGATATCGCTGGTGAGCTCGCTGCTGCGTCACAAAACTTGTGACTCAGCAGCGATCTCGGTAGCGATATCGCTATGTGAGACGGGCCCTTAAGCGATGTTACCCGCAGTGTCGCTGTCCCAGATCGCTGCCTGAGCTGCCTGTTTGGCAGCTCAGCAGCGATCATGTAGCGATACACCAGCGATCCTGACAAGTGCATATCGTTGTCGGGATCGCTGGTGTATCGTTATGTGACACCCAGCCTTTACTCTCCTGTCAGGCAGGAGAGGAACTCATTCATTTGGGGTTTACTGTGAGGCTGCAGCATTAGCTGCGGTCCCTGCAGTAAACATTAACCCTTTCTGAAGGATTACACCGTGGGACCTGACTGTGCATGGGATAGGTAAGAATAATTTTGCTTTTTATTTTATTTTTATTACAGGAAATGGTTTTTGCAGTAAAATAAAATATGGTCAAAAACATGTGTCTTTATTTCATTAAAATGATTTTTAATTAAAGTGTGTGTGTTTTATTTTTATTTCATGCAATAGGATTAATAATTGATAGTTGTCTAATTGACAGCTCTCAATTATTAACCTGGCTTAAGGTCACCTTTCAATAGCAAGGTGGCTTTAACCCCATATTAACCCATTCGCCACCGCTACAGGGCAATGGGAATAGACGGGCAAAGTGCCAGAAAGGGCGAATCTAATTATAGATTTGTCTTTCCTGGGGTGTCTGGGGGCAGATGTTAGTAGCCGGGGGGGCAAAAATAATGGTCCCTCTCTGGGCTATTATTATCTGCCCCCACTCACTGGCTTTGTCTGTCTGGTTGCAAAAATAGGGCGGGAGCCCACGCATTTTTTTTCAGCAATTTTACACCTCATATATATATATACATGTCATTGAATTTGTGACACATATATATATATATATTTATATTTGTAGTTCATACACTTCTACATAGTATAATAGCCGCTAATTCAATTGCCAGCTTTGTGAAAATGCAGAACCCGACATGAAATGACACTTGGTGTACATAGGGTTAACCATGTCTTTTCATGTCCTTTGCTATCTAATTTGCACAAACAATTAAATCAGTCTATGTGTGCAAAATTTCACACCTGTAGGGGTTAATTAAAGGTGTAAATTCGTAGTAAAAAAGTCCGTTTTTTTTTACAACGAATTTACACCTTTAATTAACCCCTACATGTGTGAAATTTTGCACACATAGACTGATTTAATTGTTTGTGCAAATCAGATAGCAAACGACATGAAAAGACATGGTTAACCCTATGTACACCAAGTGTCATTTCATGTCGGGTGCTTCTGTCTTTTCACTGAAGCCGGCTTTACCCGGCAATTGAATCAGAGAGGATATTTTACTATGTAGAAGTGTATAAACTATACATATATGTATATATATATGTCACAATGACATGTATATATATATATATGTATTCTATTTGTGTATATTTAGTGTTTACAAGGAAAGAATGGGGTTTTTTTAGTTGCGATATTTTGTTCCCATAGACTTACATGGGACTTCCGGTATCGGTATCGGGTATCGCCGATATTTTAGTGATATCGGCGATACCATTCCGATTCCGATACTTTAGGATATCGGAAAGTATCGCTCAACTCTAATATATACATGTCATTAAATTTGTGACACATATATATATATATATATATATTTATATTTATAGTTCATACACTTCTACATAGTATAATAGCCGCTAATTCAATTGCCGGCTTTTGTGAAAATGCAGAACCCGACATGAAATGACACTTGGTTTACATAGAGTTAACCATGTCTTTTCATGTAGTTTGATATCTGATTTGCACAAACAATTACATGAGTGTAAGTGTGCAAAATTTCACACCTGTAGGGGTTAATTAAAGGTGTAAATTCGTAGCAAAAAAGTCTATTTTTTTTACAACGAATTTACACCTTTAATTAACCCCTACAGGTGTGAAATTTTGCACACATAGACTGATGTAATTGTTTGTGCAAATCAGATTGCAAACGACATGAAAAGACATGGTTAACCCTATGTACACCAAGTGTCATTTCATGTCGGGTGCTTCTGTCTTTTCACAGAAGCCGGCTTTACCCGGCAATTGAATCAGAGGATATTTTACTATGTAGAAGTGTATAAACTATACATATATGTATATATATGTCACAATGACATGTATATATATATGTATTCTATGTGTGTATATTTAGTGTTTACAAGGAAATAAAGGTTTTTTTTAGTTGCGATATTTTGTTCCCATAGACTTACATGGGACTTCCGGTATCGGAATCGGATATCGGCGATATTTAGTGATATCGGCGATACCATTCCGATCCGATATTTTTAGATATCGAGCAGTATCGCTCAACACTACCCAGAAGTCATTATCTCAGTAAATTAGAATACTTTATAACACCAGCTTTAAAAAATGATTTTAAAATCCGATATGTTGGCCTGCTGAAATGTATGTTCAAGTAAATGCACTCATTACTTGGTCGGGGCTTCTTTGGCATCAATTACTGCATCAATGTGACATGGCATGGTGACGATCAGCCTGTGGCACTGCTGAGGTGTTATGGAAGCCCAGGTTGCTTTGATAGCAGCCTTCAGCTCGTCTGCATTGTTGGGTCTGGTGTCTCTCATCTTCCTCTTGACAATACTCTATGGGGTTAAGGTCAGGCGAGTTTGCTGGCCAATCAAGCACAATGATACTGTTGTTTTTAAACCAGGTATTGGTACTTTGGGCAGTGTGGACAGGTGCCAAGTCCTGCTGGAGAATGAAATTTCCATCTCCAAAAAGCTTGTCGGCAGAGGGAAGAATGAAGTGCTCTAAAATTTACTGGTAGATGACTGCACTGCCTTTGGTCTTGATAAAACACAGTGGACCTACACCAGCAGATGACATGGCTCCCCAAACCATCACTGATTGTGGAAACTTCACACTAGACCTTGGAAATCAAGGTCCCAGAGTCTGGAGGAAGAGGCCTAGTATGAAGTTTCCAACTTAAACGCATGTTCAATTTGGCCATAAAGCATACAAAACCGACAAGAAGCAAAATAAACATAAACCCTGCTGTAACTAAATACGGTAAGTAAAAAAGCAAAAGTGCATTTAAATAACATGAGGTTCTTAGTAACTCTGGTTTTGTTCAAAAATAACATGAAAGCCATCCCACGATCAGGGTCACCTTGCTGACGGTGGGATGGTTTATGTTCACTTTGTTTCTTGTAGGTTTTGTATTCTTTACAAAACAGAAAGGTGATAATTCTTAAAAAGTGAATTCAATAACACAAGCAATTCAACACCTCAATCACCAGGGTCCTAAAAACCTCATCACTATTCTAGATCAATTGATTAATTTATATTTAACCTTATCATCACCATAGACAACCAAGGATGTGTTAAGCAACCATTCTACAGGTCCTAAAGAAATAATCTGAAGAAGGATTTGTCACTTGGTTTCACAGTATACTGTACATACAATGTTGAATAGACCTTCAGAGACACATCCAATGATGCAGTTTTTCAGTTGACTGCTGCAGCCAATCAGAAGCTTCAGTGGTCAGGTGACTGAAAAACAGGATGTCACTACTGCTTCTGATCTCAGCACAGGCCACCTATATGACTTGTGCTGACTACATCGGGATTAGAGCGGATTAGTATAGGAGTGGCTTTGCTATTTTAAAAACATCCAACCCTTCTCCAGATTTTTGTATCTGTTGGACAACCCCTTTAAGGACCTCCCACAGTAACCCTTTAATTAGACCCATTAAATAACCGACTCCCTGGATTGTATTGAATATGACGCAGAGCCTTCTTCACGCTCTCCACTTCTGTATACACCATACTTAGTAGCTGTACTGCTTGATTATAATAGTCGTTATGTTCTCATATGTAGAAATGTTACTAAGAATGTTATTTCTATTCCAGATGAATCCTTTGTTCCAGTACATGGTGGTCGCCCTTGTTCTGCTCCCCCTTGAAATTACTGCGTATGCAAATGGTTCAGTTACAGCAGCTTGTGTGGATATGTCGCCTCAGCATGGGTACTCCGCTCAGACCAGCAGTGCCCCCTATACGCTAACCGCATCCAAAACCAGTTACATGGCTGGAGATAAAATCACAGGTACCTCTTATTAATAAACATATCACGACTTATTCAAGATACTTTGAGGACAATTAATTACATCATTTCCACTAATTTTTTGGCTATAAAATTGCTAATTTTGCATCAGTGAAAAAATGTTGCTCTTTTTGCACCTGCTCCGCCAAAGTGGCAGAGGCTTAAGGACGGCACCAACGACAGCACAACAGATTAACTGTCAATTTTAATGACATGTGTATGTACCAGTGCTCCCACTTTAAATACATAGATACTCGGTATACAGAAGCAGCATATACCAGAAACTCAGACTGCCTATGTGCTGAATAGAGCAACTGTAGAATATAGATAAGAGGATATGCGCTAAAGCGCGAGGTAAAATAAAAAATGCTCCATTCAACCCTGAAGATATGAGTTCAGAGTCCCCAATTTATGAGTGAAATACCTCTATGTTAGGAGACGTCCTCAGAGTAAATGTCAGTCGATTACCTTGAATTTCTAAGTGCTCTGCTGGGTGGATTCACAGACAAATAAAAGTATCATCCATAAGATTAAGACCTATTAGATACAGACCAACCAATCAACATCCTTAATCACCCATAAAGGCCGCCTTGTCCCTAACGATAATCCCTGAGGAAGGACGACGTTATCCTCCGAAACGCGTAGGTTAGAGTCATACCTACCTTTTTTTCCCACATAGGAGTCCATAGCTGGTGACTTCACTACAGCATAGGGCGGCAGTTTTATTTCATCTTGGGAGGCTTCATCCAGCGTGACCGGCCAAGAACGCTGATTACTGATAGCACCACTGATTTTGATTTGATCCACTCAGCAAAGAGCAGAGAAAGGCATGGCTATTCACTGACATTTACTCGGATGACTCTCCTGACATAGAGATATTTTATTCATAAATTGGAGCGGGACTCTTTGGACTCATACCTTCAGATATGATTTCAGCATTTTTTATTGTACCTCGGCACTTTAGCGCCTATCCTCTTATCTATATAGTAACTGTAAATTTTACTAGACAGTGGTGTAAAGTAGAGCTCATAACAGTTGTAGATTTTTAGAGTACCTGTAAATTTCCCTAATTTATTAAGAGATGGGCAGCACGGTGGCTCAGTGGGTAGCACTGAAACCATACAGCACTGGGGTCCTCGATTTAAATCCCACCAAGGACAACATCTGCAAGGAGTTTGCATGTGGTCCTAATGTTTGCGTGGGTTTCTTCCGGGTTCCCCGGTTTCATCCCACAATTCAAAGGCTTACTGGTAGGGGATTAGTGATTATGTCTGTAAAAGGGCTGCAAAATTAATGGTACCATATAATTAAGTAAAATAAATAAATGTGAGAAAGGGAAAGGGAAAGAAAGGGAAAAATGCAAGTCAGCTCACCACATCCAGGAGTATCTTGCTGTGTCAGGTGAAGCCGCACGGAGCCATTCCAGTCCAGTACTTGAAAATGAAAGAAGGAAGGGGGGAGGGTGCAGCTGTGTGGGGGAGAAAATGGCTAGAAGGTTGGAGGAGTCTTTAAACTAGGGACTGGGGGGAGGGTATTCATTTTATAGGAGGGGAAGGCAGTACAGATAGAGACCTGGGCACAAATAATGAAATTGGGTGTGGGGGTGGCATGGGGGGTGGGGTTAGAACAGTTAATAATTTAAGAAAGAATAGAGGTTCAGAGAGATACATAAAGTGCATGTATACTAATGCCTAGAAGCCTCACCAACAAAATGGCGGAATTAGAATTAATTTTGTTGGAACATAATTATGACATGGTGGGGATATCTGAGACTTGGCTGGATGAGAGCCACGACTGGGCGGTTAATTTACAGGGCTATAGTCTGTTTAGAAATGACCGTAAAAATAAGCGAGGTGGGGGTGTGTGTTTATATGTAAAATCATCCTTAAAACCCATCCTGCGTGATATCTGTGAATCTAATGAAGATGTAGAGTCTCTGTGGGTGGAGATTAGGGGAGGGGGGAAAAATAATAAATTATTGATAGGGGTTTGTTATAAGTCTCCTAAAATAATGGAAGCAACAGAGAATATCCTCGTAAAGCAAATAGATGAAGCAGCACTCAAGGAGAAGTCATTATTATGGGGGACTTCAACTACCCTGAAATACATTGGGGAACAGAAACCTGCAGTTCCAGCAAAGGTAATAAGTTTTTGGCAACTATGAGAGACAATTACCTTTCACAACTAGTTCAGGACCCAACAAGAGGGGAGGCACTGCTAGACCTAATATTATCCAACAGGCCAGACCGCATATCAAATATAAGGGTTGAGGGTCACTTGGGTAATAGTGATCACAAAATAATAAGCTTTCATGTATCCTTTAATAAGATGTGTAGTCGAGGGGTTACAAGGACACTAAACTTCAGGAAGGCAAATTTCCAACGGATGAGAGATGATCTTGGTGCAATAAACTGGGACGATATCCTGAGACATAAAAATACACAAAGAAAATGGGAGACGTTTATTAGTATCCTGAATAGGACCTGTGCACAGTATATACCCTATGGGAATAAACATGCTAGAATTAGGAGGAAACCACTATGGCTAAATAGAGCTGTAAGGGGCGCAATAAGGGACAAAAAGAAAGCGTTTAGGGAATTAAAGCAAGTAGGTAGTGAAGAGGCATTAAATAAATACAGAAGACTGAATAAATTCTGTAAAAAGCAAATCAAGACAGCAAAGATTGAGGCAGAGAGACTCATTGCCAGAGAAAGTAAAAATAATCCCAAAATATTCTTTAACTACATAAATAGCAAGAAACTAAAAATGATAGTGTTGGTCCCCTTAAAAATAGTCTGGGTGAAATGGTGGATGAGGATGAGGAAAAAGCCAATATGCTAAATGACTTTTTTTCAACTGTATTTACACAAGAAAATCCCATGACAGATAACATGATCAGAGATAAAAAAATTTCTCCATTAAATGTCACATGCTTAACCCAGCAGGAAGTATGGCGGCGTCTAAAAATCACTAAAGTTGACAAATCCCCGGGTCCGGATGGGATACACCCCCGAGTACTGCAGGAATTAAGTACAGTTATAGATAGACCATTATTTTTAATCTTTAAAGATTCCATAATAACTGGGTCTGTACCACAGACTGGCGTATAGCAAATGTGGTGCCAATATTCAAAAAGGGGGCAAAAACTGAACCTGGAAATTATAGGCCAGTGAGCTTAACATCTACTGTGGGTAAAATCCTGGAGGGTTTTTTAAGGGATACTATTTTGGAGTATCTGAAGCTGAATAACCTCATGACACAGTATCAGCATGGGTTTACGAGGGACCGTTCTTGTCAGACTAATCTGATAAGCTTTTATGAAGCGGTAAGTTCAGGACTGGACCAAGGGAATGCAGTGGACGTGGTGTTCATGGACTTCTCAAAAGCTTTTGATACAGTGCCACACAAAAGGTTGATACATAAAATGAGAACAATGGGGATAGGGGAAAATATGTGTAAGTGGGTTAAGAACTGGCTCATGGATAGGAAACAAAGGGTGGTTATTAATGGAGCACACTCGGACTGGGTCACGGTTAGCAGTGGGGTACCACAGGGGTCAGTATTGGGGCCGCTTCTCTTTAACATATTTATTAATGACCTTGTAGGGGGCATACAGAGTAGTATTTCAATATTTGCAGATGACAATAAACTCTGCAGGGTAATAAATACAGAGGAGGATAATTTTATATTACAGGAGGATTTATGTAAACTAGAAGCTTGGGCTGATAAATGGCAAATGAGCTTTAATGGGGATAAATGTAAGGTCATGCACTTGGGTAGAACAAATAAGATGTATAATTATGTGCTTAATTGTAAAACACTGGGCAAAACTGTCACTGAAAAAGACTTGGGTGTATGGGTGGACGACAAACTCAAATTTAGTGGCCAATGTCAGGCAGCTGCTGCCAAGGCAAATAAAATAATGGGATGCATTAGACGAGGCATAGATGCTCATGAGGAGAACATAATTTTACCTCTATACAAGTCACTGGTGCGACCACACTTAGAATACTGTGTGCAGTTCTGGTCTCCGGTGTATAAGAAAGACATAGCTGAACTGGAGCGGGTGCAGAGAAGAGCGACCAAGGTTATTAGAGAACTGGGGGGTCTGCAATACCAAGACAGGTTATTACACTTGGGGTTATTTAGTTTGGAAAAACGAAGGCTTAGGGGTGATCTTATTACAATGTACAAATATATGAGGGGACAGTACAAAGACCTTTCTAATGATCTTTTTACTCTTAGACCTGTGACGGGGACGAGGGGGCATCCTCTACGTCTGGAGGAAAGAAGGTTTAGCCATAATCACAGATGCAGATTCTTTACTGTAAGAGCAGTGAGACTATGGAACTCTCTGCCGTCTAATGTTGTAATGAGTGATTCCTTACTAAAATTTAAGAGGGGACTGGATGCCTTTCTTGAAAAGTATAATATTACAGGCTATATTCACTAGTTTCCTAGATACAGCGTTGATCCAGGGAGCTAGTCTGATTGCCGTATGTGGAGTCGGGAAGGAATTTTTTTCCCCAATGTGAAGCTTACTGTTTGCCACTTGGGTTTTTTTTTGCCTTCCTCTGGATCAACGTGTTAGGGCAGGTTAGGATAGGATATGGGTTGAACTAGATGGACTTAAAGTCTTCCTTCAACCCTAATAACTATGTTACTATGGAAAGAGAGAGGTTCTCCAACAGCAAATGTCCACTATATAAATCGATAATCTGGTTGGAGTAAAAAAATCGCCTTTTATTGGATCAACATAAGAAATATAAAAGCTGACCACCTAAGAGGATGGCATGTGTAGAAACCGACGCGTTTCAGCTAAGTGCCTTAATCATGGTGTGTATCAAAGCATACTGAACAGGATTCTGTTATACCTTACCTACTACCAATGCAGGTGAAATGTATAGGGGTTGGATAATTGTAACAAAATTTAACCCTATAGGATGGGGTGGAAAGTACAAACAGATTTGCAGACAAAAATAGGAAAAAACAACAAAGGAAAAAAATAATACAAATGAAACATATCATACATAATATCCAGATAATTATAAATAAGAAAATTAATAATTAACGATACATAAATATTTTAATTATATTGTAGAATTAAATCTTGTTTGGAATTTATTCCATGGGGGACTCTAGTCTGAAGCTTGAAAATCCAAAAAGATTCTCAATTGAGTATCTTTCTCTTTAGATCTCCTCCTCTTTTAGGTCTGAACACTTTTTCTACGCCACAGAATTTAAAGAAGTTGGTATTACCCTGGTGAACATGGGAAAAGTGTTTAGAGACTGCGGAAGTATTAACCGCAGCGGTATTAACCGCATCCGACAAGTGCCTCCTAATCCGTTTCTTGAGCGGTCCTGTAGTGCAGCCTATGTATTGTATGTTGCACACCTCACATACAACCAGGTAAATCACCCTGTTGTTTTACAATTGATGAAGTTTTTTATTGCAAAATTTTGGTTAGTAGTAATGGATTTAAATGTGTTAGTTCTCAGTATTGATAGATTACTGATATTATGCAGAAATATCTACCTATATTAAATGAAGATAAACTGTCTGAGGTCCTCAATAAATCAGATATTAGATTTGTTGATAGGAGGGCATTCACATTAGGCAATTTACTCTCACCTTCTCATTTTTCAATTAATTAATAAAAACCACATTCTACATGGCTTTCCCTAAAAGGTTTTTGTAAGTGTGGACACACTATTTGTAAAGCTTGTGTTTATGATGAGAATGGAAAAAAAACACATTTAAATCTTTAAAATGCAATGTTTTATTCCAACCAGATTGTCGATTTATATAGTGGACATTTGCCGCTAGAGGAACTCTCTCTTTCCTTCTTAATAAATTTAGACCACCCACATGAGTGGAGTTAATTTTCAAGTCAGGCTCTTGGAGCATTATAAACTATATATAACTTCTGGTATTTTATTTAGTTTTCCATGGGAGTAATTTAAGCCTTTATTTCTTGTTATTATTTAACAGTGACGCTGAAAACCAATTCCCAAGACTATCCTATCGAAGGTTTTCTGATCCAAGCCCGACAACCGAACAGTAACACTCCTCTGGGCTCATTCCAAGTCACTGGTTCAGATATACAGACCCTAAACTGCACCACTACTGCGGTGAGTCCTTAGGGTACATTCCCTTCGAACAGATTGGATTTTGTTCAGAAATTTCAGTGTCTGTGCAATTTACCAATTCATGTGAAAAGGGATTGCAAACATTCATGCAAGTTCTTCAGCAATATCCCCATTAGATAGAACAAACTTTTGCATCCCAAAAATTTCTGCAGTGAATTGGCCACCTGTGAATTTACCTTTGGGAATTTGATACAGTATGTGGTAGTTAAGAACATAACTACAGATAGGAGCTTTAACTCCTTAACGACCTTTGACGTGCTGTGTTGATCATAGACCACCTCCCCCTCTTTGGTGTGTTCGCACCTTTTCTGGCACATGACAGCTGATCTGATCAGCTGTCATGTGCCCCTAACAGCCGCAGGTGGAATCGCAATTCACCCACGGCTGTTAACTAGTTTAATGCCTCTGTCAAAATCTGACAGTGGCATTTAACTCGTGCAAACCAGATGCACGTCTTAGCTCCGCCATTTGGTGCTTGTGTGACATGAAGGTCGTCGATGGGTTGACATGACAACCCGTGGTCTGCCGTCACTGCCTGGTGTTCGGCGCTCATAACAGATGAGCAGATGATCGCAGCTTCTAATCTCCAATAGAGACTATTATAGCAAGTAAAAAGTAAAAAAAAGTTTTTCAAAATATTAATTTTTTTTTAAAAAAGTTCAAATCACCCCCCTTTTGCCCCACTCAAAATAAAACAATAAAAATTAAAACATACACATATTTGGTATCGCCGGGTTCAGAATCGCCCGATCTATCAATATATAAAAATAATTGATCCAATCGGTAAACGGCTTAACGAGAAAAAAAATCAAAATGCCAGTATTATGTTATTTTTAGTCGCTGCAACATTGCAATAAAATGCAATAATGGACGATCAAAACATCATATCTATCCCTAAGTAAAGTCAATAAAAATGTCAGCTCGGCACACAATAAATAATCCTTCACCCAGCCCAAGATCTCGAACAATGGAGATGCTACATGTCTCGGAAAAAGGCGCAATTTTTTTTTCTTTTTACATATTTTGGATTTTTTTTTCACCACTTAAATAAATAGATTTTTTCATGTTTTCCAGTACATGATATGGTAAAATCAATGGTGTCGTTCAAAAGTAAAACTCACCCAGCAAAAAGCAAGCCATCACAAGGCCATATTGATGGAAAAATAACAAAGTTATGGCTTAAGGGGAGCAAAAACTGGAAACGCAAAAACGGAAATACCCTTGGTCCTGGGTTAAAACAATAATATAATGTACATAGCACTAATGATTAGGGTTGAGCGATACTTTCCGATATCCAAAAGTATCGGAATCGGAATGGTATCGCCGATACCATTAAAATATCGGCGATACCCGATACCGATACCGGAAGTCCCATGTAAGTCTATGGGAACAAAATATCGGAATTAAAAAAACCCATTCTTGCCTTGTTGGTTAATTGTACATGAAGGAAAACAACAAAGAGTAATGTAGAATGTTTTGGGGAAGGTTGAGGAGACATTAAAGGCATAGATGTTTAACCCAATCAAATGGAATAGCATATATATATATATTTTTTTTTTAAAGATGTTCGGATTGACGAATAAATTGACAATGTTGTTAACGTTTTTTCTATTTTGGCAAATATGTATATTTCACAACTTCCATGCTCTTCACCTTTTTAACTTTTCACACACTTTCTCCTTCATAATCTTCAGCAGCATCATCTTTTTCATCAAATTATTCTTCATCTTCACCTTCTTTATCTTCTTCTTAAACTTCTTGCTATTCATCTTTTTGTTAACATTACTCATATTCTTCTTATTAAACTATTATTCTTATTCATATTGTACTTCATCTTCTTCATCATATTCTTATTTGTGACAGAGAATCCTGTACTTGTAATCTGTCAAAGTATGACTTTTTCATCCTTCCGTTCTTGCTGTCACAAAAGATTTAAATTACAACAGTATTTGTCCGTGTTCAGTTTAGCCTGCAGCAGCAGGCATTTTCCAGGGGCACCACGAGGAAGAACGGACTCACCCCCATACACTGCTTAGTCTTCTTCTGCTTAGAATTTAGAGCATATATTTTGCTCTTCATTTTGGTCTTATACTTCATGTTCTTCTGCTTTTTGATCTTCTGCTTATTGTTCTTAAGTCTCTTGTTCTGTATCTTGTAGTTTGTCTTAACCTTCTTAGTCCTGTTTGGTAATCTTTTATTTCTTCTTTGTGATGGTGTTTAGGCTGGTTGGCTTGATGCTCGTCGTCCTTGTGGTCGTCATCTTCTTCGGGGTGGTCATCAGGGTCGTCGTCTTCATTGTTGGAGATCCAGAGTGATTACCCAAAAAAGCATTGAAAAAATCTTCAATTTGTAAATGTAGCAGAAGGTACAAGAGTCAATGCAAGTAACGAGGACCAGCTGACTGTGCTGGAACCCGGAGGGGCAGCAGAAGGAAAAGAGCCAATGGCACAACCGAGGACCAGCTGACGTTACTGGGACACGGTTACTAAGCAGGAGGTACCTGTGCTCCAAAGCACTACCAAGGACCAGCAGACGTTGCTGGAACTCGGATACCGAGATGGAGGCACCTAGGCCAAAGGCACTGCGGAGAACCAGCTGACGGTACTGGAACCCGGACGGGTAGCAGAAGGTACAAGAGCCAATGCAAGTAACGAGGACCAGCTGACTGTGCTGGAACCCGGAGGGGCAGCAGAAGGAAAAGAGCCAATGGCACAACCGAGGACCAGCTGACGTTACTGGGACACGGTTACTAAGCAGGAGGTACCTGTGCTCCAAAGCACTACCAAGGACCAGCAGACGTTGCTGAAACTCGGATACCGAGATGGAGGCACCTAGGCCAAAGGCACTGCGGAGAACCAGCTGACGGTACTGGAACCCGGACGGGTAGCAGAAGGTACAAGAGCCAATGCAAGTAACGAGGACCAGCTGACTGTGCTGGAACCCGGAGGGGCAGCAGAAGGAAAAGAGCCAATGGCACAACCGAGGACCAGCTGACGTTACTGGGACACGGTTACTAAGCAGGAGGTACCTGTGCTCCAAAGCACTACCAAGGACCAGCAGACGTTGCTGGAACTCGGATACCGAGATGGAGGCACCTAGGCCAAAGGCACTGAGGAGAACCAGCTGACGGTACTGGAACCCGGACGGGTAGCAGAAGGTACAAGAGCCAATGCAAGTAACGAGGACCAGCTGACTGTGCTGGAACCCGGAGGGGCAGCAGAAAGAAAAGAGCCAATGGCACAACCGAGGACCAGCTGACGTTACTGGGACACGGTTACTAAGCAGGAGGTACCTGTGCTCCAAAGCACTACCAAGGACCAGCAGACGTTGCTGGAACTCGGATACCGAGATGGAGGCACCTAGGCCAAAGGCACTGCGGAAACCAGCTGACGGTACTGGAACCCGGACGGGTAGCAGAAGGTACCCATGGAAATTTAAGTTGACAGGCCGCGAGCCGGCCGCAGTTACCGAATCCCACAGTACTACAGTGGGTGATTGTCCTATTGTCACACGGAAACAGCCTTTATTTGCATATCCCCAGCACACATAGGAAGCACCTAAACTCCAAGCACCATAGAGTCGGCTAACCCGACCGCAACACGACAGGACAACTTATTGGAGGCTAAGTGACGTTTACACTGACAGGAAACAGATGGCGTGCTGTAACCAGTCTTGGCAGGAGTGAGTACCCGTGCCAATTACACTTCCGAGCAACAACTGGCGGTGTTGGAGCCCAGGGATGAGAAGAGAACATGGTGGAGGCAGCAGGACTTTTTGCCGTACACACAGCAGGGGAACAGCTGACATTACTGAACCCCAGTAACACAGGAGCAAGTGTTCACTGTGCTAACAGCACTTCCGAGCTACAACTGGCGGTGTTGTAGCCCAGGGATGAGAAGAGAACATGGTGGAGGCAGCAGGACTTTTTGCCGTACACACAGCAGGGGAACAGCTGACATTACTGAACCCCAGTAACACAGGAGCAAGTGTTCACTGTGCTAACAGCACTTCCGAGAAACAACTGGCGGTGTTGTAGCCCAGGGATGAGAAGAGAACATGGTGGAGGCAGCAGGACTTTTTGCCGTACACACAGCAGGGGAACAGCTGACATTACTGAACCCCAGTAACACAGGAGCAAGTGTTCACTGTGCTAACAGCACTTCCGAGCTACAACTGGCGGTGTTGTAGCCCAGGGATGAGAAGAGAACATGGTGGAGGCAGCAGGACTTTTTGCCGTACACACAGCAGGGAACAGCTGACATTACTGAACCCAGTAACACAGGAGCAAGTGTTCACTGTGCTAACAGCACTTCCGAGAAACAACTGGCGGTGTTGTAGCCCAGGGATGAGAAGAGAACATGGTGGAGGCAGCAGGACTTTTTGCTGTACACACAGCAGGGGAACAGCTGACATTACTGAACCCCAGTAACACAGGAGCAAGTGTAGACTGTGCTAACAGCACTTCCGAGCTACAACTGGCGGTGTTGTAGCCCAGGGTCAAGGAGGATGTTTAAATACTATATCAAGTATTTTCCTTGTTACGTGTCAATTAAAAATGTCTATACTCCAAACAAGAGAAATATAAACTTTAGTACCATAAGATGATGATTTAACTTAAAAAAATATATGTAAATTAAAAATTTACAAACATAAACGCATACATTAACATGTTGAAAAGCAATGCAAACCACAATTAAAATAGGTTAAATAATCTGCTATACGGTTTAAAATAAAAGCATACAAGTACACATCAGAATCCATTAATGATGGGTAAGTAACAGTATGTACACCATTTTTATTGTGTAGACAATGAATGGCTGACTTAAAAACATAATCAGCATTACAAGTTTTCTTTGACATTCATAAAACTTTACATTTGGTGAATAATATAACTACAATTTTTTAAAAAATATCTAAAATTTCCATCATGTAATACTGATAATATGTGCCAATCATTTATATTAACAAAACGAAAATTTAAAAAGTGCATAGTGCAGAGTGAAAACAGATATTTATGCCTGACTGTGGACTTGCAAGCATGACAACGGATAGATAAGGTATATATAGATGAGACTGCATAGCCACAGATGGTGAATGGCGATGTAATACTGTACCTCAATAAAGTGTGCGTTACTACATCCTTTTTTTTATCTAGCTTTATAAAAGGTTACGTGCATGTATGGTTGCGCCTCTGTTTGGACGCACAGACTGGCTTCCTGCTGTGACGCGTTGGGTATTGGAGCGTCTATACGTCTTATGACGCAGACTAACATTCACGGTGCGCATCGTTCATCATCGCAAGCGTACCGACAACACAAAGGCGTTGTCATGACTGCTTTACTCAGTAAACATGCACCTATGATGAAACATACACGCATGTGCCCTATTACATAACAAGCTACAAGAAAAACGAGTGTGAGGTGTGACACAGCTGTTTTGTTAAGGTACAGTATTATATCGACATTGTACAGATGTCGCTATTCAGTCTGATAAATATATATCATTCACGTATTCTATCAGTTGTCGTTCTTTCAGCACCACTTACAGGTATATATTTTGCTATTGTGACTATGCACTATTGACTTTACCAAGGTAATGCATGATTTTTGTAAGCGATTATCATGTTTACATGAAGGACCTTTATGATATGGGCTGTTAACTTTCTAATCAAATATGTATTTTTTAAAATGACACAAATATAAGTAATGTTGAAGAGGACTATTCCTCCATGCATTGTTTGCACAATATTACACGTGTACATCACGTCCCTTAATCAACATTGGATTATTATATTAACTTGTATGCTTTTATTTCAAAGGCAAGAACACTGAAGTATAACCTTCGCACTGCAGCAGTTGTCAAAGTTCAACCCACATTATGCACTTCCAACATTGCAGCATTGGAGTCATCATGATGTGAGTTGGATTTGTCTAAGCTATGGAGTGACAAGGTTGACCATCAGTATCCTATAGCATAAGTAGGATTTTGTGTTTGCATTTGTTTTCGACATGTGCATATCTGTAATAATATGTCACATTTATTTTGTTACAGATTTGTGACAAAGACTAATCATTTTATGGTTTGAAAGTTGACGTTTCAAATGTTTACAGCTTAGAAATCAGGGTGTAGCCTCATATCTATGTGTAGCACTAGACACTTTGAGATGTCAGGTTTTTTTCACCATGATTAGGTAGCTAGCAGTAATTTTTGCCGGACACACAGCAGGGGAACAGCAGGCGTTACTGAACCCCACAAACACATCAGCGATTGTTTTCATCTGTGCATCTAACACTTCTGAGCAGCAACTGGCGCTGTTGAAGCCCAGGGTCAAGGAGGGTGTAGGCAGAGGCCTAGTATGAGACGTTTGAAGTTGAAGTTGTAGTTAGCAGCAGTAATTTTTGCCAGACACACAGCAGGGGAACAGCAGGCGTTACTGAACCCCACAAACACATCAGCGATTGTTTTCATCTGTGCATCTAACACTTCTGAGCAGCAACTGGCGCTGTTGAAGCCCAGGGTCAAGGAGGGTGTAGGCAGAGGCCTAGTATGAGACGTTTGAAGTTGAAGTTGTAGTTAGCAGCAGTAATTTTTGCCAGACACACAGCAGGGGAACAGCAGGCGTTACTGAACCCCACAAACACATCAGCGATTGTTTTCATCTGTGCATCTAACACTTCTGAGCAGCAACTGGCGCTGTTGAAGCCCAGGGTCAAGGAGGGTGTAGGCAGAGGCCTAGTATGAGACGTTTGAAGTTGAAGTTGTAGTTAGCAGCAGTAATTTTTGCCAGACACACAGCAGGGGAACAGCAGGCATTACTGAACCCCACAAACACATCAGCGATTGTTTTCATCTGTGCATCTAACACTTCTGAGCAGCAACTGGCGCTGTTGAAGCCCAGGGTCAAGGAGGGTGTAGGCACAAAATATTGACTTATTGCCTTGTTACGTGGCCATTGCAAATGTATGTACTTCAAACAAGAATAAATGAAGTTTTACTAGGACAATAAAATGATGAATTTCAATTCCAAGAATAGAAAATATTTATACTTGAGAGTCCTCTGTGGTTGATACCGTTTAATGGCTAACTGAAAATATGGTAACAAATTCAAAGCTTTCGAGACTACTCAGGTCTCTTCATCAGGCTAAGACTAAAAAAAAAATGGAAGAATCACATATTTGTACACACAACAGGACACAGGAATAGGTAAGACAAGTGAGGGAGGACAAGTGAGGGTAGACCGGCCAAAAAATGAGAACAAGGATGAATTATCAGCGCCACACGATAAGACAAAAAATAATGGATTTACCTGTGGCAAAACACTTTTGTATGCCCGGTCATAGCATGATGGATATGGAATTACTGGTATTAAAATATAACTTCAAATATGACAAAGATACAAAGGTTTCAGAATATAAGCTCATCATGACCTTTGACACTGTTAGTGATGGAATGAATAGATCACACGGATTTATGTCATTCTATATCAATTAAGGAATCTGCGTCTCTGCCCTTCCAGGGGCATTAAAACACCAAACCAGACCCCAATCAGAGGGCAATAAAACTTTCTATCCTTATCTAGGAACTGTTCCAATATTTATGTTCATCCCTCTGTGATAATGACAGTTCTGCTGCACGTCACTTACTTGTCTTACCTATTGCACTATTCCTGTGTCCTGTTGTGTATAGAAATATGTGATGCTTCATTTTTTGTTTTAGTCTTTGCCTGATGAAGAGACGTGAGTAGCCTCGAAAGCTTGCAATTTGTTACCATCTTTTCAGTTATCCATTCAAAGGTATCAACCACTGTGGACTCTCAAGTGTAAATATTTTTCTATCTAATGGCTAACACGGTACGAAGATACACATGTTTCCTAACTTCAATAATAAAAATAAATACACTGCAAATATAAACGCATATATGCACATGCCAACAAGAAATGGAACAACACACCACCCAAAAAATTGGTTACAAAATATAGTGTTGTAAATTTAAGAATAAAAGTCCATTTTTGTATTTATGAATAATGCTTAAGGAACGCTATGTTAAACCATAACATAGTGAAGACAATGGATTTTGTAATCGTCACTCATCATCATCATCATTGCAATTTAGATGTGACAGTCACAGACATTTCAATTATTTAAGTTAATAAAATTGTTACTTTGTACAGCATGTATGACATGTCCAGCATGGACTCATCAATGTGATGACACAATAATGTACGATAAAAAATAACCATTTAAAAAAACATAATGCATTGTCACAATTTAAGTGTGTGCCTGCAAGTGTAGGTGAAAGAAAGGCTACGGATAGCAAAGGTATATTCTATGTCTGTATCAGACAGTGGACAGCCTCTGATGGGTAATGGCGATGTTATACTGTACGTCAATAAAGTCTGCGGCTGCAATCATGCATTTTTTGCTTGGACAGTGTTGAAGAGGGTAAAAGCATGTCTGGTTGCGCAAGGCTTTATCCGTCAACACTACCTTCCTACTGTCACGCGTAGGGTAGGGTAGCGTGTGTCAATTAGATGACTCTATAAAATGTGACGTTACGCAGCGTTATTGCGCCCTAGGGACGCCAAAAATACAACAGCAGTAATCATTTACTGTCTAATACTCCACCTATGACCAACAAAAAAAGACCGTTCCCTCTTTAACAATCTACAAGACTAACAAGCATAATGGTTCACGCTGACTTTATTGAGGTACAGTATTACATCTACATTGTCCATGAGTAACTATGCACTGTGATACCTATATACCATTATTAATTTATATCTGTTGTGGTTGTTTCAACAGCACTTGCAGGTATAACTAGTACTACCTATTGTCAGTATGCATGATGCACTTTATAGATGTAATAATTTATTATTGCACATTATTACCAGGTTTAGATGCTGGCCATTTCATATATGGTGTGTGAAGTTACAGTTGGCATCAGTATTTGTATTTTATAATGTCTGTCATAAATAAAAATCGTGATGATGATGATGAGGATTTTATGATTTGTACATCCATTGACTGCATTATCTTACAGGTACAGATAAAGTTCCTTAAAAAGCATTAATTGATAAGTATGAAATGTACTTTTATGCATTAATTTCAAAAAGTGAAGACTATGTTTTAGTTTTTGTTACCATTTATAATAGACATGTGCAGATATGCGCTGTGATGACAAATTATTATTTGTCCATATTTGTCATAAAAATTTATCATTCTAGGCCTGGAAAACTTCACAATTTCCTGTTTTAAGCCTAACAATCAGGGTGACGGCTCTTCCCTATTTGGAGCATGTTCGACATGGGTTTTTCTGTGCATGTGTAGGGAACAGGAGACATGGATAACGTTGCGAACCAGTTATTTAATCTGAAAACGGACAGACAAATTCTGGCGAGATCCATGCCTTGTTCATTTTCAGAAAAGTAAGCCGTCTACATTATCGGAGGATAGTCGCATGCGACGGTCTGTTAGTACACCACCTGCGGCACTAAAGACGCGCTCCGATAATACACTGGCAGCAGGGCAAGCCAGCACCTCCAATGCATACTGGCTAAGCTCTGGCCATGTATCCAGCTTAGAGACCCAAAACTTGAATGGGGAAGAGCCATCTGGGAGTACACTGAGAGGGAAAGACATGTAGTCTGTCACCATCTTACGGAAACGTTGCCTCCTGCTGACTGGAGCCGTCTCGGATGGTGTAGACATTGGTGGCGCTGCCACAAAACTTCGCCACATTTGGAACATACTGGTCTTGCCCTGTGCAGAGGCGCTGCTTGTGCTCCCTCTTGTTGCAGAGCTGTCTCCACTGCCTCGACGCACAGAGCTGCTTTGTAAAGCAGTAGCAGCAGCAGTGCTCTCGGCTGGAATGGAGAACATTATGGATTGCACCAGTATGTCTTGGTACTCCCGCATTTTACGCTCCCGGTTCAACGGTGTGATGAGGCTTTGTAAGTTGTCCCGGTAGCGAGGGTCTAGGAGGGTGTACACCCAATAATCAGACGTGGTGAGAATGTGGGCGATGCGGCGGTCGTTTCTCAGGCACTGCAGCATGAAATCAACCATGTGCTGCAGACTCCCAACTGGCCAAGAAACGCTGTCCCCTGCAAGAGGCGTCATCTCTGACTGCTCTGCATCACCCCACCCTCGCTCTAACTACTGACTAGAGCGTTGTGTACCTCCCTCTGGAGCGATGTCTTCCTCCATTGACTCCTCCTCATCCTCCTCACAAAGTGAACACTGCCCAGCCCTTTGTGAGGAACCACGTTGCGCTGACTGTCCAGAAGGTGATGGAATTTGTGACTCCTCATCCTCCACCTCTTCCAAAACCTCATCCCTTATTGCTTGCAGTGTTTTTTGAAGCAGGCAGATAAGGGGACAGTCAGGCTGACTAGTGCATCATCTGCACTCGCCATCCGCGTTGACTCATCAAACGCACGCAAAACGTGGCAGATGTCCTTCATAGAGGCCCACTCAGTAGTGGTGAAGTGTGAACGACGCAAATTGCGAGTTGATTGCGCCTGATGCAGCTGATACTCCATTACTGCTGGCTGCTGCTCACACAACCGCTCCAACATATGTAACGTGGAATTCCACCTGGTGGTTACGTCACATATGATGCGATGTTCAGGAAGGCGAAATCTGCATTGCAGAGCTGCAATGCGCGATCTGGCCATGCTGGAACGTCGCAAGTGAGCGCACTCTAGGCGGACCTTGTGCAGCAGTGCATCAAGATCCGGATAGTCCCTCAAAAAACTCTGCACGACCAAGTTGAGCACATGTGCCAGACATGGTATGTGAGTGAGGTTGCCAAGGCCCAGAGCTGCCACCAGATTTCGGCCATTGTCACACACTACCAAGCCTGGCTGGAGATTCGCTGGCAAAAACCACACGTCGCTCTCCTGCTTGATGGCATTCCAGAGCTCCTGCGCTGTGTGGCTTCGATTCCCCATGTAAATTAATTTCAGGACGGCCTGTTGACGTTTGGCCACGGCTGTGCTCATATCGGTCGCATCAGGTAAACGTTCACGGGTCCATGTGGAGGTAGACCGTGACGGCTCCTGCAGCGATGATTCTGAGGAACTGGAGTAGGAGGAGGAGTCAATGTGGACAGACTTGATTCCTGCAATCCTTGGAGTTGGCAGAACACGTACAGCGCCACTCGCAAGATCTGTACCCGGCTCCACAACATTGACCCAATGGGCAGTGAGGGAAAGGTATCGTACCTGGCCATGGGTACTGGTCCACGCATCGGTGGTCAGGTGGACCTTGCTACTGACGGCGTTTAGTAGCGCATGTTTAATTTTTCCCTCAACATGCTTTTGCAGACCAGGGACGGCTTGCCTGCTGAAATAAAATCGGCTGGGCACATTGTATTGTGGGACTGCCAATGACATTAAGTCACGGAAACTGTCAGTCTCCACCAGCCTGAATGACAGCATTTCAAGGGACAGGAGTTTTGCAATGCCAGCATTCAGAGCCTGTGCTCGTGGATGGTTTGCCGAGTATGGCCGTCTTTTATCCCATGCCTGTGCTACCGATGGCTGTTTTGTGGCCTGGGAGTGTGAGGATGACAGGGAACTTGCAGCTGTGGGTGGAATAACACTGGGTCTCTGGACAACAGTTACAGAGGTTCTTCCATGGCGATCCTGTGAGGAAGCCGAACCAGCTGTGTGTGAGCTGGAGGAAGAGGCTCCAACACGAGCTGAAGATGTAGGTGCTGCTGTAGGTTGGCCTACATCTCCAGTGTGTCTTTGTAACTCAGCTACGTGCTTTGTCCGTACATGTTTCCACATATTTGTGGTATTGAGGTTACTGATATTTTTACCTCTTTTAACTTTTTGATTACACAGCTTGCATTTGACATAGCAAATATCATCTGCAAGTGTGTCAAAAAAGGACCACGCAGTGCAAGTCCTGGGAGCGCCCGGTTTGGCTGTTGGAAGAGAACTGCTACGAACGGGTGCCAAACTGGAGGGTACAGGCAACCGAGTCTGCAGCCTACCTCTCCTTACTGTTTGGACCGTTGGGGCAATCTCTTCCTCAGAGCTGCTACCACCACCTTCCTGTTCCTCACGCCATGTTGGGTCTTGGACCTCATCATCTCCACTACCCTCTTCCAACACCTGCTGCTGTTGGGTGGTCTGGCCAGCACCTTGCTCAACAGAAAATGGCACCTGAGTCTCATCATCATCAGATGCGTTCTGCGGTGTGCTGACCATCGGCACTGGCTCACCCGCCTCTTCACATTCAGAGAGACACAGCTGTTGCGCATCACTGCATACTGCCTCTTCTTCACATTCCAGAATGCTGCTTGGCTGGGCCCCTGTTTCCAAGCCAACAGATTCTGAGAACAGAAGCAGAGACTCAGCTGGCTCCAGTTCAGAACTCTCTGACTGCCTGGGCAATTTGGCAGGCGGTGAAGAGACAGATGGTTGTTCAACAGTGCTGTGGTCCTGAGAGGAGGTGGAAGCAATTGAAGTCGATACATTGGCTGCCATCCAACCAACAACGGCTTCAATTTCTTCTTCCCGCAGCAGAGGGGTACGCTGAGCTCCTACAAAAGTGCGCATAAAGGAACGCTCACGGGGAAAACTGGTGGATGCTGTGTCACTGGGTGCGGCAGCAGCCACAGAATCCCCACGTCCTCTCCCTGCTGAAACTCCCCGGCCACGACCACGTGCCTTACTCCCTGCCTTCTTCATCTTGGTAGATTGATAAAGAAAGTCAGAAAAGTTATAAGGCCTAAGTGTGGTTATTCCTCAGAGACTGCAGTGAACACTGCAGACAACTGTTCAGTAGCTGTGAAAGGCCCCTTTGTGTACTTCTATAGTGTTTGCAACCAATGTATTGTATACGGATGGAAGCGCGTCACACTAATAGATTAGATTTTTTTCAAATATAATGGAGCAGCACCAATTAGAGAAAAATGTGAAGGATGAGGCAGTGACACACGCTCAGCAGACTACAACCAGCAGTAGTTGAAGAACTAACTGGAGCGTGATCTGCACTCAAAAAATGAAAAGCTCACAGACTACAGTGAACACTGAAACACAACTGTTCAGTAGCTGTGAAAGGCCCCTTTGTCTACTTCTATAGTGTTTGCAACCACTGTATTGTATACGGATGGAAGCGCGTCACACTAATAGATTAGATTTTTTTCAAATATAATGGAGCAGCACCAATTAGAGAAAAATGTGAAGGATGAGGCAGTGACACACGCTCAGCAGACTACAACCAGCAGTAGTTGAAGAACTAAGTGGAGCGTGATCTGCACTCAAAAATGAAAAGCTCACAGACTACAGTGAACACTGAAACACAACTGTTCAGTAGCTGTGAAAGGCCCCTTTGTCTACTTCTATAGTGTTTGCAACCACTGTATTGTATACGGATGGAAGCGCGTCACACTAATAGATTAGATTTTTTTCAAATATAATGGAGCAGCACCAATTAGAGAAAAATGTGAAGGATGAGGCAGTGACACACGCTCAGCAGACTACAACCAGCAGTAGTTGAAGAACTAACTGGAGCGTGATCTGCACTCAAAAAATGAAAAGCTCACAGACTACAGTGAACACTGAAACACAACTGTTCAGTAGCTGTGAAAGGCCCCTTTGTCTACTTCTATAGTGTTTGCAACCACTGTATTGTATACGGATGGAAGCGCGTCACACTAATAGATTAGATTTTTTTCAAATATAATGGAGCAGCACCAATTAGAGAAAAATGTGAAGGATGAGGCAGTGACACACGCTCAGCAGACTACAACCAGCAGTAGTTGAAGAACTAAGTGGAGCGTGATCTGCACTCAAAAAATGAAAAGCTCACAGACTACAGTGAACACTGAAACACAACTGTTCAGTAGCTGTGAAAGGCCCCTTTGTCTACTTCTATAGTGTTTGCAACCACTGTATTGTATACGGATGGAAGCGCGTCACACTAATAGATTAGATTTTTTTCAAATATAATGGAGCAGCACCAATTAGAGAAAAATGTGAAGGATGAGGCAGTGACACACGCTCAGCAGACTACAACCAGCAGTAGTTGAAGAACTAACTGGAGCGTGATCTGCACTCAAAAAATGAAAAGCTCACAGACTACAGTGAACACTGAAACACAACTGTTCAGTAGCTGTGAAAGGCCCCTTTGTCTACTTCTATAGTGTTTGCAACCACTGTATTGTATACGGATGGAAGCGCGTCACACTAATAGATTAGATTTTTTTCAAATATAATGGAGCAGCACCAATTAGAGAAAAATGTGAAGGATGAGGCAGTGACACACGCTCAGCAGACTACAACCAGCAGTAGTTGAAGAACTAACTGGAGCGTGATCTGCACTCAAAAAATGAAAAGCTCACAGACTACAGTGAACACTGAAACACAACTGTTCAGTAGCTGTGAAAGGCCCCTTTGTCTACTTCTATAGTGTTTGCAACCACTGTATTGTATACGGATGGAAGCGCGTCACACTAATAGATTAGATTTTTTTCAAATATAATGGAGCAGCACCAATTAGAGAAAAATGTGAAGGATGAGGCAGTGACACACGCTCAGCAGACTATAACCAGCAGTAGTTGAAGAACTAACTGGAGCGTGATCTGCACTCAAAAAATGAAAAGCTCACAGACTACAGTGAACACTGAAACACAACTGTTCAGTAGCTGTGAAAGGCCCCTTTGTCTACTTCTATAGTGTTTGCAACCACTGTATTGTATACGGATGGAAGCGCGTCACACTAATAGATTAGATTTTTTTCAAATATAATGGAGCAGCACCAATTAGAGAAAAATGTGAAGGATGAGGCAGTGACACACGCTCAGCAGACTACAACCAGCAGTAGTTGAAGAACTAACTGGAGCGTGATCTGCACTCAAAAAATGAAAAGCTCACAGACTACAGTGAACACTGAAACACAACTGTTCAGTAGCTGTGAAAGGTCCCTTTGTCTACTTCTATAGTGTTTGCAACCAATGTATTGTATACGGATGGAAGCGCGTCACACTAATAGATTAGATTTTTTGCAAATATAATGGAGCTGCACCAATTCCACAAAATCAAATAAAAAAAAGAGTCAGTGAGTGACACTTGCAGATGCCTACAAACAGCGGTGGATGCAGAGCAAACTGCAGCGTCACCTGCACTCTCACACACACCTTGCACAGAGCTGTTAAAACAACACTGGCAAAAGGAAGCTTTACACAGCGGTTGGTAAACTAGCCTGCCTAAGCACAGTAAACACAAAATCGCAATGTCTAACTGTCCCTCAGAGTCAGCACAGCAGCGTTCTGTCCCTAACTGAGTTCACAGCACAGTGACGCTAAAATGGAGGCGGCGCCTTTTATAGTGCATTCTGACATCATTTCAGCAGCCAATCACAGCCATGCCATTAGTTAAGATGACCGCAGCATTACAGGATGTGCCCACACTTCATAAGATTCCTCATTGGCTGACTAAAATCACATTGCCTCTCAAAGAATTATGGGAACTTCCGATTCCGGTATACGATATATGAAAAATATCGGAACTAAGTATCGGAATTCCGATACAGCGAATATCGGCCGATACCCGATACTTGCGGTATCGGAATGCTCAACACTACTAATGATATAATTTAACCTGCACCAAAAAGCTCCTTTCATGGAGACGTCCTTGACGATGATCCATGGCAGAGTGATAATTAAACTTTGCCGCCCCAGGAGAATAAATGTGGTATGTTGAGATACCAACACTGATAATAATCTGTGGGGTCCATGGGGGAGTTCATTTGACACAGGGCTCATTGTTGATTTAGTTTAGCAGAACTGCAGAAAGTCAGGGAATTACAGCAGTAAAATGCAGAAAGAATGGGCATAATGCAGAATTGAATCTGCACGAAATCTGCAAGTCACAAATAAGCAACGTGTGTGTGAGGCTTCAGGATTCTCTTTCACTTTGTTGGCATCAGGAAACCTTTCAGGTTTTGTGACAAATCTGCACTGAAAACACAGATAAAATGCAACGTGCGCTCACAGCCTTAGGGTACGGCCACGTGCTGCAGCTGGACACACCCCGAAATTTGACCGTCCATCTACAGTGACATAAAATCGAGCTACGAGGGGAGTGAGAGCCGAGCTTGCTCCAATGATTAGCCAGGAGGCTTGTCTCCGACCCTCTATCGGCAAGGCAGATAAATGAATAAACTGTAGTCACAGATCACAGCTATCATTTTTGAGCTCATGCCTGGACAGTTGATGTCACTTTCTATATGTTACAGAGCGCAGTGAGCCACACATCCGACAAGGCCAAAGCTATTGTGGAGGTCACCTGGATTGCCCCAAACGTCACTTTTTCAACAATCCAGTTCAGGTAATTGGGTAAAACAGACATAACAAGACCGAGACTATTGAAAGCACTCAAGTCTTCAGCTTGTATGATCATTGGATTTACTTCTTTCTAGGGCAACAGCTGTGAGTAATTTGTCCATTTTTTGGACAAATCTAGCTGGACCAAGTCTTACATATTCCGAAATTGGACTATCCCACCTAATGGTAAGTGACTTTAAGACTATTTTTCACTAAAGTGTTAAAGACCTACCAAGTGACCAGCACACCACCTACAGTAAAATGTTTTTCGTAACCAGTTAAAGATCAGGCCATTTTCCACCATTCATGGTTTTTCGTGTTTTCTGGTTTTGGAAGAACCCTGTTCCTTAGCACAGCGCTGTCCATTAATCACCCTCCCAGGGTCCAGTGCTGCTTCGCTGCTCTTCTTCAGGTATCTTGTATGGTATTGACATCACAGAGCTGAAGACAATAACTATCACATGATCATGCCACATCTCCTGGACAGGCGAGGAAGCAAAAGAGAGTACTGTATACAGACAGGACAGCAGGGGATCACAGATTATTATTTTTGTGAGTCAAAATATTTCCCTGTCTGTTTTTAAACAATGTTTTACCTTAACCCCTAAACCCCCAAGGGTGGTTTGCACATTAATGACCGTGCCAATTTTTACAATTCTGACCACTGTCTCTTTATGAGGCGATAACTCTGGAACGCTTCAACGGATCTTCACGATTCTGAGATAATTTTCTCATGAATATTGTACTTCCTGATAGTGGTAAAATTTATTTAATATAATTTGCGGTTATTCATGAAAAAAATGGAAATATGGCGAAAATTTTGAAAATTTTGCAATTTTCAAACTTTTAATTTTTATTCCCTTAAAACAGAGGAATATGTCACACAAAATAGTTACTAAATAACATTTCCCACATGTCTACTTTACATCAGCACAATTTTGAAACCAAATTTTTTTTTTGTTACGAAGTTATAAGGGTTAAAATTTGACCAGCGATTTCTCATTTTTACAACAAATTGTAAAAAATCATTTTTTTAGGGACCACCTCGCAGTTGAAGTCACTTTGAGGAGTCAATATGGCAGAAAATACCCAAAAGTGAAACCATTCTAAAAACTGCACCCCTCAAGGTACTCAAAGCCACATTCAAGAAGTTTATAAACCTTTCAGGTGCTTCACAGGAGCTGAAGCAACTTGGAAGGAAAAAATGAACATTTAACTTTTTAGTCACAAAAATGATCTTTTACAAACAATTTTTTTATTTTAACAAGGGTAAAAGGAGAAAATGGAGAGAAAAAGATGTTGTGCAATTTCTCCTGAGAACGCCGATACCCCATATGTGGGGGAAAACCACTGTCTGGGCGCACAGCAGGGCTTGGAAGGGAAGGAGCGCCATTTGGCTTTTTCAAACCAAAATTGGTGGGAATTGAGATTGGACACCAAGTCACGTTTCGAGAGCCCCTAATGTGCCTAAACAGTGGAAACCCCCCACATGTGACACCATTTTGGAAACTAGACCCTCTAAGGAACTTATCTAGATCTGTTGTGAGCACTTTGAACCCCAAAGTGTTTCACTAAAGTTTATAATGCCTAGGTGTGAAAAAAAATAAAAAATTTCCACAAAAATGATTTTTTAGTCCGCAATTTTTGATTTTTTCCAAGGAAATTGGACCCCAAAAGTTGTCCAATTTGTCCTGAGTAGGCTGATACCCCATATGTGGGGAAGAAATACTGTTTGGACGCACCGCAGGGCTCGGAAAGGAAGTAATGACGTTTTGGAATGCAGACTTTGATGGGTGTCATGTTCAGTTTGCAGAGTCCCTGATGTGCCTAAACAGTGGAAACCCCCCACAAGTGACCCTATTTTGGAAACTAGACCCCCTAAGGAACTTATCTAGATCTATGGTGAGCACTTTGAACCCCCAAGTGCTTCACACAAATTTATAATGTCCGGGCATGAAAATAAAAAATCCTATTTTTTTCACACAAAAGTAATATTTAAGTCACTATTTTTTTATTTTCCCAAGGGAAAACCATAAAAGTTGTTGTCCAATTTGTTCTGAGTACGCTGATACCCCATATGTGGGGGGAACCACTGTTTGGGCTCATGGCAGAGCTCGAAAGGGAAGGAGCGCCATCTGACTTTTTCAAAGCAAAATTGGCTGGAATTGAGGTTGGACGCCATGTCGCATTTGGATAGCCCCTGATGTGGGAATCCCCCACAAGTGACCCCATTTTAGAAACTAGACCCCCTAAGGAACTTATCTAGATCTGTGATGAGCACTTTGAACCCCCAAGTGCTTCACACAAGTTTATAACGTAGAGCCGTAAAATTAAAAAATCATATTTTTTCCACAAAAATGATCTTTTCACCCCAATTTTTATTTTCCCAAGGGTAACAAGACCTCAAAAGTTATTGTGCAATTTGTCCTGAGTGCGCTGATACCCCATATGTGGGAGTAAACCACTGTTTGGGTGCATGGCAGAGCTCAGAAAGGAAGGAGCGCAGTTTGACTTTTTCAATGCAGAATTGGCTGTATGCCATGTCGTGTTTGGAGAGCCACTGATGTGCCTAAACAGTGGAAACCCCCCACAAGTGACACCATTTCGGAAAATAGACCCCCTAAGAAACTTATCTAGATCTATTGGGAGCATGTTCAACCCCAAAATGTTTTACTAAAGTTTAAAATGCCTGGGTGTGAAAACAAAAAAAAATTCCACAAAAAATGATTTTTTTAGTCCCCAATTTTCCAATTTTTGATTTTTCACAAAGAAATTGGAGCCCAAAAGTTGTTGTCCAATTTGTCCTGAGTACGCTGATACCCCATATTTGGGGGGAAATACTGTTTGGGTGCACGGCAGGGCTCGGAAAGGAAGTAATAACATTTTGGAATGCAGACTTTGATGGGTGTCATGTTCAGTTTGCAGAGTCCCTGATGTGCCTAAACAGTGGAAACACCACACAAGTGACCCCATTTTGGAAACTAGACCCCCTAAGGAACTTATCTAGATCTGTGGTGAGCACTTTGAACCCCCAAATGCTTCACACAAGTCTATAATGCCCGGGCATGAAAATAAAAAATCCTATTTTTTTCCCACAAAAATGATCTTTTAGTCAACAATTTTTTATTTTTCCAAGGGTAAGGGGAGAAATTGGACCCCAAAAGATGTTGTCCAATTTGTACCGAGTACACTGATGCCCTATATGTATGAGAAAACTACTGTGTGGGCGCACGTTGGGGCTCGGAATAGAAGTAGTGACATTTAGTAATGCAGACTTTGATGGAATGGTCTGCGGGTGTCATGTCACATTTGGAGAGCCCCTGATGTGCTTAAACAGTGGAAACCCCCACAAGTGACCCCATTTTGGAAACTAGACCCAAAAAGGAACTTATTCAGATGTGTGGTGAGCACTTTGAACCCCAAGTGCTTCACAGAAGTTTATAACGCCCGGACGTGAAAATAAAAAAATCATATTTTTTCCACAAACATGATCTTTTAGTCCCCAGTTTTTTATGTTCCCAAGGGTAACAGGAGAAATTGTACCCAAAAAGTTGTTTTCCAATTTGTCCTGAGTACGCTGATACCCTATATAAGGGAGAAAACTACTGTATGGGCACACGTCGGGGCTCGGAAGTGAAGTAGTGACGTTTTGCTTTGCAGACTTTGATGGAATGGTCTGCGGGTGTCATGTCGCGTTTGGAGAGCCCCTGATGTGCCTAAACAGTGGAAACCCCCCACAAGTGACCCCATTTTGGAAACTAGACCACCAAAGGAACTTATTTAGATGTGTGGTGAGAACTTTGAACCCACAAGTGCTTCACAGAAGTTTATAACGTAGAGCCATAAAAATAATAAATCATATTTTTTTCTACAAAAACGATATTTTCGCCCCCAATTTTTTATTTTCCCAAGGGTAACATAAGAAATTGGACCCCAAGAGTTATTGTGCAATTTGTCCTGAGTATGCTGATACCCAATATGTGGGGGTAAGCTACTTTTTTGGGCGCATGGCAGAGCTCAGAAGAGAAGGAGCACCGTTTCACTTTTTCAACGCCGAATTGACTGGAATTGAGATCAGACGCCATGTTACATTTGGAGAGCCCCTGATGTGCCTAAACAGTGGAAACCCCCCAATTCTAACTCCAACTCTAATCCCAACACACCTCTAACACTAATCCCAACCCTAATCATAACCCTAACCACAAACCTAACCCTAACACACCCGTAACCCTAGTCCCAACCCTAACCCTAACTTTAGCCCCAACCCTAACCCTAATCCTAATGGGAAAATGGAAATAAATAAAAAAATTTTTTAATTTTATTATTCTTCCCTAACTAAGGGGGTGATAAAGGGGGGTCTGATTTACTATTTATAGCAGGTTTTTATGATTGGCAGCTGTCACGCTAAAATATGCTTTTTATTGCAAAAAGTAGTTTTTGCATCATCACATTTTGAGAGCTATAATTTTTCTATATTTTGGCGCACAGAGTCATGTGAGGTCTTATTTTTTGCGGGACGAGGTGACGTTTTTATTGGTACCATTTTGGGCACATGACATTTTTTGATCGCTTTTTATTACGATTTTTGAGAGGCAGAATGAACAAAACCCAGCAATTCATGAGTTTCTTTTGGGGGAGGGGCATTTATACCATTCCGCGTGTGGTAAAATTGATAATGCAGTTTTATTCTTCGGGTTAGTACAATTACAGCGATACCTCATTTCTCATTTGTATCATTTTTTTATGTTTTGGCGCTTTTATACAATTAAAACGATTATATATAAAAAATAATTATTTTTGCATCGCTTTATTCTGCGAGCTATAACTTTTTTATTGTTTCACTGATGTTGCTGTATTGTAGCTCGTTTTTTGCGGGACAAGATGACGTTTTCAGCGATACCATGTTTGTTTATATCCGTCTTTTTGATCGCGTGTTATTCCACTTTTTGTACGGCGGTATGATGATAAATCATTGTTTTTAGACTTGCTTTTTTTTTTAAGGTGTTCACTAAAGGGGTTAACTAATGGGACAGTTTTATAGTACGGGTCGTTACGGACGCGGCGATACTAAATATGTGTACTTTTATTGTTTTTTTTTTTTTACATTAAAGAAGTGAATTTATTGGGGAATATTTTTTTTTTCATTATTTAGGAATTTTTTTTACAAATGTTTATTTTTATTTTTTGTACATTTTTACTTTTTCCCAGGGTGGGACCTCACTGTGTAGGGTCAGATCGCTGGTATGACAGTGTGCACAGCACTCTGTCACACCAGCGATCGCTCTGGCATTGCTGCAGGCTTCTCAGTGCCTGCTCTCAGCAGGCACTGAGGAAGCCGCCTCCATGCAGGACACGACGGCCATATTGTCCTGCAGTGAGGAGAATCCCTCGGAACAGCGCGACACATCGTGCTATTCTGAGGGTCTCAGGGGAGCGTGCAGGGAGCCCCCTCCCTGCGCGATGCTTCCCTGTGCCCCCAGCACACCGCTATCATGTTTGATCGCGGTGTGCCAGGGGTTAATGTGCCGGGAGCAGTCCGTGACCGCTCCTGACACATAGTGACGGGTGTCAACTGTGATAATCAGCTGACACCCGGCGGCGATCAGCTGTGCTCCCCCGGGAGCGCAGCTGATCGCCCTGGACGTACTATTCCGTCCCTGGGAATTAAGTACCAGGTCACATGGACGGAATAGTACGTCCAATGGGATTAAGGGGTTAAAGAAAGAATCATCTACGATCCCCTGCTGTAATGTCTGTATACTCTTTTGCTTCCTCCCTGCACAGGAGATGTGGTATGATCAGACCATGTCCCTGTACGGTCAGACACAACCATTACACAGTACACAGAAGGGACACATTTATAAGATTATCTCAGCACAGGAACATTTTTTTAACCACATCCAATTGTGTAACTTATTATTATTCCAAGCTGTATTGATTAAAATGTTGATTAAAATTAACTTTATTTGTGGGGAAACCCCTTTAAATGTTGTGTTCTAACTATATTCATTTTAATATGTTTTTTAAAATAAATAATTTGCAATTAAAAGTCAATAATTTTTTATAAGAATGTGACATGCACCAAAATTTGTAACTTTATTTATGCTACAAATGTGGCAGAAATTCTTTGATAAATTCCCTTCTGTTATATGAGTCATCCATGATCAGGGAAAGACACCACTTAAGCAGGTTTTATCCATATTATGTCCTGTCCAGTAGTTAAGAATACGTACACTTGTGGAGTCTCACCCATTCCTGCTCATGACGAAATCACATTGCCCCCTTGTTGTCAACTTTGAGTTTCATTGCCTTGTAATATAGGTGTAGAGTATAAAATGCCTAGTAATAGACTTCTTACCCGATCCCACCATATTATATTATTTTATTTTCAGAATTCATTGCCGTGTTGCTTTGTCTTCCAGGCTCCTTTGCACATTACATACTTATCCATGTTATTCAGTATCTTGCTGACATTTTCTTCACAATTCTGAAGCAACTTCCTAAACATCTCAAGATGATCACATCTTTGGTGCAAAACCTTCCAGAAAAGCAGAACCATTATATGTCTCAATCCTCAAGATGTAAATACATAGAAGAAATATTCTACAATGTAGTTTATAATGTCTATTAACTCGTTTGGACCAAATGATAACTTGTGCTCCATTTTTCACATCTAATTTCTTATTTTTTTAGTTTGAGTAATTACAACCAAACTAAACAATGTATAATAAAATCCTATTTTTTACATGGCTGTATAATAAATATGGTTGAAAAAAGAGAAATGTCCATGAAATTCAACCGAGGGATGGGAAAATGGGAAAATATATACATTTTTATTAAACAATTGTTAAAATAGGTTAAAAAAGTAATGTGAGATCAACAGCAGTGTGTTTTTAATATAGTAAAAATAAAAAATCAAAAGATATTGAAACATCTATTATTTCTAAACACTGTTTTTCGGTGATTACTTTGTATCTCCGTTCATACTGCACCCACACACACAAATGATACACCATTTGAGAGGTAAACTTGCCCCCTTCAGCAAGAAAATAACCAAAAAACACACATTCACGATTTGATCACAAAATACAGTGTAAACATTAATTTTCATAAACCTGCAGTAAGGAAAAATGACCTGCAGGTGGCACCACAGTACCCCAAAGCACACTACCACAAAGCTGCTTACAGACATCACAAACAAATACAAACATTTGCCTTGGGAGCTTTCGAGCTTGCTGAACTGCTTGCCCAGCCAATTTTAGCGAAATTGGAGGATTGCACACTTCACAGCTGGTGAGGCACATATGCAAACACATTTGTAAACATGCACTGCCTATTGAATTGCACACTTGCCCCGTTCATACTCCACCCACACAAGCAAATGATATATCATTTAAAATGTCAAATGACCTGCAGGTGGCAGCACACTAACCCAAAGCACACTACCACAAAGCTGCTTAAAGACATCACAAACAAATACAAACCTTTGCGTCGTTCCAGCTTGCTCAAGTGCTTGCCTAGCCTTTTTCAGGCACATTGGAGGATTGCACACTTCACTGCAGGTGAGTCACATATGCAAACACATTTGTATACATACACTGCTTTTTCGGTGATTACTTCGACCCACACACACAAATGGTGAATCACATATGCAGACACATTTGTAAACATGCACTGCTTTTTCGCTGATTACTTCGCCCCACACATACAAATGATACACCATTTGAAAGGTAAACTTTCTCCCTTCAGCAATAAAAGAGCCAAACAAACCCCACATTCATGATTTTATCACTAAATACAGTTTAAACATTTATTTTCATAAACCTACGGAAGGAAACAATGACCTGCAGGTGGCACCTCAACCGGAAGACATTTTTTGGCCTCTACTTATCAAACCAATTTATTGTATTGCCAATCTACATATATAAATACCTGTCTGTGTTCATAATCTCATGAAATACATTTACATTTGACCAGCTTGCTTTTTCTGAAATTGCCTGCACCCCTGACGACCAATGTGCGAAAATTTCGTACGAGCCAAGCTAGTGTTGAAAATTGCATTTCATTGAGGTTTATGAAATTTTTTTTAATTTCTTATGTAAACAACTATTCACTGAGAGCAAGCAGAGATACTAAACCAGTTAAGGAACTGAATTACAACATATATAAGAAAATTGTCTGAGTTTTCTTACCCAGTGATAAAGGAGAGCAATTCCCTATAAATATTGTAAATGACCCCAACTGTTACTACAAGTATTACTTTATGGTATTTCCCACTGTTGTAAGCCATGTGTTGAATTGCAGTGATCAGTCTTTGTCTGATGGTGATTGAGACGTTCAACATTTGATCCACGCTCACCATAGCCGCACGCCATATGGCTGGTATTCCACACCTGATCTGTAAGGTTCTACGCCACTGTTATGAATGAGGGACCCAAGAAATATGAAGCTGTCGATCACTTCTGTTCATTCATTGTTGCTCTTTATATGAACTTCCTCTTTGGTGGTAGTCATGATTGTGGTCTTCTTGAGAGATCAGGTAAAGTACATGTGTATATAGCATCTGATATTTTCAAGATGTAAAGAATTCCCATAAATACAAATTATAATGTGATCCTTTTTTCAATAGAATGAGATGCATATTATTAATTGAGCTGAAGCTGGTCATCCAATGACTCCATTGGCTTCTTCTTGGAAAAGGTTCTTATTTAAACCTAACCTGTCAAATCAGAAAGTGCTATATGCCTACACATAAAAGGTTTATCTGCTGATCGGATACTTACTGAAGGTGTGGCTAACGGAAGAAAA
>JARQOD010000009.1:120930465-120988447 GCA_033576555.1 Oophaga sylvatica | reverse complement strand
CAGCCCCCACATTTGGCGCATCAAAAGATGTGCCAATTGTGGCACTTTACCCGGCTCTTCCCACTTGCCCTGTAGCGGTGGCAAGCGGGGTAATAAGGGGTTAATGTCACCGGTGATTGCACGGTGACAATAAGCCCGGTTAATAATGGAGAGGCGTCAATAAGACACCGATCCATTATTAATCATAAAGTTTGTAAAGTTTGAAAAAACACACAGCAAGAAAAAAGTCTTTTAATTAAATAAAAGACACAACACAGTTTTCATTATTTTTATTCCACGCTCATCCTGCGACGCCATCGATCTCCTGTAAAAAAACAAAAATAACAAAACCAACACAAATACTCCCTGTCCGACGCAGTCCAAAGTCACGAGTGTCCCACGACGAGTCCAGCTCTGCTACATCTGGATGACAGGCTCAGCCTGACATCCAGACACAGCAGAGCTGCTTACCTGAGGAGATTCCCCGGCGGTCACGGCATCTGGACTTCTCTCGGCCAGCTTCTCGCGAGTATAGCTGCCCGAGATTACCCAGTCCCCGGCAGTCACGGCCACGGTTATCGCGAGAAGCGCCAGGGACCGGGTAATTGCCGGTCAGCTGTACCATCAGCTGGCCGCGAGGGATCCACTGCATGTGAGTGTCGGGGAATCTGTAGCGATAAGCACTTCAGGGCAGAGGGCATAGGGGTACCGTAGATGTATTAACAAAAAAAGACAGGACAGGACAGGACACGACACTGACCTCTGCCTCTGTTTCTCCAGAAGTTCCTGGGTCACGCACTTCCGCACGTGACACAGGAACTCTTGTTATGCTAATTAGTTGACATGCGTAGTATCCAGCAATAACGCAGTTACTACGCATGTGACTATCATTCAGATGCGGTTTTACCGCACCTAATGATAGTCTATGGTAACTTTACGTTGCGGCGACGCAGCGTCGCCGCAATACGCTAGGACATGCTGCGGTCTGAAAAGACGCGCCGCATGTCCGGAAACTCAGGTCTTCCGCCTGCGTGTTTTTACGCATAGTGGAGACGGGATTTCTTGAAATCCCCTCCACTATGCTGTAACATCTGGACGCTGCGTGTTTGGCGCTGCGCCACCGCACAGCGCCAAACACGCAGCGTTTCCTGACTGTTTCCTGATCGTGGAAACTCACCCTTACTCTTTTGAAAGCTGAAACCCTCCCAAATTTGGTTTAGGTTAACCCCTTCCCGACCCATGACGCCGATGCGGCTGATTTCGCTGCTGATCCGCGGCGGATTTCGCTGCGGATCCGCGGCGGATTTCGCTGCTGATCCGCGGCGGATTTCGCTGCTGATCCGCGACTGATATCGCTGCGGATTTTGCTGCTGATCCGCGGCGGATTTCGCTGCTGATCCGCGGTGGATTTCGAGGCAGATCCGCGGCGGATTTCGCTGCTGATCCGCGGTGGATTTCGAGGCAGATCCGCGGCGGATTTCGCTGCTGATCTGCGTCGGATTTCGCTGCTGATCCGCGGCGGATTTCGCTGCTGATCCGCGGCGGATTTCGCTGCTGATCCGCGGCTGATTTCGCTGCTGATCCGCGACGGATTTCGCTGCGGATCAGCGGCGGATTTCGCCGCTGATCCGCGGCGGATTTCGCGGCTGATCCGCGGCGGATATCGCTGCTGATCCGCGGCTGATTTCGCTGCTGATCCGCGGCTGATTTCGCTGCTGATCCGCGGCGGATTTCGCTGCGGATCCGCGGCGGATTTCGCTGCTGATCCGCGGCGGATTTCGCTGCGGATCCGCGGCTGATTTCGCTGCTGACCCGCGACGGATTTCGCTGCTGATCCGCGGCGGATTTCGCTGCGGATCCGCGGCGGATTTCGCTGCTGATCGCGGCGGATTTTGAGGCAGATCCGCGGCCGATTTCGCTGCTGATCCGCGTCGGATTTCGCTGCTGATCCGCGGCGGATTTCGCTGCTGATCCGCGGCGGATTTCGCTGCTGATCCGCGGCGGATTTCGCTGCTGATCCGCGGCGGATTTTGCTGCGGATCCGCGGCGGATATCGCTGCTGATCCGCGGCTGATTTCGCTGCTGATCCGCGGCTGATTTCGCTGCTGATCCGCGGCGGATTTGCTGCGGACCGCGGCGGATTTCGCTGCTGATTCGCGCCGGATTTCGCTGCTGATTCCCGGCGGATTTCGCTGCTGATCCGCGGCGGATTTCGCTGCTGATCCGCGACTGATTTAGCTGCGGATTTTGCTGCTGATCCGCGGCGGATTTTGCTGCTGATCCGCGGCGGATTTTGCTGCTGATCCGCTGCGGATTTTGCTGCTGAACCGCGGCGGATTTTGCTGCTGATCCGCGACAGATTTCGCTGCTGATCCGCGGCTGATTTAGCTGCTGATCCGCGGTGGATTTCTCTGCGGATCCGCGGCGGATTTCGCTGCTGATCCGCGGCGGATTTCGCTGCGGATCCGCGGCTGATTTCGCTGCTGATCCGCGACGGATTTCGCTGCGGATCAGCGGCGGATTTCGCTGCTGATCCGCGGCTGATTTCGCTGCTGATCCGCGGCGGATTTCGCGGCTGATCCGCGGCGGATTTTGCTGCGGACCGCGGCGGATTTCGCTGCTGATTCGCGCCGGATTTCGCTGCTGATTCCCGGCGGATTTCGCTGCTGATCCGCGGCGGATTTCGCTGCTGATCCGCGACTGATTTAGCTGCGGATTTTGCTGCTGATCCGCGGCGGATTTTGCTGCTGATCCGCAGCGGATTTTGCTGCTGAACCGCGGCGGATTTTGCTGCTGATCCGCGACAGATTTCGCTGCTGATCCGCGGCTGATTTAGCTGCTGATCCGCGGTGGATTTCTCTGCGGATCCGCGGCGGATTTCGCTGCTGATCCGCGGCGGATTTCGCTGCGGATCCGCGGCTGATTTCGCTGCTGATCCGCGACGGATTTCGCTGCGGATCAGCGGCGGATTTCGCTGCTGATCCGCGGCTGATTTCGCTGCTGATCCGCGGCGGATTTCGAGGCTGATCCGCGGCGGATTTCGTGGCGGATCCGCGGCGGATATCGCTGCTGATCCGCGGCTGATTTCGCTGCTGATCCGCGGCGGATTTCGCTGCGGATCCGCGGCTGATTTAGCTGCTGATCCGCGACAGATTTCGCTGCGGATCCGCGGCGGATTTCGCTGCTGATCCGCGGCTGATTTCGCTGCTGATCCGCGGCGGATTTCGCGGCTGATCCGCGGCGGATTTCGTGGCGGATCCGCGGCGGATATCGCTGCTGATCCGCGGCTGATTTCGCTGCTGATCCGCGATGGATTTCGCTGCGGATCCGCGGCTGATTTCGCTGCTGATCCGCGACGGATTTCGCTGCGGATCCGCGGCGGATTTAGCTGCTGATCCGCGGCTGATTTCGCTGCTGATCCGCGGCTGATTTCGCTGCTGATCCACGGCGGATTTCGCTGCGGATCCGCGGCTGATTTCGCTGCTGATCCGCGATGGATTTCGCTGCGGATCCGCGGCTGATTTCGCTGCTGATCCGCGACGGATTTCGCTGCTGATCCGCGGCTGATTTCGCTGCTGATACGCGGCTGATTTCGCTGCTGATACGCGGCTGATTTCGCTGCTGATCCGCGGCTGATTTCGCTGCGGATCCGCGGCGGATTTCGCTGCTGATCCGCGTCGGATTTCGCGGCTGATCCGCAGCGGATTTCGCTGCTGATCCGCGGCGGCTTTCGCTGCTGATCCGCGGCTGATTTCGCTGCTGATCCGCGGCGGATTTCGCTGCGGATCCGTGGCGGATTTCGCTGCTGATCCGCGGCGGATTTCGCTGCTGATCCGCGACTGATATCGCTGCGGATTTTGCTGCTGATCCGCGGCGGATTTCGCTGCTGATCCGCGGGGGATTTCGAGGCAGATCCGCGGCGGATTTCGCTGCTGATCCGCGGCTGATTTCGCTGCTGATTCGCGGCTGATTTCGCTGCGGATCCGCGGCGGATTTCGCTGTGGATCCGCGTCGGATTTCGCGGCTGATCCGCGGCGGATTTCGCTGCTGATCCGCGGCGGATTTCGCTGCGGATCCGGGGCGGATATCGCTGCGGATCCGGGGCGGATATCGCTGCTGATCCGCGGCTGATTTCGCTGCTGATCCGCGGCTGATTTCGCTGCTGATCCGCGGCGGATTTCGCTGCGGATCCGCGGCGGATTTCGCTGCTGATCCGCGGCGGATTTCGCTGCTGATCCGCGACTGATATCGCTGCGGATTTTGCTGCTGATCCGCGGCGGATTTTGCTGCTGATCCGCGGCGGATTTTGCTGCTGATCCGCGGCTGATTTTGCTGCTGATCCGCGACTGATTTTGCTGCGGATCTGCGGCGGATATCGCTGCTGATCCGCGGCTGATTTCGCTGCTGATCCGCGGCGGATTTCCCTGCTGATCCGCGGCTGATTTCGCTGCTGATCCGTGGCTGATTTCGCTACTGATCCGCGGCTGATGTCGCTGCTGATCCGCGGCGGATTTTGCTGCTGATCCGCGACTGATTTTGCTGCGGATCCGCGGCTGATTATCTGCTGATTCATCTGTGCTAGCGGGTATAGCATAACGCGATCGCGTTATGCTATACCGTTACCAGCCGGTCAACGCTACGTGTTGAACGGGCTGGTAAAACGCAATATGAACCCAGCCTTAGGGTTAGAACTAGGGTTAGGGTTAGCATTAGGGTTAAGGTTAGAATTACGGTTAGGGTTGGAATTTGAGTTAGGGTTGGAATTAGGGTTAGGGTTGGAATTAGGGTTAGGCTTGTAGTTAGGTTTATGGTTAGAGTTGGGATTAGGGTTAGGGGTGTGTTGGGGTTAGGGTTATGATTAGGGTTTGTATTAGGGTTAGGTGTGTGTAGGGGTTAGGGTTGGGGTTAGGGGTGTGTTGGGGTTAGGGTTGGAGTTAGAATTGAGGGGTTTCCACTATTTAGGCACATCAGGGGGTCTCCATACGCGACATGGCGCCACCATTGATTCCTGCAAATTTTGCGTTCAAAAGTCAAACAGTGCTCCCTTTATTCCAAGCCCCGACGTATGCCCAAACAGTGGTTTATCCCCACATATGAGGTATCAGCGTACTCGGGAAAAATTGCACAACAACTTTGGGGGTTCTAATTTCTCCTGTTAACGTTGGGAAAAAAAATTGGGGACTAAAAATTATTTTTGTGGAAAAAAAATGATTTTATATTTTCATGGCTCTGCGTTATAAACTTCTGTGAAGGACTTGGAGATTCAAAGTGCTTATCACACATCTATAGGAGTTCCTTGGGGGATCTAGTTTCCAAAATGGGGTCACTTGTGGGGAGTTTCTACTGTTTAGGCACATCAGGGACTCTGCAAACGTAACATGACGCCCGAAGACCATTCCATCAAGTGGGCATTTCAAAACGTCACTACTTCCCATCCGAGCCCCGACGTGTGCCCATACAGTACTTTTCTCCCACATATGGGATATCAGCATACTCAGGACAAATTGGACAACAACTTTTGGGGTCTAATTTCTCATGTTACCCTTGGGAAAATAAAAAAATTGGGGACTAAAAGATCCTGATTGTGGAAAAAATATGATTTTTTTATTTTCATGCTCGGGCGTTATAAACTTCTGTGTAGCCCTTGGGGTTCAAAGTGCTCACCACACATCTAGATAAGTTCTTTGCGGGGTCTAGTTTCCAAAATGGGGTCACTTGTGGGGAGTTTCTACTGTTTAGGCACATCAGGGGCTCTGCAAACGTAACAAGATGCCCGCAGACCATTCCATCAAGTCGGCATTTCAAAGTGTCACTACATCCCTTCCGAGCCCTGACATGTGCCGAAACAGTGGTTCCCCCCCACATATGGGGTACTAGCGTATTCAGGACAAACTGGACAACAACTTTTGGGGTCCAATTTCTCCTGTAACCATTGTGAAAATAAAAAATAGTGGGCTAAAAAATAATTTTTTGAGAAAAAAAAATGATTTTTTATTTTCACGGCTCTGCGTTATAAACTTCTGTGAAGCACCTGGGGGTTCAAAGTGCTCACTATGCATCTAGATAAGTTCCTTAGGGCGTCTAGTTTCCAAAATGGGGTCACTTGTGGGGGAGCTCCAATGTTTAGGCACACAGGAACTCTCCAAATGCGACATGGCAACCGCTAAATATTCCAGCATATTTTCCATTCAAAAAGTCAAATGGCGCTCCTTCCCTTCTGAGCCCTGCCGTGCGTCCAAACAGTGGTTTATGACCACATATGAGGTATCTGTGTACTCAGAAGAAATTGCCCAACAAATTTTAGGATCCAATTTATACTGTTGCCCATGTGAAAATGAAAAAAACTGAGGCTAAAAGAAAATTTTTGTGAAAAAAAAGTACTTTCTTTTTTTTACGGATCAATTTGTGAAGCACCTGGGGGTTCAAAGTGCTCACTATGTATCTAGATAAGTTCCTTAGGGGGTCTAGTTTCCAAAATGGGGTCACTTGTGGGGAGCTCAAATGTTTAGGCACACAGGGACTCTCCAAATGCGACATGGCAACCGCTAAATATTCCAGCATATTTTCCATTCAAAAAGTCAAATGGCGCTCCTTCCCTTCTGAGCCCTGCCGTGCGCCCAAACAGTGGTTTATGACCACATATGAGGTATCTGTGTACTCAGGAGAAATTGCCCAACAAATTTTAGGATCCAATTTATACTGTTGCCCATGTGAAAATGAAAAAAACTGAGGCTAAAAGAACATTTTTGTGAAAAAAAAAGTACTTTCTTTTTTTTACAGATCAATTTATGAAGCACCTGGGGGTTCAAAGTGATCACTATGCATCTAGATAAGTTCCTTAGGGGGTCTAATTTCCAAAATGGGGTCACTTGTGGGGGAGCTCCAATGTTTAGGCTCACAGGGACTCTCCAAATGTGACATGGCAACCGCTAAATATTCCAGCATATTTTCCATTCAAAAAGTCAAATGGCGCTCCTTCCCTTCTGAGCCCTGCCGTGCGCCCATACAGTGGTTTATGACCACATATTAGGTATCTGTGTACTCAGGAGAAATTGCCCAACAAATTTTAGGATCCATTTTATCCTGATGCCCATGTAAAAATGAAAAAATTGATGCTAAAAGAAAATTTTTGTTGGAAAAATTAAAATGTCCATTTTTTCCTTCCACTTTGCTTTAGTTCCCGTGAAGCACCTGAAGGGTTAATAATCTTCTTGAATGTAGTTTTGAGTAGCTTGAGGGGTGCAGTTTTTATAAAGGTGTCACTTTTGGGTATTTTCTTCCATATAGACCCCTCAAAGTGACTTCAAATGTGAGGTGGTCCCTAAAAAAAATGGTTTTGTAAATTTTGCTGTAAAAATGAGAAATCGCTGGTCAACTTTTAACCCTTATAACTTCCTAACAAAAAAAAATGTTGTTCCCAAAATTGTGCTGATGTAAAGTAGACATGTGGGAAATGTTATGTATTAACTATTTTGTGCCACATAACTCTCTGGTTTAACAGAATAAAAATTAAAAATTTGAAAATTACAAAATTTTCAGAATTTTCGCCAAATTTCCATTTTTTTCACAAATAAACGCAAAAATTATCGACCTAAATTTACCACTAACATGAAGCCCAATATGTCACGAAAAAAACAATCTCAGAATCGCTAGGATCCGTTGAAGCGTTCCTGAGTTATTACCTTATAAAGGGACACTGGTCAGAATTGCAAAAAATGGCAAGGTCTTTAAGGTCAAAATAGGCTGGGTCATGAAGGGTTAAGAAAATAAATTGGCATCAATGCTGAAATATTGATCATTTAATGAACACAGAATGGTCAGGTTTTGGCAAGACAAAAGTTTTGTCACCTGGCCATATAATGCACCCAATCCTAGTTTACATCCTCACCAGTGCTCAGTAAATGATCGGTTAATTAGTGGGTGTGTATAAAAAGAAACCCAGCACCCCAGACCTTCACTTGAACTGCAACTTGAGCTCTGACAACATGTCAAAAATCCACCCTGCGACTAAATCCTTGATTATCAAGAGGCTGAAGACCAGATCCACAGCAGAGGTGGCTGGCACCTTTGGTGTGTCTCAGTGTTAAGTACAAAGAATTAAAAAAAAATTTGAAGAGACTGGAGATGGGTTTGACAAGCCCAGGTCCGGCAGACCCCGCAAGACAACTGCTCAGGAGGAACGTTTGTTAGAAAATCCAAAGCAAGCCCCTCTTCCACTGCAGCAGAGCTCCAACAGGCCTGGTCACCTCAAGTCCCTGTGTCAACTAGAACAGTTTGTAGGATTCTGTCTTGAAATGGCCTCCATGATCGATTCAGTGACCAGAAGCCAGCACTAAACAAAAGGCAAATAAAAACCGTGTGGCATTTGCAAAGTCCCACAGCCTGCTAAACAGATGGACGCTGGAAAAGTGGCAGAAAGTGGAATTCTCTGATAAATCTTCAGTAGAATTACACCACAGCCGCCGCAAATACTGCAGGAGACCTACTGTAGCCCATATGGATCCAAAATACACCCAGAAAACAGTTAAATTTGGTGGTGGAAAGATCATGGTCTGGGGTTAAATTCAGTATGGGGTGTGCGAAACATTTGCAATGTGGAAGGCAATATCAATAGCCTAAAATATCAAGAAGTATTAGCTACTTCAAATATTCCAAATCATAAAAGGGGTCAAATTCTGCAGCAGGATGGTGCTCCATCTAATACATCCATCTCTACAACATGACGCAGTAGCGATCTCATTAGCGACTTAGCTGTGTGATTCCAAACACATCTTATCAGCGATCTGTGATTCCAAACACATCTCATCAGCGATCTGTATAACGACCTCTGCGGTCGTTGGGAAAATCTAGTCCACCTGCGATGCTGGTGAAGTCGTTCATAAAGGGTGTCACAATCAGCGATTCAGGCTCACCAGCAGGACACAAACGACCAAAAAACGGCTCAGAACGTTTACAAACGATCAGCGACATCTCAGCAGGGGCCACATCGCTGCTACATGTCATACACAGTTATGTCACTAACGAGATCGCTAACTGCGTCATAAATGGTGACGCAATTGCGATTTCGTTAGCGATCTCATTTGCGATCTCGCTTAGTGTGGCATACCCTTAACTCCTTATTACCCCATATGCCACCGCTACAGGGCAATGGGAAGAGTGAAAGTGCCGGAATAGCCGCATCTTACAGATGCGCCTTTTCTGGGGTGGCTGGGGGCAGATTTTTTTTTTAGCCAGGGGGGGCCCAAAAACAATGGTCCCTCTATAGGCTACAGTCCCTGACAGAAGTTATGTCGCTTATCCATGTTATGTAAATCAAAGCTTATAACCTCACATTAAATTCATCCATTGGTTTTATAAATTACTCTTTTGAAAGCTGAAACCCTCCCAAATTTGGTTTAGGTTAATAAAATAAATTGGCATCAATGCTGAAATATTGATCATTTAATGAACACAGAATGGTCAGGTTTTGGCAAGACAAAAGTTTTGTCGCCCACAGAAAGTAATGTGATATTCAAACAAATAATTATCTTAAAATACAAATATATGTTGCATAACATTGGTGAATGAAGTTGTGGTGCTATTAGAGTCATATTTAATACTTTGTGTGACTTCCATGAGCTTGAAGGACTGCATCCATGCGTTTCAACAATGATTCATATAATTTATTAATGAAGTCATCAGGAATAGCAAAGAATGCAGTCTTACATGCCTCCGAGAGTTCATCTAGATTCCTTGGTTTTGTCTTCCAAGCTTCCTCTTTCATCCTACCCCAAACATGCTCAATGATGTTCATGTCTGGTGACTGGGCTGGCCAGTCATTGAGCACCTTGATCTTTTTTGCCTGGAGGAACTTTGTTGTAGAGATGGATGGATGAGATGGAGCACCATCCTGCTGCAAAATATGACCCCTTTTATGATTTGGAATGTAAGAGGTAGCTAATATTTCTTGATATTTTAGGCTATTGATATTGCCTTCCACCTTGCAAATGTTTTGCACACCCCATACTGAATTTAACCCCAGACCATGATCTTTCCACCACCAAATTTAACTGTTTTCTGGGTGTATTTTGGATCCATATGGGCTCCAGTAGGTCTCCTGCAGTATTTGCGGCGGCTGTGGTGTAATTCTACTGAAGATTTATCAGAGAATTCCACTTTCTGCCACTTTTCCAGCGTCCATCTGTTTAGCAGGCTGTGGGACTTTGCAAATGCCACACGGTTTTTTATTTGCCTTTTGTTTAGTGCTGGCTTCTGGGTGCTGATTCGACCATGGAGGCCATTTCAAGACAGAATCCTACAAAGTGTTCTAGTTGACACAGGGACTTGAGGTGACCAGGCCTGTTGGAGCTCTGCTGCAGTGGAAGAGGGGCTTGCTTTGGATTTTCTAACAAACGTTCCTCCTGAGCAGTTGTCTTGCGGGGTTTGCCGGACCTGGGCTTGTCAAACCCATCTCCAGTCTCTTCAAATTTTTTTTTAATTCTTTGTACTTAACAATGAGACACACCAAAGGTGCAGCCACCTCTGCTGTGGATCTGGTCTTCAGCCTCTTGATAATCAAGGATTTAGTCGCAGGGTGGATTTTTGACATGTTGACTTGTCAGAGCTCAAGTTGCAGTTCAAGTGAAGGTCTGGGGTGCTGGGTTTCTTTTTATACACACCCACTAATTAACCGATCATTTACTGAGCACTGGTGAGGATGTAAACTAGGATTGGGTGCATTATATGGCCAGGTGACAAAACTTTTGTCTTGCCAAAACCTGACCATTCTGTGTTCATTAAATGATCAATATTTCTGCATTGATGCCAATTTATTTTCTTAACCTAAACCAAATTTGGGAGGGTTTCAGCTTTCAAAAGAGTAATTTATAAAACCAATGGATGAATTTAACGTCAGGTTATAAGCTTTGATTTACATAACATGGATAAGCGACATAACTTCTGTCAGGGACTGTATTAATTTCTGCCCTCAGTCACTGGCTTGCCCTCTCTGGTGGAGAAAATTGCGCGGGAGTCCATGCCAGTTTTTTCCGTGAATTAATCCTTTAATTTAACACCTACAGCTCCAAAATTTTACACACACACTACTGATACAGTAAAGATGTATATCTTCGTACCGTGTTAGCCAGTAGATAGAAAAATATTTAGAGTTGAGAGTCCTCAGTGGTTGATACCTTTTAATGGCTAACTGAAAAGATGGTAACAAATTGCAAGCTTTCGAGACTACTCAGGTCTCTTCATCAGGCTGAACTAATACAAAATCTGAAGAATCACATATTTATACACAAAAACAAGAAAAAATGCAATAGGTAAGACAAGTGACGTGAAGCAGAATAGTCCCTCTGCCATAATGACTATTCTGCTTCACGTCACTTGTATACCTATTGCATTTTTTCTGTGTTTTTGTGTATAAATATGTGATTCTTCAGATTTTGTATTAGTTCAGCCTGATGAAGAGACCTGAGTAGTCTCGAAAGCTTGCAATTTGTTACCATCTTTTCAGTTAGCCATTAAAAGGTATCAACCACTGAGGACTCTCAACTCTAAATATTTTTCACACACACACTACTAACATTATTAGTGAGGGACATATAAAAAAATTGCGGATTTGCAATGGTTTACTGTATGTAAACCATGTCTCATATCCTGTCGGGTTCTGTAATGATTTTACAGATGCCGACAATTGCATTTTCACCTATTCTGCTATCTATATCTCTATGAAATATAAATATATATATATATATATATGTGTGTCTCACTGTTCCCTGTTTTACATGTCTTTTCCCTTGTATGCCTCGTGAGGAAACAAGGCGAAGCATGGAGGAGGTGGTGTGATGGTGTGGCGGTGCTTTGCTGGTGACACTGTTGGGGATATATTCAAAATTGAAGGCATACTGAACCAGCATGGCTACCACAGCATCTTGCAGCAGCATGCTATTCCATCCGGTTTGCGTTTAGTTGGACCATCATTTATTTTTCAACAGGACAATGACCCCAAACACACCTCCAGGCTGTGTAAGGGCTATTTGATCAAAAAGGAGCGTGTTGGGGTGCTATGCCAGATGACCTGGCCTCCACAGTCACCAGACCTGAACCCAATCGAGATGGTTTGGGGTGAGCTGGACTGCTCATCGCTTCAATTTTGAATAATCCCCAAAGGTGTCACCAGCAAAGCACCCACACACCATCACACCACCTCCTCCATGCTTCACGGTGGGAACTAGGCATGTAGAGTTCATCCGTTCACCTTTTCTGCGTGCAAAGCAGTAATCAAAGCAAAAGGTGGCTACTTTGAAGAACCTAGAATATAAGACATATTTTCAGTTGTTTCACACTTTTTTGTAAAGTGTAATGTATAAGTCCACATGTGTTAATTCATAGTTTTGATGCCTTCAGTGTGATTCTACAATTTTCATAATCATGAAAATACAGAAGAATCTTTGAATGAGAAGGTGTGTCCAACATGACAATCTATTTAACTTTCCCGCAGAGCCACTGATACGCATGAACAATGCCTGCCAATCATGAACACGTGTATGGGATCATAATATCATCAGCACCACTCACTTCCAATAACTCCTTTAATGGCACTTGAATAAATATGAAAAATAAATAATTAACATAGGCAAATTACGATCGCAAAAAAGCCTGAACTTTTGTTATGTTGCATTATTTTTATGTCCAATCTTAACCAAATCTTCATGTAATAGATTATTGTGGAAATAAAAGGAATTCTAACAATTACAGGTGCTTCTTACAAAATTAGAATCTCATCAAAAAGTTAATTTATTACAGTTCTTCAATACAAAAAGTGAAACTCATATATTATGTAGAGTCATTACAAACAGAGTGATCTATTTCAAATGTTTATTTCCATTTATGTTGATGATTATTATCTCAGTAAATTAGAATAATTAACAAAAAACACCTGCAAAGGCTTCCCAAGCTTTTAAAAAGGTCCCTTAGTTTGTTTCACAATCATGGAGAAGACTCAACAATCATGGGGAAGACTGCTGACTTGACAGATGTCTAGAAGGCAGTCATTGACACACTCCACAAGGAGGGTAAGCCACAAAAGGTCATTGCTAAAGAAGCTGGCTGTTTACAGAGTGCTGTATCCAAGCATATTAATGGAAAATTGAGTGGAAGGAAAACGTGTGGTAGAAAAAGGTGCACAAGCAATTGGGATAACTGCAGCCTTGAAAGGATTGTTAAGAAAAGGCCATTTAAAAATTTGGGGGAGTCTCACAAGGAGTGGTGTTGTGAATGTGTTGGAAATGAATTCTGAGCAGAAGCTCCCTCTGGTGGTTACAAACAGTACTGAACTATTCAATGAAGATTGTGAAGATTGGCAATCAGGTGTTACAGACTGGTCTTATATAAGGGAGGTTCCCTCCCATCAGGGTTGCCGGTGATCAATTGTTCTTGTCTCAACTTTGGTTCCTGGTTCACTTGGAAGCTTGCTGTGTCTTGCCTGCATCTTCTGCTAACAGATAAGATATTTTCTGCTTTTATTTTTGTGCTTGCTTTTTGCATTTTGTCCTGCACTTCTGTGGAGGTCAGCCAGGTCCCCTCCGGGGGCTTGTGCTCCTCTCAGTTTATCTGAGCCACTGTTATTTGTTCATTTGCCTTTTCCAGTTTTTTCAGTGGCTGCTGCTTAGTTTTGTTACACCAGAGAACTGATTTAGGTGGTAGAGGTCGTGTGATCTCAGGTGTTTTTGCGATTAGTGAGTTGGTGTTTTTTTAGGGTTTTTTGGATTGCAGTAAGTGTCCTTCCTATCCTTTTCTTTCTGGGAAGATTGGGCCCCGGCGTTTGCTCATGCTATTTTCTGTCTGTGTCTGTGTTTCCTCTTGTCTAGCCGCCATTGCATGTTTGGGGGCTTCCTATGTTCTTTGGGGATCTGCTCCGGGGCAGATAGTTTTCCTCTTTCTATCTTTGGGTGTGGTTAGCTTCTCGGGCTGTGACGAGGCGTCTAGGACCAACGTAGGTACGCACCACGGCTGCCTTTAGTTGTGGTGGTTGGTCAGGGTGCTGCAATCCAATAGATTCCAACCTCTCTGGTGTATTGCCTTTTTTGCCTGCTCTCCTCAGCTACCAAATCATAACAGTATCAAAAAATAAAAGCAGAAAATATCTTATCTGTTAGCAGAAGATGCAGGCAAGACACAGCAAGCTTCCAAGTGAACCAGGAACCAAAGTTGAGACAAGAACAATTGATCACCGGCAACCCTGATTGGAGGGAACCTCCCTTATATAAGACCAGTCTGTAACACCTGATTGCCAATCTTCACAATCTTCATTGAATAGTTCAGTACTGTTTGTAACCACCAGAGGGAGCTTCTGCTCAGAATTCATTTCCAACACATTCACAACATAGTGGATTGCTGCTGGAGTAATTGGTTCAAGAGCCACCACACACAGACGTATCCAGAACATTGGCTACAAGTATAGCATTCCTTGTGTCAAGCCACTCATGACAAATAGACAACACCAGAAGCGTCTTTCCTGGGCCGAGGAGAAAAAGAACTGGACTGTTTCTCACTGGTCCAAAGTGTTGTTTTCAGATTAAAGTAAATTTTGCATTTCATTTGGAAATCAAGGTCCCAGAGTCTGGAGGAAGAGTGGAGAGGCACACAATCCTAGCTGCTTGAGGTCTAGTGTGAAGTTTCCACAATCAGTGATGGTTTGGGGAGCCATGTCATCTGCTGGTGTAGGTCCACTGTGTTTTATCAAGACCAAAGTCAGCGCAGCCGTCTACCAGGAAATTTTAGAGCACTTCATGCTTCCCTCTGCCGACAAGCTTTTTGGAGATGGAAATTTCATTCTCCAGCAGGACTTGGCACCTGTCCACACTGCCAAAAATACCAATACCTGGTTTAAAAACAACAGTATCACTGTGCTTGATTGGCCAGCAAACTCACTTGACCTTAACCCCATAGAGAATCTATGGGGTATTGTCAAGAGGAAGATGAGAGACACCAGACCCAACAATACAGACGAGCTGAAGGCTGCTATCAAAGCAACCTGGCCTTCCATAACACCTCAGCAGTGCCACAGGCTGCTCGCTTCCATGCCACCCTGCATTGATGCAGTAATTGATGCAAAAGGAGCCCTGACCAAGTATTGAGTGCATTTACTGAACATACATTTCAGTAGGCCAACATTTCAGATTTTAAAATCAATTTTCAAGCTGGTGTTATAAAGTATTCTAATTTACTGAGATAATGACTTTTGGGTTTTCATTGGCTGTAAGCCATAATCATCAACATTAACAGAAATAAATACTTGAAATAGATCCCTCTGTGTGTAATGACTCTATATAATATATGAGTTTCACTTTTTGTATTGAAGAACTAAAATAAACTAACTTTTTGATGATATTCTTATTTTGCGAAAAGTGCACACGTGGTCAAAATTGTTGGTACTCCTCGTTTAATGACAGAAACACCCACAATGGTCACATAAATAACTTGAATCTGCCAAAAGTAATAATAAATCAAAAATCTATGAAATGAAAGTCAGACATTGGTTTTCAATCATGCTTCCACAGAATTTTTTTTAAAATAAAACTCATGTAATGGGCCTGGACAGAAATGATAGTAACCCTGAAAATAATGTGACAAAAGGGACATGTTAAATCAAGGTGTGTCCACTAATTAGCATCACAGGTGTCTACAATCTTTGGAATCAGTGAGTGGGCCTGTATAGAGGGCTACAGATACTAACTGTGCTGTTTGGTGACATGGTGTGTATCACATTCAACATGGACCAGAGGAAGTGAAGGAAAGAGTTGTCTCAGGAGATTAGAAAGAACATTGCAGACAAACATGCTAAAGGTAAAAATTATAAGACCATCTCCAAGCAGCTTGATGTTTCTGTGACTACAGTTGCTCATATTATTCATAAATTTAAGCTCCATGGGACTATAGCCAACCTCCCTGGACGGAGCTGCAGGAGGAAAATTGATGGCAAATCAAAGAGACGGATAATACGAATGGTAGCAAAAGAGTCCAGATAAACTTCTAAACAGATTAAAGTGAACTTGAAGCTCAAGGAACATCAGTGTCAGATCGCACCATCCATCATTGTATGAGCCAAAGTGGACTTCTTGCGAGACGGCCAAGAAGGACACCAGTGTTGAAAAAAAATCATAAAAAAGCAAGACTGGAATTTGCCAAACTACATGTTGGCAAGCCACAAAGCTTCTGGGAGAATGTCCTATGGACAGATGAGACAAAAATGGAACTTTTTGGCTAGGCACATCAGCTCTATGTTCACAGATGGAAAAATGAAGCATATCAAGAAAAGAACACTATCCCTACTGTGAAACAAGGAGGAGGCTCTGTTATGCTCTGGGGCTGCTTTCCTGCATCTGGCACAAGGTGTCTAGAATCTGTTCAGGGTACAATGAAATCTCAAGACTATCAAGCTATCAAGGGATTCTAGAGAGAAATGTGCTGCCCAGTGTCAGAAAGCTTGGTCTCAGTCGCAGGTCATGGGTCTTGCAACAGGATAATGACCTAAAACACACAGCTAAAAACACCCAAGAATGGCTAAGAGGAAAACATTGGACTATTCTGAAGTGGCCTTCTATGAGCCCTGACCTAAATCCTATTGATTAAACCCATAGTCATAACTAAGATAGGCAATTGACACTTCAATCAGTCATAATAATACATAATCTACAGAGGGAAATACCCTCCATGGATACGAAGTGAACGAGATAGAGATTTTTGCTAAAATTAATGTTTTTATTGAAAAAATTTAATAAAAATTGCTAAACATGAAAGTACAGGAGTTTCCAAAAAATAATAAAAGAGATCTGGGATTAGAGATACCATACAAGTCACAATAGTTCAAAGTATACACATTGCTGCTGAAGATTATCTAATTGTATCCAATAGGTAAGTAGAATCAAAATATGCTACAGTAGCACAGGGTGCAAACAACATAAAAAATATTTAGAAAAAGGTTTCCACTGCAATAGTCAACATGTATAACTGTGTATAATCAAAGAGGCATTTGTCAAAGACTTGTACCTTCATTTAATACATTACACATATTTATTATTGCAAAGAAAAGCCACAGTACTTCTCAGCTACTGAAATTGAAAAGGGCTAACACCCTAGATATAAAGTGCATCAGTGCATAAAAGTGCCTTATTGGAGAAAAAATGTTTGAACAGAAAATGCCTGCATAATGCCCTAGATGTAATGAAATATGCAGATGGATATATCCATGTGTTATTATAGAAAGTATTTAAGCCCTCAGGCTTTTGAGCAAAAGAGGAAAAACACCTATGTTGGAATATATCCAAGTACTTACTATGTACGATATATCCGTGACGTCCCGGAAGAGGCTACACAGCGAAACGGTGCCCATCGGGCGCTGGTGATTAGAGTCCTGCAGATCTCGTGCCGCGTACCTTGTCCCTCTATTACCACCGCACTCGCGGTGCCGGCTTAGCAGTAAGTACTTGGATATATTCCAACATAGGTGTTTTTCCTCTTTTGCTCAAAAGCCTGAGGGCTTAAATACTTTCTATAATACCACATGGATATATCCATCTGCATATTTCATTACATCTAGGGCATTATGCAGGCATTTTCTGTTCAAACATTTTTTCTCCAATAAGGCACTTTTATGCACTGATGCACTTTATATCTAGGGTGTTAGCCCTTTTCAATTTCAGTAGCTGAGAAGTACTGTGGCTTTTCTTTGCAATAATAAATGTGTGTAATGTATTAAATGAAGGTACAAGTCTTTGACAAATGCCTCTTTGATTATACACAGTTATACATGTTGACTATTGCAGTGGAAACCTTTTTCTAAATATTTTTTATGTTGTTTGCACCCTGTGCTACTGTAGCATATTTTGATTCTACTTACCTATTGGATACAATTAGATAATCTTCAGCAGCAATGTGTATACTTTGAACTATTGTGACTTGTATGGTATCTCTAATCCCAGCTCTCTTTTATTATTTTTTGGAAACTCCTGTACTTTCATGTTTAGCAATTTTTATTAAATTTTTTCAATAAAAACATTAATTTTAGCAAAAATCTCTATCTCGTTCACTTCGTATCCATAAAGGGTATTTCCCTCTGTAGATTATGTATTGCTAAATCCTATTGAGCATCTTTGGAAAAAGCTGAAACATGCAGTCTGGAAAAGGCAACCATCAAACACGAGACAGCTGGAGCAGTTTGCTCTTGAGGAGGGAGCCAAAATACCTGTCAAGAGGTGCAGAAGTCTCATTGACAGTTATAGGAATAAGATTGATTGCAGTGATTTCCTCAAAAGGTTGCGCAACAAAATATTAAGTTAAGGGTACCATCATTTCTGTCTAGACCTATTTCATGAGTTTTATTTTTTAAAAATTCTGTGGAAGTATGGTTGAAAAGCAATGTCTGACTTTCATTTGTTCATGTTCATGGATTTTTGATTTATTATTACTTTTGTCAGATTCAAGTTATTTCTGTCACCATTGTGGGTTTTTCTGTCATTAAATGAGGGGTACTAACAATTTTGACCACGTGTGTACCTGTAAATGTGATGTTAGCAGCTGAGGTGCACATTGTGAGACTCTACAATGACTGGGGTATGTACAGTCATGGCCAAAAGTTTTGAGAATGACACAAATATTAGATTTTCACATGATCTGCTGCCCTCTGGTTTTTATGTCTGTGTTTGACAGATGTTTTTATCACAGACAGAAATATAATTGCAAACATATGAGTAACAAAAGCTTATATTGACAGTTAGAATGAGTTAATGCAGCAAGTCAATATTTGCAGTGTTGACCCTTCTTCTTCAGGACCTCTGCAATTCTCCCTGGCATGCTCTCAATCAACTTCTGGACCAAATCCTGACTGATAGCAGTCCATTCTTGCACAATCAATGCTTTCATTTTGTCAGAATTTTTAGGTTTTTTTTTGTCCACCCGTCTCTTGATGATTGACCACAAGTTCTCAATGGGATTAAGATCTGGGGAGTTTCCAGGCCATGGACCCAAAATCTCTATGTTTTGTTCCCTGAGCCATTTAGTTATCACCTTTGCTTTATGGCAAGGTGCTCCATCATGCTGGAAAAGGCATTGTTGATCGCCAAACTGCTCTTGGAGGGTTGGGAGAAGTTGCTCTTGGAGGACATTATGGTACCATTCTTTATTCATGGCTGTGTTTTTAGGCAAGACTGTGAGAGAGCCGATTCTCTTGGCTGAGAAGCAACCCCACACATGTATGGTTTCAGGATGCTTAACAGTTGGCATGAGACAAGACTGGTGGTAGCGCTCACCTTGTCTTCTCCGAATGAGGCGTTTTCCTGATGTCCCAAACAATCGAAAAGGGGATTCATCAGAGAAAATAACTTTACCCCAGTCCTCAGCAGTCCACTGCCTGTACCTTTTGCAGAATATCAGTCTGTCCATGATGTTTTTTCTGGAGAGAATGGCTTCTTTGCTGCCCTCCTTGAGACCAGGCCTTGCTCCAAGAGTCTCCGCCTCACAGTGTGTGCAGATGCACTCACACCTGCCTGCTGCCATTCCTGAGCAAGCTCTGCACTGCTGGTAGCCCGATCCCGCAGCTGAAACACTTTTAAGAGACGGTCCTGGCGCTTGCTGGTCTTTCTTGGGCGCCCTGGAGCCTTTTTGGCAACAATGGAACCTCTCTCCTTGAAGTTCTTGATGATGCGATAGATTGTTGACTGAGGTGCAATCTTTTTAGCTGCGATACTCTTCCCTGTTAGGCCATTTTTGTGCATTGCAATGATGACTGCACGTGTTTCTTTAGAGATAACCATGGTTAACAGAAGAGAAACAATGATGCCAAGCACCAGCCTCCTTTTAAAGTGTCCTGTGGTGTCATTCTTACTTAATCATGACAGATTGATCTCCAGCCATGTCCTCATCAACACCCACACCTGTGTTAATGGAGCAATCACTGAAAAGAGGTTAGCTGGTCCTTTTAAGACAGGGCTGCAATGATGTTGAAATGTGTTTTGGGGGATAAAGTTCATTTTCTAGCCAAATATTGACTTTGCAAGTAATTGCTGTTAAGCTGATCACTCTTTATAACATTCTGGAGTATATGCAAATTGCCATTAGAAAAAGTGAAGCAGTAGACTTTGTAGAAATTAATATTTGTGTCATTCTCAAAACTTTTGGCCATGACTGTATTATGAGGTTCTGGAGCAGTCATAGTGTGTATTGTGAGGATTTGAAGCACCTAAGGAGTGTATCATGAATTTTGCAGCAATGATGTTTTGTGGCTGCCTTAATCATGATGTTCTGCAACTGTGTTGTGTATTATGATGTTCTTCAGAAACTGAGTTATGTATTATGATGTTCTGCAGCAGTTGAGGTGTAAATTATAATGTTCTTCCGCAGCTGAAGATTGTATTACGAGGTTCTGCAGCTACTGAGAGGTGTATTATGATGTTCTGCAGCAGCTGAGGGGTATATTATGATGTTCTGCAGCAGCTACTGATGTTCTGAAGCTGCTGAGGTGTATATTATAGTGTTCTGCAGCAGCTGAGGAGTCTATTATGAGGTTTTGCAGCAGCTGAGGTGTGTATTACTATGTTCTGCAGCAGAGGAAGAGTGTACTATGATGCTCTGCAGCTTCAGGAGGTGTGGCGCCACTCTCAGGTAAGGAGGGAGCACCACTCACGACTCTAACACTGCACCCAACACAGACTATAGCAGCAGGGCACCCTGGATGTACCCTAAGGGAGGATGGTCTCATCCCTGGCTGGCTAGGAAAGAATGCATGGGAGCTGGGTGGAGAAATCAAGAAGGATGGGAAGTGAAGCTTAGAGAGCGGGAAGGAGAGTGAGTTAGACGTGAAGAGAAAGTGAAAGTAACAGAAGTGTGGTGAAGCAGCTCCCTGTCAGGAGGAGCTGCAGAAGGAAAGAGACTGTAGAGACAGTTTGTGAGGGGACCTGGAGCTGGTAGCAGCTTGTCCCCAGACGGAGAAAGTTAGATAAGTAGGAACAGAGAGAGAGAAGCTTCTGGAAAGACAGAAGGTGTCCTAGGGGCACGGATAGTGAGTGATCCATCCGTGGGGCCCGATCCAATTGTGGAGGGACCAGTCACAGAAGGGGCACCGGCCCCTAGCCTAGTGGAGAACTTTAAGATTCAGCTAGCAAGCCGGAGGCAGTGGCATCTCTGGGTGCCTCAGCTACTGAACCGCAATTATCTTCTCCGAAAAGGTAGCCATAAGGGAGCAAGGAAACGCAGAAAGGACGTTATACGCCAAGGTCCGTGGCTACTGGCTTGGGACACTGATTGTGAGGTGTTGGACAGGAAGGAAAGGTGGAAAGTCAACACAGTGAGACGACTGAGAAAGGAACATATTGAAAGGAGTCCTGGAAAGGTGTATCCTGATCTACCTGAAAGTTTGCTGAGCCCCTCATTGGAGGACACGACACCAAGCGGGCATCTGTGTACACCAGAACTGTGAGTAAAGCTTTGGAAACTGCATCTGACTGTCTTCTCAAGTTCTTCCTGCAACACTCACTCAGCACTGCTACATTTACCAGCACCATTATTCTCTACCACATACATCTGCTCTGGGACAGCAAGCTCTGCCTGTGGAGAGCTATTCCAACTCTGCTGCATCACACCACCAGTCCCAGAGGATCTGCACTGCAGTGCTGGTCACTTCTGACCAGAAACCACAGGTGGCGTCATGAACACTTCAATACAAACTCTTTATCATCCCCTGTAAATATTCCCCTTTTATTGGACGCCCAGGGCCACGGACTGGGTCACTGCTGCCGTGACACATCCCTTTAAGATACCGGCCAGGTACCGAGTACTCCACTGCCCTGGTGAGCGATCCATTTTAGCATCCCAAACAGGATATCGAAGCCCGGTATCACCGGTTCCTGTGCGCCTATTTTGAACTGTCTGTTGTGCCAGAGACTTTGCTGAAAGTTTTGTGCAATTGCCGGAATATTTGCACCATGAGGCGCACAGAGAGAAAAAGTGTGTACCGTCGTGGGCGGTACCCAGCCAAAGGGTGAGAAACATCATGAACGCCCCTTGCCTTTACTGCTATGTGACAGCATCATGGCCGACAGCCCGAGGGATCCACCTCCTGGCCTGGTATGGCGGCAAAGGCAAAAGGCACCGCCCCCAGTAGAGGAGGACAGAAAAAGCTTCAGCTTCGGGAAACAAAGCGGAAGAGAAGGCAGAGCTCCAGGAAGACGCCATGGCGAGCGGTGAGCGGAGGCTGCTGGGTGCGGAGTGGAAGCCGCAGGCTCCCCTGGCCAGGGAGATAGAGGTTCCACCCGGTCGTCAGTAACTGACCTGGCGCTCCTGGAAGGAGAGGTTGAGGAGCTGCAGACGCAACTAACAGTGGTGTCGCAATGAAAGGAAACCAGTGCCGAAGAAATGCAGGTAACAGGCGACGACATCACTGCTGCAGCCGATGACACCCTGGTGGAGCTCCTAACACCCCCACCAACCCAGTGCACACCAGCCACACAGACACCAGCGGTGGAGTCGATGATCCTGGTGCTATGCAATGTGCCCGTGGACAGGAATGGTCCTGTCCTGGCACAGTCATCAAGTGGTAGCTCCCAGGCACTGCCCTGGAAGCAGAAGAAGCAGTAAAAAGAACAAGTAAGCATGACTGTAAATAGTTAACCCGGCAGGGTTTTGGAAATAAAGTTTACTTGTTTTCTTGTAAAAATAAAACTTTGAGATCATGGACCAGGTATGATCCAAAAACTTTTGTTGTAAGTAGTTTAGCACCTCTTAATGTGCTTCTTCTTGGTTTTACTTGAACGCTCGTAGTGTGCGCTGACGCCCTATAACATTGCACAACTGACCTCAGAACAAAAATCCGTTTGGTGTGGCCAAAGTAGTGATCCAAAGTGGAGACCAGCCATGCCTTGTAGCCCATCCAAGGCCTACGTTGGGGATTTGAATCGGGTCCCCCATGTTGCACTAGAAGAAGAGAAAATTTTATTGAACTTGAATGAAAAGGTTTTATTGCACTTACTCTGAAAATGTCTTATAGCACTTGAAGTTGAATATATTAATGTGAATATTTCTAAAGAAGAATTTGATAGCTCTTTTAAAGAAAAAGAGGAGTTACCCGTTGTGACCAAAGAATGTTTGTTTTCTTACTAAAAAGTTTCAGTGCAGAATGTATGTTGCTGCTCTTTTATAGTAAATACAGGTATTGATAACTAACGAAGGATAATGATCTGAAGCAAGAAAATAATAGTATTTTCTGAAAGTAAAAGTACCAGGTAGCTGGTAATGTAAAAGAATGTTTAATGAGGGTAAACTATAATGTTTAACAGGAATGAAATATAGTTATTTTATAAGATGGTATTGTGATAGTATGATATTGTATAATGTGGTGGTGAACCTGATGGCGATACGGTTGCTGCCAATAGTCTGTGAAGATGGATAGTGATTGCAACTTTGTAAGATGTGAAGACACTTAGCTAAAAGAAGGAGAATGTCAAGATGCATGGTATAAAAGGAGTAATTATTGTAATGTTTTGAATTGCTGTTATTCAACGTTTAAGAAAAAGTGCCTCCCATAAAGGGAAGTTGCGTTTTATTGATATTGTACCTGTTGCAATGCATTGCAGAAAATTTTATATGTTTCCTTTAACATCTGTTTTGCTCTGTTTCAGCCCGCGGACATGCTGTGTTTAACAGGGGGGGTATGTGGCGCCCCTGAGGGTTCAGTCGCCACAGAGGTATTGCACCTCATCCAGAGTTGTGATACCCCACTCTCAGGTAAGGAGGGAGCACCACTCAGGACACTAACACCTGCACCCAACACAGACTATAGCAGCAGGGCACCCTGGACGTACCCTAAGGGAGAATGGTCTCATCCCTGGCTGGCTAGGAATGAGTGCATGGGAGGTGGGTGGAGAAAGCAAGATGGAGGAGAAGTGAAGCTTAGAGAGCGGGAAGGAGAGTGAGTTAGATGTGAGGAGAAAGTGAAAGCAACAGACGTGTGGTAAAGCAGCTCCCTGTCAGGAGGAGCTGCAGAAGGAAAGAGACTGTAGAGACAGTTTGTGAGGGGACCTGGAGCTGGTAGCAGCTTGTCCCCAGACAGAGAAAATTAGATAAGAAGGAACAGAGAGAGAGTAGCTTCTGGAAGGACAGAAGGAGTCCTAGAGGCACGGATAGTGAGTGATCCATCCGTGGGGCCCGATCTAATAGTGGAGGGACCAGGTCACAGAAGGGGCACCGGCCCCTAGCCTAGTGGAGAACTTTAAGATTCAGCTAGTAAGCCGGAGGACAGTGGCATCTCTGGGTGCCTCAGCTACTGAACCACAATTATCTTCTCCGAAAAGGTAGCCATAAGGGAGCAAGGAAACGCAGAAAGGACGTTATACGCCAAGGTCCGTGGCTACTGGCTTGGGGCACTGATTGCGAGGTGTTGGACAGGAAGGAAAGGTGGAAAGTCAACACAGTGAGACGACTGAGAAAGGAACATATTGAAAGGAGTCCTAGAAAGGTTTATCCTGATCTACCTGGGAGTTTGCTGAGCCCCTCACCTGGAGGACACGGCACCGAGTGGGCATCTGTGTACATCAGAACTGTGAGTAAAGCTTTGGAAACTGCATCTGACTGTCTTCTCAAGTTCTTCCTGCAACACTCACTCAGCACTGCTACATTTACCAGCACCATTATCCTCTACAACATACATCTGCTCTGGGACAGCAAGCTCTGCCTGTGGAGAGCTATTCCAACTCTGCTGCATCACACCACCAGTCCCAGAGGATCTGCATTGCAGCGCTGGTCACTTCTGACCAGAAACCACAGGTGGCGTCATGAACACTTCAATACAAACTCTTTATCATCCCCTGTAAATATTCCCCTTTTATTGAATGCCCAGGGCCACGGACCGGGTCACTGCTGCCGTGACACATCCCTTTAAGACACCGACCCGGTACCGAGTACCCCACTGCCCTCGTGGGCGATCCAGAGATGTATACTATAATTTTGTGCGGCAGCTGAGGAGTGTATTATGAGGTTCCTCAACTTCTGAGGAGTGTATTATGAGGTTCAGTAGCAGCTGAGGAGTGTATTATGATGTTCTGCAGGAGCTGAGATTTATTATAATGTTCTAAAGCTGCTGAGGAGTATAGTAAGAAGTTCTGCTGCAGTTTATAGTGCAATACATATGGGTGAGGTCATTTTATGGTAGGAAAAAAAGGTGTGAAGGAAGGCTAAATAAATTTTCCTAGGATATACAATATAACTTCAGGCCCACACATGTATCCTGTAAAGAATAGCTAAAAAACAATGGGGTTGCAAGTTTTGCACAAGGCACCATTCAGCCTAAAGGCAGCTCTGCCCATGCTTGTAGATACATGGTACTTTTAAATGATGACCTCAAAATTGTACAGTAAGCACAATAAGAAGGATTTATGGGATTTTATGAAGAATAAAACAGTTGTAAGGTTCAATACATACAAGGTTTTGTATTTATTTGTCCAGTAAAAAAAATCTGCGGTATCCAACCAGGGCCAGTTTTAGACAAAGTGGAGCCCTGGGCAAAAGTTTAAAGTGGGCCCCCAAATGCTCACATATTGCACCATCACACTGAAACATTTCAGTTGTATTTACATGCACTGAGTTCAGGCCGTTAAATGAGCGTGATCAACAATATTGAAGTCGTTCAACGCTTGTTCCTGAGTTTCTTTACACTGGCTGAGGAAGAATGATGGGGACAGATAGTCCTCGATGCAGTATAATGCAGATCTCATATAGTACATATAGTATAATGCACTCCCCATCGTCCTTGATAGAATTTATTGCAGCCCCCCTTGGTGTATACTGCAGCCCCCCTCATAAAATATTGCAGCCCCCTCATAGAGTATAATGCAGCCCCACTCAGAGTATACTGCAGCCCCACTGAGAGTATAATGCAGCCCCCCTCAGAGTATACTGCAGCCCCCCTCAGAATATAATGAAGCCCCCCTCATAGAGTATAATGCAGCCCCCTAATAGAGTATAATGTAGTCCCCTCGTGGAGAATGATGCAGCCCCCAGAATATAATAGCCCCCCTAGGAGTATAATGCAGCCACCCTTAGCGTATAATGCAGCCCCCTCAGAGTTTAATGCTGCTCCCCTCAGAGTATAATGCAGCCCCCTCAGAGTATAATGTAGCCCCCTCATAGAGTATAATGCAGCCCCCCACAGACACAGTATAATTCAGCCCCCTCAGAGTATAATGCAGCACCTCAGGTATAATGCATCCCCCCCACACACAGTATAATGCAGCCCAGCACACACCCAGTATAATGCAGCCCCGGCACACAGTAGAATGCAGCCCCTTAACATATACACACAGTATAATGCAGCCCCCAACAAATACACAGTATAATGCATACACATATATACACATACATGCATACACACACAGTATAATGCATGCACATATATACACATACATACATACACACAGTATAATGCATACACATATATAAATACACATATGCACACATAGCATAATGCATACACATATATACACATACATACACATAGTATAATGCATACAAATTGTCAGATGGCGGCCGGACGAGTCCTTGAGGGGAGATATGTGTCATTCGGGCGGTTAGCTGCGGTGATGTGAGATTGGAAGCCTGCTCCAACACATATAATGCTGAGAGAGTTATTTGGCCATTCCAGAGCCGGGTTTTACGATCAGTCATAAGAGATGGGTGGGAATGACCGCTCACATATCCCAAAAGGGGCGTGGTTTGTCAGATAAAATGGAAGCCGAGTCTCTCATTCGGGTCTGTGGCTGGAAGTGTGGAGACCTCCCATGTGTGTTGTTAAAAAACACTGACCTGAGTGGGCGGACCCGCAATACCATATGAACTATTTGTTTTCAGCTTGTTTTCACTTTATGCCTTGCAAGACTCTGTTTTGTTTTGCCACCCGGGCAGTTTATGAAGTTAAATAAACTTGCCTGGACTTTGCATGAAAACCACCTTCTGTGCCTACCTCAAGAGCCACTGGGTGAGTACAATCCTCTACAACATATATACACATACAGTACATACACACACACACAGTCTAATGCATACACATACACTGTGTTCCAAATTATTATGCAAATAATATTTTCTCTGATTTTCCCAAATTACCTATATGAATTGCAGTCATTGTAATTTTCCAGTCAAATAACTATTAGAGTACAATTGAAAGGTTTTTGTACAAACTGCCTATGATAACAGTATATTTTTTAAAAAATAAAACACTCATACTGCCTCAAAATGCATGTTCCAAATTATTATGCACAGCAGAGTTTTCAACCTTTTCATTTTAATAAAGAACAAAAAATGGTCATTTTAGAAATTATAAGCATTAGCAGGTTATTACAAACTGAAATCAAACAGTTTTCAACTCAAAACTTTATTCTAGTTGATGTTACATTTGCACATAGGACCCCTTGTTCTAAAGGAGCTTCTGAACTCTCTCGTCCATTGAATTTGTCAAGTTTTGGATGGTTTCTGCTTCAATTGTTTTGCATGAGGACAGAATACCCTCCCAGAGCTGTTGCTTAGATGTGAACTGCCTCCCGCCATCATAGACACTCCTTTTGATGATGCTCCAGAGGATCTCAATGGGGTTGAGGTCAGGGAGCATGGGGACACACCATAAGTTTGTCCCCTTTTATGCCCATAGCAGCCAGAGATGCAGATGTGTTATGTGCAGTATGAGACGGTGCATTATCATGCTTGAAAATGATCTTGCTGCGGAATGCACGGTTCTTCTTCTTGAACCACGGCAGGAAGTGCTGTTTGAGAAACTCAACATACACTATGGAGTTCATCTTTACCCCCAGGGGCGTATCTAGGAGGGGGCAGCCGGGGCCTGTGCCCCGGGCGCAGCCAGCAGGGGGCGCAGTCGGGCCGCCTAATGCGGCAGTCCGCAGTGTCTCCCCTGCGGCTGCGTTCTGCCGCCCCCAGCCTGGGAATTGTGGGTTCCCTGTGCCTGCTGTCAAGCTGACAGCCGGCGCAGAGAAGCTGCTGCTTGCCGGCTCCCAGGGATCAATTGCACTGGCGTCTATACAGACGCCAGTACAATTGAAGCTCTGACTGCCGGGTCAGAGCGATGTCTGCAGCATGATCAGGTCATGTGATCACGCTGCTGACGTCACTCGTCGTCGGCGCCCAGAAGGGTGGAGACTGGTGGTGAGTGTGTTCCACTATGGAGCTGAAGAAACCACCGAAGATAAATGGGGGACATACAGTGTGTGTATGGGGGGGTGAATTTAGAGTGGGGATGGGGGGTTCCTTTATGTGTGGGGGATTTGGAGTGGGGATGGGGGTTCTTTTATGAGTGGGGGGATTTGGAGTGGGGATGGGGGGTTATTTTATGTTGGGGGGATTTGGAGTGGAGATAGGGGGTTCTTTTATGTGTGGGGGGATTTGGAGTGGGGATGGGGGGTTCTTTTATGAGTGGGGGGATTTGGAGTGGGGATGGGGGGTTATTTTATGTTGGGGGATTTGGAGTGGAGATAGGGGTTCTTTTATGTGTGGGAGGATTTGGAGTGGGGATGGGGCTATTTTATGTGGGCGGATTTGGAGTGGGGATGGGGGGTTCTTTTATGAGTGGGGGATTTGGAGTGGGGATGGGGGTTATTTTATGTGTGGGGGGACTTGGAGTGGGGATGGGGGGGTTATTTTATGTGGGGGGGATTTGGAGTGGAGATGGGGGGTTCTTTTATGTGTGGGGGATTTGGAGTGGGGATGGGGCTATTTTATGTGGGGGGATTTGGAGTGGGGATGGGGGGTTATTTTATGTGGGGGGGATTTGGAGTGGGGATAGGTGTTCTTTTATGTGTGTGGGGATTTGGAGTGTGGATGGGGGTTATTTTATGTGTGGGGGGACTTAGAGTGGGGATGGGGGTTCTTTTATGTGTGGGGGATTTGGAGTGGGGATGGGGGGTACTTAATATGTGTGGCGGGTACTAAATGTGTGTGGGGGATTTGGAGTGGGGATGGGGGTACTTAATGTGTGTGGGGGATTTGGAGTGGGGATGGGGGGATTTAATGTGTGTGGGGGGATTTGGAGTGGGGATGGGGCATTTAATATGTGTGGGGGGATTTGAGGGTACTGAAGAGTATGTATGTATGAGGGCATGTATGAGGAAACAGTATGGGGGATGGGTGCAGACAGTATGGGGAGCGAATGGGTGAATGTATGTGGACACAGTATGGGGAGTGAAGGTGATGGGATGTGTGCAGACAGAGTATGGGGAGTCGGGTATGTATGAGCAGACAGTATAGAGAGTGAAGGGGTAAATATATGAGGAGACAGTATGCTGAACAGGGAGGATGTGAGAGGAGACAGTGTGAGGAGGGAGGGGAATAGTGTGAGGCGACAGTATATTGCAGATATTTTTATTTAGGGGCATTATAATGACTCTTCTGTCTTTAAGGACATCGTGTGGAGAGTTGGTGCAGAAGAGCGGAGAAGATGGAGGTCTGCAGATACGGCTGTGGATGAGAAAACTCATCATAGGATCTGGACAAGATGAAGAAAAGGAGAACGCCTCCAGAGACGACGTCCTATATAAGGTACCTGGATGTAAATATTATTTGTGAAATTGACTAATTCTCATGTCTTTATTTGTTCGGAGCATTAAAGGGGTTGTCCAGGTCTGTGCTGAGTCTGCAGTCACATAGAGTAACTGCAGACTCAGCCCAAACCTGGACAACCCCTTTAATGCTAACAAATAAAAACATGAGAATTAGTCAATTTCAGAATTCTCACAGTGCTCACTGCACGCTGTCAGGATTCTCTCGTGCCGGTAATTTACATACATGCGGTTACATGCTGACTAGACATGTGTGGCCTCACTCAATGAAAATGAACGGAGCGTGGCCGGGCACGTCTAGTTGGAATGTGGCCAGAAGTATATAAATCACATGCTTTTGCTGACATGACCATGTACTGTACTCTTGCCACCGGTAAGGGAGAATCCTAAAAGTGTGCAGTGCATTCGTTGTGAGAATTCAGAAGCTGCAATGTCAGGATTCAGCTCTGCAGGTTCCAGCAGTCATCACATGGACACTTCACTCATATGCGATTTTCATACGTATGGTCCTGTGACATCGAGCTTCTCTTCCTGCTTCTCTCAGATTTTTCACTGAACATTGAGAGCATTAGGGAGAGCAGCTCGTCGGTACATGACTAAGTGTGCAAATCGCATGTGTGCGGGGGGGGCGCCGAACCGAATTCTTGCCCCGGGTGCCAGAAAGCCTAGATACACCTCTGTTTAACCCTTCAGGGATCCTAAAGGGGCCGACAATCTCTCCCCGTGATTCCAGCCCAAAACATTACTCCATCTCCTCCTTGTTGGCGCCGTAGCCGTGTTTGCATGGGGTGTCCATCAACCAGCCATCCTCCACTCCATCCATCTGGACCATCGAGCGTTGCACGGCACTCATCGGTGAACAAAACAGTTTTGAAGTCAGTCTTCATGTATTGTTTGGCCCACTGGAGCCATTTCTGCTTGTGTGCAGTGGATAGAGGAGGTTGACAGGATGGCTTACGCACAGCTGCAAACCTCTGAAGGATCGTGCATCTTGTTGTTTGGGGGACGTTGGAGGCACCAGCAGCTTCAAAAACTTGTCTGCTGCTATGACAAGGCTTTTTTGCCGCTGCTCTTTTAACCCGACGTAATTGCCTGTAGGAAAGAGTCCTCAATTTTCCCTTATCAGCACTCACACGTGTGCACTGTGAATCAGCTACATACTTCTTGATTGTGCGATGATCACGATGAAGTGTCTTGGCAATGTTGATTGTAGTCATGCCTTGAACTAAAAACTCCACAATTTGTTGCTTCTCAGCAGCCGACACATCCTTTTTCTTTCCCATTTTGGCAGAAAATGTAGGCTGCTTAATAATGTGGGACAGCCTTCTTAAGTAGTCTTGCCTTTCATTGGACACACCTGCAAACTAATTAGCACAGGTGTCTGCAATTGCTTACAGTGATATAAAGAGCCCTGACACACATCACATCAATGAGTTTAACTGACAAACAAAAAAATTCTTACCTTATCACTCCTAAACAATTTTTGCATAATAATTTGGAACACAGTGTATATACACATACATCCACGCACACACACAGTATAACGCATACACATATCTAGACATACATACACACCCATAGCATAATGCATACACATATATACATATACACGCACAGTATAATGCATACACATACTGTATATACACATATACAATACTCACCTCTCCTTCTCGTTCCATGCGCTGCTCCAGGCTCTGCTCAGGTCTCATCAGCTCCATTGCTGGCACAGCATGGCGCACAATGAAGTGACATCATCGCGTGCCCATTGAGTCGCAAGCAGAGGGGGAGTGATGGGAGAGGGAGCGTAATCTGACACTCTCATCTCCATCACTGCTTTCAACTGTGGGGACTTGAATGCGCGACGTTGAGGGGGCAGCGCCAGGCCTCTCTTACTCACGGGCCCCATAGCGGTCACGTAGTGTACCTCTATTAGCAGCATGCCACTGGCTGGTGGCCCCTAGAGGAGTGGGGACTCTAGGCAGCTGCTTGGTCTGCCTGCCCTTAATGCCGGCCCTGTATCCAACTTACCTTATCACAATCTATACACTTTTATTTGGTATGTGGTTTGAGAAAGTGAAGTGAGGAACTTAATGGTCTTTGCTTATGGACATATCAGTAAATTAAAATTGCAATTTCAAATACAGTTCTTTATAGTTAAAGAGAACCTGTCAGCAGTATTTTGCTAAGTAAACTACAGGCATTGTCAGGTTAGCTCTGTTATACTGATCAAAATGATACTTGGGGTAAGGAAATACGTCTCGTGGTTCTTGTGTAATCAAGGTTAGAATTTTTCAGTTAATGAGATGCCCGTGCTCCGGGGCAGGACTGTAGTCAGAGTCTTATCTTCCTGTTGTAAGCCAGAGAAACCAAGGAAAGACCTGTCTACAGGCCACACTGAAGCACAAACAGTCTGTTTCTCTGTCTCTATGATGAGGAACATGTTTGTGCTTAGGGGTGGCCTGTGGGACGGTCTTTCCTTGGTTTCTCTGGCTTAGAGTAGGAAGATAAGACTCTGCCTACAGTCCTGCCCTAGAGCACAGGCTTACTATTAACTGAAAACGTCTAGCACTGATTACACAAGAACCACAAGATGTATTTCTTCACCCTAGGTATCATTTTAATCAGTTTAACACTGCCAACCTGACAATGTCGGTAGGTTACTGTGCTCAATCCTGCTGACTGGTTCACTTTACACATACATGTTGTAGTAGTATTCTTATATATTCTCCTTGCTTAATATATTTATCCAATATTTATAACATATACTATATTTATATTTAATATATAATTCATATTTATATAGCAATATTACATCACTACAGATATTACAGTACAGGTAGACAAACACCGTTTTATAGACTCTGCTTATTTATGATATTTATATTACAGATTTTACAGCACAGTTTTCTTTTGCTCAAACATAGTTAGAATGTCTTCATTTCCAAACTTATCCTCCAAGGCTTCTCATTATCAGAAAGCAGATGATTCATTGATTGCTAACATGAAGCTTTATTCAGTCTCAGAATATAATTAGCCTAAAGAAGACGCAATCAGGAGACCACACGATATCAGCAGTACTTCAAGGGTCCAAGTCTGCAAATAAAATAGAGTAAACATCACAATGAGGAATGTAGAAATGAACAGATTACCATCGCTGGGTATCAGCAGGTCTTCACTGCAACATCCTATTCTAACGGTGCTATAATGAATCATATAGAAGAGCTATGGTGACCTAACACACATCTGTGCTCCTATTGATTACCAAAAGCACAGGGCATTGCAGCACATTAGTGCATGCAGAAATTTTGAATTTAGTATGTAGGAAATTGAAGGATATTAAGAATCAGCTGCTAAATGCTTACAGTCAGGAAGTGCAATAGGGTGGAAAATAAAGTAGACTTACAAGCTGGACTCCAATGTTGCGAACAGTGGATTTGCCGACAAGTGTGGTAGATAAGGTAGCTGTGGTAGCGGAGGTAGCTGTGGTAGAGGAGGTAGTGGAAGTATTTGTAGTTGTGGTCGAATCTATTGAAGTTTTCACTGTTGTATTGGTACTGGATGGATTTCCCACTGTGGTACTAGGTGTGGTGGTGGGGGAAACATATGCAATCTTTGCGCTCACCACATTTGTCCAGAACACCTGCCCAGTTTGAACAACGGTTGCTCTATAACACATATAGAATTGATTCAGCGTTTTTTGGGTTAATACTTAACAGCCAAGCACATGATTCCATATTGTACAGTTCTTATCATTTGCTAGAAGAGATGAGCAAATTGATTTGATGCAAATAATTTGTGTAAATTTTGAGGGGGAATTTGCTAAATCCGGCATATTTGAACAGCTCGCTTTCCCCAGTCCCACATGCTCGGTGCCTTGGGGTGATCATCGACTCTGCCCTCTCTTTCAAACCACATATCCAAGCCCTCGCCACCTCCTGCCGCCTCAAACTCAAAAATATTTCCCGGATCCGCTCATTCCTCAACCATGAAACCACAAAAACACTAGTGCACGCCCTTATCATCTCCCGCCTCGACTACTGCAACCTCCTACTGTCTGGCCTCCCCTCTAGCACTCTGGCACCACTCCAGTCCATCCTACACTCTGCTGCACGACTAATCCACCTGTCTCCCTGCTATTCCCCAGCCTCCCCCCTATGCCAGGCCCTTCACTGGCTTCCTATTGCCCAGAGGCTCCAGTTCAAAACCTTAACAATACAAAAAAAGGCTGCACTCTATCATACTAAAGCATGACAATATGGAATACATGAAATTTGGAATAGCAATATGGCTTTGGAATATAAGGAAAAATTTGAGACGCTTAGTATAAACATTTGGCCAAACATTTTGAAGCCCACCAACCATCGTCAAGGTGGTCTCAATACTGGTGAGTCCCTAACCTAATGTGAACATACCTCTATTGGGCTGATATCTGAATTTCTGGGTGAATATGCACCTCTGTCAGCAATGCCTGCATTTATGGGTAAAGTAGGGACCTGGTGTAATTAAAATCACCACCTGGTGGGGGCGGAGTGCTCGGTCAGCAAGCTAACATACAATAGACAAAAAAACCTGACTGGCACTTCCAGACTAATGTGAACTAGGTGCAAGCCAAGGGAAGCTACCCCCATGTAAAACATACAAAAAAGGCTGCACTCTATCATACTAAAGCATGACACTATGGAATACATGAAATTTGGAATAGCAATATGGCTTTGGAATATAAGGAAAAATTTGAGACGCTTAGTATAAACATTTGGCCAAACATTTTGAAGCCCACCAACCATCGTCAAGGTGGTCTCAATACTGGTGAGTCCCTAACCTAATGTGAACATACCTCTATTGGGCTGATATCTGAATTTCTGGGTGAATATGCACCTCTGTCAGCAATGCCTGCATTTATGGGTAAAGTAGGGACCTGGTGTAATTAAAATCACCACCTGGTGGGGGCGGAGTGCTCGGTCAGCAAGCTAACATACAATAGACAAAAAAACCTGACTGGCACTTCCAGACTAATGTGAACTAGGTGCAAGCCAAGGGAAGCTACCCCCATGTAAAACATACAAAAAAAGGCTGCACTCTATCATACTAAAGCATGACAATATGGAATACATGAAATTTGGAATAGCAATATGGCTTTGGAATATAAGGAAAAATTTGAGACGCTTAGTATAAACATTTGGCCAAACATTTTGAAGCCCACCAACCATCGTCAAGGTGGTCTCAATACTGGTGAGTCCCTAACCTAATGTGAACATACCTCTATTGGGCTGATATCTGAATTTCTGGGTGAATATGCACCTCTGTCAGCAATGCCTGCATTTATGGGTAAAGTAGGGACCTGGTGTAATTAAAATCACCACCTGGTGGGGGCGGAGTGCTCGGTCAGCAAGCTAACATACAATGACAAAAAAACCTGACTGGCACTTCCAGACTAATGTGAACTAGGTGCAAGCCAAGGGAAGCTACCCCCATGTAAAACATACAAAAAAAGGCTGCACTCTATCATACTAAAGCATGACAATATGGAATACATGAAATTTGGAATAGCAATATGGCTTTGGAATATAAGGAAAAATTTGAGACGCTTAGTATAAACATTTGGCCAAACATTTTGAAGCCCACCAACCATCGTCAAGGTGGTCTCAATACTGGTGAGTCCCTAACCTAATGTGAACATACCTCTATTGGGCTGATATCTGAATTTCTGGGTGAATATGCACCTCTGTCAGTGATGCCTGCATTTATGGGTAAAGTAGGGACCTGGTGTAATTAAAGTCACCACCTGGTGGGGGCGGAGTGCTCGGTCAGCAAGCTAACATACAATAGACAAAAAAACCTGACTGGCACTTCCAGACTAATGTGAACTAGGTGCAAGCCAAGGGAAGCTACCCCCATGTAAAACATACAAAAAAGGCTGCACTCTATCATACTAAAGCATGACAATATGGAATACATGACATTTGGAATAGCAATATGGCTTTGGAATATAAGGAAAAATTTGAGACGCTTAGTATAAACATTTGGCCAAACATTTTGAAGCCCACCAACCATCGTCAAGGTGGTCTCAATACTGGTGAGTCCCTAACCTAATGTGAACATACCTCTATTAGGCTGATATCTGAATTTCTGGGTGAATATGCACCTCTGTCAGCAATGCCTGCATTTATGGGTAAAGTAGGGACCTGGTGTAATTAAAATCACCACCTGGTGGGGGCGGAGTGCTCGGTCAGCAAACTAACATACAATAGACAAAAAAACCTGACTGGCACTTCCAGACTAATGTGAACTAGGTGCAAGCCAAGGGAAGCTACCCCCATGTAAAACATACAAAAAAAGGCTGCACTCTATCATACTAAAGCATGACAATATGGAATACATGAAATTTGGAATAGCAATATGGCTTTGGAATATAAGGAAAAATTTGAGACGCTTAGTATAAACATTTGGCCAAACATTTTGAAGCCCACCAACCATCGTCAAGGTGGTCTCAATACTGGTGAGTCCCTAACCTAATGTGAACATACCTCTATTGGGCTGATATCTGAATTTCTGGGTGAATATGCACCTCTGTCAGCAATGCCTGCATTTATGGGTAAAGTAGGGACCTGGTGTAATTAAAATCACCACCTGGTGGGGGCGGAGTGCTCGGTCAGCAAACTAACATACAATAGACAAAAAAACCTGACTGGCACTTCCAGACTAATGTGAACTAGGTGCAAGCCAAGGGAAGCTACCCCCATGTAAAACATACAAAAAAATACACACAACCTAGTTCACATTAGTCTGGAAGTGCCGGCCAAAACCTTAACCATGACATACAAAGCCATCCACAACCTTTCTCCTCCATACATCTGTGACATGGTCTCCCGCTACCTACCTACACGCAACCTTCGATCCTCTCAAGATCTCCTCTCGACTCCCTCCTCATCTCTTCTTCCCACAACCGCATACAAGACTTCTCCCGGGCTTCCCCCATACTCTGGAACTCCCTACCGCAAAACATCAGACTTTCACCAACAACGGAGACCTTCAAGAAAACCTGAAGACCCACCTGTTCCGACAAGCCTACAACCTGCAATGATCCTCAGTGTACTGAACCATCGCACGACCAGCTCTACCCTTTCCTAGTGTATTCTCACCCATCCCTGCAGACTGTGAGCCCTCGCGGGCAGGGTCCCTCTCTCCTTCTGTACTTGTGTGTCCCTTGTCTAGCACATGTTTATTGTACTTGTATATATTTTTCCCTTTTCATATGTAAAGCGCCATGGAATAAATGGCGCTATATAAATGTATAATAATAATAGTTTGCATTTCGATTTGCGTGAAACACCAAAAATTGCCACTGCCATTTTACACATTAGAGAAGATTGTATCAGCCAGAGAAGGCTCACATGATCTTGGATGAAAACTGGGGGGCTTCCCAATAATGCCTAGCAGCTATCACATCACATGGTAGAGCACAGCCAATCAGGAGGGGCTATCATAGCCTGTATAAAGTCAGAGCTAGGGAATGCAGCAGTCATTTTGGGATGAATCTGGATATTAAGATAAGATCAGAGATAACAGTTTAGCAATAGAGATAGGGATGGAAAGCCATAAAAAAAAACTGAAGAAACATTACAGATAGTGTGTGACAGCATAGCAATGAAAAACAGTTACTATTCATTTACCCATAGCTATGTGCAAATCACTTCAACATTACTAAGCTTGAGTTAAAGAGTTTTGAGGGGGTTTGACACATTCCTAGGAGACCTTAAGCATCATCACTTATTTTCTGGGAAATGTACCGTATGTACTTTTGATTCATCACAAATTGATTTGCCACAAATTGAATTTTTGGAAAAATTCTGCAAAGGTAGCGAATTCCAGTTTTAAAAGATTGGCTCATCTCTAGTTTCTAGATTTCGATTTTCTTTCTTCGGTGAGAGTATCTTACTTGATTTGAATATCTGAAGTAACGGAGGCTGGAGCGACCCAGGTCACGTCTATGCTGGACTTTCCACTGCTTGATGTTTGACTTACAGCGCTCTGTAATATAACATGTGAGTGACATTACTGTGAAAGCAATTCTAGACCCCATCAGTAATCTGTATAGTTTGCAGTGAAACATAGTGAAACCTCTTTGAGAGGACCACCCTAATTTCCATTGAAAAATCTTCATCAAGAAGGACGGTCTTATCCAAAGAGATGCCAATACAAAAGATCTTTGCATGGGTTATTATTTATGCTTACAGTGGATGCAGTCCATGTCATGAAATAATGCAGTATATGGTAAATTTAAAGAAATCCTAATGAAGCCTATCCATGGACTGGGCTTCATATAAATACAAAGATGGAGGCAACTTAGACCCTCATCTGCCAACGCAACTTATCAGCAAGAATGGACACCCCACTGACTTTGTACCAATTAAATGCCAGAGTAAGAGCTGCTCGTAGAGGCTGGCACTCACTGCATAATGCAGCCAGCACCCACCCAGTATGGTGCAGACTCAGCTCCTAAATCCACATCATACACTTACAACCGATATAGGACATACCAGTACTCCTATGTCGGAAGGGGTTAAAAGTCATACATCTCTTAAAAAATTTGGAGCATTTTACACCAGTGCTCTTTGATTAAGGCTGTCTTCAAAAAGACCTATAACCAGGACAAAAATAGGCAGCACTTCACAAAGGAGGAGAGCCACCTGTGATACTTATTTAAAAGTGCTGCAAAATCATTTCTTCAATACATTTGTTTAAATTTACAGCAAGTAAACATTCCCTTTAAGTGCACTTGTTACAGGGAGTGAGTAGGGAGCGAAGACACCGTCATTAAGAATGCTGGCACTGGAGGTCAATACCAATGTCTCTCATGTTAGCATGTATGATGCACCTCTCTACGGAAATTCTCTGCATTATTTTAAAGGTTTTACTATGATGCACCCAAGGGGCAAGGAAAACGTATGAATAATTTCAAAGTAAACCAGTTATCCACTTACTGCAGCAGAAGTACAAGTCAAGACTTGAGCGTTAGCATTGCTGGTCGCAAAGGAGCCCAAAGGGGCCGTAGAACTCGCTGAACATGCCTGGATCATGAAGCCTCTGAACTGGGAGACACTGCTGCTGAGAGTCACTGCAAATCGTAAAAAAAGATAACGTTCACATAAGCGTTAGTGAATTCCAACAAATTATACTAGATTCCATATGTGACAGTGCCTAAAGTGTCAACACCATCAATGATTAGTCACATATCTGACATTAAATGTGACCCAACCAGATCTCAAAAACTGCCGGTAAAATATAATCTTGGTAATGACCATAACAAGTAGCACTAAATACAAAGGCCCGAGGCTCGAGGAGTCGGGAACTGTTTGACGTATTTAACAATGTAAAGTAATTTAAAAAATGGCAAACTAAGGACAAAAACTGGACACAATTGACAGCTTGACAGCTCCTCACTAAATATTTGGAAGCTTAAAGGGGTTTTCTGCTGTTGGTGGAAGACTATATGATGTGGAATGGCTTAACCATGTGTTTTAACCTTATGTGGGCCAGTGCCTAAGGTGGCAGAAATTAAAGGGAAATTACTTTCCTGATCTAATTTATTTATTCATCTGTTTATTTATTACATTTTAAAAGTCAAAAAAGAAGAAAAATATGTTTATCAACTAGTAACAGTCACGTAACAGGGTAAGCAGTGTTTATTTATTATTATTATTATTATTATTATTTATTATTATAGCACCATTTAATCCATGGCGCTTTACATGTGAGGTGGGGTATACATAATAAATACAAGTACAGTACTCTTAGACAATACAAGTTACGACTGGTACAGTAGGAGAGAGTACCCTGCCCGTGAGGGCTCACAATATGCAAGGGATGGGTGAGGATACAGTAGGCGAGGTTAGAGCTGGTCGAGCAGCGGTTTGGTGGATCGGTGGTTACTGCAGGTTGTAGGCTTGTCGGAAGAGGTGGGTCTTCAGGTTCTTTTTGAAGGTTTCCATGGTAGGCGAGAGTCTGATATGTTGTGGTAGAGAGTTCCAGAGTAGGGGGGATGCGCGGGAGAAATCTTGTATGCGATTGTGGGAAGAGGAGATAAGAGGGGAGTAGAGAAGGAGATCTTATGAGGATCGGAGGTTGCATGCAGGTAGGTACCGGGAGACGAGGTCACAGATGTATGGAGGACACAGGTTGTGGATGGCTTTGTAGGTCATGATTAGGGTTTTGAACTGGAGTGTTGTGTTTTGGTAGCTGAGGAGAGCAGGCAAAAATGGCAATAAACCAGAGAGGTTGGAATCTACTGGATTGCAGTACCCTGACTAACCACCACAACTAAAGGCAGCCGTGTAGCGTTCCTATGTTGGTCCTAGACGCCTCGTCACAGCCTGAGAGGCTAACTACACCTAAAGGTAGAAAGAGGAAAGCTATCTGCCCCGGAGCAGATCCCAAAGAACATAGGAAGCCCCCAAACATGTAATGGCGGTTAGACAAGGGGCAATACAGACACAGACAGAAAATAGTATGAGCAAACGCTGGGGCCCAATCTGCCTTGACAGAAAAGGATAGGAAGGATGCTTACTGCAATCCAAAAAAAACCTAAAATAAGCCAACGCTACTAATTGCAAAAACACCTGAGATCACACGACCTCTACCACCTAAATTAGTTCTCTGGTGTAACAAAACTAAGCCGCAGTCACAGAAAAAAAAACTGGAAAAGGCAAATGAACAAACAACAGTGGCTCCAGAGGAACCGAGAGGAGACCAAGCCCCCCGGGGAGGGGAACCTGGCCAACCTCACAGAAATGCAGATAAATATGCAAATGGCAAGCACAAAAACAAAAAACAGAAAATATCTTATCTGAGAGCAGGAGAAGAGGCAAGACTCAGTAAGCTTCCAAGTGAACCAGGAAACAACATTGAGACAAGAACAATTGATCACCGGCAACCATGATGGGGGAAACCTCCCTTATATCCAGCCAGTCCGTGATTCCTGATTGCCAATCCTCATTGAATTGTTCAGTACTGTTTGTAACCACCAGATGGAGCTTCTGCTCAGAATTCATTTCTAAAACATTCATAACAGTACCCCCCCTTGAGGAGGGGTCACCAAACCCTCATTTGTGCAACCAGGTCGGTCAGGATGAGCTCTGTGATACGCACGGATCAGTCTCCTAGCATGGATGTCCGAAGCAAACACCCAAGAATTGTCCTCCTGACCATAACCTCTCCACTTAACCAAATACTGGAGTTTCCGTCTAGAAAAACGAGAATCCAATATTTTCTCAACCACATACTCCAGATTGCCCTCAACCAAAACAGGGTCAGGGGGCGCAGCCATAGGAACCACTGGCTCGACAAACCTCTTCAATAAGGACTTGTGGAACACGTTATGGATCTTAAATGTCCCTGGAAGAAGTAAACGAAAGGAAACAGGATTAAGAATCTCCATGATCTTATAAGGTCCAATGAACCAAGGCTTAAACTTAGGAGATGCAACTCTCATAGGGATATTTCTTGAGGACAACCAGACCAAGTCCCACACTTTAAACCGAGGACCATCAGTCCTATGCCGGTTGGCAAACCGCTGGGCCTTCTCCTGAGAGAGGGACAACCTCCCCACTACATGGTCCCAAATCTGCTGCATGCGCTCCACAACAGAGTCAACACCCGGACAGACAGAAGCCTCCGTCTGTCCCGAAGAAAATCGAGGGTGAAACCCAAAATTGCAGAAAAATGGAGACATCAAAGTGGCAGAGCTAGCCCTATTATTAAGAGCAAACTCAGCCAAAGGCAAAAAAGAGACCCAGTCATCTTGATCAGCAGACACAAAGCATCTCAGATAAGTCTCAGTTTGTCCATTGGTCTGAGGATGAAAAGCAGAGGAGAAAGACAATTGAACACCAAGTTTAGAACAAAAAGTCCTCCAAAATCTGGAAACAAACTGGACTCCTCTGTCAGACACAATGTTCTCAGGAATGCCGTGTAACCGAACCACGTGCTGAAGGAACAAAGGCACCAATTCGGAGGAGGAAGGCAACTTAGGTAATGGCACAAGATGTATCATCTTGGAAAACCTATCACAAATCACCCAGATAACGGTCATTCTCTGAGAAACAGGGAGGTCGGAAATAAAATCCATAGAGATATGGGTCCATGGTCTCTTGGGCACAGGCAATGGCATCAACAAACCACTAGAGCGAGAGCAAGGCTTGGAGCGAGAGCAAGACCCACAGGACTGCACAAACTCCCTGATGTCACAAGACAAAGTAGGCCACCAAAAGGACCGACTCACCAAGTCTCTGGTACCAAAAATTCCGGGATGACAGGCCAACGCGGAACAATGAATCTCAGACATCACACTCTTCTTCCACTGGTCTGGGACAAACAAATTCCCAACAGGGCAGCGCTCGGGTTTATCCTCCTGACACCCCTCCAGAGCCAGTCTCAAATTGGGCGAGATGGCGGAAAGAACTACACCCTCTTTCAAAATAACAGCAGGATCAGATAACTCAGGAGAGTCCGCAAGGAAACTCCTCGAGAGGGCATCCGCCTTAACATTCTTAGTGCCAGGAAGAAAGGAAACCACAAAATTAAAACGTGTGAAAAACAAGGCCCACCTGGCCTGTCTAGGATTAAGTCGCTTGGCTGATTCCAGATAAACCAGATTCTTATGGTCCGTGAGGACCACCACCTGATGTTTGGCTCCCTCCAGCCAATGTCTCCACTCTTCAAAAGCCCACTTCATGGCCAATAACTCCCGATTACCCACGTCATAATTACGTTCAGTTGGAGAAAATTTTCGAGAGAAAAAAGCACAAGGGTTACTTTTAGAGGTCTCAGGATCTCTTTGGGACAAAACGGCACCTGCCCCAATTTCAGAGGCATCAACCTCCACCTGAAATGGCAGAGAAACATCAGGCTGCCGTAGAACAGGAGCAGAAGTGAATCTCTGTTTAAGTTCCTGAAACGCAAAGACTGCCTCAGGAGGCCAATTCAACACATCAGAACCCTTTTTGGTCAAATCAGTCAATGGTTTAACAATAACAGAGAAATTACCAATAAATTTACGATAAAAATTGGCAAAACCCAAAATCTCTGAAGAGCCTTTAATGAAGTAGGTTGGACCCAATCACAGATGGCCTGAACCTTGACCGGGTCCATTTCAATAACAGATGGAGACAAAATGAATCCCAGAAATGAGATCCTCTGTACGCCAAAAAGACACTTTGATCCCTTCACATACAGAGCATTCTCTATCAAAATCTGGAACACAGTCCGAACATGTTTCACATGAGACTCCAAGTCATTGGAAAAAATCAAGATATCATCCAAATAAACAATCAGAAATTTATCCACAAAATCCCTGAAAATGTCATTCATAAAGGACTGGAAGACGGAAGGAGCATTAGTGAGCCCAAAGGGCATCACTAGGTACTCAAAATGCCCCTCTGGGGTATTAAACGCCGTCTTCCATTCATACCCGTGCTTAATGCGAATAAGGTTATAATGCCCCCCTGAGGTCAAGCTTGGTAAACCAAGTAGCACTTTTCACCCTGGAAAACAGGTCAGAAATCAAGGGTAACGGATATTGATATTTCACAGTGATATTGTTCAAGAGACGATAATCAATACACGACCTTAATGAACCATCCTTTTTGGCCACAAAGAAAAAACCGGCACCCAAGGGTGAAGAGGATGGTCTGATATGACCCTTCTCCAATGACTCCTTGATATAAGACCGCATAGAGTCATGTTCAGGTACAGACAAGTTAAAAAGGCGACCTTTAGGGAATTTACTACCAGGCACTAATTCAATAGCGCAGTCATAGCTCCTATGGGGGGGGCAAGGATGCAGATTTACTTTCGCTAAACACATCAGAAAAATCAGTCAAAAAGTCAGGCACATCTTCAGCCTGGGGAGAGGCAGAAAAAACAGGAGTGTTGGCATTAACACATTGGCAGCCCCAACTGGTTACAGACACAGATTTCCAATCCAAAACAGGATTATGAGACTGCAACCAAGGGAAACCTAGTACAATAATGTGATGCAGATTATACAGCACCAAAAATTTGCAACTCTCCTGATGATCAGGTTCAACCCTCATTATCACCTGAGTAGAGAACTGGGGTTTATTCTCAGCCAAAGGGGTAGAATCAATCCCCAGTAGGGGAATAGACTTCCGCAGGGGTATCAAGGGAAACCCACAATGTTTAGCAAAATCAAAATCCATCAGGTTAATAGCTGCTCCCGAATCAACAAAAGCCTGAGCAGAAAATGTGGACAGGGAGCAAATCAGGGTAACAGTCAACAGAAATTTAGCTGAACACTACCCAAGACAACTGAGCGTGCAAAACGTCTTCCCCGATTAGGGCAGATTGAAATAGCATGAGAGGCATCACCACAGTAGAAACATTGCATTTTCGAAACTCATGATGCTGTACCCCAGAAGCCTCTCCATCACACTGCATGGGTTCAGAAGCTGGTTCACAAGGCGACACCATTCCACGCATACCTCTACACTCACGCAAACGTCTGTCAATTTGAATCGCCAATGACATAGAATCAATGACCAGAGGGAGCAGGGAAACCCACCATAACATATTTTACATTCTCTGACAGACCCTTCTGAAAAAGGGCTGCCAAACATCATCATTCCATTTGGTAAGAACTGCCCACTTTCGGAATTTCTGACAGTACAACTCAGCGTCCTCAAGCCCCTGATTTAATGCCAACAAGGTTTTTTCAGCTTGATCAGTGACATTAGGTTCATCGTACAATAACCCCAGAGCCAGAAAAAATGCATCAACGTTACTTAAAACAGGGTCCCCAGGTGTCAGGGAAAAAGCCCAATCCTGAGGATCGCCGCGCAGGAGAGAGATGACAATTTGAACCTGCTGTGCTGCGTTCCCTGAGGACTTAGGTTTTAAGGCAAAAAACAACTTACAGTTATTTTTGAAATTCAGAAATTTAGCTTGATCCCCCAAAAACAAATCTAGCATGGGATCCTAGGTTCCACAACCGGCAACCCTGCAAGATAGGTAGCAATACTCCGAACTTCAGTGGCAAGCTGATCCACACGGCCAGACAACTGTGCAAACTCCATTGAGAGAAAAAAAAATCCTCCTCAGCACCCAGAGAAAAAGAGGGAAAAAAAATGCAACAAACAGAGGAAAAAAAAAAAAAAATCTCTGACAACTCTGACAACTTTTTTCTTTCCACACTAGTTTTCCCTTCTGTGAGTACCATATAATTTTCAGTTTTGGCCGGTGATACTGTTGTGTTTTGGTAGCTGAGGAGAGCAGGCAAAAACGGCAATACACCAGAGAGTTTGGAATCTACTGAATTGCAGTACCCTGACTAACCACCACAACTAAAGGCAGCCGTGGAGCGTTCCTACGTTGGTCCTAGACGCCTCGTCACAGCCTGAGAGGCTAACTGCACCTAAAGGTAGAAAGAGGAAAGCTATCTGCCCCGGAGCAGATCCCCAAAGAACATAGAAAGCCCCCAAACATGTAATGGCGGTTAGACAAGGGGCAATACAGACACAGACAAAAATAGTATGAGCAAACGCTGGGGCCCAATCTGCCTTGACAGAAAAGGATAGGAAGGATACTTACTTCAATCCAAAAAAAACCCTAAAAAAAGCCAACGCTACTAATTGCAAAAACACCTGAGATCACACAACCTCTACCACCTAAATTAGTTCTCTGGTGTAACAAAACTAAGCCGCAGTCACAGAAAAAAAAACTGGAAAAGGCAAATGAACAAACAACAGTGGCTCCAGAGGAACCGAGAGGAGACCAAGCCCCCCGGGGAGGGGAACCTGGCCAACCTCACAGAAATGCAGAGAAATATGCAAATTGCAAGCACAAAAACAAAAAACAGAAAATATCTTATCTGAGAGCAGGAGAAGAGGCAAGACTCAGCAAGCTTCCAAGTGAACCAGGAAACAACGTTGAGACAAGAACAATTGATCACCGGCATCCATGATGGGGGGAAACCTCCCTTATATCCAGCCAGTCAGTGATTCCTGATTGCCAATCCTCATTGAATGGTTCAGTACTGTTTGTAACCATCAGAGGGAGCTTCTGCTCAGAATTCATTTCTAAAACATTCATAACACTGGAGTCTTTGTGTAATGGGGAGCCAGTGCAGGGTTTGACAGAGGGGAGAGGCCGGGGAATAGCGGGGGGACAGGTGGATTAGTTGGGCAGCAGAGTTTAGAATATATTGGAGGGGTGCAAGAGTGTTAGAGGGGAGGCCACAGAGCAGGAGGTTGCAGTAGTCGAGGCGGGAGATGATGAGGGCATGGACTAGGGTTTTTGCAGATTCTTGGTTGAGGAATGTACGGATACGTGAGATATTTTTGAGTTGAAGTCGTCAGGAGGTGGACATCAACAAGGAGCTAGTGCTTTTATCTGCCCATTAACAGTTGACCAGACTACAAAGTGGGACACTGGGATATTAGTCATGGAATAACAGTTTATTATGGGCTCAACTCCTTTGGAGCCCCACTACACATTTGGATGTGGCAATTTGGATTGTTACTGGGCCCCCTATTTGGAAATTGTGTCTCGGGCTCTTAATGGAATTGATGAACAATAAATCCCAATTCGGAACACAATCAATATACAAAACTCAATTTGATCAATAGCACAAAAACACCCCTCACACATATGTCAGAAAGGGTCCAGAGTTTTTTTATATAATAAATTATATTTTATTAAACACCAATAACATAAAATAATACAGAGTAACAACACCAAGCAGATAGAGGAAGGGGAACAATTTTTCTCTCACTATGTAAAAATTAATTGCACAAAGGGTATAAATATACAGGTCCTTCTCAAAAAATTAGCATATAGTGCTAAATTTCATTATTTACCATAATGTAATGATTACAATTAAACTTTCATATATTTTAGATTCATTACACACCAACTGAAATTTGTCAGGTCTTTTATTGTTTTAATACTGATGATTTTGGCATACAACTCCTGATAACCCAAAAAACCTGTCTCAAAAAATTAACATATTTCAACCGTCCAATAAAATAAAAGTGTTTTTTCAAACAAAAAAAAAACCCATCAAATAATAATGTTCAGTTATGCACTCAATACTTGGTCGGGAATCCTTTGGCAGAAATGACTGCTTCAATGCGGCGTGGCATGGAGGCAATCAGACTGTGACACTGCTGAGGTGTTATGGAGGCCCAGGATGCTTCGATAGCGGCCTTAAGCTCATCCAGAGTGTTGGGTCTTGCGTCTCTCAACTTTCTCTTCACAATATCCCACAGATTCTCTATGGGGTTCAGGTCAGGAGAGTTGGCAGGCCAATTGAGCACAGTAATACCATGGTCAGTAAACCATTTACCAGTGGTTTTGGCACTGTGAGCAGGTGCCAGGTCGTGCTGAAAAATGAAATCTTTATCTCCATAAAGCATTTCAGCCGATGGAAGCATGAAGTGCTCCAAAATCTCCTGATAGCTAGCTGCATTGACCCTGCCCTTGATGAAACACAGTGGACCAACACCAGCAGCTGACATGGCACCCCACACCATCACTGACTGTGGGTACTTGACACTGGACTTCAGGCATTTTGGCATTTCCTTCTCCCCAGTCTTCCTCCAGACTCTGGCACCCTGATATCCGAATGACATGCAAAATTTGCTTTCATCAGAAAAAAGTACTTGGGACCACTTAGCAACAGTCCAGTGCTGCTTCTCTGTAGCCCAGGTCAGGCGCTTCTGCCGCTGTTTATGGTTCAAAAGTGGCTTTACCTGGGGAATGGGCACCTGTAGCCCATTTCCTGCACACGCCTGTGCACGGTGGCTCTGGATGTTTCTACACCAGACTCAGTCCACTGCTTCCTCAGGTCCCCCAAGGTCTGGAATCGGTCCTTCTCCACAATCTTCCTCAGGGTCCGGTCACCTCTTCTCGTTGTACAGCGTTTTCTGCCACATTGTTTCCTTCCAACAGACTTCCCATTGAGGTGCCTTGATACAGCACTCTGGGAACAGCCTATTTGTTGAGAAATTTCTTTCTGGGTCTTAAGGTACTGCCACACTAAACAATCCCGCTAGCGATCACGATAACGACGCATACTAATGCGATCGCTAGCGAGATTGTTTCTATATCGCTAAGTGCGGCCACATTTAGCGATATAGTTAACGACGCTATCGCCGTTAGCGATCTTCTTAACGACTTTAGCGGTACAAAAGTACCGCTAAATCGCTAAGAAAAGGTGCCACACTAGCGATATATACTTACCCAGCGGGAGCGCCGACGAGAAAATAGGGTCCGGAACGATTCCAGCGACGAGCGAGATCACAGCAGGAAGCTCGTCGCTGGCAGCTGCCGCACTGAACAACATCGCTAACGGGATCGCTAAATAGTGACGTTTTTTAGCGATCCCGTTAGCGATATTGTTCAGTGTGGCATACCCTTTACCCTCTTGCTTGAGGGTGTCAATGATGGCCTTCTTGACATCAGTCAGGTCGCTAGTCTTACCCATGATGGGGGTTTTGAGTAATGAACCAGGCAGGGAGTTTTTAAAAGCATCAGGAATCTTTTGCATGTGTTTAGAGTTAATTAGTTGATTCAGAAGATTAGGGTAATAGGTCGTTTAGAGAACCTTTTCTTGATATGCTAATTTTTTGAGACAGGTTTTTTGGGTTATCAGGAGTTGTATGCCAAAATCATCAGTATTAAAACAATAAAAGACCTGACAAATTTCAGTTGGTGTGTAATGAATCTAAAATATATGAAAGTTTAATTGTAATCATTACATTATCGTAAATAATGAAATTTAGCACTATATGCTAATTTTTTGAGAAGGACCTGTATTAACTATAAAAAATAATTCATAAATATGAATAATAATTTATATATCCTAATGCATACTATTCAAATTCATATAATGAAAGTGCTAATGTGCAATTGATCTTATGAATAATAACAGCAGCATAGAAACAACAATAGTGCTCCACAAAGTAATAAGTGCTTCTAGTGCATACTGAACCTATTAAGAAAACCTATCAAATTGTAAATAATAATTCTCCTATATATAAATTATTATTCATATTTATGAATTATTTTTTATAGTTAATATATTTATACCCTTTGTGCAATTAATTTTTACATAGTGAGAGAAAAATTGTTCCCCTTCCTCTATCTGCTTGGTGTTGTTACTCTGTATTATTTTATGTTATTGGTGTTTAATATAATATAATTTATTATATAAAAAAAACTCTGGACCCTTTCTGACATATATGTGAGGGGTGTTTTTGTGCTCTAAATGGAATTGAGTCTGAAGCTACAATTGTGTGATTTTTTTGTCTCTTTCTTTTTTTGTCTTGGGGTATTAGTTGCCATTTTTGGTGCCAAATTATTCAAAATGGAGCACGTGATTCATTAATTTTTCTGTCTTGAACTGTTTTTACGACTTTTTGGTGCCAAAAGTCATACATTCCCCAAAATTGGACAAAATTGTGCCAAAATACTAATGAACTCAAAAATACACCATGGGAAGGGCTGGAGTACAGTTGTGACTTATTAAAAAGTTCCAATTGACAAACCTGGCAAAAACATCTGGAACCACTAAAATGAATTGACCACACTAGTGATCAAATATAAAATTGACTTTAAAAATGTACAAATAGAATAATGAATTGGATGCAAGCAAAAAAATGCACAACAGTAGACAAAAACTGGTGCAAAGGCAATGATGAATTGGGGACTTTTATATATCAGGAGACAGCACAGAAAATGTTTCCGTAATCCTGAAGGTTCTGTTTTAAGAGGAAAAATATATTCTCCAGTATAATGATGCCAAGGGCCACTCAAGCTGTGAATATAGCTGTGGTATTCCCACCTATAGGTTAGCTGGAGAAGACCGTAAATAAGGTATCAGAAATGAGTACCCATATGTTCCTATATATTTTCAGTTTTTATTATCCAATGTACTTACCTTTTATGTTGTCCCCAGCACTATAGGTGTATTTATCCAGGGATAAAGTATATGGTGGGCTTGAGGTTTGGGATGAAGCACCATGTGACGGAGTCATTGAGTCACAGACAGCGGTAACTTGCCCATTTGGATAGGCATAAGTATAGATAGGAAAACTTGCCATAAGCAGAACTATGATATTTTGTAGTAAGGGATCCATCTGTTGGGAAAGAAGCACTTTAATAAAATACAGAATACAGTAAAAATCCTTTATTCTGGCATCAATAGGATCTGACAGGTGCAACAACAACTCTAGAAGGTAACAGAAAAGTGTTTAGAAATAGAACTTGTAAAGGCTGCTTTTACATGAGCTTGTGAATATCACAGACCAGTCACATCCTGGTGTCAGATGGACCAGTGCATGATGTTGTGTACTCGCTCATGTCTGCTAGCACATTCAATTACGGTACATTGTTCAGTACGCTGTTCATTGTACTCATGGAGAAAACACTGATCAAAATGATGTTTGCCTGAAACTAGTCTAAGGGTAGGGAACCTTTTGAAACTAACCTTAAAGGGAATCTACCATCAGGTTTTTGTCATTTATCTGAGAGCAGCATAATGTAGGGACTGAGACCCTGATTCCAGTGATGTGTCACTGACTGGGCTGTGAGTTGATTCAATAAAATCAGTATGAGATTATCACTAGAGGACTAGATGTCTCGGTCTGTGTAGTTCTCCTGCTCTATATAACCCCACCCCACCACTGTTTGGTAGCTTTCTGCCTATGCACAGTGTACACAGGAAGCTGCCAAACAGTGCTGTGGGCGGGGCTATACAGCGCTCAGCATTCAGATTACCACTAGAAAATGGTGATTTTATTAAAAGTGCAGCAAGCAGTCCAGTAAGTGACACATCCCTGTAATCAGGTTCTCTGCCCCTTCTTTATGCTGCTCTTATAGTATAACAAAAACCTGCTGATAGATTCCCTTTAAAACATGATCTGCTCTTGCAACTTTTTTTTTTAATTCATAATCATCTCCTCTTTGTAGTCTGGTGTATTGCATTTAAAATGTGGCTATAAGTCATCCTCTTGTCATGTACTTTATGGCAACAGTATCGTCACTGCAATTTCCACATCTTCACGTTTTCATTTTTTGCAATTGAAATACATTGTGGTAAATGTGATTACAATATTTCATTTTTTTTCAATAGACACAACAACGCAAAAATGTATGAAATGCTGACAAAATGGTGCAACCACCACAGATGAGACCATCTATTAAATGAACAGAGTTGGGGCTCAGTGGACTCAGCCTTTCTGGTTTCTGTTTTTTTTTAAAAAATACGATGGAAGATTTTTTTTTTTTCTCTAAGTTGTGACATTCTCCCCAAATCTCGGAATCTCTGAGAAAAAAAACCCACGTATATCCTCATATAAAATCAGACACAAAGAGGTACAAGACAGGATATAGGTGTTATAGTATAGATCCTCTGAGCCAGAATTGGTAATATGGCACATGAATGAGACCTGGCAGTGTGATGATAATCTGATTATTGTCTTATTACGTCATTTATTTCATTTTCAGGAGAATGTCAGGATATAAACTAAAAGAAGGCAGTTGAATGACTGATCATAGTGTTGGTATATATCATAGTCGGGTATGCCATCTGCCTCCCAACCTTAGAGAAAGGTCCAGAAATGTGCACAAATGAATATCTGGACATGTTAGAGATCAACATGATTTGGCAAATTTGTGCTGGAAAAACTCTCGTCCGTCATACACTCACCATGTTGAAAGGACTCCATTTATCTTGGATATACTAAGGCTAGGTTCATATTTGCGTATATGTGCGCAGCGTACCATCTGCATACGCAAACGCATGCAAAAATGCATGCAAACGCATGTTTTGCAGTGGTTTTTTATCTGCATCATCTAACCTAACACATGACGCCAAAAAACCGCTGCGTGTGCATGCATTTGTATGTGTTTTTTGCATGCATTTGCGTTGTTTATGCGCATGCGTTCGATATGACAGACACCAAACGGACGTGTCTAATGAAGAACGCATGCGTATCAAACGCATGTCCTTGCATACCAATGCGTTCCCATAGACAGTGATGCGTTGTTTTGACTGCGCATATTTAACGGGTTTTTGACGCTTCCAAAAACGCAACATGTTGCGTTTGCCGGACACCGCCGCACACCACGAAATGATGCATGCGTGCGCGTTTGCATGCGAACGCATGTCTCTGTGTACACCATGTTAAAGATATATAAGCATGACGCATGCGGACGTATGCGGATGAAACGATGCGCACACAGACGCAAATGTGAAACCACCCTAAGAGTGTGCTTTTTTTTAACATCATTGTGTCTGATATCTGTCAAAGTACCATTTTTTTGGGCAGCACAGTCGGCTACAGCATGCCACAAACCTGGTATTGTGTATTGTCTTTCTAACATGGGAGTCAATGGGCACCTGCGGCCAACACTGACATACGTCAGAGGCTTCCATGATGGTATATATCAAGCAATTGTGGAGAAATAAAGCTCAATAGAGATAGGAAAAAGACCTGCTTCTGCAGTATGTGTATATTGTTTTAGAAAAGATCAAAACTGAGAGTTCTCATTTGTCACTTACGTAACTTTTACTGACCTAATGAAAGGATGATGGGCAATAACAAGATGAGAAAAGAAGAGAAGTAAATAGCTTTGAAAGCTTGGTGTTTGTCATCGCTGCGAGTATTATAGTATTACATTTGTCAGCATTTCTAGCTTTAAAGGGAACCTTCAGATGATTCATTTGAGCCAAACCCAAAATTGAGTGAATCAGAGACAGATTCCCATATTACAAATATCTCCCTGACCCCTCTGCATGATTGACAGGTGACTCCTTAAACACACCCGATGGAAGCATGAAGTGCTCCAAAATCTCCTGATAGCTAGCTGCATTGACCCTGCCCTTGATGAAACACAGTTGACCAACACCAGCAGCTGACATGGCACCCCACACCATCACTGACTGTGGGTACTTGACACTGGACTTCAGGCATTTTGGCATTTCCTTCTCCCCAGTCTTCCTCCAGACTCTGGCACCTTGATTTCCGAATGACATGCAAAATTTGCTTTCATCAGAAAAAAGTACTTGGGACCACTTAGCAACAGTCCAGTGCTGCTTCTCTGTAGCCCAGGTCAGGCGCTTCTGCCGCTGTTTATGGTTCAAAAGTGGCTTTACCTGGGGAATGCGGCACCTGTAGCCCATTTCCTGCACACGCCTGTGCACGGTGGCTCTGGATGTTTCTACACCAGACTCAGTCCACTGCTTCCTCAGGTCCCCCAAGGTCTGGAATCGGTCCTTCTCCACAATCTTCCTCAGGGTCCGGTCACCTCTTCTCGTTGTACAGCGTTTTCTGCCACATTGTTTCCTTCCAAAAGACTTCCCATTGAGGTGCCTTGATACAGCACTCTGGTAACAGCCTATTTGTTGAGAAATTTCTTTCTGGGTCTTACCCTCTTGCTTGAGGTTGTCAATGATGGCCTTCTTGACATCAGTCAGGTCGCTAGTCTTACCCATGATGGGGGTTTTGAGTAATGAACCAGGCAGGGAGTTTTTAAAAGCCTCAGGAATCTTTTGCATGTGTTTAGAGTTAATTAGTTGATTCAGAAGATTAGGGTAATAGGTCGTTTGGAGAACCTTTTCTTCATATGCTAATTTTTTGAGACAGGTTTTTTGGGTTATCAGGAGTTGTATGCCAAAATCATCAGTATTAAAACAATAAAAGACCTGACAAATTTCAGTTGGTGTGTAATGAATCTAAAATATATGAAAGTTTAATTGTAATCATTACATTATGGAAAATAATGAAATTTTGCACTATATGCTAATTTTTTGTGTATATTGTTTTAGAAAAGATCAAAACTGAGAGTTCTCATTTGTCACTTACGTAACTTTTACTGACCTAATGAAAGGATGATGGGCAATAACAAGATGAGAAAAGAAGAGAAGTAAATAGCTTTGAAAGCTTGGTGTTTGTCATCGCTGCGAGTATTATAGTATTACATTTGTCAGCATTTCTAGCTTTAAAGGGAACCTTCAGATGATTCATTTGAGCCAAACCCAAAATTGAGTGAATCAGAGACAGATTCCCATATTACAAATATCTCCCTGACCCCTCTGCATGATTGACAGGTGACTCCTTAAACACACCCAGGGATTGACCTGTCAATCAAGCCGAGCTAAGATGATACTGAAGCAGTTACAGCGAGTGTCATGTTAATTTATGCGTTGAGACTGAATTTATCGGATTTGTGTTACCTCTTTTTTGGATATACTTTATATACAAATAATGATACCACACAAAGCTCACACAATAGAGCCTCACAATGAATATATATGGTAAATGCAAGACCGAATACGCACAGCTTCGCCTTCTAGATATTTACCTGCTCCAAAAAATCAATTTCCATTCAGAACTTACATGCATGCAAACACACTCTCTACAAGTATACAAGCACACATACACACTCACACTTAATACTCATACAAGAAGATCATACAAACACACAATTGCATATTTAGATATCCATGGGCCTCAGGCCAAATTTTAGATCAGGCCCTTACCCAGTACCATACCAAAGCACATCATGTTTTGCCTCTTCCTGGACTAACATTTTCATAAGTTGTAATATCACATCTCTACATTATTTCAGATCACAGACTTATATCCAAGACCCCAGAGTCAGGCCCATAAAATAATTCATCTCCTAAAAATTAACTCAGAATCAGGGGCGTAAATATAATTCATGGGGCCTCACAGCAGAAGTTCTAATAACACCCCAATAAAAACCTCAAAGCAGAAGTTCTAATCCCACCCCTCACACCCGCCTCCCAAAAAATATTCAGCCAGGTCACAGAAGAGCATATCTCACAACTTTGCAACTTTTACAAAGCAATTTTCCTTCTACTGAAACACTAGATTCCCCTTTCATTCCCCCATAAAGTATGATGCCAACGAAAGTGCCCCACAAACACTACTCCCACAGTGAATGCCTCCACATTAGCCTCCACATGGACAGTATGATGACCCTACTGTACCCCACCTTAACTCCCCAGCAAAGCATGATGACTCCAACACAGTATGATCCCAAAACTGCAACCCCCACACAGCCCTCCATGCAGTATAATGCGCCTACACACATTATAATGACTCCACACTGTATAATCACCCGCACTATCCCTCCAAACAGTATAATCGCCCCCACACAGCCCTTAACACAATATGATGGACCCTACACAAACCTTCACACTGTATAACTACTTGCATACAGTATAGTCACCCCATATAGCCCTCCATAATGTATAAAGGCTTCCAAATAGCCCTCCAAATATTATAATGGCCCCAACATAACTCTCCATATAGTATAATGGGTCTCACATAGCACTCCACACAGTATAATACACTACCCATAGAACTCCACACAGTATAAGCGTTCTGAAGCACCGCACATCTCAGCGCAGTGACGTCATTGCACCCACTGCGCTGAGGAAGAATGATGGAGGAGGAAGTGCCAGCCATTGGCGGTATGCCACTGCCCTGAATCAAAGTCGAAAGCAAAATTAATTTGAACTTAGACTAAGACCTCAAAAATGAATTCCTACTGCAGGCTCAGGTTCCCAGTTTAGACTCAGATTCCCAGTTTAGACTCTAAACTCTAGACATTTTTCAAAACCCAAGACCAAAGTCCCCTCGCATTAATTAAGAACTCAAACTTGACACCCAATAAACTCAGACTCGTGAAAATGAGCAAAAACCGGCTCCCCCCCCAAAAAAAAAAAAAAATATCCTGCTGCCCTCACTTCAGTACAAATGTACGGAACTGACAAGGGTCCTAGATTCAGACACTTCCGAAATGTCATTTAGCTTTACTGGACTTTTACACAACTTTTAAAAATGTACAAAGCTGAAGCGGATTAGAACTAAAGGTGCAGTTCTCACTTTTCTAGGTTAGTTCCTCTACATAAATACAGGCATCTTACCTTTGGTTGTGAAGACAGGTTTGTTGCAGAAAGAAAATGGATCAAGATTTTTCCTATTCTTAGGAAAGAACTGAAAAAAAAATGCAAGGAGGAGCTCAGTCAGTGTCTTTCATCTTCTGTCATAGAGGCAGAGGTGTGTCTGACATCAATAGCTTCATTATATATGATATACATTACATACTATACTGTCATTATATACAATATACACTACTGCTCATTCCTTCAATATATACTGTATATTACACACTATGCACCTTCAAATACAGGATGTATATCATCCATACGTGATTTATAATTATTATTTCTTTTGAGAACACTTGATTCCATGGTGCTATATAAAAAAAGGCATTAAATACAAGGTACAAATATAGAATCATAGAAGCATAGAAAGGTAGAGTTGGAAGGGACCTCCTGGGCCATCTGGTCCAACCCCCTGCTCAAAGCAGGATTCACTAAATCATCCCAGACAGATGTCTGTCCAGCCTCTGTTTGAAGACTTCCATTGAAGGAAAACTCACCACCTCTCGTGGCAGCCTGTTCCACTCATTGATCACCCTAACTGTCAAAAAGTTTTTTCTAATATCTAATCTGTGTCTCCTCCCATTCAGTTTCATCCCATTGCTTCTAGTCTTTCCTTGTGCAAATGAGAATAAAGATGATCCTTCTACAATGTGACAGCCCTTGAGATATTTGTAGACAGCTATTGAGTCTTCTCTGTCTTCTTTTTTGCAAGCTAAACATTCCTAAATCCTGTAACCATTCCTCATAGGACATTGTTATGTTACGGTAGCTGAGGAGTGCAGGTAAAAAAGGAAATACACCAGAGCAGTTGGAATCTATGAGATTGCAGTACCCTGACTAACCACCACAACTAGAGGCAGCCGTGGAGCGTTCCTACGTTGGTCCTAGACGCCTCGTCACAGCCTGAGAAACTAACTACACCTAAAGATAGAAATAGGAAAGCTATCTGCCCCGGAGCAGAACCCCAAAGATAATAGAAAGCCCCCAAACATGTAATGGCGGTTAGACAAGAGGAAATACTGACACAGAAAGAAAATAGTATGAGCAAACGCTGGGGCCCAAACTATCTAAATAGAAAAGGACAGGAAGGGTACTTACTGCAATCCCAGAAAACCCTGAAAAGCACCAACATTACTAATTTCAAAAAAATACCTGAGATCACACGACCTCTACCACCTAAATTAGTTCTCTGGTGTAACAAAAACAGCAGCCACTGAAAAAACTGCAAAAAGCAAAAGTACAAAACACAGTGGCTGGACTAAACTGAGAGGGCAAAAGCCCCCGGAGGGGACCAGAAGGCCCCACAGAAGTGCAGGACAAAATGCAAAAATATAGCAAAAACACAAAATAAGAAATTGTCTTATCTGATAGCAGGAGATGCAGACACGACACAGCAGGCTACAAGGGAAACTGGAAAGAAGGATTCAGACCAGAACAATTGATCACCGGCAACCCTGATGGGAAAATGATTCCCTTAAATAAGACCAATCAGTAACACCTGATTCCCAATCCTCACTAGTACCGCTTGTAACCACCAGAGGGAGCCTCTGCTCAGAACTCATCTCAAACCCATTCACAACAGTACCCCCCCCTTGAGGAGGGGTCACCGAACCCTCATTTGAGCAACCAGGTCGGTCAGGATGAGTTCTATGATACGCACGGATAAGTCTCCTAGCATGGATGTCCGAAGCAAACACCCAAGAATTATCTTCCTGACCATAACCTCTCCATTTAACCAAATACTGGAGTCTTCGTCTAGAAAAACGAGAATCCAATATTTTCTCAACCACATACTCCAGATTGCCTCAACCAAAACAGGGTCAGGAGGCACAGCAGCAGGAACCACTGGCTCAACAAACCTCTTCAACAAGGACTTGTGGAACACGTTATGGATCTTAAATGTCCCTGGAAGAAGCAAACGAAAAGAAACAGGATTAATAATCTCCATGATCTTATAAGGTCCAATGAACCTAGGCTTAAATTTAGGAGATGCTACTCTCATAGGAATATTCTTTGAGGACAACCAGACCAAGTCCCCCACTTTAAACCGAGGACCATCAGTCCTATGCCGGTTAGCAAACCGCTGGGCCTTCTCCTGAGAGAGGGACAACCTCTCCACTACCTGGTCCCAAATCTGCTGCATACGCTCAACAACAGAGTCAACACCTGGACAGACAGAAGCCTCCGTCTGTCCTGAAGAAAATCGAGGGTGAAACCCAGAATTACAGAAAAACGGAGACATCAAAGTGGCAGAGCTAGCCCTATTATTAAGAGCAAACTCAGCCAAAGGCAAAAAGAGACCCAGTCATCCTGATCAGCAGACACAAAGCATCTTAGATAAGTCTCCAATGTCTGGTTTGTTCTCTCAGTTTGACCATTGGTCTGAGGATGAAATGCCGAGGAGAAAGACAAT
>JARQOD010000009.1:120845642-120930365 GCA_033576555.1 Oophaga sylvatica | reverse complement strand
CCCACATGGTCCATGCAGCATAATGCATCCCCCTATGGTCCATACAGCATAATGCATCCCCCTATGGTCCATACAGTATAATGCATCCCCCGTGGTCCTCACAAAATTATGCATCCCCACATGGTCCATACAGTATAATGCATCCCCCCATAGTCCATACAGCATAATGCATCCCCTATGGTCCATACATTATAATGCATCCCCACATGGTCCATACAGTATAATGCATCCCCCCATGGTCCATACACCATAATACATCCCCCCATGGTCCATACAGTATAATGCATCCCCCTGGTCCTAACAGCATAATGCATCCTCACATGGTCCATACAGCATAATGCATCCCCCCATGGTCCATACAGCATAATGCATCCCCCCATGGTCCATACAGCATAATGCACCCCCACATGGTCCATACAGTATAATGCAACCCCACATGGTCCATACAGCATAATGCATCCCCCCATGGTCCACACAGTATAATGCATTCACCCTTGTCCTCACAGCATAATGCATCCCTCCTGGTCCTCACAGCATAGTGCATCCCCCATGGTCCATACAGCATAATGCATCCCTGCATGGTCCATACAGTATGAAGCATCCCCCCATGGTCCATACAGCATAAAGTGTCCCCCCCCATTGTCTATACAGTATAACGGATCCCCCATGGTCCATACAGTACAATACATCCCCTATGGTACATACAGCATAAAGCATCCCCCTACATGGTCCATATAGTATAATGTATCCCTCGATAATCCACACAGTATAATGCATCCCCCTAGTCCTCACAGCATAATGCATCCCTCCCATGGTCCAAACAGTATAATAAACCCCCATTGTCCATACAGTATAAAACACCCCCCATGGTCTATACAGTATAGAGCATCCCCCTACATGGTCCATACAGTATAATGTATCCCTCGATAATCCACACAGTATAATGCATCCCCCTAGTCCTCACAGCATAATGCATCCCCCCATGGTCCATACAGCATAATGTATCCCCCCCATGGTCCAAACAGTATAATAAACCCCCCATTGTCCATACAGTATAAAACACCCCCCATGGTCCATACAGTATAGAGCATCCCCCCATGGTTCATACAGTATAAAGCACCCCCCATGGTCTATACAGGATAATGCATTCCCCCATGGTCCATACAGCATAATGCATAGCCACATGGACCATACAGCATAATGCATCCCCCCATTGTCCATACAGTATAATACACCCCCATGGTCCATACAGTATAATGCATCCCATGGTCCATACAGTATAGAGCATCCCCCCATGGTTCATACAGTATAAAGCACCCCCCATGGTCTATACAGGATAATGCATCCCCCCATGGTCCATATAGCATAATGCATAGCCACATGGACCATACAGCATAATGCATCCCCCCATTGTCCATACAGTATAATACACCCCCATGGTCCATACAGTATAATGCATCCCCATGGTCCATACAGTATAATACATTCCCCCCATGGTTCATACAGTATAAAGCACCCCCATGGTCTATACAGGATAATGCATCCCCCCATGGTCCATACAGTATAACACATCCCCCCCATGGTCCATACAGTATAAAGCATCCCACCTCCATGGTTCACACTGTATATAGCACCCCCACTGTCTATACAGTATAATGCATCACTCCATGATCCTCAATACAGTTTTATGTGCACACAGTGTTCTAAAAAACAATAAAATACAATACTCACCTCTCCTCCCTGATCCTCCTCTGCTCTGGTCTCCGTCCGCAGGGCCAGCTTGTCTTCTGAAGCGTTGCACATCTCAGTGTACAGGACACCACTTAGTGATGTCATCGCGCTAAGACGTCAGACGCTGAGACGTCAGATGCTCCCTCCTCCAACTTGCTTTCATCTGTATCGGCTGTCAGCAGATGCCGATAGAGTTGAACTTGCTGGAGGGGCCCTGTGTCAGCGCTGGATGCCCCCTGGCTCACGGGCCCCATAGCGGCAGAGCAGGGCGATAGTGTCTCCCTGCTCTGCCGCACAGTTTAACTGTATCAGCATGCTGTGCACGCCGATACAGTTAGAAGTAGCGTAGCTCCGGGTGGGCCCCCTCAGAAAGCGGGACCCAGGGCGACTGCATCCTCTATCCCCCCCCTGGTAGCTAAACTACTGATGATGAGACTTAGATATCAGACTGCACTGTGCTGTCAGGGCAGGAAGAGGAGGAGGGTGACTCTGACTTGGTGTGAACACAGAGGCACGCAGCTGAGTAGATCATCTGAGGAGGTGGAAGAAGAAGACAAGGAGGTTATGTTGCACTGTACAGCGCAGACACAGAGTAATGTAGCCACAATGACCAATGCATCCACAGCCATAACTGTGGCTGTGGCCAGCAGCGTTCACGGATCTGCAGCTTGCAGGAGCAGCAAGGGTTGCCTAGTCTGGGCCTTTTTAGCCACTGCAAAGGATAAGCCAACTCACGCTATCTGCTAACTTTGCAAGAAAAACTGAGTAGAGGGAAAAAGTGCAATAATTTGACTACTATATGCATGAACCTTCACATGCGCAATCAACATGAGCTACTCTGGGGATCCCACTGCGCTAAAATGTGGACCAGCAGACCTCAACAACCATCAGCCGCCTTGTCAATCGCATCTGTTGCTTCTTCCTCCTCTGATATCATGCCAAGTATTATCAAGCAGGTCTCAGACTGCAGAACCTCGGGTTCTTTACCCGCTCCAGTTACGCTGACTGAGGGGCCGCCATCAGCTGTAACTGAAGTGGACATGCCTGCTGTTTTTTAATGATCTCAGAGAACGAGCACACCACAACTTTATCATTCAACCATAACATCTCCGCCTGCACCTCACTCATGGTCCAGTAATTTGTCCTGTTCACCGTACTCTGCCCTCTCTCAGAAATGCAACCAGCCCACGGTCCAGCAGTTGTGGTCACGTAAAAGATTATTTCCTCCTACACATGACAAAGCTAAGGGGTGAAGTCCACCATCTCCAATCTGCTGGCCACAGAAATCCTGCCTTTCCGCCTGGCAGATACAGATGGTTTTCAAAGTTGATGGCCATCACAGTCCCCCAGTACCAAGATGCCCAGTCACCATTACTTCTCTAAGAAAGCTGTGCCTGTGCTACACCAGTATGTAGCAGACAACATCTCCCATTCCCTGAAAAATTCTATGTCTGCCAGCATGTTTTTCAACACTGACACCTAGACAAGCAAGCATGGACAGGGGCATTACTTCTCTCTGAGTGGGCATTGGGTGACTCTGGTGGCTGTGGGGGCAGTCGGAGAAGGGGCTGCTCCACAAGTCTTGGAATCCCCAAGGCTTGCAGGGCACCTGGGGATGGAGAACTAAACCACTACACACCATAAGAAGGAGAACTAAACTACTAGAGAACAGGGCTTGGTGAAATAAACTACTAAATATCTAAAGTTGGCTAATTAAGCACTACACACCATAAGATGGAGAAGTAAGCTACTAGACAGCTAGGGTTGGAGAATGAAACAAATACACATAAGAACATGGAGAACTAAAGTAATAGACAACAGGGGTTGGCGAACTAAACTACTAAATAGTTTGGGTTGGAGAACTAAACTACTACATACCAGGGGATGGAGACTTAAAGCAGTAGACAGTGGTGTCACTAGAAACCAAGTTGTGGAATCCCTAGGGCTTGCGGGACAAACCTCTGTATCTAATAATAATAACAATAACAATCTTTATACAGCGCCAACATATTCTGCAGCGCTTTACTATTCAACAGTTCATATACAACATAAATATGCACCTGAGTCATCCTCTATCCAGGTAACACTTGTTTTCTCTCCATTATGTCATTGTGTCACCAACTTCAGTGCAGCCTCAGCTCTACACAGGCTCGGACTGGCCTATAGGGTAACAGCAAAATTCACCTGTGGGCCCCGGTGCAGATCTGGGCCCTCAACTCCACTATTTGGGAAGTACTTGGCATAATTTAATTGATTCACTCTGTACAGAAAAAAGTAGCATCTCATCATTCATTAACCAAACTACCCAGTTTATTAATATATAGAGGTGTAGGTACATTTGTCAATGAGGGTAGTGTATGCAGGTGAAAAGTGGGCCCCCAATGTCAATGTTACTGTTGGGCCCTTAGCACCCCAGTGTGACACTGGCTCTACAGGAATTGTTTAGACCGTTATTACCATTCTAGTTCTATTTTGAACTGTACTTACCAACATTTTGGTCTCACCCTAACGGTGCTTATCACTGTTTATTTCAGTCCTATTATTACTAAGCCATATCTACAACAATGTGTTAACTTCACTATCTATCGCTGATTCTTCCACATAATCATTTATTTTTGCACTTTTGGAATATCCTACTACCCTCATTCATATTTTAAAAGAATTTTTTCTTCATTCCTGAGCTTCTATATTTTCTTGGGGAACAGCACCGGTTGCTTTACATATTTACAGCACATAGTACTTTATGGTATATATTTAAATTGATTTATTATATATATCTGTTACCTTGGAGTTGGCCTTTTAATATAATTTTATTATATTTATATGTTCTTTCTTTCTTTGTTCTTCTCTTTTGTATGCAGTGCTATTCTTTACCACTTTGTTAATAAAGGTATTTTATCTTTATATACTTTCTTGTCCCGTATTGTTTTTTGATTTGATCGGCTTTTCTTTTCTTGTGTTACTCCAGCATGTTGCAGACAACATCACCTGTTCCTTGACTTACTCTATGTCTGCCTGGGTGCATTTCACCACAGACACCTGGACGAGTAAACATGCCCAAGGGAGTTACAGCTCACTGACTGGACACTACAGTAGGTGACTGGTGGCTGTGGGGACAGGCACTGCTCCACAAGCCTGGGAATCCCCAAGGCCTGCAGGACAAACATCTACATTTAACACTTCCTCCACTGCTTCTGTCTCCTCTATCTCCTCTAAGGCCTCCACCTGCGCCCTCAACCTCTGCCTTAATGAGACACATGTTCAACAGTGCAGAGCGAACCCCCACCACCTCCATACTGCGCAGCCAGGGCTCACCACCATCAGGCAGTTTAAAAATTGATATGCCTTGGAGATCGCAGTCATACAGCTGCAGAGTTGTGGACAGCTCTCCAGGCCGAGTTTGAGCAATGGCTGTCTCCGCTGAACCTGGATCCAGGGAAGGCCATGTCCGATAACAGTGCAAACCTGGTGGCGACCCTACACCTGAGCAAACTCACACACGTGCCTTGCATGGCTCACATCCTCAACCTGGTGGTACAGCATTTTCTCTGCCACTATCCTGGACTGGGTGAGCTGCTGCAGAAAACACGGAAGCAGTGTGCTCACTTCCACTGTAGTGGAAGAGATGTCACTCTCCATTATACTTTTTTCTACTCTCGTAATGCCACTTTGGTGTCTGCCCGTAATTATTTTAAATTTGAAGACTGCTGATTGGGTCTCCATCTGCTTGGTTGGCTATACTTGAAGACATATCGGTCCCTATTATACTAGTTTTACTGTGGTGAAATTGATGCCACTTTGTTGCTGTCTGCCACTAATTGTTTGAAATGTGATCACTCCTGGTTGGGTGTCCATCTGCTGGGTTGGCTGTAGTGGAAGAGATGTTGCTCCCCAATATACTATTTCCACTCTCGTGAAATTTATGCCACTTTGTTGGTGTCTCCAACTAATTTTTGGAAATGTGTACACTCCTGGTTGGGTGTCCATCTGCTGGGTTGGCTGTAGTTGAAGATGTGTCGGTCCCTATTATACTATTTCTACTTTTGTGAAATTGATGCCACTTTGTTGGTGTCTGCCACTAATAGTTGGAAATGTGAACACTCCTGGTTGGGTGTCCATCTGCTGGGTTGGCTGTAGTTGAAGATGTGTCGGTCCCTATTATACTATTTCTACTTTTGTGAAATTGATGCCACTTTGTTGGTGTCTGCCACTAATAGTTGGAAATGTGAACACTCCTGGTTGGGTGTCCATCTGCTGGGTTGGCTGTAGTTGAAGATGTGTCGGTCCCTATTATACTATTTCTACTTTTGTGAAATTGATGCCACTTTGTTGGTGTCTGCCACTAATAGTTGGAAATGTGAACACTCCTGTGTTATGTTTCGGTAGCTGAGGAGTGCAGGTAAAAAAGGCAATACACCAGAGCAGTTGGAATCTATGAGATTGCAGTACCCTGACTAACCACCACAACTAGAGGCAGCCGTGGAGCGTTCCTACGTTGGTCCTAGACGCCTCATCACAGCCTGAGAAACTAACTACACCTAAAGATAGATATAGGAAAGCTATCTGCCCCGGAGCAGAACCCCAAAGATAATAGAAAGCCCCCAAACATGTAATGGCGGTTAGACAAGATAAAAAATACTGACACAGAAAGAAAATAGTATGAGCAAACGCTGGGGCCCAAACTAACTAAATAGAAAAGGATAGGAAGGATACTTACTGCAATCCCAGAAAACCCTGAAAAGCACCAACTCTACTAATTTCAAAAACACCTGAGATCACACGACCTCTTCCACCTAAATTAGTTCTCTGGTGTAACAAAATCAAAACAGCAGCCACTGAAAAAACTGGAAAAAGCAAAAGTACAAACATCAGTGGCTGAACAAAACTGAGAGGGCAGAAGCCCCCGGAGGGGACCCTGAAGGCCCCCACAGAAGTGCAGGACAAAATGCAAAAATATAGCACAAACACAAAAGAAGAAAATGTCTTATCTGTTAGCAGGAGATTCAGACACGACACAGCAGGCTACAAGGGAAACTGGAATAAAGGATTCAGACCAGAACAATTGATCACCGGCAACCCTGATGGGAAGGTGACTCCCTTATATAAGACCAGTCAGTAACACCTGATTCCCAGTCCTCACAATCTTCACTGGACAGACTAGCACCGCTTGTAACCACCAGAGGGAGCCTCTGCTCAGAACTCATCTCAAACCCATTCACAACACTCCTGGTTGGGTGTCCATCTGCTGGGTTGACTGTAGTTGAAGATGTGTCGGTCCCTATTATACTATTTCTACTTTTGTGAAATTGATGCCACTTTGTTGGTGTCTGCCACTAATAGTTGGAAATGTGAACACTCCTGGTTGGGTGTCCATCTGCTGGGTTGGCTGTAGTGGAAGAGATGCCGCTCCCCATTATACTATTTCTACTGTGGTGAAATCGATTCCACTTTGGTGGTGAATGCCTCTAATTATTTTACATTTGAAGACTCCTGGTTAGGTTTCCTTCAAGTGTGTTGCCTGTAGCAGTAGGCCTCCAAGACCTACAGGCCTCCACTTCCTTTGAGTTAGCTGGCCGTGTTACTGTCTTTAAATTTTTCTGTCAATAGTAAACTATGAAACTGATATTTGTGCCACCTGAGTGCGGCTCAGCATAAAAGCAGGTAGAGGTGTTGCATGTGGTAACAGGACTCCCAGCACAGCATGCCCACACCGATCCCTCACCCGCATCGTCTTAATTTAAAATTTCAATTGAAAGTTGTAAATGCTGTCGCAGACCCTGATACCTCATGCCTGGCTGATTGCTGCCATGCCATTCTAAAATTTGTACTGCAGGTGAATTGAGGCCACTTTCCTGGTGTCTGCCCCTAATTTGATGTGTTTTGTCAGCTTTTGGGAACGTTTGAAGATGTTGTGTATGCGTTTGTTTTTGCCTCCCATTGACTCCAATGGTGTTTGTTATGCTGGGCGAATATTCGACCAATAATTCAGCGAATATTCCAAATTCGGCGATATTGAAATATTGAAATATTTGCTCATTCCTACTGGACAGTACAGCTCTTAATTCCCTGCCAACGTAAAAGAATAACAATTCAGACATCAATGTGGGAAAGAGTTCTTTACAGTTGCAATAGTCAAATAATACTTTTTTTCTAACAATTATCTGACTGCTAGATTAGAAAGAGCGATGTGCAAGACAATCCCTCCAGTCAACCTATTGCTTGCTGTATCATAGAAATTGCCTAAATGTTGAGACAAGAATTCATCCATGGTTCCATGGCTGGTACATGGCTCATACATGTACAACTGAATACAGCAGGGGCAAAAAGCCATGGGCAGAAGGGGCTCAGTCAGAAAGAGCCAGCGTAGCGTAAGGAAGAACACACTGTAACTACATATTTATTCAGCAGGCACAGTAGCCAGATATTTATTCAGGGAACACGGCTGCCAAATTATTATTTGGGGGGGCACAGTGGCAAATTATATGTATTCAGGGGGCACAGAGGCCAACTATATTCAGGGGGCACAGTGGTCAAATATATACTCAGGGGGCAGAGTGGTTAAATATTTATTCAGGAAACACAATGACTGAATATGTATTAAGGGGGTATAGTGGGTAAAGATTTATTTAAGTGGGAATTAGTGGCCAAATATTTATTCAGGGGGCTCAGTGGGCAAACATTGAACCACTGCAGGCACTAAATAAATATTCTGCCTATGTGACCCCCAAAAAGCGAATTGTTAAAAAATAAAATACAGTAAATAGATGATTATTGTTCTTATTATTATTTACATATAAATACTACATCTAAATGAAATAGACACTCGGGTGCCTGACATTGTGCAAAGACTGTGAAACATGTTCTCTGCTTACAACTAGGTGTTTTGCCCAACCAATATATTAAAATGCACTGTGACTTGACTTATTCCTTTAGGGTAATAAATTAGGCGTCTATTGCAAATATTACTCTTTGTACCCTACACTTACTACAGTCATGGACAAAAGTTTTGAGAATGACACAAATATTAATTTTTACAAAGTCTACTGCTTCACTTTTTCTAATGGCAATTTGCATATACTCCAGAATGTTATAAAGAGTGATCAGCTTAAAAGCAATTACTTGCAAAGTCAATATTTGGCTAGAAAATGAACTTTATCCCCCAAAACACATTTCAACATCATTGCAGCCCTGCCTTAAAAGGACCAGCTAACCTCTTTTCAGTGATTGCTCCATTAATACAGGTGTGGGTGTTGATGAGGACATGGCTGGAGATCAATCTGTCATGATTAAGTAAGAATGACACCACTGGACACTTTAAAAGGAGGCTGGTGCTTGGCATCATTGTTTCTCTTCTGTTAACCATGGTTATCTCTAAAGAAACACGTGAAGTCATCATTGCAATGCACAAAAATGGCCTAACAGGGAAGAGTATCGCAGCTAGAAAGATTGCACCTCAGTCAACAGTCTATCGCATCATCAAGAACTTCTTCAAGGAGAGAGGTTCCATTGTTGCCAAAAAGGCTTCAGGGCGCCCAAGAAAGACCAGCAAGCGCCAGGACCGATCTCTTAAAAGTGTTTCAGCTGTGGGATTGGGCTACCAGCAGTGCAGAGCTTGCTCAGGAATGGCAGCAGGCAGGTGTGAGTGCATCTGCACGCACTGTGAGGCGGAGACTCTTGGAGCAAGGCCTGGTCTCAAGGAGGGCAGCAAAGAAGCCACTTCTCTCCAGAAAAAACATCATGGACAGACTGATATTCTGCAAAAGGTACAGGCAGTGGACTGCTGAGGACTGGGGTAAAGTTATTTTCTCTGATGAATCCCCTTTTCGATTGTTTGGGACATCAGGAAAACGCCTCATTCGGAGAAGACAAGGTGAGCGCTACCACCAGTCTTGTCTCATTCCAACTGTTAAGCATCCTGAAACCATTCATGTGTGGGGTTGCTTCTCAGCCAAGGGAATCGCTCTCTCACAGTCTTGCCTAAAAACACAGCCATGAATAAACAATGGTACCAGAATGTCCTCCAAGAGCAACTTCTCCCAATCCTCCAAGAGCAGTTTGGCGATCAACAATGCCTTTTCCAGCATGATGGAGCACCTTGCCATAAAGCAAAGGTGATAACTAAATGGCTCAGGGAACAAAACATAGAGATTTTGGGTCCATGGCCTGGAAACTCCCCAGATCTTAATCCCATTGAGAACTTGTGGTCAATCATCAAGAGACGGGTGGACAAACAAAAACCTAAAAATTCTGACAAAATGAAAGCATTGATTGTGCAAGAATGGACTGCTATCAGTCAGGATTTGGTCCAGAAGTTGATTGAGAGCATGCCAGGAGAATTGCAGAGGTCCTGAAGAAGAAGGGTCAACACTGCAAATATTGACTTGCTGCATTAACTCATTCTAACTGTCAATATAAGCTTTTGTTACTCATATGTTTGCAATTATATTTCTGTCTGTGATAAAAACATCTGTCAAACACACATAAAAACCAGAGGGCAGCAGATCATGTGAAAATATAATATTTGTGTCATTCTCAAAACTTTGGCCATGACTGTAGAGTACCAGTAAATTGTGGATCAATAATAAAGGAGTTTTCCTGAATTATTTTTAAAAAGTAGGCAGAGTAGAGAATGTTGAGTACCAGACATGCCAAAATAACAACAGACACTCACATGGGACAATAGAAAGGTAGCAAGAATGAATGATGGATGGGACATTCCACACTGACAAGGAGCAGCAGAAAAGTGGATGACTAAGGGCAGTTGCAGACTGCTGTACTGTAGATTCTCTCAGCCGATTATGCAAATCACACTCTGGTCAAACTCGGATCAAAGTGTGCTCCGATTCTCTCGGATGAGGAGTAGATGGAGAAAAAAATGTTTCCATCTTCTCTATTTTGTGAGGCTTCGGAAATCAAACTGCACTCATATGTCATCTGAGTGCAGTCCAATGTTTCCACAGACCCATTGACTTGCATGGCTGACTATCAGATAAAACTCAGGCATGCAGCAATTTTTTAAACAGAATATGTCCACTGGGTACATTTTTCAAATAACTGGTTAAGTCTAAGGAACCTTAAATATTTAAATGGAAGCAATTGCTAACTCCACACTAACCTTGAAAAAAAAAGGAGTTTTTATAGCTAAAATTATTGCGTTATTGATCATACACATATAGCAAACAGAATAATGCAGTACATGAGATGACTACAGTGTTAGCAACTAGACAGTACATACTGTAATAAGATTAGATGTAAACAACAGGTATGTTAATTTGAATGTGAAAAGCTAAAAAGTCCTAAATAATAGACACAGTGGTCAAATAACTATGAGCACAAACCATATCTGCACCTTTACATAGATTCACCTTGTCATATATGGATGAAATGCTCTTATCATGAATATTAACTGATTGTTACTGCCAAAATGCTACACAAGCATGCTACCGCAACGTACGTTCTGCGTAAATGGATATCGCTTCCTCAGGGGGGGTCTGGTGTACTAAAATGCCCTCCATGTCTTTAAATAGGCTGAAATCCGGTCACGTGAAAGGAGAACAGCTGATGGGATCAGCACTTGATGCGCTCTGCCGCGTGCTCCAAACATTTGAACCGCGGCAGTCGAGGCGGACCGCGTATGTATGGCAAATAGGGACAGTGTCCAAGGAAAGTATTGAATATGTGCACAGTCTCATAAAATCACATTGGTCTGAGTGCTATCTGATGTTTTGTCGGATCGCACTCGGACTGAAAATACACTTTTCTGCACCTGCCCTTATACTTATTTTATTTCCTTCCAATCTTTACTTTTTACCCACCTTAAAGAATCCTGAAAAAAACAATTTAATCAGAATAACACAATTCTATGTCTATATTATAGATCCATCAAGATCCCCTATATATTTTAAAGTGCATCCCAATTCAAAAACTGGGACTTTTAGGCTACTTTCACACTTCAGGTTTTTTGTGTCAGGCATAATCCGTCCTATGCCTGACAGGACGGATCCGGCGCTGATTTTAAAAAACTGATGCAACTGATCATTTTTTTTGCCGGATCCGTCCTGACCTTTTCAACCGGAAATATAAAATTTTCCATTGAAAATGCAGGCTTCAATGTCCGGACCGAGGAGAGAGAGAGGGAGGGAGAGAGAGAGAGAGACAGAGAGAGAGAGAGAGAGAGAGAGAGAGAGGGAGAGAGAGAGGGAGGGAGGAGAGAGAGAGAGAGAGAGAGACAGAGAGAGAGAGAGAGACCTTGGATTCCGGATCAGTTTTCTGACGGATTTGTCAAAATACTAGTCCGGCTCCATAGGTTTGCATTGTTTCCGGCCGCCTGAAGTGCCGATTCAGGCACTATCAGGCGGCTCCGGGAAAAAAAAGGGCTCATACCCATTTGTGGAAAAAAAAAACGGTCCGTTTTCTGTGTGGAAAAAACGGTACGATTATATGTAATTGTCATGCGATTTGCATGCGATTTGTATGCAATTTTTAATTGCTCCATCCGTTTTCCATCAGTTTTCAATCTGTATGCAATGCGATTTTAACATGACGTTTTACATAGAGCAGTTATCTCTATGTAAAAAATCATGTAAAAATCACATTGTAAAAAAAAATGTACAGAAAAAGCAAATAATTATATATATATATATAAAATATATATAGGTCATACACTTCTACATAGTATAATAGCCGCTAATTCATCCCCGGCTATACTGTAAAATCACACTGACAGCTTTAATAAAGAATAGAAACAATACAATAATACACACATAGTATACATATATATATTATATATTATATGTCATTGTGACATATATATATACATATATTTATAGTTCATACACTTCTACATACTGTAATAGCCGCTAATTCAATTGCCGGCTTTTGTGAAATCACAGAACACGACATGAAATGACACATGGTTTACATACAGTTAACCATGTCATTTCATGTATTTTTATACATGGTTTTAACTTACAATTACATGAGTATGTGTGCAAAATTGCAGAAGTAGGGGTTAATTTAAGGTGTAAATTCGTTGAAAAAAATGCGTGGGCTCCCGCTGTATTTTCTCCACCAGACAGACAGAGCCAGCGAGTGGGGGCAAATAATAATAGCCCAGGGAGGGTGCATGACATGGTTAACTGTATGTAAACCATGTGTCATTTCATGTCGCGTTCTGTCATTTCACAAAAGCCAGTAATTGAATTAACGGCTATTATACTATGTAGAAGTGTATGAACTATAAATATATATATGTATATATATATTCTATGTGTATGTATCTAGTGTTTTGTGAGCTGTCAGTGTGATTTTACAGTAGCCGGGGATGAATTGCCGGCTTTTCAAAGGACACTGGTGCGTATAAATCGAACAGCACTCGCATGGTGCTGTGCGATGATTTCTCGTATCCATTGACTTGCATTGGCGATTATCATGCCAAATTCACTTCAAATCGCAGCATGTTGCGATTTTTTTCTCACACCGATTTCGGCTGAGAAAAAAATCGCAAATGAGAACTCACCTATTGAATAACATTGGTCAGATTTGAATCCGATTTTTTATCGGCTGAATATCATCCGTTTTCGTTGCCAGTGAGTATGAGCCCTAATGGTGCTTTTCCATGAAGTTCAGTCAATAATCTTATACTTTCAGGTTCATTATTGGAAATCCTAGCCCATCATGGCTGTTAAACTTGTACTTCTTGAAAGATTCCACTTCTATTTTATTGCTGACAAAGAATCAAATAACTTGCAGTTATCAGATGTCTGTACACATCATTGTGTGACTAAGCACCTTCTATTAGTAGTTTGCATTGTCATTGTGGATGTTTACCATGTTTATACAAACCGCTGGGACTTCAGAAGAATGCGCTAGGGCTTCTTAGAGTGCGCACTTTAGTCTTCCCCTGGTTACCATAACTATGTACAGTACATGGATGAGACAGCGATAACAGTAATGACTAAGCATTTGTTGGAACGGTTTGTACAACAGCGCCCCCTTCCAGCTGTGAGCATTCATAAAGCCGAGGCAGAAGTATACAGGTTATTATTATGGAATTTAAAAGGGATTGACCTGGGTATAATGGGTATAATATCATTAGATTATACAATTTCATTGAATGTGCACAAGAATTGTTTGCTAGCACCTAATTATGCTTTGTCTATGTTACTTTGACTGTTATTTTGGCTAAACCACCCATATGTCTTGTGCGGTAACTTTTTTTTTTTTGCTTTTTGTATGAAGCTGTCCTCTTTAAATTTATCAGTAGCGGTTATTACTGCTGGTGGTACTGTAAGATTGATGCAGCTATGGTCATCTATGTGAATGCAGTGACATGGACACACACAGATTTCATTCCAGCAGTGGATCAATGGTATATTACTAGGTGCGGTGGTAAAGTCAGTGTGCGCCACATGTGGCAGAGAGCACCAAAGGAAGGGGAACTGGTGACTCTGCACTGAGCCATGACATGGTAGGCTCTGCTCACATATTATTTGTGCAGTTATGTCTGGGTGTCAACCCCCATCCCACCATGACCTCCCCCAAAGATCTCGTAGTAATATAATGCATTGGCCTATGTTGTATGTTTTATCCATTCTGTGACCTGTAGCAATTAATTAGCCTTCAGGCAGGGTTAACTGTTAGGTCAGTCCATATTGGTAGGAGTTAATTGGGTATAGGAACTCAGTTTCTGGGTGTTAGTTACGGTAGTTGTTGGGAAGTACTGAAAAGCGAAAGAGCTGTCGTTAGCAGACCAGCATTGCTTAATGGTGTTGTGTGCAAAGAAGAGAGGAGTCCATATTCAGGTAGCAAGTTCTGAAGCAGCCAAGTGACAAGTGGCAGAAGTTCTCCTTTATGGCAGGAAAATGGGGTGCATACAGCAAGCATTATCTAGTATAAGGTAGCCAGACCTGGGGGTCAAAGTGAAGACTGGCCAGACTGGGACACAATATATTTTAAGGAGTTGTAGCAAGTGTGAACAGGTGTGAAGATGCAGCAGCGAATTTGGATGCAGGTGACCCATATTGATCAGAAGTTGAGAATAATTGTGAGGGGATGTAGCGACCCACCTGAACCTATGCAACCCTTACAGGAAGGGAAGATGGAGGTGTTTATAGTAGAAGTAATATCAAAAATGTGCCCACACATGTAACCATCAAGTTTACACCTCTGAATTGTGCAGAAGATATTTTGCTCAAGTGCAGTTCCTGCTACCGGATGTACATATGTTTCACCAGTTTGTTCAGTAAATAAAAGTTTATATTCTTACTCTAGTCTCCCTCGTTCTTCTCTACTTTCGTCGGGTCCTGGCCTGCCATGTCAAATGCAGTATGCACCCTGCTGTTGAATCTACAAGAAGTAACAACGCACACACCTAGCCAGGTAACCTTTTCGGTAGTGTTCGGGGAGACGGAAGCAGCCCTCGGCTAGAGTAACCATTAACATTACATTTGGCTTAGTCTGCAGGATTAGGAATTAATCCTGAAAATTGTAGATGTGACCTGCTGCACAGTAAAAATGGCGTAAGAGATGTGTGTTAAGATGGTGATTGCCCTATGAAGAATAACCGGTCCCCTATGGGAGGCGTGCATATGAAGAAGGTGCATTGCATGAAGAGGACCTGACCACCATGAGGTGAAGGAAGAAGACAGGAGGAGTGGCTGGAGGCAGAGACACCAGATGGGAAGTGTGATGAGTCTGATACATCAGAAGTATGGCCTCCAGATTGGAGCCAAGACAAGAAAAGCGCAATGAGAAGACCAGTGCCATTAACTTGTGGAAAGTTGGAGCAGAAGCCACATCAACTGTGCTCAAAGAGTGTCCGGAACAATATCTCCAACGAAAGTTTAGGCTAAGTGCACACGATCAGGAATAATTGCGTTTTTTTCGCGTTTTTTCCGGTTTTCCGCGGTAAAAACGAGATAAAAACGCAAGCATTAAGCATCCTATACATGTTAATTGATTCCGCATGTTTTGGCCACATGTTGCGTTTTTTTCCGCGAAAAAAACGCTTCGCGGAAAAAATAGCAACATGTTCATTAATTTAGCGTAATCGCGGTGATTCCGCCGCCATAGGAATGCATTGAACCGCTTACTTTCCGCATGTGGCTGTGCCCACCATGCGCAATGTAAGCGGTTCATGTGCGGATGGTACCCAGGGTCTGGAGCAGAGGAGACTCTCCTCCAGGCCCTGGGTACCATATCCCTGGTAAAACAATAATTAAAATAAAAAATAATGATATTCTCACCTTCCGGCGGCCCCCGCAGCCTTCCCGCCTTCAGCGACGCTCCCGGCAACTTCCGGTCCCAAGAGTCCTTTGCGAGAATCACCCAGATGGCATAGCGGTCTCGCGAGATGCTACGTCATCGGTGTGATTTGTCGCAAAGCACTCCTGGGACCGGAGTTGCCGGGAGCGTCGCTGAAGGCGGGAAGGCTGCGGGGGCCGCCGGAAGGTGAGAATATCATTATTTATTATTTTTTTTATTATTTTTACATTAGATCTTTTTACTATTGATGCGGCATAGGCGGCATCAATAGTAAAAAGTTGGTCACACTTGTCAAACACTATGTTTGACTCGTGTGACCAACCTGTCAATCAGTTTTCCAAGCGATGCTACAGATCGCTAGGAAAACGCTAGCATTCTGCAAGCTAATTACGCTTGCAAAACGCTATTATTCTGGCGGGAATCAGCATACAAAAAACGTGCGTATTTCCTGCGGGAGAAGTGCGGGATTGCCGCGGAAATTTCCGCGGCAATTCCGCAACGTGTGAACTTAGCCTTAGAGTTCCTCATAAGAATGCTCACCATGGCAGAAGAGTAATATACAGAAGTGACCATCCTATGTCCTTCACCGAAAGTGGCCAAGAGAGACCGTGAAAATTTGCGGCCTAATAAGGAGAGGGTGCCACAGGTCGCACTAGAGAAGGAAGTTCAGTCTGACGATACAAAGAGTACAGAACCACAGGCTGAGCTTCAGAGGAGATGGAGACATTTACCATATATCACAACATTGTGATATTGCAGTATATAGTTTAAGTGATCAATGACAGGTTCAAGTCCCTTATAGGGACTAAAGATTATAAATTAAAAAAATATCTAATATAATATAAAAATATGCATCATCCCCATTTTACTCTATTAAAAATAAGCAAATGCAAACACATAAAATATAGACATATTTTGTATTGCCGCATCCATAAAAATCCCATCTATAAAAATATAAAATTAATTGACCTGATTTTACTGATCTCACTATAAAGAGAAAAAAAATAGACACCAGAATTGCATTTTTTCGAGCTCCACACTTATTAAAAAAAAAATGCAAGAAGCGATAAAAACATTGTATTTATCCCAAAATGGTATGGAAAACATTACACCGCCATCTCATCATGCAAAAAAGTAAGCCCTTATACGGCTCCATAAATGGAAAAATAATAACGTTATGGGACTCGGAAAATGACTACAAAAGAAACATGACGTTGGTATTGTCAAGTCGCTTACCTGGGGGGAGTCTAATATAACCTATCACATATACCACCCAACCAGTAAAATAACCCACCCCAATACGCCGCTCACAAATACACAAAGCCCAAATTATTTGGAATTGTAATGGCCACAGCAGCCTTTTATTAAATACACAAACATTAACAAAAATACCAAATGATAACATAGCTTTACAATACTTGAACATTGAGGAGGAGTCCTTGAAGCCACAAGGTCTTGGTGAATTAACCCAAAATTGCTGTGAACAACACGCATCATCTTGCTCCCAGCCGTTACCCCACTGGCTCAGGAGCACCAACACACCATGATATGTTGTTCACCCAGCTCCTCGGGGATCCGCCCACTCCTGCCGGATCTCCCCGTCCACATCTCACCAGATCACCATCAACGTAACTCCAGATGGAGGAGACCCTACCAGAGTCTCCAAAACCAATTTCCAACCGACTTCAAGGACTCCCCCCCACCCCAAACCGCCATGACCCGAAAAACCTATGAAATTAACTATCACAAAATACAGGAAGGGAGGGCGGGACTGTTTTTCTAAAGGCTGGAAACTGACCTGAGCCTCTAAACACCTCCCTATATAGACCCCTTAATCTAAATACTCCTCCCCCCAACTAACCCTTCCAACCCCCCCCGTCATGTTGGCCTCCGCCCACGCCTCCTGGAGGAGGGGGGGGAGGCATTGCTCCGGCCATTTCTTGACGTTGGTATTGTCAAGTCGCTTAACTGCGGGGAGTCTAATATAACCTATCACATATACCACCCAACCAGTAAAATAACCCACCCCAATACGCCGCTCACAAATACACAAAGCCCAAATTATTTGGAATTGTAATGGCCACAGCAGCCTTTTATTAAATACACAAACATTAACAAAAATACCAAATGATAACATAGCTTTACAATACTTGAACATTGAGGAGGAGTCCTTGAAGCCACAAGATCTTGGTGAATTAACCCAAAATTGCTGTGAACAACACCCATCATCTTGCTCCCAGCCGTTACCCCACTGGCTCAGGAGCACCAACACACCATGATATGTTGTTCACCCAGCTCCTCGGGGATCCGCCCACATCTCACCAGATCACCATCAACGTAACTCCAGACGGAGGAGACCCTACCAGAGTCTCCAAAACCAATTTCCAACCGACTTCAAGGACTCCCCCCCACCCCGAACCGCCACAACGAGGGCCCATTGAACACCTCAATGGCCCGAGACCCCCCCAAACCGCAATGCCATGGCCTTTTCTATACCCTCCTGAAGGCCGAGCGCCCAAATATCAGAACCCACCCCATTTAGGTGGACCCCGTCCGCCAACCAAAAATCGCCCTCGCCCTTCTCCAGATCAAAATGCCGCACTGACACTCCCCCATTCCTAATAATAAAGGAAGAAACTGCTCTATTCACTTTTATCCTGGCCTTGTTGACTTTGTAACATTTTCAGGGGTTATAGCTCTAGGGGGCCCTTTCTCTGTCGGGTCTCACTATTCTTAGACGGCTGCCATCTTCTGCTGCTCAGATGATGCTGTCTATCTACTCGCTGTCTAGCGAGATTCAATTGTTCTACCTCTCGCAGGTAGGTCACACGGTACGCCACCAGCATGCGCACATATTCAAGACTTTCTTCCGTTCCTATAGCGTAGAATGACACCATGCCGTCTTCATCTGGTATCCAGTCCCGACGATCACGTGGACTGCTTACTTTCACCACACCAGACTTCTTCACCATTATCTGCATGGCTCGACCATTTCTCCCAATCAGCTTTCTCACCAGAACATGAGGCACCCGGATGACCTCTTCCTGTAGACTGTGAGCTTTTCTCATAAGCTTTAGTTGTCTAACGGTTTGTTCTGTCTTCAACCGGAGAAACCGCTTTGTGCGAATACATCGCCAGTGCATGTCACTTAGGATTGCTACCCTCTTCATTGTAACTTCGGTCGTGGACAAGACCACCAGCTGTTTAGCTCCTGAAGTCGAGTACACCTTACAGGCTCCCACGGCCTTCCTAAACGCTTCATGCACAGACTCACGGGTGCATTCTTCTCTCAAGTCCTCGGGTACATCTACGAGGCACTTGTACCGACACGTTTCGGTCTCACCAGTGGTTTCCAGACGATCAATCAGCTCAGGGTTCAGGGACAACTGACTGTCAGTTTCTTCCCCCTTTATGCTTCTTCTGAGCTGACTCACAGCTACAAATTCGTGAATTTCCGTCCTGACCACTTCCATTTCACATTTATCTTCCGTTACCACACTCTTAGCTCTCCTCAGGTCTATCTTCTCTTGGCAAAAAGGAGCGAGTGCAACGTGTTTGCCCTTTTCTTTCTCCAAGAAGGCCTTGTTCATCGAGTGACACTGTATCAGGCGACTTTTAAGCCCGAGAACTTCTTCCTCTAGTTCCGCCATTCGCCTCTCAGCAGCCCGTCTCTGAAGCTTCTCTTGCGTCCACTGGGCTTGTAACCACTCCTTGAGCTCCTTGATCTCGGCTCCGACATCCACCGAATCATCCGAACTCACATCACTCGAGGAAGTATCTGCTTTACACCTCCCATCTCCAGTGGCCAACTCCTGGACCTGGTCTGTAGCTTCTCTGATGGACTCCTCCATCTTTTCCCGCTCAGCTTCCATTTGGCTGAGCTTTTCCTTAAGGCGCATCTCCGCCTTCTGGAGAGTATCACAGGACATCTGTAGCTCCTTCACCTGAGCTTCCAGACCTAGGGTCTTTCTGCGCAGGTCACCATTTTCTTCACGGGTGTCCTGCAGAGTGGTCTCAACCACCTGGCGCATTTGCTCTGCATCCCTCTTATCCTCTTCTAGTTTTTCTTTGACCCTGAGAAGATCCACATAATCTCTCTTCATCTGTTGCAGTTCCCTACTGCGTTCACCACACTCCTTCCTGGAGTCACACAGCTCCTGGTTGAGCTGTTCGCGCAGTCGTTCTAGGATTTGTTTACTTCCAGAAACTCCATCCTGCAGCGCCTCCTTCTCCCGCTTCAACTGCAAAACCTCTTCCTTGATTTTGCGGCGGTCCTCTTTAATGGCAAAGAACATATTCTGCCACAGGATAACTTCCTCGTTGCTTCCTTCTAGACCTCGCTGGTCTGAGGACACGTCCTCCAGGTTTTCACATAATTGCAGCCTGTCACTCTGATACTGCAGCCGAATAGGTTCCAGCTCTTGGCCATGACTGGCCCTCTCCTCTTCTACCTCTAAAGGAGAATCCACACTTGAAGCATAGGCAGACAGTACTACATTTGTGTAGCCCTGGTGTGAAGGCACACGCAGTACCCTGGAGGATGTGTGGAGAGATAGCAGTTTAATGCTCTATAAACATTCATTCCAACACACACTTAGACATGCCCACAGGTATATATAGTCTAGTCACATTCAGGGAGTGGTCAGAAGTCAGTGTGGAGTCATTTAGAGGTCTAGTCAGTCAGCAGCAGAGCTGAGTGCAATCTGTGTGCAGTTCAGAAAGTGGAGGCCAGTACAGGTGAGCCAGATCACCTCAGCCTGGTCAGAGCTGTGGCCCACTAGAAGACAGACTGAGACATTTATTAAGAAGAGAGAAGTGAGTTGCAGATATACTTCAGTCTCCTGTCTCAAGGACAGTGAAGGTTCAGAGACGTGCTCCTGCCTAGAAGATTACTGAGAGTCTGGCAACAAGCTCAAGAAAGAAGTTAAGAAAGGGACTGACTTTATTAACCTGTGAAGTGAGGAATGCTTATGCTACAAGCGTGGACAAGGCAAAAGGCACAGTGGTAGGAATTCTGAGTGCTATAGGATTGGAGAAGTCCTGCACGTTGTCACCGGTCACTGGAGACCGAAGCACCACTATAGCTTCACGCATGGTGGTAGAAAACCCAGAGGCTTACTGAACCTTAGGTAACAGCAAGCAGCCCTGGAGTGTCAGTACGTAACTGGGGTCAGGTGGAATAGGAACTTTGAGCTAGGCCAAGCAGAGAAGAACCTAGTTTCATCACAGGAAGGCTCCGACCACAAAACTGACCGGGCAGTACAGCTTGGAGATAGCTGGAGTTTAAAGAGGGAACTATGCTTCATGCTGGTTGAACTCATCTTTGTGAAAGTAAAGGAGGCCCCTAACTTGTCCAGCTGCTATCTTGAAACACATCCTCCATTGGATCAGCCTCCCTGGGACCTGCATAACCATCTTGCAAGTAAAAAGGTATGGAAAGACGCTGATGTGTGAGACTGTGTTATTTGATTGCATCCCTGCACTACCCCATCATTACTATCGACCTGAGGGAAGAGTCCCACCTGTAGGGGACCCGACATCTAGCTGCCTCACCATCCCCTCAGAGCTCTACAGCAGCGCTGGTACAAATTACCAGAAGACTACAGGTGGCGTCACGAACTGTAAATATATCTATCCCCTGTAAATATACCCCCCAACATACGCCAGACCGCCAGGGCCACAGACCGAGCCACCGCTACCTGTGATAACCCCATAGACTTCCATGGGCTCGGCTCTGAGTACCCCATTGCCCTGGTAATCCACAATTGTGGTGGCGGGTCGTTACAACTTGGCGTCACGAACAGGATGCGAAACTCGCAAAATTGCGAGCCCTGTGTGCCTATGGAGTTGTTTTTGTGAAAAAGGACTGTTTGCACTTTTGGCGCCAAAAATCGCCATCTTTGTCGCCATATTCGCGCCCTCAGGCGCTGGAGAAGAAGGTGGGCGTACCTTCGTGGGCGTGTACCCCCCTGTGGCGCGAAGAAAATGCCTGCCCTCTCAAAGTGCTATTACAATATGCGATCCTGCCCTACAGCAAAGGAGGTCCGCCTCCTCTTCACCTTTCCTGCAAAGAGGAGGAGACGCAAACCCCGCCTCCACGGAAGAGACCGGACGTCTCTGGAGGAAGATGAGAAAACGCTCTGGAACATCATGGAAGCAGGACGTGTGCAGCCGAGCAGGGAAGCGGAGGAAGGCAGGCCCCGTGCCCCAGCCAAGCTGCCACCAGCACCGGAACCATCCGTGGTCCTGCACCTGCAGCAAGCATTGCTGGAAGTCAAAGAAGAAAATGCACGACTGAAAAAGATGATTTTGCCACAACCTGGATTTGAGGAGATCGAGAGACGCCGGCGTACCCTGGAGCAGCGGCGGCTGTGGGACGCGGTGATCTCTCCCTTCGATGACCCCCTACGTCTGGAGTTACCAAAACTTCTGCTGCCCAAGGCAAAGGAGCAACCGGAGGCTGCCCCCGAAAGTACCGATCCTGATCCCACCGGTGAAGCGGTGGAGGCGAAGGAGGTTGAGGAGGTACCGCCAGTTCCGGAACGCCCGCCCGGCCAGGAGGCCGCAGCAGATGATCGATCCCCGGCAGGGACACCGGAGGGGTCCTGTCCGTCATTACCAGACGTGGACTGGGACGAGATGGCGCGCCTGGATGACGTCGCCTATACCGCCCAGTGGGAATGTGAGTGGCAGCGTCGTGAGGAGAAACAACAACGCCAGCAGGAGGAAGAGCGGGAAGCTCAGCGGAATCGACAGCGGCAACATGCAGAGCTGATCGCGGACAAGGAGAGTGTCCGTCGAGAAAAAGGTACTCTAAGGGAACCGCGGCGGCAGGGGTGTGTGACAGAGTTCCAGCTCCGAAAGGGCTGGGGCTTCATCAGAGAACCGGGCCTCTACCCAGGGGTCTTTGTCAGCAGACGTGATGTAGAATCCCACCTACCGCAAGGTCATCCCGGGAGGGACCTAGTTAATGGAGACATTGTCACCTATACACGACACTGGGGTATGAAGGATGGTATGCCCTTAATGTCACAATCGTCCGTGACCCCGTCCCCGACGCAGGTAACGTCACCACTACCGCAGCGTCCCCGTCTCCAGCTCAAACGGCACCAGGCCGTGCCCCAGCATCGCCCCCTGCAGGCTCCTCGCAAATGGAAGCAACGTCTACATACTCTTCATTATCTTGTCATCCTTCTACATCGCAACTTGCGACCCAGTTTCCATCGCAATCTATGACACGATCGATATCACTAACTGTAACGCAAATTGAAACGCAATCGGTATCTCGCAAGGAGAAAGTACCCGTTGCGCCCCTAGAGGTTCGCACGAGAACTGTGGCGACCCAGACCCTAATAGCGGCTCACGACTTGTTAGTCATGGGATCTAGGGACCATCGCATTGTTCCAGCCCCCGGGGTGGAAAATGTAGTTGAAATAATTAAACAGTAAAAACCGGTAAGATCCAGACAGGGGTCTACCATAAGTAATGTTGTAAAAAGTTTGAGAATGTTTGCCAATTTTGCACTTTATTGCTAGAGATAATTTCTATGTTTTTCTATATTGAGTAGAATGCCGGCTGAGTACCAAAGTTGAAAATTTAATGCATATTAGAAATGTATTTATATCTGTGTCTTTTTCTTATAATGGACTTCGAGGCTGAGGACTGAGCCAGCCCAAGAACTGATTTTGTATATAGTTGCACCTTGTGCATTATCTTGGTTTTACATAAAACCACCACAACTACCTCTGAATAATAAAACCCGTGTGGTGTGGCACTGAGTGAGGTCTGCATTCAGATGTCCTGCAGCCCACCCAGGACCCACGTTGAAGGTTTGGTGCGGGTCCTTCACAAGAATACTATGTATTATATGAACATGTCTATTTAAAATTTTGTATTTTTCTATATTTAATGTTTTGTTTGCAACGTTCAAGAAATCCTTACCTCCCGGATGGGACGAGTTAATGTTAATGTTTATTGCAAAAACAAAAATTTCTGTCTTCTTTGTATTTCACAGCCCGGGAGTGCTGTCGTTTACCATGGGGGAATGTGTAGCCCTGGTGTGAAGGCACACGCAGTACCCTGGAGGATGTGTGGAGAGATAGCAGTTTAATGCTCTATAAACATTCATTCCAACACACACTTAGACACGCCCACAGGTATATATAGTCTAGTCACATTCAGGGAGTGGTCAGAAGTCAGTGTGGAGTCATTTAGAGGTCTAGTCAGTCAGCAGCAGAGCTGAGTGCAATCTGTGTGCAGTTCAGAAAGTGGAGGCCAGTACAGGTGAGCCAGATCACCTCAGCCTGGTCAGAGCTGTGGCCCACTAGAAGACAGACTGAGACATTTATTAAGAAGAGAGAAGTGAGTTGCAGATATACTTCAGTCTCCTGTCTCAAGGACAGTGAAGGTTCAGAGACGTGCTCCTGCCTAGAAGATTACTGAGAGTCTGGCAACAAGCTCAAGAAAGAAGTTAAGAAAGGGACTGACTTTATTAACCTGTGAAGTGAGGAATGCTTATGCTACAAGCGTGGACAAGGCAAAAGGCACAGTGGTAGGAATTCTGAGTGCTATAGGATTGGAGAAGTCCTGCACGTTGTCACCGGTCACTGGAGACCGAAGCACCACTATAGCTTCACGCATGGTGGTAGAAAACCCAGAGGCTTACTGAACCTTAGGTAACAGCAAGCAGCCCCTGGAGTGTCAGTACGTAACTGGGGTCAGGTGGAATAGGAACTTTGAGCTAGGCCAAGCAGAGAAGAACCTAGTTTCATCACAGGAAGGCTCCGACCACAAAACTGACCGGGCAGTACAGCTTGGAGATAGCTGGAGTTTAAAGAGGGAACTATGCTTCATGCTGGTTGAACTCATCTTTGTGAAAGTAAAGGAGGCCCCTAACTTGTCCAGCTGCTATCTTGAAACACATCCTCCATTGGATCAGCCTCCCTGGGACCTGCATAACCATCTTGCAAGTAAAAAGGTATGGAAAGACGCTGATGTGTGAGACTGTGTTATTTGATTGCATCCCTGCACTACCCCATCATTACTATCGACCTGAGGGAAGAGTCCCACCTGTAGGGGACCCGACATCTAGCTGCCTCACCATCCCCTCAGAGCTCTACAGCAGCGCTGGTACAAATTACCAGAAGACTACAGGTGGCGTCACGAACTGTAAATATATCTATCCCCTGTAAATATACCCCCCAACATACGCCAGACCGCCAGGGCCACAGACCGAGCCACCGCTACCTGTGATAACCCCATAGACTTCCATGGGCTCGGCTCTGAGTACCCCATTGCCCTGGTAATCCACAATTGTGGTGGCGGGTCGAGACAAATTCTCTTAATTTTCATTTTCAGCGAGTACTACCGGCACAACCTTTTTGTGGCCCTTGCGCCGTCGACGACGAGAGGGGGACTCTTTTCCCTCGTCTAGCCTCTCCTGACTGACCTCACTTTTTACTTTCATAGTGTCCCAGTCAGCTACGGGGTCTGTGTCACTCCCCATTGTGTTGTGGACTAACAGGTCACCTCCCACTTTGACGTCACCCCCTTCTACTGGAGCTACCCCGTTATCAATGGTCACATTGTCATTTTTAGGAGGTACCAACCCACAACCAGTAATAATTTTCAGTTTTCCACACTCTACACTCTTGTGAAAATCCGCCCCTTTTTTAGACTCCGCCCCCTTTTAAACAACCACACCGGCAGGGTAATTTTTACACAAAAAATCAGCAGTAGTCTTAGGACTCAGTTCACAACATCTCTTACCACCTCCCCGGGCACTCTGTGACAACACTGGCACCCCCGGAGAGTCCATAGAATGGTCCACTGCCGCCATTCCATACGGTGCCCACAGCTCCCGCACCATGTCCAGTTGCATGTCCAGTAGACATTTCTCAAATATGCGGTCCGACTTGTCAGACCCATTCGCTGCTCCGTTCACAGCCATCGCGGAGCACTGTTCACACCAGAACTTCACCGCTTTCCCTTGGAAAATTCTTCGTGGCCCCGCCGAGCCACAGCAAAATTTGAGTGCGACGACAATCTTCACAACCCCGCCGAGTTGCAGCTGAAAACCGGATTTGAGTGCGACGACAATCTTCTTAACCCCCACCGAGTCACAGCAAGATGCCTTCGTGACCCCACTGAGTCACAGCAAGATGCTTGTATCCACACTCGTCGTCCATGCTGTCAGACTTCTCTGTCTCAACAACGGCAGTCTCCACTCAAGACATACACACTCCACAGCCTTCTCCACAGAAAATTCAGCCTTGCTGTGCAGACACTTTTTTTTTTTTTTTCTTTGCAAAGTCTATTAGGGCTACTGTCTCTTTAAGACTGCTCCAAACAGACGTTTCTCTTGACACACACTTTTTTTTTCTCTGCTGCTATTTCAACAGACTTCACCTTTATTGCTGTCTCTATGCCACCGTGCTGCATGCACACTCCAGCACTAACTGTATCAGCCACTGCGCTGCCCCAGCATTCTCCACCAATTGTAACATTTTCAGGGGTTATAGCTCTAGGATCGCTGTCTGGGTAGACAGAATGGCATGAAAACAGTTCATTCAGACAGCAGTTCTGGTGTAAAACTGGCCGCAACCAGCTTTATTAAAGTCCACAGCAAACAGATAAAACAAAGCATAAACAGAAAACCTAGGCTTGTCTAGCCACTAATTACACATAGATCAATTTCCCTGACTATCCGGGTCCAGACTCTACCAGTCTGTGCCCAAAACAACACATATGATATATGTTACCAGTATGGAGTTTCACAGATACTTCTCCTTGTGTCTGAAGGCCCCTTCAGCGTCCAGACTGAGAGAGATCCACTCCTATTCAGCCGCTATTCGCACGGATTCTTACTGAGACTACTCCTGTGTCCGGGGTACTTCCTGCACCCAGACTGAGATAGCTCAAACTCCTGGAGACCGCTTCTTGTGCCGGGACACCTTCCTGTGTCCAGACTAAGCCAGCTCTAACACTCTTGGAGACTGCTTCTTGTGCCGGGACACCTTCCTGTGTGTCCAGACTAAGCCAGCTCTAACACTTTGAGACTGCTTCTTGTGCCGGGACACCTTCCTGTGTGTCCAGACTAAGCCAGCTCTAACACTTGGAGACTGTTTCTTGTGCCGGGACACCTTCCTGTGTCCAGACTAAACTAGCTCTCTCTCTCTGTATTCCCAGACACCTACTTCTGGTTTCCTAATTATCACCTGAGTGGCCACAGGTTTGAGCTGCAAACGTGTACTTGAATGGATGGTGTAATGACCTTTCTCCACCACTAGTTTTACAAAGGCACACATTTCCCCTATACAAGCCAGCAAAGTACCTGTGAAATGTACACCCCATTCAATACATACGCTCTCACTGTCTCACAACTTTTACCAAGGACCTCATTGTACGCCATCGCTTGCGTGGAACAATTTCAGACCATACAATAGTAACTCCTGCATATAATAACCACAAACGCAAACAATCCTGCTTAATGTCCTTTACTAATTCCCGGGAAGATCGAACAGCCAAATCATTGCCCCCAACATGGAGAACTAAAATGTCAGGAGCACGGTCCATCAAAACACAACCATGTATTTCCTGGAGAACCCTTCTCCATTCCATTCCTCTAAAACCAATCCACCGCACCACAGCCATGCTCCTGGGAAAACCCAGTTGTCGACCTTCGTTCCTGACGTCAGCTCGCAACGCTCCCCAGTAAACGAAGGAATGGCCAAAAATCCACACAAGCAAAGGCCCGATACCTGAAAAGAGAAAAACAAGGCTAAAATACAAAACACCGGAGTCCCTGAAGACATAACACTACTCCCCCAGTCACCTCCCTCCAGCCACTTGACGAAACTAAGGCCTGATGTAACTCCGATACTGACCTGACTTCCAACCGCCAATACGTTGAATGGACGCCGGACTCAAACCCCTTGCCGCTGCCTCCGTCGCTGCCCCGATTCGGAAAGAATGAGGAGCAAAACGAGAATCATCCAGGCCCAATATCCGAATAGACTTCTTAAAAATGGCACTAAACTGATACCGAGACAAACTACCCCCATCCTCATGACACAACAACGAACCTTCCAGGCTAGGCCGAAACTCCCGAACACGCTGAAAACATTGAACCGGGCACATTAAAGAGCCCTGCACACAACACAAAACCACCCGTCGACCCTTACCAACCTGATCTGTCTTAGACCTCCGCAGCCAAAACTCAACACCCTGCGATGTCAACACGACATCCCCTGCCAATAACCCACCTACAACATGTTTGCTCGGTGAAACCAGCTCACCCACCCACAAGGCCCCAAAAAATGCGAATGAAAAAGCTAAGCGAAACAACGTCACTTCAAAATTCGAGGAACACGTTGACTCTAACGCGAGGCCCAACTGTTCTAACAAACTAAATGAAATCGGTCGCCTGGCATCACCCCGACTTTTTACTCGAAGAAAACCTTTTGCTGCCTGCCTAACCAAAAATGTTTTTGTAAAATCCTGAATTCCGCGTAAACGAAAACCAAAAGATAAAGCGGCCAAAACCCTCGATACCTTCGCGCAAGACCATCCCTCCATCGCACCCTGTCCCAACCATGACAACAAAATTTGTTCCCAATCGTGTCCGATGCCAATGCTTGCACTGGCTGCGAAAACCCCCTCCCACATCCGCCAAACCGCCTGATACACCTCCCTACGGCCCGAAAGCCACCTTCTATAGCTCCTCCGGACACGTTAGACCCACTACCTCTGCTTCTGGCGCCAATGACCGGAAACGATCCCACTGTGAACGAGAAAGAGAATCAGCAATTTCGTTCTTCACACCAGGAACATGAGTCGCTGTAACATGAGCATTCAAGGACAAACATACCAACACCAATTCCTGCAACACCCGAACCACAAGGGGGGACGATGCGGTGAGACCATTAATCGCGCATACCACTCCCATATTATCACAATTAAAGCGCACCCGTTGATTACGAAAATCACGCCCCCACAAATGTACAGCCACGAGGATCGGGAAGATCTCCAACAATGTTATGTTGCGTACCAAGCCCACCTCCACCCATTCTCTGGGCCAATGAGATGCGCACCATTGTCCCTTGAAATATGCCCCAAAACCAATCCCGCCAGCCGCATCAGTAAACAAGTCCAAAGCATCATTGTCAACAACCTCAGCCATTACCAAGGAGCGGCCATTGTACCCCTCCAAAAAAGATTCCCAAACTGACAGGTCCGCCTTAAGCTCCGCAGACAACCTGATCAAATGATGAGGGGCTCGAACACCTGAAGTAGCGCTTTCCAGCTACGTGAAAAAACTTGCCCCATCGGCATCACCCGACAAGCAAAGTTCAGATTCCCCAACAACGACTGAAGGTCACGCAATGACAGTTTTTTTAATCGACGCGCTCTGACCACCTCCGCTCTCAAAGCCGATAGCTTGTCCTCAGGAAGCCTGAACTCCCATTCAACGGTGTCCATAACGATCCCTAGAAAACACAGACACGTACTTGGACCCTCCGTCTTGTCAGGCGCCAACGGGACTCCAAACCGCTCAGTCACCCACTGAACTGCTTTTAAAATCCTAGAACACTGCCATGAATCCGCTGACCCAACACACAAGAAGTCTTCCAAATAATGAATAACCGAATCAAAACCCGAAACGTCACGTACCTGTCACGCTGTCTAATGATATGAATACAATGTCAGTAAACTATTTATACAGGAACCACACTCAATACAACATATAGTTTAGCAACATCTGAATGTAAGTATAAAATAGATTTACCTGACACAATATCTGCAGAACTTAGGGTTAATCTTGAATGTCACGCTGTCTAATGATATGAATACAATGTCAGTAAACTATTTATACAGGAACCACACTCAATACAACATATAGTTTAGCAACATCAGAATGTAAGTATAAAATAGATTTACCTGACACAATCTCTGCAGAACTTAGGGTTAATCTTGAGGACTTGATGAGCTGTAACAGGAAAGAGGAGGACCGGGGCCTAACCTGACCCTACACTGGGGTCCTAACTAATCCCTTTCCTTGGAGGTACTGATAATGGTTCAGAGGTCCAAGTCTCCAGCCTAACCCTGTCTCCTGTCAGACCCTGAACCCTGTATATTAGTCCTAAGAAGGATCCTGATTACCACCAAAGGGATATGGGCTGATCTCAGCTAAATACACAGATTAGACATATAAGACAGACAGGATAGCACTCACTTGCATACACACTCAAACACCGAAGGAACATAAATGGTCTGGGAAATAAACTCTAAACAAGTTGAGCTTAAAACAGCTAAGAAGCTCTCAACTTAAGTGTTGTGAATGGGTTTGAGATGAGTTCTGAGCAGAGGCTCCCTCTGGTGGTTACAAGCGGTACTAGTGAAGATTGTGAGGACTGGGAATCAGGTGTTACTGACTGGTCTTATATAAGGGAGTCATTTTCCCATCAGGGTTGCCGGTGATCAATTGTTCTGGTCTGAATCCTTCATTCCAGTTTCCCTTGTAGCCTGCTGTGTCGTGTCTGCATCTCCTGCTACCAGATAAGAATTTTTCTTCTTTTGTGTTGTTGCTATATTTTTGCATTTTGTCCTGCACTTCTTTGGGGGCCTTCTGGGTCCCCTCCGGGGGCTTCTGCCTTCTCAGTTTAGTTCAGCCACTGAGTTTTGTTCTTTTGCTTTTTCCAGTTTTTTCAGTGGCTGCTGTTTTGATTTTGTTACACCAGAGTGCTAATTTAGGTGGTAGAGGTCGTGTGATCTCAGGTGATTTTGAAATTAGTAGAGTTGGTGTTTTTCAGGGTTTTCTGGGATTGCAGTAAGTACCCTTCCTGTCCTTTTCTATTTAGATAGTTTGGGCCCCAGCGTTTGCTCATTCTATTTTCTTTCTGTGTCAGTATTTCCTCTTGTCTAACCGCCATTACATGTTTGGGGGCTTTCTATTATCTTTGGGGTTCTGCTCCGGGGCAGATAGCTTTCCTATTTCTATCTTTAGGTGTAGTTAGTTTCTCAGGCTGTGACGAGGCGTCTAGGACCAACGTAGGAACGCTCCACGGCTGCCTGTAGTTGTGGTGGTTAGTCAGGGTACTGCAATCCCATAGATTCCAACTGCTCTGGTGTATTGCCTTTTTTACCTGCACTCCTCAGCTACCGAAACATAACAGTATCACCGGCCTAAAAATTTAAAATTGTATGGTACTCACAGAAGGGAAAAAATATTGTGATAGAAAAAAAGGTTGTCAGAGTTGTCAGAGATATTTTTCTGTTTGTTGCATTTTTTTTTTTCCCTCTGTATCTTGGGTGCTGGGGAGGATCTTTTCTCCCAATGGAGTTTGCACAGTTGTCTGGCCGTGTGGATCAGCTTGCCACTGAGGTTCGGAGTATTGCTATCTATCTTGCTGGGTTGCCTGTTGTGGAACCTAGGATCCCCATGCCAGATTTGTTTTTAGGGGATCGAGCTAAGTTTCAGAATTTCAAAAATAATTGTAAATTGTTTTTTGTCTTAAAATCTAAGTCCTCAGGAAACGCAGCGCAGCAGGTTCAAATTATCATCTCTCTCCTGCGCGGCGATCCTCAGGATTGGGCTTTTTCCCTGATACCTGGGGATCCTGTTTTGAGTGATGTTGATGCGTTTTTTCAGGCTTTGGGGTTATTGTACGATGAGCCTAATGTCACTGATCAAGCTGAAAAAGCCTTGTTGGCATTAAATCAGGGGCTTGATGACGCTGAGTTATACTGTCAGAGATTCCGTCGGTGGGCAGTCCTGACCAAATGGAATGACGACGCTTTGGCGGCCCTTTTCCGGAAGGGTCTGTCGGATAATGTAAAGGATGTTATGGTGGGATTCCCTGTCCCCTCTGGTCTCAATGATTCTATGTCATTAGCGATTCAAATTGACAGACGTTTGCGTGAGCGGAGAAGTATGCGTGGAGTGGTGTTGCCTTGTGAGCCAGCTTCTGAGCCCATGCAGTGTGATAGAGTGGTGTCTGGGGCACAGCGTCATGAGTTTCGAAAGCGCAATAGGTTATGTTTCTACTGTGGTGATGCCTCTCATGCTATTTCAGTCTGCCCTAAGCGGGGAAGACGTTTTGCACGCTCAGTTGTCTTGGGTAGTGTTCAGACTAAGTTTTTATTAACTGTCACTCTGATATGCTCTCTGTCCTCATTTTCTGCTCAGGCTTTCGTTGATTCTGGAGCAGCTATTAACCTGATGGATTATGATTTTGCTAAACGTTGTGGGTTTCCCTTGATACCCCTACAGAAGTCTATTCCCCTACTGGGGATCGATTCTACCCCTTTGGCTGAGAATAAACCCCAGTTTTCTACTCAGGTGATAATGAGGGTTGAACCTGATCACCAGGAGTGCTGCAAATTTTTGGTTCTATATAATCTGCATGACATTATCGTGCTGGGTTTCCCTTGGTTACAGTCTCATAATCCTGTTTTGGATTGGAAATCTGTGTCTGTAACCAGTTGGGGCTGCCAATGTGTTAATACCAACACTCCTGTTTTTTCTGCCTCCCCCCAAGCTCAGGATGTTCCTGACTTTTTGTTTGATTTTTCTGATGTGTTTAGCGAAAATAAATCTGCATCCTTACCTCCCCATAGGAGCTATGACTGCGCTATTGAATTAGTGCCGGGTAGTAAATTCCCTAAAGGTCGCCTTTTTAACTTGTCTGTACCTGAACATGACGCTATGCGGTCTTATATCAAGGAATCATTGGAGAAGGGTCATATCAGACCATCCTCTTCACCCTTAGGTGCCGGTTTTTTCTTTGTGGCCAAAAAAGATGGTTCATTAAGGCCGTGTATTGATTATCGTCTCTTGAACAATATTACTGTGAAATATCAATACCCGTTACCCTTGATTTCTGACCTGTTTTCCAGGGTGAAAAACGCTACTTGGTTTACCAAGCTTGACCTCAGGGGGGCGTATAACCTTATTCGCATTAAGCACGGGGATGAATGGAAGACGGCATTCAATACCCTGAAGGGCATTTTGAGTACCTAGTGATGCCCTTTGGGCTCACTAATGCCCCTTCCGTCTTCCAGTCCTTCATGAATGACATTTTCAGGGATTTTGTGGATAAATTTCTGATTGTTTATTTGGATGATATCTTGATTTTTTCTAATGACTGGGACTCTCATGTGAAACATGTTCGGACTGTGTTCCAGATTTTGAGGGATAATGCTCTGTATGTGAAGGGATCAAAGTGTCTTTTTGGCGTACAGAAGATCTCATTTCTGGGATTCATTTTGTCCCCATCTGTTATTGAAATGGACCCGGTCAAGGTTCAGGCCATCTGTGATTGGGTCCAACCTACTTCATTAAAGGCTCTTCAGAGATTTTTGGGTTTTGCCAATTTTTATCGTAAATTTATTGGTAATTTCTCGGTTATTGTTAAACCATTAACTGATTTGACCAGAAAGGGTTCTGATGTGGTGAATTGGCCTCCTGAGGCAGTCTCTGCATTTCAGGAACTTAAGCAGAGATTCACTTCTGCTCCTGTTCTACGGCAGCCTGATGTTTCTCTGCCATTTCAGGTGGAGGTTGATGCCTCTGAAATTGGGGCAGGTGCCGTTTTGTCCCAAAAAGATCCAGAGACCTCTAAAAGTAACCCTTGTGCCTTTTTCTCTCGAAAATTTTCTCCTACTGAACGTAATTATGACGTGGGTAATCGGGAGTTATTGGCCATGAAGTGGGCTTTTGAAGAGTGGAGACATTGGCTGGAGGGAGCCAAACATCAGGTGGTGGTCCTTACGGACCATAAGAATCTGGTCTATCTGGAATCTGCCAAGCGACTCAATCCTAGACAGGCCAGGTGGGCCTTGTTTTTCACACGTTTTAATTTTGTGGTTTCCTTTCTTCCTGGCACTAAGAATGTTAAGGCAGATGCCCTCTCGAGGAGTTTCCTTGCGGACTCTCCTGAGTTATCTGATCCTTCTGTTATTTTGAAAGAGGGTGTAGTTCTTTCCGCCATCTCGCCCAATTTGAGACTTGCTCTGGAGGGGTGTCAGGAGGATAGGCCCGAGCGCTGCCCTGTTGGAAAATTGTTTGTCCCGGACCAATGGAAAAAGAGTGTGATGTCTGAGATTTATTGTTCCGCATTGGCTGGGCATCCCGGAATTTTTGGTACCAGAGACTTGGTTAGTCGGTCCTTTTGGTGGCCTACCTTGTCTCGCGATGTCAGGGAATTTGTGCAGTCCTGCGGGACTTGCTCTCGCTCCAAGCCTTGCTCTCGCTCTAGTGGTTTGTTGATGCCATTGCCTGTGCCCAAGAGACCATGGACCCATATCTCTATGGATTTCATTTCCGATCTTCCTGTTTCTCAGAGAATGACCACCATCTGGGTAATTTGTGATAGGTTTTCCAAAATGATACATCTTGTGCCATTACCTAAAGGTACTGCCACACTAAACGCTCCCGCTAACGATCACAATAACGACGCATACTAATGCGATCGTTTTTGTGATCGTTTTAATGTCGCTAGTAGCTGCCACACTTAGCGATCTCGTTAACGACTCATAAGCGGTTAGCGATCTCATTAACGACTTTAACGGTCATTGCGATGAAAAAAGCAGCGCACATCGCTCACAAAAGGTGCCAGACACAGCGATATAGCGTCACCAGCGGGACGCCAACGATCTAAATACGGTCCAGAACTCTAGTGAACGATCAGCGAGATCACAGCAGGGGCCACGTCGTTGCTACATGCCACACACAATAGCGTCACTAACGAGATCGCTAAATAGTGACGTTTTTTAGCGATCTCGTTAGCAACCTTGTTTAGTGTGGCATACCCTTAAGTTGCCTTCCTCCTCTGAATTGGTGCCATTGTTTCTTCAGCACGTGGTTCGTTTACACGGCATTCCTGAGAACATTGTGTCTGACAGAGGAGTCCAGTTTGTTTCCAGATTTTGGAGGACTTTTTGTTCTAAACTGGGTGTTCAATTGTCTTTCTCCTCGGCATTTCATCCTCAGACCAATGGTCAAACTGAGAGAAAAAACCAGACATTAGAGACTTATCTAAGATGCTTTGTGTCTGCTGATCAGGATGACTGGGTCTCTTTTTTGCCTTTGGCTGAGTTTGCTCTTAATAATAGGGCTAGCTCTGCCACTTTGATGTCTCCGTTTTTCTGTAATTCTGGTTTTCACCCTCGATTTTCTTCAGGACAGACGGAAGCTTCTGTCTGTCCAGGTGTTGACTCTGTTGTTGAGCGTATGCAACAGATTTGGGACCAGGTAGTGGAGAGGTTGTCCCTCTCTCAGGAGAAGGCCAGCGGTTTGCTAACCGGCATAGGACTGATGGTCCTCGGTTTAAAGTGGGGGACTTGGTCTGGTTGTCCTCAAAGAATATTCCTATGAGAGTAGCATCTCCTAAATTTAAGCCTAGGTTCATTGGACCTTATAAGATAATGGAGATTATTAATCCTGTTTCTTTTCGTTTGCTTCTTCCAGGGACATTTAAGATCCATAACGTGTTCCACAAGTCCTTGTTGAAGAGGTTTGTTGAGCCAGTGGTTCCTGCTACTGTGCCTCCTGACCCTGTTTTGGTTGAGGGCAATCTGGAGTATGTGGTTGAGAAAATATTGGATTCTCGTTTTTCTAGACGAAGACTCCAGTATTTGGTTAAATGGAGAGGTTATGGTCAGGAAGACAATTCTTGGGTGTTTGCTTCGGACATCCATGCTAGGAGACTTATCCGTGCGTATCATAGAACTCATCCTGACCGACCTGGTTGCTCAAATGAGGGTTCGGTGACCCCTCCTCAAGGGGGGGGTACTGTTGTGAATGGGTTTGAGATGAGTTCTGAGCAGAGGCTTCCTCTGGTGGTTACAAGCGGTACTAGTGAAGATTGTGAGGACTGGGAATCAGGTGTTACTGACTGGTCTTATATAAGGGAGTCATTTTCCCATCAGGGTTGCCGGTGATCAATTGTTCTGGTCTGAATCCTTCATTCCAGTTTCCCTTGTAGCCTGCTGTGTCGTGTCTGCATCTCCTGCTACCAGATAAGAATTTTTCTTCTTTTGTGTTGTTGCTATATTTTTGCATTTTGTCCTGCACTTCTTTGGGGGCCTTCTGGGTCCCCTCCGGGGGCTTCTGCCTTCTCAGTTTAGTTCAGCCACTGAGTTTTGTTCTTTTGCTTTTTCCAGTTTTTTCAGTGGCTGCTGTTTTGATTTTGTTACACCAGAGAGCTAATTTAGGTGGTAGAGGTCGTGTGATCTCAGGTGATTTTGAAATTAGTAGAGTTGGTGTTTTTCAGGGTTTTCTGGGATTGCAGTAAGTACCCTTCCTGTCCTTTTCTATTTAGATAGTTTGGGCCCCAGCGTTTGCTCATTCTATTTTCTTTCTGTGTCAGTATTTCCTCTTGTCTAACCGCCATTACATGTTTGGGGGCTTTCTATTATCTTTGGGGTTCTGCTCCGGGGCAGATAGCTTTCCTATTTCTATCTTTAGGTGTAGTTAGTTTCTCAGGCTGTGACGAGGCGTCTAGGACCAACGTAGGAACGCTCCACGGCTGCCTCTAGTTGTGGTGGTTAGTCAGGGTACTGCAATCCCATAGATTCCAACTGCTCTGGTGTATTGCCTTTTTACCTGCACTCCTCAGCTACCGAAACATAACATTAAGTCTATACAGATTCATTCCTATCAGTGGTCTGCATGAAGGATTTCACTGGCAACTCCCAAAGCAGACAACCAGGAATTTAAAGGAAACCAATCAACAAATAATCAATTGCAGCCGGGAGAAACTGCACCCAGTCCAGCACCGAGCACAGACAGAATTAACTCCCTAGCTGCCAAACACAAAGAAACAGCAACTCAGCTGTGAGAAGTCAAAACGTGCAACCGCGACGATCTTCGTGGCAATGCACACATGACAGTACCCCCCCTTCTACGAGGGGCCTCCGGACCCTCAGGGCCAGGCCTGCCCGGGTGAGTTCTGTGGAAGGTCTGAACCAAACTATCTGCGTTAACATCGGACGCAGGGACCCACGTCCTCTCCTCCGGACCATATCCCTTCCAATGCACCAAGTACTGAAGGGACCGGCGATTCAGACGAGAGTCAATGATTTTTGATACTTGAAATTCCAAGTTACCATTGACCAACACTGGAGGAGAGGTAGAGGTGACGGTATGACTGGTGCCACATACCTTTTAAGTAATGACTTGTGGAACACATTATGAATTTTAAACGTAGAAGGGAGCTCCAGACGAAATGCCACAGGATTAATTATGGAACTGATCCTGTACGGCCCGATGAATCTGGGACCAGTTTCCAGGAGGGCACTTTAAGTTTTATATTCCTGGTAGACAACCATACCAGATCGTTCACATTCAGATCTGGACCAGAAACTCTCCTCCTATCAGCCATACGTTTGTAACGGTTCCCCATCGTACTCAATTATTCAATACACCTCGCCACACAGAAGCAAGTGACGACGAGAAACGCTCCTCCTCAGGAACCCCAGAAGGACCCCCCCATTGAAAGTACAAAACTGGGGATGAAAACCATATGCCCCAAAAAATGGGGACTTACCAGTGGACTCGCTCCGCCTGTTGTTAAGAGCGAACTCTGCCAAAGGCAAGAAAGAAGACCAGTCCTCCTGGTTCTCCGATACAAAACACGGAGATATGTCTCTAAACTCTGATTCAGACGCTCTGTCTGACCATTGGTCTGTGGATGAAAAGCCGAGGAAAACGACAATTGCATCCCCCGATGTAAACAAAATGCCCTCCAAAATTTGGACACAAACTGAGACCCCCTATCTGACACCACATCAGAAGGCAACCCATGAAGTCTCACGATCTCCCTAATGAACACCTGCGCCAGAGTTTTAGCATTAGGGAGTGCAGGAAGAGCAACGAAATGTGCCATCTTACTGAACCTGTCAACAACCACCAGTATGACAGTATTCCCAGACGACGGAGGAAGGTCCGTAATGAAGTCCATAGATAAATGGGTCCATGGACGCTCCGGAAGTTTCAAAGGTAAAAGGGTCCCAGACGGACGGGTATGAGGAGTTTTAGAGCGAGCACAAACCCCACAGGACGCGACAAAAGTTATAACATCTTTATTAGCGTTAGGCCACCAAAATCGGCGAGAAAGAAGATCTAAAGTAGCCTTACTCCCTGGATGTCCTGCTAAAGCAGAATTATGATGTGCCTCAATAACCTTTTGTCTCAACTGATTCGGGACAAACAGTCTCCCTGGAGGTCCTGCAGGAGCGTCCCCCTGAGCCTCTAACACCTCCTCCTCAAGCTCAGAACATACAGCCGACACTACCACCCCTCCTGAAGGATAGGAATCGGGTCGTCCGTTTTCCCGGCCCCTGGGAAACTGCGAGACAAGGCATCAGCCTTTACATTCTTAGACCCCGGACGATAAGTGACGACAAAATTAAACCTGGTAAAAAATAATGACCATCGAGCTTGTCTGGAATTCAGACGCTTAGCGGATTCTAAATACAGCAGGTTCTTGTGATCAGTAATAACGGTGACCGGGTGGACTGCCCCCTCCAAAAAGTGACGCCATTCTTCAAAAAACCAATTTAATGGCCAAAAGTTCCCTATTGCCGATATCATAATTCCTTTCGGCGGACGACAATTTCTAGAAAAGAAAGCGCACGGATGCCATTTACCAGGGACGGACCCTGGGACAATATAGCACCCACCCCTACGTCAGACGCGTCCGCCTCCACAATGAACGGCTGAGATACATCTGGTTGGATGAGAACGGGTGCCGAAGCAAAACATCTTTTTAAAGAGGAAAAGGCTTGGCAAGCTTTGTCCGACCACCTAGAAAAATCCGTCCCTTTTCTCGTCATGTCAGTGAGAGGTTTGACGACAGACGAGAAATTACAAAAAATTTCCGGTAGTAATTAGCAAACCCCAAAAAACGCTGCAGAGCCTTAAGATCCCCTGGCTGATCCCATTCAAGCACTGCTCTCACCTTTTCAGGGTCCATCCGGAAACCGGAGGCTGACACCAAAAAACCCAAAAACTGAAGTTCCTGTACGGCAAACACACACTTCTCCAGTTTGGCGTATAGTTTATTGTCTCGCAAGATCTGCAACACCTGTCTCACATGCTCCTGGTGAGACACAAGATCTGGCGAGTAAATTAAAATGTCATCCAAATATACGACCACAAACACCCCCACAAGGTGACGAAAAATGTCATTAACAAAATGTTGGAATACTGCTGGAGCAGTAGTCAGACCAAAAGGCATGACCAGGTTTTCATAATGTCCCTCTGGCGTGTTAAACGCCGTTTTCCACTCATCCCCCTCTTTTATCCTAATCAGATTATACGCCCCCCTGAGATCCAATTTAGAGAACCATTTGGCGCCAACAATTTGATTGAAGAGATCAGGAATAAGAGGGAGTGGATACGGATCTCGAACAGTAATCCGATTAAGTTCGCGGAAAATCCAAGCAAGGGCGTAGGCCTCCATCTTTTTTCTTCACAAAGAAGAACGCCGTGGCCACAGGGGAAGATGAAGGTCTAATATGCCCTTTGGCCAGACTTTCAGAAATATAATCTTTCATAGCCTGTCTTTCAGGACCAGAAAGATTATACAACCTAGCTTTAGGCAACTTAGCATCAGGAAGTAGATTAATAGAGCAGTCATACACGCGATGAGGAGGCAACTTCCGACACCCCTCCTCAGAGAAAACATCCCCAAAATCCTCCAAAAAAGGAGGCACGACCGCACTGATGACTGTGTTCATGCAGTTGTTTTTGCAAAACTCACCCCATTGGCTTATCTCTCTGGACTGCCAATTAATCACAGGGTTATGTTTAACCAGCCAAGGAAGTCCCAACACAATGGGAGTAGGTAGACCTTCCAACACATAACAAGATAATTGTTCCCGATGTATTGCCCCTACCCGAAGGTCAATGTTATGAACCTCATAAACAAAGCTACCTTGGCCGAGAGGCCTGGCGTCAATGGAGAAAATAGGGATCGGTTTGACCAATACATTCAGATGCATACCTTGAGCCTGAGCAAACTGAGCGTCAACCAAATTAGCCCCGGAACCACTACCCAGAAGAACAGACAATCTCTTCACTCTAGTACCAACCACCACCTCCACTGGTACAAGGAACTGAGAAGAACCGGCGGATGAAATACATACTCCCAGGTTGTCGTCCACCACACAACCTGGGATTAGCAGTTTTCCGGCGACTTTTTACTTAACAAGACACAGGATGGACATTCTCCAACAAAATGTCCCTCTTTCCCACAGAAAAAAACACCTTCTAGTCCTGCGGCGTGCCGCCAATCCCCTACTACGAAAAGATGTCCCTCCCAACTGCATAGGCTCATCCGAACAGACAAGGGGAACCTCAACATAAGGGACTTTAGTAGTAGGTGGAGTAACAACAGGGTGGAGTTACCTCACCCCTCTCCCGAAGCCGTCTATCAGTACGGATAGCTAGGGCCATAGCAGCCTCCAGAGAAGGAGGAGACTCATACTGAGCCAAAACGTCTTTTAATTTGTCAGAAAGCCCATGACAAAACTGGCTCCTAAGAGCTGGGTCATTCCACTGAGTATACGTGGCCCATCTACGAAACTCAGAAGCAAATTCCTCCCGCCGGACGATCTCCCTGCTGTATTTTACGTAATTTGGTCTCAGCAAGAGAGACCCGATCTGGGTCATCATATACCAATCCCAGAGCAGTAAAAAATTGATCTACAGACTGTAGAGCCGGGGATCCCGGAGGAAGGGAAAATGCCCAGGAATGAGGGTCCCCTTGAAGAAGTGAGATAACAATTCCCACTCTCTGCTCATCACTCCCTGATGATCGCGGCCGAAGCCGAAAATACAATTTACATGCCTCCCGGAAGGTAAAAAATTTGTCTCGCCCACCAGTGAACCTATCTGGAAGAGCTACTTTAGGTTCAACTTGGTTTGCTCCAGGGGAGACAAAACTTTGGACTTAATGTCCGTCAGCTCCATGGATAATCCCTGCAACTGCAGAGCCAGCTGGGCTACTGGATCCATGGTAACTAGAGATAATTTTTTATGGCCAGTGAAAATGTCACGCTGTCTAATGATATGAATACAATGTCAGTAAACTATTTATACAGGAACCACACTCAATACAACATATAGTTTAGCAACATCTGAATGTAAGTATAAAATAGATTTACCTGACACAATATCTGCAGAACTTAGGGTTAATCTTGAATGTCACGCTGTCTAATGATATGAATACAATGTCAGTAAACTATTTATACAGGAACCACACTCAATACAACATATAGTTTAGCAACATCAGAATGTAAGTATAAAATAGATTTACCTGACACAATCTCTGCAGAACTTAGGGTTAATCTTGAGGACTTGATGAGCTGTAACAGGACAGAGGAGGACCGGGGTCTAACCTGACCCTACACTGGGGTCCTAACTAATCCCTTTCCTTGGAGGTACTGATAATGGTTCAGAGGTCCAAGTCTCCAGCCTAACCCTGTCTCCTGTCAGACCCTGAACCCTGTAATTAGTCCTAAGAAGGATCCTGATTACCACCAAAGGGATATGGCTGATCTCAGCTAAATACACAGATTAGACATATAAGACAGACAGGATAGCACTCACTTGCATACACACTCAAACACCGAAGGAACATAAATGGTCTGGGAAATAAACTCTAAACAAGTTGAGCTTAAAACAGCTAAGGAGCTCTCAACTTAAGTCTATACAGATTCATTCCTATCAGTGGTCTGCATGAAGGATTTCACTGGCAACTCCCAAAGCAGACAACCAGGAATTTAAAGGAAACCAATCAACAAATAATCAATTGCACCTGGGAGAAACTGCACCCAGTCCCAGCACCGAGCACAGACAGAATTAACTCCTAGCTGCCAAACACAAAGAAACAGCAACTCAGCTGTGAGAAGTCAAAACGTGCAACCGCGACGATCTTCATGGCAATGCACACATGACAGTACCACCCATTCAAGGAAAGAACTGAAAGCTTCAAAATACGCACAAGATAAGGAACACCCCATGGGTAAACACCTGTCAACAAAAACACACCATCCCAATAGCAACCCAGAAGCTTTATGCTATCAGGGTGCAACCGGCAACAAGCGAAAGCAGACTCAATGTCTGTCTTGGCCAAAAAGGCCCCCGACCGCACTTTCTAACCCACCGCGCCGCCTCATCAAACGAGGAGTAAACCACAGAACAAATCTCAGGATCAATCCCATCATTCACTGACCTGCCCCGCGGGTATGACAAGTGTTGGATAAGTCGAAACTTTTTTTGGCTCCTTTTTTGGAACGACTCCTAAAGGGGAGACAACCAAATCTGAAAAGGGGGGGGACATAAACGGGCCAGCCATTCTACCCAACGAAACTTCCTTTGCCAGCTTATCCAAAGCAACTGTGGATGTAAAAAACGCCGACTGAGGTTTTCAGAACTCGCGGAATATCAATGGTGGATGGGGAATGACAAAACCGTCCTTAAAACCCGAGTACAACAATGCCGCTTTTTCCGTCCCCATATCTATTTAGATTAAGGGCCATCCTTTCCAGTTTCACCGGAGTCTCCCCCTTGCGAATTACCGCTTCCAAATTTTCCTTTTCCTTTCCTAAAACCCTTGGATTCTCCGTGAAGGCGCCATTGCAGGTGGAGCAGAGATGTTTGAATTTACAACTCGCCCCGACTTGCACGGGCCCGTCATTAAATTGCAACATAACCCCCGACTTTTTGCCCTCCTGCCTGTTCTTGCCCGCTGCCCCCGCTGTGCCGAGGTGTTATTACTCTGGCTGGTGCTCCAGCCCCACCATGAAAGGAATGGCTAAACTTGTTTTGCGCTATGACCCGCATCCACAGACCAATATCTTTTTGACCCCAACGAATTAGCAGGACAAACTCCTTCCTCTGCCGGAATTGTTCATCATACCAAAGCCAAGCTTGCCCGCCATACACCCTGTAAGCTTCACCTATGCGTCCAATAGCAAAATAGGGCCGAACAATTATCCGGAGCCTTTTCCCCAATGACACTTGCCAAAATGGTGAAAGCCTGTTGCCAATTAACAAACGTTTGGGGAAATCAGGCGCCACCTGCGTTTTTTCTCCTCCTCTTTTTTACTCTCCTCTTTTTACTCTTGTCCAAGTTAAATTTCCCAAGAGGCAACAACGAGAAAATCTCCACATATTCGTCCTTCCAAATGCGCTCTCTAACTTCCTTCTTCAAATGCGCCCCCAATGGGCCTTCAAAAACATACGTATACCTCCCCGTGCGCCCTATCATCTAAATGCACCGACCACACCTTCTCCTTCTCATTTTGCACTGATACCGACACCGGCTCGGCCACAGGTCCCCCAACTCTGACCCACTCGGCCCGGCATCCCCCACCAACCTGCGACCCAAACCCATGCAGCCCAACGGAGATGAACCACCCCAAACCCCGTTCCAAACGTAACAAGTCCCGCACGCCCACCAACATTCCCTAACCCCCCCCAGTCACTTCCCCACTCAATGCAGAACCCCCACTGCCCTGATAATCGCCCACCTGACCCCCCCAGCACTGTGTAGAAGACAAAATTTGGGTGACAAATGCCAGACAAAGAAGTGTACTCACCGGGCTGCGAGGGTGCTGTGAGCCCTCCAGCCGCAAAACCTGGATCCTGGATGCCTCCACTCCGTCCTGGCGCTGTTGCTGATGACTAGGACTCCCCTCTAAAATGACTGGCGTAGAAGGCCCAAACTCCAGAGAGGATCTCGCCCGCTGAGTCCCAAATGCCTCCCGCTACCTGGATCGCCACGTCTCTAGCCCCCATCGCACCAAGGGCCTGCACAGCGATGGCCCCCCGTGATCCCTCAATAATACCAGGATGACTTCTCCCGCCACCCTTTGCGGGGTCAATGGTCCCGGCCCTGCTGCGCTGCAGGCCGCTGTCGCGCCAATTAAGGGCTAGTCATCGTGCTGCCGGCGGTGAGAGCAGGCCACCCACTTTGGGCGACCCCCCGGAAAACCTGGTGCTTCACTGCCTGTGAGGGAAAGACTGTACCGGCCCTGCCTCGAGCAGGCCGCTGCCCTGTCATTAATTAATCGTGACCTGCGTGGTGAGCCAGGCCGCACCGTAGGCCTCCCGCTACCGGAGGGCCTGCCGACATACCTGCTACCCCACTATCAGTGGGGGGATGAAGTCACCGGCCCTGCCCTGAACGCAGGCCGCTCACCACCCAAAGATCACCTCTGTAGCGCAAGGAGAGGCAGGCCGCACAGCAACGACACCGCTGCCGCGGCCCACCGGCAGATCGCGTAGTCTCTGCTGTCTACGCGTGCTGGCTCCCCGCCCCCCCGCTAGCGCGAGGCGGAGGCCTAGGCACCGCGCAGGGCCCCACCGAGCAAACGGGTTCCTCCCAGGCCGGGGCCTGCTAGCCCGGAAACATTGTGGCGCCCTGCCTGGATGGTCCCCAGAGGGCTCCTAAGCCGACGTGAGGCCTGGGAGCTTACATCTGGGGACAGCCGCTCAGGGGGCCTCACCCCTTTTCGACCGCCGCTCCCTAACCGAGATGGGGTGACTGCCTGGAGGTACCCGGAGCAATACCTGCGACCTGGGGCCCCTAACCACCCTGGAGGCTGTGATAAAGCCGTCTCCCTCAGCAGCTCCAGAGCTCTCTCCACGTCGGACATGGTAACTGTTTTTCTAAAGGCTGGAAAATGACCTGAGCCTCTAAAACACCTCCCTATTAGTGTTGAGCGATACTGCTCGATATCTAAAAATATCGGATAGGAATGGTATCGCCGATATCACTAACTATCGGCGATATCGATTCCAAACCGGAAGTCCCATGTAAGTCTATGGGACAAAATATTGCAACTAAAAAAACACTTTCTTTCCTTGTAAAACCAAAATATCTACACACTTAGAATACATTTTATATATATATACATGTCATTGTGACATATATATATACATATATTTATAGTTTATTCACTTCTACATAGTAAAATAGCCTCTGATTCAATTGCCGGGTAAAGCCGGGATTTGTGAAAAGACAGAAGCACCCGAGGGTCCAGTCGCCACAGAGATGTTGCATCGCACCCAGCGAACAGGATTCAGAAGCTCGCTATAAGCGTGTCCTGTGTGCCTTAATTGAACTGTTTTTTTGCTTGAGAATTGCAAAAATCATCATAGACTGTATTTTCCATTTTTTCCGTCATATCTGCGCCACGAGGCACAGGTGAAGATAAGGGGGTGCTCTCTGGGCGTACACCACTCCGTGGCGCGAAACGATGTCCCCCACACTGTAAATGTTACTGCAATGTAAGATCGTGCCCACAGCTCTGGAGTTCCGCCTCCTCATACTCCTCAGTGGGCGTAAACGAACGCGAAGGTCCCGCCTCCCTACAAAAAGATGTCGCCTCTCCTGATGCTAATGACACATGTGGACTTTGCTGAGATGGCGAATGGACGTGAGCAGAAGTGGGAAGGGATGGAGGAGTCAGAGCTCTCCCCCACGGAAGCGACCCGATCGCCACGGAGCCACCATTTGGCACCGCTGGAAACCCTCCTACGCTGGAAGAAGCGGAGGATACCCTGAGAGACCTGGCCCGGCACCGGGAGGAGGTCGCCAGGATGGAAGCGAGCTGTGCGGGCCCTAAAAATACAATTGGAGCGGCGCCAATCCCTCTTACCCCTGAAGTGTCTGTACCGGAAGGTGAGGCACCCGTTCCAGTAGAGGAGGCCGGCGGGCATCCCAGCCCTTGCAATCTGAACCGGTTGCCAGTATCTCAGTGGAGGCACCCGTTCCAGTACAGGAGGCCCGATCGGGCATCCCAGCCCTTGCAATCTGAACCGGTTTGCCAGTATCTCAGTGGAGGCACCCGTTCCAGTACAGGAGGGCCGTGCGGGCATCCCAGCCCTTGCAATCTGAACCGGTTGCCAGTATCACAGTGGAGGCACCCGTTCCTGCAGAAAACGCCGCACCAGCACCCCAGATCCCGCTGTCTGCCCCCGTCGCTGAGGCAGAAGAAGCGACACCCGTCCTCATGGAGGAGGCCCTGCGCAGGCACCAGAGCTCTACCTGCCTGTACCGGAGCCCGACCGTCATCTGTTCCAGAGCCAGCTGCTTCGCCGCAGGTGGCGCCGCCAGGACTGGCGGGCGCCAGGAGAGCTGCCGCAAACGTACATCGTAAGCTGGCGTTTGATGGTGGAGACATGGAGTTGCTGGTGGAGGAGAATTAACAACTGGCGTCAGGAGGAAGAGTGAGACGCGGGAGCAGGAAGCAGAGCGACAAAGGGAGCAGCGAGAATCCCAAAAGCTTCGGCAACGTCACCTGGAGAAGGACCTGGCAGAGAAGGCACGTTATGAGAAAGGATAAAAGTACGGTGAGGGAGCCGCGGCGTAAGGTGCAGTACGGAACTTTAAGTTAAAAGGTGGTTGGGGGCTTCATCAGGAGCCTGGACTTTATTTAGAGTTTTTGTAACCCGGCGGGACGTGGAGGCCACCTCCCAGAAGGACACCGGGGAGGGACCTGTTGCCAGGAGACTTGAGACTTACACCCGACACTGGGGTTACAATGGATGGTACGCCCTAAATAGTTACCAGGTGCGACCCCTACTCCCCAGAGTGTCAGGAAACTGACAGACCCTACGAGCCTTCAGCCTCCCCCAACCAGGCCTCTGCCAAGTCCCACCCACGCCGTAAATCTCCCCAGCCTCCCTCAGTGGTCTCCTCAGCGCCCAGCTATGGACATGATAATGATAGCTGGCCCGTACCCGGCGCCTGTTAGGCCCCCTGGGGTTCGTTCAGTCGGGACATAGGGGTCCAACCCGGAGGGAGATGAAAAGAGGTGGCCACACAGACCATATAGCGGGTCACGACGTCACTGTACTGGCCACACGACGTCATCAGGTCTGGGTGGACCCTCCTGTCAACGGAGTTTGGCAAGCTCCAGAAGAGTACCAGGGGTACCTGGAAGAGGCCAGCCAAAGAAGTCTAAATAACCCGACAGGGTCTCTGTATGTAATTAAGTTTAATTATTGATGTACCCGGACGGGTGAATGTCAAAAAAGAAGTTTATTGCCTTAATATACCCAGGTTGGTAATGGTTTGATGTACCCGGACGGGTGAATGTTCAGAAGAACAAGTTTATTGTTGCCTAATATACCCAGGTTGGGTAATGGGTGTTTCACTGTAATGAAAATGTTGAACTTTGAAGCCATGAACTGTACTGGCTCACAAACTTTTTCTGTAAATAGTTGGCACTTCGGTGCTCATCTTGGTTTTACAAAAAAACTTTACTGTGCACTATTTTCAACTACCTCAGAAACTAAAAACCCGTTTGGTGTGGCCGAAAGTGAGGTTCTGCTCAGGAAAGTCTTGCAAGCCCACCCAAGACCAGTTGGAGGTTTGGAGTGGGTCCTCCACAAGCACAAGTAAAGGACACTGTGAGTTACCCCGGTGGGGTTGTAGTCCTAAGAAGTCTCCACGAAACTTCGGCACTAATGCTATTTGCACTTTTGTTGAATATGAATTTATTAACACACATGTATAACACATATCAAGGGTATGAACAGTAACAAAACATGTCACATAATAAGCCATTGCACTTTTGTAAATGTTATTATTAAAATTTTATTTATGCAACGTTTAACTTGAAGTGTTTCCTGCTTTCTTACTACGTCGCATAGTCCACTCTGCTACATCACTTTGCACCATTGCTCTATCTCACAATCTATCTGCCCTGGAAGATAGCGTGTTACCTGTAGAAGACTTTTCACTACCTGCACTACACCATCCCTTCCAGAGGACCTGCACAGCAGCGCTGGACACCCTGACCAGGTACTACAGGTGGCGTCACGACAAACTACACGAACATTCTATATCCCTGGAAATATCCCACATTCCAGTGATCGCCCAGGTCACGGACCGAGCTGTGCTACTCGTGATCCCCCATAGAAGTCGACGTGATCGGTGCCGAGTACCCCCAAAACCCCTGTCTCTGTGCGACTCAACTTCCCCACTGTGCTGGCACTTTACATTTACAATGCTCTGGGTTTTATTTTTGGGGGGGTGGGGAACATTCAGACTTTTGCTATGGGGCCCCATGTTTATATGTACGCCCCTGCTGCGAGGCATGGTATTTAAGGCTGTTAAGGAGCCAACATACATGGACCTTGCAGCAGCGTCGGACTGGAGTACCTTAGGCCCACCAGAGAAATATATTCTTGCGGCCCAACATCATACTTCCCAACCTTTGAATAAGGGAAAGAGGGACAAAGGCTGTGGCACGCTGTGCATGTGCAGAAAATTTTAGGCCATGCCACGTTGCACCACAGACTGTCCAGGAGTTGGTGGATGCTTTAGTCAGGTGTGGGAGGAGATCCCTCAGAGACCATCCGTCGCGCTCATCAGGAGCATGGCCAGAAGTTGTAGGGAGGTCATACAGCATACCTCCCAAATTGGAAGACAGGAAAAGAGGATTAAAGGCTGCGGCGCGTGTTGCGCGCCACTGGAAAATTTTAGGCCACGCCCCGACAACACCCATTTCACAGCTAATCACACCCATATCCTTCGCCCCAAGCGTAACAATTTAGCACTGCTGATCACACTGACTGGTAAATGAGGGCACAGTGTACTGAGGAAAAAGAAAGAAAGAGCAGCGAGAGAGAAAGAACAAAACAAGAAAAGAAAGAGAGGAAAGAAAGAAAAGAGAGAAAGAAAGAACAGAGAGCGAGAAGGAAAGAAACAGAGAGCGAGAAAGAAAGACTAGAGAGAGAGCCATAGGCGTAGCTATGGTTTTGGTTTAGTGGGGGCAAAACTTCTGAGTGGGCCCATCATCAGAGAACCAGCAAATGACCGCGCTGTTGGCCAAAAAATCTATATATAAAAAGACCAATATTGATATTACCGCCATATGGTCTGTGTTAAATAATACCAGTCCTACAGAAAATATAAAGATTACAGCACAAAGTACAGATAATGACTTACCGCTGATGTTCTTTCTAATGGAATTGTTCACTTTTCATGTCTTTTCCACTGGCCCACACCGACATGACGACTTCTCAGCCAGGACTCGACTGCACCCCATTAAAAAAAAAAAAAAAAAAAACACCTCCCGGCTCCTGTGCTGCTCAATGTTCTCCCTCTCACGTCTGACAGCGGGCGCCGGCAGGTGATGTTATTGCGCCTGCTGTCATACGCTGAGAGGGGGGATTATGGGAGAGTAGGAAGCCCTCACTCCTTCTCTCTCCATGCGGTCAGCTTTATCGGCTGGATGCCGATACAGCTGACCCTCCGATGACGGGTGGGGGCCCACTGCTGGCACCGGGCCCCCCCCAACGCCTGTTCAGGCCCCATAGCTTCCGGCGGCAGAGCAGGGAGAGCGATTCTCCCTGCTCTGCCGCGAATGTAACTGTATCGTAGCTCCGGGTGGGCCCCCTCAGAGCGCGGGCCCGGGGCCACCCCCCCTCTGCCCCGCGACCTATCCTTTCAAATCAAGGGCCCAACACGCAGGAGCTGGGGGCCCACCGTAGGTTTCTCCGGTGTCCCGGTGCCTCAGTCCGACCCTGCTTGCCAGCCTGATAATACCAGGCCACAGCAGTCTGCATATCTTGGCTGGTTAACAAAAATAGGGATCCCCTCGAAAAAAATTTGGCGTGGGTCCCCCCTATTTTTGTAACCAGCCAGATGAAGCAGAACTGCTGAGGCCTGTTTTTTCAGGTGGTAAGGATCCATATCCATGGACCTTGCCAGCCTGATAAACCAGGCCACAGCATCTGCTTAGCTTGGCTGGTTAACAAAAATTAGGGGATCACCTCGAAAAAAAAACGGCGTAGGGGTCCCCCTATTTTTGTTAACCAGCCAAGTAAAATGCAGACTGCTGCGGCCTGGTTTAAAAGACGTCAAGGCCCATGGATTTTGGCCCTCAACAGCCTGTAATACCAGGCTACAGCAGCCCACATTTGGCGCATCAAAAGATGTGCCAATTGTGGCACTTTACCGGCTCTTCCACTGCCCTGTAGCGGTGGGCAAGCGGGGTAATAAAGGGGTTAATGTCAACCGTTGATTGCACGGTGAGAATAAGCCCGGTTAATAATGGAGAGGTGTCAATAAGACACCGACCATTATTAATCCCAAAGTTTTTAATGTATAAAAAAAAAAAACACAGCAAGAAAAAAGTATTTACTGAAATAAAAGAGACAACACAGTTTTCATTAATTTTATTATACTCTCATTCCTGCGACCATCGATCTCTGTAAAAAAAGAAAAAAAACAAAACCAAACAGTATACCACCTGTCCACGCAGTCCATAGTAACGACAGTCCACGACGATCCAGCTCTGCTACATCGCAATGACAGGCAGAGCCTGACATCCCGGCGCAGCACAGCTGATTACCTGCTTCCCGGCGGTGACGTAATCGGACTGATGCTTTACGGCCGGGATTACCCAGCAGTCACTGCATTATCGCGAGAAACTGCATGTGACCGCCGGGGAAAGATGATGGCGGCCATCAAGCAGTCCAGCCGTGACCGCCGGAGATCTTCTGCAGGTAAGTGCCGCTGACTCCTGACAGCCCGCCGACGGACACTGACGTGTACAGTGACAAATCCGATTCCGGTATCCGATAAGACGAAATATCGGGACTAAGTATCGAAAGTCCGAAAGAGCTAATATCGGCCGATACCCGATACTTGCGGTATCGTATCGCTCACACTACTCCTATATAGACCCCTTTAATCTAAATACTCCTCCCCCAAATAACCCTTCCAACCCCCCGTCATGTTGGCCTCCGCCAACGACTCCTGGAGGAGGGGGGGGTGAGGCTTTGCTCCGGCCATTTCTTTTTGTTTGTTTTTACAAACTCTGAATTTTTTCCTCACCACTAAAATAAAAAAAAAGTATTCAAGTTTGGTATCACAATAATCGTACTGACCTGCAGTTTCAGGTTTTCCAGGAAATTTTTACATTGCAATGAACATCGTAAAACTAAAACCCAAGAACTACAACTACTTTTTTTCACCATTTCATCCCACTTGGATTTTTTTTCTGTTTTCACAGTTCATTAAATGGTATCATTCAAAATTACACTGTTCCACATATAAAAACCTCGCATAGCTATGTCAACAGAAAAAAAAAAAATGTTATACATTTTTGGTAGAAGAAGGAAGCATACGGTAAGTGCAAAAAAAAAAGAAAAAATGCCCAGGAGTTAAGGAGTTAAAGACACATCAGACTTTCATTAGCTGCTGTAAACCTGTCAAATATTTCATGTTGCCGAAAACATGGGCAGCACGAATCAGGGACAAGCTCCCTTATTGCATAAACAGTCATGGCCAAAAAGTGTTGTACCCTTGAATTTTTTCCAGCAACTTATTGCAAATTACTCATGTTTTGTTATACACAGTTTGTTTCCTATGTGTGTATTGGAACAACACAAAAAAAAACAGAGAAAAAACATCAAATGGGCATAATTTTGCACAAAACCCCCAACAATGTGCCTGACAAAATTGTTGGTAGCTTTCCAAAATATTGGGTTTCAACTTTGTTTCAAACATGTGATGCTCGTCCAAAATCACCTGTGGCAAGATAACAGGTGTGGGCAATATGAAAATCACACCTGAAAACCAATAAAAGAGGAAAAGTTTTCTCAATATTTGCATTGTGGGTCATGTGTGCCACACTAAGCATGGATAACAGAACTATCTGAGGACTTGAGAATCAAAATTGTTTAAATATATCAACAATCTCAATGTTACAGTCCATCTACAGCAGGGATGTCAAAGTCAAACACAACGAGGGCCAAAAAAACAAATTTGCTACAAGCCGAGGGCCGGACTGGTTCAATGTTTATTTAAACATATCGAAATGTTGTACATAGCCTATTGAACCAAGACTAACACAGTGTACATTATTTAATGATTAAATTAATATGACAATATTTTGTTATGGCTCTGTCAGTAACTTCAAGTTAAACATATTTCAGCAGCCAAACAGCAAAAAAAATTAAATTTTTAAAAACAAAATGTGTTTCTTATATTCAAGATAAATGCATAAATAAAAGTGCAATGCATTATAAACTGAAAAATGTATTATTGTGCTGCTCTATGATCTACCGATCACTGCTTTCAAATAGTTAAAATGGAAAAAATAAATCAAATCAGTTGTATTCATCCTCATGGCTCTTATCTGCAATTTTCCCTGAGTCCATTCAACTGAAAAATAAATATAAATAAATAAAATACAAAAATTTATGGCACACAGACAAAACAATACTTCCTTCAAAGAAAAATCACGTCTTGTGAAACAATGTAAAAAATGTAACTTAATTAAAAAACCGAAAATACTTTACTGCTCTGTGATGCTCACTTTGTCTGAGGCTGAGCCTGATACTTGGAGGTGTCTCATCTTTGTACAAGTTCATCAATGTTTGGGGTTAGGCTCTGAGCTGAGGAATCCTCAGGATTGAGTGAAGGTGATTATCAGTTAAGACGACTCCTCTGTGATTGTTTTGTTTAGCTTAATCAAAGAGAACAGTTGTTCACACAGATATGTGCTGCCAAACATAAGGGCCCCGTCTACACATGCGAGATCGCTACCGAGATCGCTGCTAAACAGTGATCTCAGCACAATCTCGCTATTTCTGACACGTACCAGCGCCCCAGGCCCCTGCTGTGAATCGCTGGTCGTGTCAGAAATGTAGGACATTTTTTTGATCGCTGGTCCCCGCTGACAGGCACGCATCGCGCGTGTGACAGGCGGAGAGACCAGCGATCTCCTGGTAACAAGGTAAACATCGGGTTTCCAGGCACCGCGCAGCGCTGGAAACCCGACGTTAACTTGGTTACCAGCTCCCTGCATCAGGGCGCTGGTATCCAAGGTAACTGCGGGTAAACTAAGCGATTGTTACCCCGCAGTGTCCCTGTGCTGATCGCTGCCCTGAGCTGCCTGTTTGGCAGCTCAGCAGCGATCATGTAGCGATACACCAGCGATCCTGACAACGTGAGACCCCGGGCTATAGAGTGTCGAGCAGCTTGGGATGTGCAACTGGGGCATTGTGTCAGGGATGAACGTGATATCTCGGCAGACCCACTCTCATATTTTTCCTTCAGTGTTGTCATTGCACTGGAGCTCAATCAACTCCATTTGTAGATTTGGTGGTGCGCTTTCTACATCAACTGCAAAAGGATTGCTGAGCAGTTCAACTGCTTTTTTTTGGGCTTCAAAAGTCAGCAAATCCGGCGTCGGAAGTCGGCGGCAGTATGTTGAGTTTATCGGCAAACTGCACACGGGAACACAGCGGTAGAGAGCTTCTCTTTCTTTGTCTGGCAGCTGGAAAAGTGGCTTAAGTTTTCTTTCGCATCTGTGTCTCCCCAATCGCTTGGTTTTGAAGGCTTCACGTACTGTACTTACAGAGATGACACGTCCCCGCCCGCAGCTGAGATTCATACATTAGTGGCCGTGAGTCGCAGAGAAAATGCCTTTCAAAGGAAGTTTCTCTCGGAGCTCTGGTTGTGTCTTTCCCCTTGTTTCCATGAACAACGAAAACTCCTCACGCAGTCAAAAATCTTTGAAGCCCTTTCCGGCTTGCCATCGAAATCTGTTGAAGGAAAGTCACCTACTTGTATCTAATCCCCAGAAATCCCCTTAATGGCGGGTTTTTTCCTTTTGGGGCCGGTGAAGTTAATGCTCGCGTTTGGTGTCTTACCTCCTTTTCAAGGCTGCCAGAACAATCCGGTTTTTTGCAGTGATATGCTGTTGCTATTTTTGATTTTTTCCCCCCGCATTTGCCCCAACCCCCCTTGCCCCCCAAATTGGGTGCCCCCTCTGTGGTTTTCCCAGAGTTTTTTCCCCAAGGGCCCCCCCCCTTTTTTTTTTAAACTCTGGTACCCCTTCTACAGACTTGTCCGTAGTTGTGCCATGCATAGGACGAATGCCAAAAACCTTTGTTATGCCAGGGGAGTTTCCCCGGGCAAAAATTCAGCTGGGTGATTTTGATTTTCCCCTGCTCCTCCCAGCAAGAAAATTGCAATAAAAAATTTTTTCCTTTCTCACGCTTTTTTTTTTTGTGGTGGAAACGGTCTAGCGTCAACAACGGGTTTTGCCCGGCTAATTTTTTTTGCGAATAGTTGTTTTTGTCGGGGGACACTGCGTCAAAATTTTTAAGCTTTTCAGTTTTTGAAAAAATCTCCGAAAAGGGGCCGGGTGATTTTCGACCTTTTTCCCCACAATAAGCTAGCTTGACAGCGCCTCGCTTTTTGATTTAGCAATTGAACAAAAGCTGTTGGACTTAATTTTCCACCTCAGTAGTTTTTCATATTCTATTCTTGTCTTTGTCTGTGTTTTCTTAAAAGTTTGATAATGCTTTTTAAATTTAAATTCTTTCATTACAGCCACATTTTTTCACACAGAAGACACACGGTTCCCTTTTTTACCTCCGAAAAAACATGTACTCTGCTCCCACCTCCCTAAAAACCCCTGTCTCAGCGTCCCCCCTTACTTTTTAAGCCATTTTGAGGAGGGGGGGTATCGAAAGTTGTTCTCTGCTCTACTCCCGATGAAAAATTTGAACCCCGCTTGTGCGTGCGGCAGTGACTTCGGGGGGCTACCGGTGCATTGGGGGAAATGTAGTGTTGGTTTGCGTCAAAAAACGGGGGGGGCTGTGGCTGCGGGCGGTTCTAATAGTATTAAATACACCGGGGGGCCCCCATAGATAATCAATTCACGGGCCGGACGGGCCCGCGGGCCTTGACTTTGACAGGGGGATTCCCAGAGATCTTGATTTTCCTTTATGCACGGTGGCAACAAAATAAGAAGTTTCAGAAACTTGGACTGTAGCAAACCCTCCCTGGTGTGGCGGCAGATAAAAATTGATAATGATGGTTTTTCATCATAGTGGCAAAAAAGTGGAAAAAATCGCTTTTAAAAAAATTTAAATTTAAAATAAAAAGGTGACGCGAACTGTCATTTTGTCCCACGCGCCATAAAGCTCCAGGGGGGAAAAAATTTAAAGTTTCTTGTAAAAAAATGGGTTTTTATTGGGGTAAAATCTGCAAAGCAAAAAAACATTTTGAATGGGGTATATTTATCGTCTAACCCGAAGAATAAAGCTGTTTATCACTTTTACCATACGGTGAATGACATAAAGACAAACCCAAAAACAAATCCAAAATTACTGGTTCATTCTGCATTCCAAAAAGGGAAAATGAAAGCTTTAAAAAAATTTTTTGCCGAAAATGATACAAATAAAAAAGTTTAACTCATCCATAAAAAAAAAAAGTCCACTCAGACCTGTCATCAAAATTTTAGGAAAAAAAAAAAACTCTCGAAATATGGGGAGTAAAACTTTAAAAAAAACTAATTTAAACCCAAAAAATTTGATAACACTGTACTAAAATTACCCACTGGGAATAAAGTTTTCTAATAAATCATACCCCCCCCGGTGATCAGCGTAAACAATAAATAGAACAAAAAATTTTACCTGATGTTGATTTTTCATTCTGCCTTTTCCCTAAAATCGCAGTAAGCCCTTAAAGTTTACCTTTAGCTTACACCAAGAGTTCTGTTAAAATCCGAAATAGTGATTTTGACGGGGCTCTGGCAGAAGATTCCCCATAAGAGGCAGATGGGGGCAAAAGTGGTCTTAGCTATATCCAGGTTGTCCGTTTTTTTAAAGATGCATTTAAAGGGATGTGCACACGTTCAGGATTTTTCGCTTTTTTTAGCGTTTCGCTTGAAAACGCTAGCATTCTCAAGCTAATTAAAACTGCAAAACCAGTTCCCGGCGGAATACGCAACCTATAAAATGCGTATTTCGCGGAGGGAATCTTCTGCCAGAGGTTCCGTCTAAATCACATATTTCAGGATTTATACAGAACTCTTGGTGTAAGCTCAGGATAAACGTGAGAGGAGCATTACTGCGATGTATGGGAGGCAGAATGAACAAATCAACATCAGGTCAAGATTTGTTCTATTTATTGTTTACGCTGATCACCGTGCGGTATGAGTGATTAGACAACTTTATTCTTCAGGTTGGTGTAACTTAGTACAGTGATATCAAATTTATATGTTATTTAGTTTTTTTTTAAAGTTTTACATCCCCATATTTCGAGAGCTATAATTTTTCTATATTTTGATGACAGAGTCATGAGTGGACTTGTTTTTTTATGGGATGAGTTAACATTTTTATTTGTATCATTTTCGGGCAAATAACATTTTTTTATTGCTTTCAATTTCCATTTTTGGAATGCAGAATGAACCAGTAATTCAGGATTTGTTTTTGGGATTTGTCTTTATGTCATTCACCGTATGGTAAAAGTGATAAAACAGCTTTATTCTTCGGGTGAGTACGATTACAATAATACCACATTTCTATAATGTTTTTATGCTTTGCAGATTTTACACAATAAAAACTATTTTATACAAGAAAACTTTTTATTTCTCCGCTCCTGGAGCTTTATGGCGACTGTGGGACAAGATGACAGTTTCAGCGTCACCATTTTTATTTACATTCAACTTTTTGATAGCGATTTATTCCACTTTTTTGCCACTATGATGAAAAACCATCAATTATCAATTTTTATCTGCCGTCCACATCCAGGGAGGTTAGCTACAGTGCCATTTACTGTAAACTTCTTGATTATGTTGCACACCGTGCATAAAGGAACATCAAGATCTCTGTAGATCCCATATGTCAAAGTCAAGGCCCGCGGGCCAGATCCGGCCCGTGAATTGATTATCTATGGCCCCCTGGATGATATTTAATTACTATTAGAACCGGCCCGCAGGCCACAGCGCCCGCTGGTGTTTTGCACGCACCAACACTACATTTCCCACAATGCACCGGTAGCCCGCGAAGTCACTGCAGCACGCACAAGCGGCTTCATTATTCATCAGTAGTCAGAGCAGAGAACAACTTTCTGATACCCCCCTCCTCAAAAATGGCTAAACGTAAGGTGGACGCTGAGAACAGGGGGTTTCAGGCCAGGTGGGAGGCAGAGTACATGTTTACGGAGGTAAAAGGCAAACCTGTGTGTCTTCTGTGTGAAGAAAATGTGGCTGTAATGAAAGAATTTAATTTAAGAAGGCATTATCAAACGTCTAAGAAAAACACAGACAAAGACAAGAATATGGAATATGAACAAAAGCTACAGAAGGTGGAAGAATTAAGTCCAGACAGGCTATGTTCACATATGCTAAATCACAAAGCGAGGCTGCTGTCAAGGCTAGCTTTATTGTGGCAAAAGAGGTCGCAAAATCAGCCCGGCCCTTTGCAGGAGAGTTTATCAAAAACTGTATGCTTGAAGTTTGTGACGCAGTGTGCCCAGACAAAAGACAACTATTCGCAAACGTGAGCCTGAGCAGAAACACCGTTGCTGAGCGCGTAGACCAGCTTTCCACCAACATAAAAGAACAGCTTGTGAGAAAGGGAAAATATTTCATTGCATATTTTCTTGCTGTGGATGAGAGCACGGACACATCAGACATCACCCAGCTGTCAATTTTTGTCCGTGGAGTAGACTCCAGCCTGAGCATAACAGAAGAGTTTTTGGCATTACGTCCTATGCATGGCACAACTACAGGACAAGATCTGTATGAAGAGGTATCCAGATGTGTAAATGAGATGGGGCTGCCTTGGGAAAAACTCATGGGATTAACCACAGACGGAGCACCCGCAATGTGTGGGCACAGGAGTGGATTGGTGGCAAGGATGCGGGAGGAAAACGTCATAGATGAGCTAACAGCATATCACTGCATCATACACCAGGAGTTGTTCTGTGGCAGCCTTGAAAATGGAGCATGTAATGAGCACCATAACGCGAGCAGTTAACTTCATCAGAGCCAAAGGTTTAAATCACCGCCAGTTCAAGGCATTTCTGGGGGAGTTAGATACAGAGTATGGTGACTTACCGTATCACACAGACGTGCGATGGCTAAGCCGGGGAAAGGTGCTTCAAAGATGTTTTGAGCTGCGTGAGGAGATCTGTCTGTTCATGGAAAGCAAGGGGAAAGACACAACAGAGCTCCGAGATGAAACTTTCCTGTGTGAAATGGCATTTCTCTGCGACATCACGAGCCATCTGAATGTGATGAATCTGCAGCTGCAGGGACGGGGACGTGTCATCTCTGATATGTACAGTACAGTGAAGGCCTTCAAAACCAAGCTGAGTCTGTGGGAGACACAGATGCGGAAAGAAAACTTAAGCCACTTTTCCAGCTGCCAGACAAAGAAAGAGAAGCTCTCTACCGCTGTGTTCCCGTGTGCAGTTTGCCGATAAACTCAACATACTTGCCGCCGACTTCCGACGCCGATTTGCTGACTTTGAAGCCCAAAAAAGCAGGTTTGAACTGCTCAGCAATCCTTTTGCAGTTGATGTAGAAAGCGCACCACCAAATCTACAAATGGAGTTGATTGAGCTCCAGTGCAATGACACACTGAAGGAAAAATATGAGAGAGTGGGTGCTGCCGAGATATCACGTTCCATCCCTGACACAATGCCCCAGTTGCACATCCAAGCTGCTCGGACACTCTATAGCCCGGGTCTCACGTTGTCAGGATCGCTGGTGTATCGCTACATGATCGCTGCTGAGCTGCCAAACAGGCAGCTCAGGGCAGCGATCAGCACAGGGACACTGCGGGTAACATCGCTTAGTTACCCGCAGTGTACCTTGGATACCAGCGCCCTGATGCAGGGAGCTGGTAACCAAGGTACACGTCGGGTTTCCAGGCGCTGCGCGGTGCCTGGAAACCCGATGTTTACCTTGGTTACCAGGAGATCGCTGGTCTCCCGCCTGTCACACGCAGCGATGCGTGCCTGTCAGCGGGAGACCAGCGATCAAAAAAATGTCCTGACATTTCTGACACGACCAGCGATTCACAGCAGGGGCCTGATCGCTGGTACGTGTCAGAAATAGCGAGATTGCTGCTGAGATCACTGTTTAGCAGCGATCTCGGTAGCGATCTCGCTATGTGAGACGGGCCCTTATGTTTGGCAGCACATATCTGTGTGAACAACTGTTCTCTTTGATTAAGCTAAACAAAACATCACAGAGGAGTCGTCTTACTGATAATCACCTTCACTCAATCCTGAGGATTTCCTCAGCTCAGAGCCTAACCCCAAACATTGATGAACTTGTACAAAAGATGAGACACCTCCAAGTATCAGGCTCAGCCTCAGACAAGTGAGCATCACAGAGCAGTAAAGTATTTTCGGTTTTTTAATTAAGTTACATTTTTACATTTGTTTCTACAAGACGTGATTTTTCTTTGAAGGAAGTATTGTTTTGTCTGTGTGCCATAAATTTTTGTATTTTATTTATTTATATTTATTTTTCAGTTGAATGGACTCAGGGAAAATTGCAGATAAGAGCCATGAGGATGAATACAACTGATTTGATTTATTTTTTCATTTTACTTATTTGAAAGCAGTGATCGGTAGATCATAGAGCAGCACAATAATACATTTTCAGTTTATAATGCATGCACTTTTATTTATGCATTTATCTTGATATTAAGAAACACATTTTGTTTTTAAAAATTTAATTTTTTGCTGTTTGGCTGCTGAAAATGTTTTAACTTGAAGTTACTGACAGAGCCATAACAAAATATTGTCATATTAATTTAATCATTAAATAATGTACACTGTGTTAGGTCTTGGTTCAATAGGCTATGTACAATCATTTCGATATGTTTTAATAAACATTGAACCAGTCCGGCCCTCGGCTTGTAGCAAATTTGTTTTTTTGGCCCTCGGTGTGTTTGACTTTGACATCCCTGCTGTAGATGGACTTGTAACATTGAGATTGTTGATATATTTAAACAATTTTGATTCTCAAGTCCTCAGATAGTTCTGTTATCCATGCTTAGTGTGGCACACATGGACCCACAATGCAAATATTGAGAAAACTTTTCCTCTTTTTATCTGGTTTCAGGTGTGATTTTCATATTGCCCACACCTGTTACTTGCCACAGGTGATTTTGGACGAGCATCACATGTTTGAAACAAAGTTGAACCCAATATTTTGGAAAGCTACCAACAATTTTGTCAGGCACATTGTTGGGGTTTTGTGCAAAATTATGCCCATTTGATGTTTTTCTCTGTGTTTTTTTGTGTTGTTCCAATACACACATAGGAAACAAACTGTGTATAACAAAACATGAGTAATTGCAATAAGTTGCTGGAAAAATTTCAAGGGTACCAACACTTTTGGCCATGACTGTATATGCAATAAGGGAGCTTGTCCCTGATTCGTGCTGCCCATGTTTCGGCAACATGAAATATTTGACAGGTTTACAGCAGCTAATGAAAGTCTGATGTGTCTTTAACTCCTTAACTCCTGGGCATTTTTTCTTTTTTTTTTGCACTTACCGTATGCTTCCTTCTTCTACCAAAATGTATACATTTTTTTTTTTTCTGTTGACATAGCTATGCGAGGTTTTTATATGTGGAACAAGTTGTAATTTTGAATGATACCATTTAATGAACTGTGAAAACAGAAAAAAAATCCAAGTGGGATGAAATGGTGAAAAAAAGTAGTTGTAGTTTCTTGGGTTTTAGTTTTACGATGTTCATTGCAATGTAAAAATTTCCTGGAAACCTGAAACTGCAGGTCAGTACGATTATTGTGATACCAAACTTGAATACTTTTTTTTATTTTAGTGGTGAGGAAAAAATTCAGAGGTTTGTAAAAACAAACAAAAAGAAATGGCCGGAGCAAAGCCTCACCCCCCCCTCCTCCAGGAGGCGTGGGCGGAGGCCAACATGACGGGGGGGTTGGAAGGGTTAGTTGGGGGGAGGAGTATTTAGATTAAGGGGTCTATATAGGGAGTAGTGTTGAGCGATACGATACCGCAAGTATCGGGTATCGGCCGATATTAGCTCTTCGGACTTTCGATACTTAGTTCCGATATTTTCGTCTTATCGGATACCGGAATCGGATTTGTCACTGTCACTGTCAGTGTCCGTCGGTCGGGTCTGTCAGGAGTCAGCGGCACTTACCTGGCAGAAGATCTCCGGCGGTCACGGGCTGGACTGCTTGATGGCCGCCATCATCTTTCCCCGGCGGTCACATGCAGTTTCTCGCGATAACTGCAGTGACTGCTGGGTAATCCCGGCCGTAAAGCAGTCAGTCCGATTACGTCACCGCCGGGGAAGCAGGTAATCAGCTGTGCTGCGCCGGGATGTCAGGCTCTGCCTGTCATTGCGATGTAGCAGAGCTGGATCGTCGTGGGACTGTCGTTACTATGGACTGCGTCGGACAGGTGGTATACTGTTGGTTTGTTTTTTTTCTTTTTTTACAGGAGATCGATGGGGTCGCAGGAATGAGAGTATAATAAAATTAATGAAAACTGTGTTGTCTCTTTTATTTCAGTAAAATACTTTTTTCTTGCTGTGTCTTTTTTTTTATACATTTAAAAACTTTGGGATTAATAATGGATCGGTGTCTTATTGACACCTCTCCATTATTAACCGGGCTTATTCTCACCGTGCAATCAACGGTGACATTAACCCCTTATTACCCCGCTTGCCACCGCTACAGGGCAGTGGGAAGAGCCGGGTAAAGTGCCACAATTGGCACATCTTTTGATGCGCCAAATGTGGGGCTGCTGTAGCCTGGTATTATCAGGCTGTTGAGGGCCAAAATCCATGGGCCTTGACAGTCTTTTAATACCAGGCCGCAGCAGTCTGCATTTTACTTGGCTGGTTAACAAAAATAGGGGGACCCCTACGCCGTTTTTTTTTCGAGGTGATCCCCTATTTTTGTTAACCAGCCAAGCTAAGCAGACTGCTGTGGCCTGGTATTATCAGGCTGGCAAGGTCCATGGATATTGGATCCTTACCAGCCTGAAAAAACAGGCCTCAGCAGTCTGCTTCATCTGGCTGGTTAACAAAAATAGGGGGGACCCCACGCCAAATTTTTTTCGAGGGGATCCCCTATTTTTGTTAACCAGCCAAGATATGCAGACTGCTGTGGCCTGGTATTATCAGGCTGGCAAGCAGGGTCGGACTGAGGCACCGGGACACCGGAGAAACCTACGGTGGGCCCCAGCTCCTGCGTGGTGGGCCCTGATTTGAAAGGATAGGTCGCGGGGCAGAGGGGGTGGTGGCCCCGGGGCCCGCGCTCTGAGGGGGCCCACCCGGAGCTACGATACAGTTACATTCTGCGGCAGAGCAGGGAGAATCGCTCTCCCTGCTCTGCCGCCCGGAAGCTATGGGGCCTGAACAGGCGTTGGGGGGGCCCGGTGCCAGCAGTGGGCCCCCCACCCGTCATCGGAGGGTCAGCTGTATCGGCATCCAGCCGATAAAGCTGACCGCATGGAGAGAGAAGGAGTGAGGGCTCCTACTCTCCCATAATCCCCCTCTCAGCGTATGACAGCAGGCGCAATAACATCACCTGCCGGCGCCCGCTGTCAGACGCTGAGAGGGAGAACAGTGAGCAGCACAGGAGCCGGGAGGTGTTTTTTTTTATTTTTTTTTTTAATGGGGGTGCAGTCGAGTCCTGGCTGGAGAAGTCGTCATGTCGGTGTGGGCCAGATGGAAAAGACATGAAAAGTGAACAATTCCATTAGAAAGAACATCAGCGGTAAGTCATTATCTGTACTTGTGCTGTAATCTATTATATGTTCTGTAGGACTGGTATTATTTAACACAGACCATATGGCGGTAATATCAATATTGGTCTTTTTATATATAGATTATTTTGGCCAACAGCGCGGTCATTTGCTGAGGTTCTCTGATGATGGGCCCACTCAGAAGTTTTGCCCCCACTAAACCAAAACCATAGCTACGCCTATGGCTCTCTCTCTTAGTCTTTCTTTCTCGCTCTCTGTTCTTTCCTTCTCGCTCTCTGTTCTTTCTTTCTCTCTTTTCTTTCTTTCCTCTCTTTCTTTCTCTGTTTGTTCTTTCTCTCTCGCTGCTCTTTCTTTCTTTTCCTCAGTACCACTGTGCCCTCATTACCAGTCAGTGTGATCAGCAGTGCTAAATGGTTACGCTTGGGGCGAGGATATGGGTGTGATTAGCTGTGAAATGGGTGTTGTCGGGGACGTGGCCTAAAATTTTCAGTGGCGCGCAACACGCGCCGCAGCCTTTAATCCTCTTTCCTGTCTTCCAAATTTGGGAGGTATGTTGTATGACCTCCCTACAACTTCTGGCCATGCTCCTGATGAGCGCGACGGATGGTCTCGTGAGGGATCTCCTCCCACACCTGGACTAAAGCATCCACCAACTCCTGGACAGTCTGTGGTGCAACGTGGCATGGCCTAAAATTTTCTGCAGCATGCACAGCGTGCCACAGCCTTTGTCCCTCTTTCCCTTATTCAAAGGTTGGGAAGTATGATGTTGGGCCGCAAGAATATATTTTCTCTGGTGGGCCTAAGGTACTCCAGTCCGACGCTGCTGGCAAGGTCCATGTATGTTGGCTCCTTAACAGCCTTAAATACCATGCCTCAGCAGCAGGGGCGTACATATAAATCATGGGGCCCCATAGCAAAAGTCTGAATGTTCCCCACCCCCCCAAAAAAAAACCCAGAGGCATTGTAAATGTAAAGTGCCAGCACAGTGAGGGAAGTTGAGTCGCACAGAGACAGGGGTTTTGGGGGTACTCGGCACCGATCACGTCGACTTCTATGGGGGATGTCACGAGTAGCACAGCTCGGTCCGTGACCTGGGCGATCACTGGAATGTGGGATATTTCCAGGGGATGATAGAATGTTCGTGTAGTTTGTCGTGACGCCACCTGTAGTACCTGGTCAGGGTGTCCAGCGCTGCTGTGCAGGTCCTCTGGAAGGGATGGTGTAGTGCAGGTAGGTGAAAAGTCTTCTACAGGTAACACGCTATCCTTCCAGGGCAGATAGATGTGAGATAGAGCAATGGTGCAAAGTGATGTAGCAGAGTGGACTATGCGACGTAGTAAGAAAGCAGGAAACACTTCAAGTTAAACGTTGCATAATAAAATTTTTAATAATAACATTACAAAAGTGCAAATGGCTTATATTATGTGACATGTTTTGTTACTGTTCATACCCTTGATATGTGTTTATACATGTGTGTTAATAAATACATATTCAACAAAAGTGCAAATAGCATTAGTGCCGAAGTTCGTGGAGACTTCTTAGGACTACAACCCCACCGGGGTAACTTCACAGTGTCCTTTACTTGTGCTTGTGGAGGACCCGCTCCAAACCTCCAACTGTGGTCTTGGGTGGGCTGCAAGACTTTCCTTGAGCAGACCTCACTTTCGGCCACACCAAACGGGTTTTTAGTTTCTGAGGTAGTTGAAAATAGTGCACAGTAAAGTTTTTTGTAAAACCAAGATGGAGCACCGAAGTGCCAACTATTTACAGAAAAGTTTGTGAGCCAGTACAGTTCATGGCTTCAAAGTTCAACATTTTCATTACAGTGAAACACCATTACCCAACCTGGGTATATTAAGGCAACAATAAACTTGTTCTTCTGAACATTCACCCGTCCGGGTACATCAAACCATTACCCAACCTGGGTATATTAAGGCAATAAACTTCTTTTTATGAACATTCACCCGTCCGGGTACATCAATAATTTAACTATTTACATACAGAGACCCTGTCCGGGTTATTTAGACTTCTTTGGCTGGCCTCTTCCAGGTACCACCTGGTACTCTTCTGGAGCTTGCCAAACATCCGTGACAGGAGGGTCCACCCAGACCTGATGACGTCGTGTGGCCAGTACAGTGACGTCGTGACCCGCTATATGGGTCTGTGTGGCCACCTCTTTCATCTCCCTCCGGGTCTGGACCCCTATGTCCCGGACTGAACGAACCCCAGGGGGCCTAACAGGCGCCGGGTACGGGCCAGCTATCATTATCATGTCCATAGCTGGGGCTGCTGAGGAGACCACTGAGGGAGGCTGGGGAGATTTACGGCGTGGGGTGGGCACTTGTGCAGAGGCCTGGTTGGGGGAGGCTGAAGGCTCGTAGGGTCTGTCAGTTTCCTGACACTCTGGGGAGTAGGGGTCGCACCTGGTAACATTTAGGGCGTACCATCCATTGTAACCCCAGTGTCGGGTGTAAGTCATCAAGTCTCCTGGCAACAGGTCCCTCCCCGGGTGTCCTTCTGGGAGGTGAGCCTCCACGTCCCGCCGGGTTACAAAAACTTCTAAATAAAGTCCAGGCTCCTGGATGAAGCCCCAACCACCTTTTAACTTAAAGTTCCGTACTGCACCCTTACGCCGCGGCTCCCTCACCGTACTTTTATCCTTTCTCATACGTGCCTTCTCTGCCAGGTCCTTCTCCAGGTGACGTTGCCGAAGCTTTTGGGATTCTCGCTGCTCCCTTTGTCGCTCTGCTTCCTGCTCCCGACGTCTCCACTCTTCCTCCTGACGCCAGTTGTAATTCTCCTCCACCAGCATCTCCATGTCTCCACCATCAAACGCCAGCTTACGATGTACGGTTTGCGGCAGCTCTCCTGGCGCCCGCCAGTCCTGGCGGCGCTCACCTGCGGCGGAAGCAGCTGGCTCTGGAACAGATGACGGTCGGGGCTCCGGTACAGGCAGGTAGAGCTCTGGTGCCTGCGCGGCCTCCTCCATGAGGACGGGTGTCGCTTCTTCTGCCTCAGCGACGGGGGCAGACAGCGGGATCTGGGGTGCTGGTGCGGCGTTTTCTGCAGGAACGGGTGCCTCCACTGTGATACTGGCAACCGGTTCAGATTGCAAGGGCTGGGATGCCCGCACGGCCTCCTGTACTGGAACGGGTGCCTCCACTGAGATACTGGCAACCGGTTCAGATTGCAAGGGCTGGGATGCCCGATCGGCCTCCTGTACTGGAACGGGTGCCTCCACTGAGATACTGGCAACCGGTTCAGATTGCAAGGGCTGGGATGCCCGCACGGCCTCCTCTACTGGAACGGGTGCCTCACCTTCCGGTACAGACACTTCAGGGGGTAAGAGGGATTGGCGCCGCTCCAATTGTAGTTTTAGGGCCCGCCAGCTCGCTTCCATCCTGGCGACCTCCTCCCGGTGCCGGGCCAGGTCTCTCAGGGTATCCTCCGCTTCTTCCAGCGTAGGAGGGTTTCCAGGCCGGGTGCCAAATGGTGGCTCCGTGGCGATCGGGTCGCTTCCGTGGGGGGAGAGCTCTGACTCCTCCATCCCTTCCCACTTCTGCTCACGTCCATTCGCCATCTCAGCAAAGTCACATGTGTCATTAGCATCAGGAGAGGCGACATCTTTTGTAGGGAGGCGGGACCTTCGCGTTCGTTTACGCCCACTGAGGAGTATGAGGAGGCGGAACTCCAGAGCTGTGGGGCACGATCTTACATTGCAGTAACATTTACAGTGTGCGGACATCGTTTTCGCGCCACGGAGTGAGTGTACGCCCACGAGAGCACCCCCTTATTCTTCACCTGTGCCTCGTGGCGCAGATATGACGGAAAAATGGAAAATACAGTCTATGATGATTTTTGCAATTCTCAAGCAAAAAAACAGTTCAATTAAGGCACACAGGACACGCTTATAGCGAGCTTCTGAATCCTGTTCGCTGGGTGCGATGCAACATCTCTGTGGCGACTGGACCCTCGGGTGCTTCTGTCTTTTCACAAATGCCGGCTTTACCCGGCAATTGAATCAGAGGCTATTTTACTATGTAGAAGTGAATAAACTATAAATATATGTATATATATATGTCACAATGACATGTATATATATATATATGTATTCTAAGTGTGTATATTTTGTGTTTACAAGGAAAGAAAGTGTTTTTTTAGTTGCAATATTTTGTTCCCATAGACTTACATGGGACTTCCGGTATTGGAATCGGATATCGCCGATAGTTAGTGATATCGGCGATACCATTCCTATCCGATATTTTTAGATATCGAGCAGTATCGCTCAACACTAATAGGGAGGTGTTTAGAGGCTCAGGTCAGTTTCCAGCCTTTAGAAAAACAGTTACCATGTCCGACGTGGAGAGAGCTCTGGAGCTGCTGAGGGAGACGGCTTTATCACAGCCTCCAGGGTGGTTAGAGGCCCAGGTCGCAGGTATTGCTCCTGGTACCTCCAGGCAGTCAGCCCCATCTCCGGTTAGGGAGCGGCGGTCGAGAAGGGTGAGGCCCCCTGAGCGGCTGTCCCCAGATGTAGCTCCCAGGGCCTCACGTCGGCTTAGGAGCCCCTCTGGGGACCATCCAGGCAGGGCGCCACAATGTTTCCGGGCTAGCAGGCCCCGGCCTGGGAGGAATCCGGTTGCTCGGTGGGGCCCTGCGCCGGTGCCTAGGCCTCCGCCTCGCGCTAGCGGGGGGGCGGAGCCAGCACGCGCTAGACAGCAGAGACATACGCGATCTGCGGTGGGCCGCGGCAGCGGTGTCGTTGCTGTGCGGCCTGCCTCTCCTTGCGCTACAGAGGTGATCGTTGGTGGTGCAGCGGCCTGCGTTCAGGCAGGGCCGGTGACTTCATCCCCCACTGATAGTGGGGTAGCAGGTATGTCGGCAGGCTCCGGTAGCGGGAGGCCTACGGTGCGGCCTGGCTCACCACGCAGGTCACGATTAATTAATGACAGGGCAGCGGCCTGCTCGGAGGCAGGGCCGGTACAGTCTTTCCTCACAGGCAGTGAAGCACCAGGTTTTCCGGGGGGTCGCCCGAGTGGGTGGCCTGCTCTCACCGCCGGCAGCACGATGACTAGCCCATTAATTGGCGCGACAGCGGCCTGCAGCGCAGCAGGGCCGGGACCATTGACCCCGCTACAGGGTGGCGGGAGAAGTCATCCTGGTATTATTGAGGGATCACGGGGGGCCATCGCTGTGCAGGCCCTTGGTGCGATGGGGGCTAGAGACGTGGCGATCCAGGTAGCGGAGGCATTTGGGACTCAGCGGGCGAGATCCTCTCTGGAGTTTGGGCCTTCTACGCCAGTCATTTTAGAGGGGAGTCCTAGTCATCAGCAACAGCGCCAGGACGGAGTGGAGGCATCCAAGGATCCAGGTTTTGCGGCTGGAGGGCTCACAGCACCCTCGCAGCCCGGTGAGTACACTTCTTTGTCTGGCATTTGTCACCCAATTTTGTCTTCTACACAGTGCTGGGGGGGTCAGGTGGGCGATTATCAGGGCAGTGGGGGTTCTGCATTGAGTGGGGAAGTGACTGGGGGCGTTAGGGACATGTTGGTGGGCGTGCGGGACTTGTTACGTTTGGAACGGGGTTTGGGTGGTTCATCTCCGTTGGCTGCATGGGTTGGGTCGCAGGTTGGTGGGCATGCCGGGCCGAGTGGGTCAGAGTTGGGGGGACCTGTGGCCGAGCCGGTGTCGGTATCAGTGCAAACTGAGAAGGAGAAGGTGTGTCGCGTGCATTTAGATGATAGGGCGCACGGGGAGGTATACGTATGTTTTGAAGGCCCATTGGGGGCGCATTTGAAGAAGGAAGTTAGAGAGCGCATTTGGAAGGACGAATATGTGGAGATTTTCTCGTTGTTGCCTCTTGGGAAATTTAACTTGGACAAGAGTAAAAAAGAGGAGAGTAAAAAAGAGGAGGAGAAAAAACGCAGGTGGCGCCTGATTCCCCAAACGTTTGTTAATTGGCAACAGGCTTTCACCATTTTGGCAAGTGTCATTGGGGAAAAGGCTCCGGATAATTGTTCGGCCTATTTTGCTATTTGGACGCCATAGGTGAAGCTTACAGGGTGTATGGCGGGCAAGCTTGGCTTAGGTATGATGAACAATTCCGGCAGAGGAAGGAGTTTGTCCTGCTATTCGTTGGGATCAAAAGATATTGGTCTGTGGATGCGGGTCATAGCGCAAAACAAGTTTAGCCATTCCTTTCATGGTGGGGCTGGGAGCACCAGCCAGAGTAATAACACCTCTGGCACAGCCGGGGGCAGCGGGCAAGGACAGGCAGGAGGGCATAAGTCGGGGGTATGTTGGCAATTTAATGACGGCCAGTGCAAGTTCGGGGCGAGTTGTAAATTCAAACATCTCTGCTCCACCTGCAATGGCGCCTCTCACGGAGAATCCAAGGGTTTTAGGAAAGGAAAAGGAAAATTTGGAAGCGGTAATTCGCAAGGGGGAGACTCCGGTGAAACTGGAAAGGATGGTCCCTTATCTAAATAGATATGGGGACCGGGAAAAAGCGGCATTGTTGTACTCGGGTTTTAAGGACGGTTTTGTCATTCCCCATCCACCATTTGATATTCCGCGAGTTCTGAGAAACCTGCAGTCGGCGTTGTTACATCCCACAGTTGCTTTGGATAAGCTGGCAAAGGAAGTTTCGTTGGGTAGAATGGCTGGCCCGTTTATGTCCCCCCCTTTTCAGATTTGGTTGTCTCCCCTTTAGGAGTCTTCCAAAAAAGGAGCCAAATAAGTTTCGACTTATCCAACACTTGTCATACCCGCGGGGCAGGTCAGTGAATGATGGCATTGATCCTGAGATTTGTTCTGTGGTTTACTCCTCGCTTGATGAGGCGGCGCGGTGGGTTGAGAAAGTGCGGTCGAGGGGCCTTTTTGGCCAAGACAGACATTGAGTCTGCGTTTCGCTTGTTGCCGGTGCACCCTGATAGCATAAAGCTTCTGGGTTGCTATTGGGATGGTGTGTTTTTTGTTGACAGGTGTTTACCCATGGGGTGTTCCTTATCTTGTGCGTATTTTGAAGCTTTCAGTTCTTTCCTTGAATGGGTGGTACTGTCATGTGTGCATTGCCATGAAGATCGTCGCGGTTGCACGTTTTGACTTCTCACAGCTGAGTTGCTGTTTCTTTGTGTTTGGCAGCTAGGGAGTTAATTCTGTCTGTGCTCGGTGCTGGGACTGGGTGCAGTTTCTCCCAGGTGCAATTGATTATTTGTTGATTGGTTTCCTTTAAATTCCTGGTTGTCTGCTTTGGGAGTTGCCAGTGAAATCCTTCATGCAGACCACTGATAGGAATGAATCTGTATAGACTTAAGTTGAGAGCTCCTTAGCTGTTTTAAGCTCAACTTGTTTAGAGTTTATTTCCCAGACCATTTATGTTCCTTCGGTGTTTGAGTGTGTATGCAAGTGAGTGCTATCCTGTCTGTCTTATATGTCTAATCTGTGTATTTAGCTGAGATCAGCCCATATCCCTTTGGTGGTAATCAGGATCCTTCTTAGGACTAATTACAGGGTTCAGGGTCTGACAGGAGACAGGGTTAGGCTGGAGACTTGGACCTCTGAACCATTATCAGTACCTCCAAGGAAAGGGATTAGTTAGGACCCCAGTGTAGGGTCAGGTTAGACCCCGGTCCTCCTCTGTCCTGTTACAGCTCATCAAGTCCTCAAGATTAACCCTAAGTTCTGCAGAGATTGTGTCAGGTAAATCTATTTTATACTTACATTCTGATGTTGCTAAACTATATGTTGTATTGAGTGTGGTTCCTGTATAAATAGTTTACTGACATTGTATTCATATCATTAGACAGCGTGACATTCAAGATTAACCCTAAGTTCTGCAGATATTGTGTCAGGTAAATCTATTTTATACTTACATTCAGATGTTGCTAAACTATATGTTGTATTGAGTGTGGTTCCTGTATAAATAGTTTACTGACATTGTATTCATATCATTAGACAGCGTGACATTTTCACTGGCCATAAAAAATTATCTCTAGTTACCATGGATCCAGTAGCCCAGCTGGCTCTGCAGTTGCAGGGATTATCCATGGAGCTGACGGACATTAAGTCCAAAGTTTTGTCTCCCTGGAGCAAACCAGAGTTGAACCTAAAGTAGCTCTTCCAGATAGGTTCACTGGTGGGCGAGACAAATTTTTTACCTTCCGGGAGGCATGTAAATTGTATTTTCGGCTTCGGCCGCGATCATCAGGGAGTGATGAGCAGAGAGTGGGAATTGTTATCTCACTTCTTCAAGGGGACCCTCATTCCTGGGCATTTTCCCTTCCTCCGGGATCCCCGGCTCTACAGTCTGTAGATCAATTTTTTACTGCTCTGGGATTGGTATATGATGACCCAGATCGGGTCTCTCTTGCTGAGACCAAATTACGTAAAATACAGCAGGGAGATCGTCCGGCGGAGGAATTTGCTTCTGAGTTTCGTAGATGGGCCACGTATACTCAGTGGAATGACCCAGCTCTTAGGAGCCAGTTTTGTCATGGGCTTTCTGACAAATTAAAAGACGTTTTGGCTCAGTATGAGTCTCCTCCTTCTCTGGAGGCTGCTATGGCCCTAGCTATCCGTACTGATAGACGGCTTCGGGAGAGGGGTGAGGTAACTCCACTCCCTGTTGTTACTCCACCTACTACTAAAGTCCCTTATGTTGAGGTTCCCCTTGTCTGTTCGGATGAGCCTATGCAGTTGGGAGGGACATCTTTTCGTAGTAGGGGATTGGCGGCACGCCGCAGGACTAGAAGGTGTTTTTTCTGTGGGAAAGAGGGACATTTTGTTGGAGAATGTCCATCCTGTGTCTTGTTAAGTAAAAAGTCGCCGGAAAACTGCTAATCCCAGGTTGTGTGGTGGACGACAACCTGGGAGTATGTATTTCATCCGCCGGTTCTTCTCAGTTCCTTGTACCAGTGGAGGTGGTGGTTGGTACTAGAGTGAAGAGATTGTCTGTTCTTCTGGTAGTGGTTCCGGGGCTAATTTGGTTGACGCTCAGTTTGCTCAGGCTCAAGGTATGCATCTGAATGTATTGGTCAAACCGATCCCTATTTTCTCCATTGACGCCAGGCCTCTCGGCCAAGGTAGCTTTGTTTATGAGGTTCATAACATTGACCTTCGGGTAGGGGCAATACATCGGGAACAATTATCTTGTTATGTGTTGGAAGGTCTACCTACTCCCATTGTGTTGGGACTTCCTTGGCTGGTTAAACATAACCCTGTGATTAATTGGCAGTCCAGAGAGATAAGCCAATGGGGTGAGTTTTGCAAAAACAACTGCATGAACACAGTCATCAGTGCGGTCGTGCCTCCTTTTTTGGAGGATTTTGGGGATGTTTTCTCTGAGGAGGGGTGTCGGAAGTTGCCTCCTCATCGCGTGTATGACTGCTCTATTAATCTACTTCCTGATGCTAAGTTGCCTAAAGCTAGGTTGTATAATCTTTCTGGTCCTGAAAGACAGGCTATGAAAGATTATATTTCTGAAAGTCTGGCCAAAGGGCATATTAGACCTTCATCTTCCCCTGTGGCCACGGCGTTCTTCTTTGTGAAGAAAAAAGATGGAGGCCTACGCCCTTGCTTGGATTTCCGCGAACTTAATCGGATTACTGTTCGAGATCCGTATCCACTCCCTCTTATTCCTGATCTCTTCAATCAAATTGTTGGCGCCAAATGGTTCTCTAAATTGGATCTCAGGGGGGCGTATAATCTGATTAGGATAAAAGAGGGGGATGAGTGGAAAACGGCGTTTAACACGCCAGAGGGACATTATGAAAACCTGGTCATGCCTTTTGGTCTGACTACTGCTCCAGCAGTATTCCAACATTTTGTTAATGACATTTTTCGTCACCTTGTGGGGGTGTTTGTGGTCGTATATTTGGATGACATTTTAATTTACTCGCCAGATCTTGTGTCTCACCAGGAGCATGTGAGACAGGTGTTGCAGATCTTGCGAGACAATAAACTATACGCCAAACTGGAGAAGTGTGTGTTTGCCGTACAGGAACTTCAGTTTTTGGGTTTTTTGGTGTCAGCCTCCGGTTTCCGGATGGACCCTGAAAAGGTGAGAGCAGTGCTTGAATGGGATCAGCCAGGGGATCTTAAGGCTCTGCAGCGTTTTTTGGGGTTTGCTAATTACTACCGGAAATTTATTTGTAATTTCTCGTCTGTCGTCAAACCTCTCACTGACATGACGAGAAAAGGGACGGATTTTTCTAGGTGGTCGGACAAAGCTTGCCAAGCCTTTTCCTCTTTAAAAAGATGTTTTGCTTCGGCACCCGTTCTCATCCAACCAGATGTATCTCAGCCGTTCATTGTGGAGGCGGACGCGTCTGACGTAGGGGTGGGTGCTATATTGTCCCAGGGTCCGTCCCCTGGTAAATGGCATCCGTGCGCTTTCTTTTCTAAGAAATTGTCGTCCGCCGAAAGGAATTATGATATCGGCAATAGGGAACTTTTGGCCATTAAATTGGTTTTTGAAGAATGGCGTCACTTTTTGGAGGGGGCAGTCCACCCGGTCACCGTTATTACTGATCACAAGAACCTGCTGTATTTAGAATCCGCTAAGCGTCTGAATTCCAGACAAGCTCGATGGTCATTATTTTTTACCAGGTTTAATTTTGTCGTCACTTATCGTCCGGGGTCTAAGAATGTAAAGGCTGATGCCTTGTCTCGCAGTTTCCCAGGGGCCGGGAAAACGGACGACCCGATTCCTATCCTTCAGGAGGGGGTGGTAGTGTCGGCTGTATGTTCTGAGCTTGAGGAGGAGGTGTTAGAGGCTCAGGGGGACGCTCCTGCAGGACCTCCAGGGAGACTGTTTGTCCCGAATCAGTTGAGACAAAAGGTTATTGAGGCACATCATAATTCTGCTTTAGCAGGACATCCAGGGAGTAAGGCTACTTTAGATCTTCTTTCTCGCCGATTTTGGTGGCCTAACGCTAATAAAGATGTTATAACTTTTGTCGCGTCCTGTGGGGTTTGTGCTCGCTCTAAAACTCCTCATACCCGTCCGTCTGGGACCCTTTTACCTTTGAAACTTCCGGAGCGTCCATGGACCCATTTATCTATGGACTTCATTACGGACCTTCCTCCGTCGTCTGGGAATACTGTCATACTGGTGGTTGTTGACAGGTTCAGTAAGATGGCACATTTCGTTGCTCTTCCTGCACTCCCTAATGCTAAAACTCTGGCGCAGGTGTTCATTAGGGAGATCGTGAGACTTCATGGGTTGCCTTCTGATGTGGTGTCAGATAGGGGGTCTCAGTTTGTGTCCAAATTTTGGAGGGCATTTTGTTTACATCGGGGGATGCAATTGTCGTTTTCCTCGGCTTTTCATCCACAGACCAATGGTCAGACAGAGCGTCTGAATCAGAGTTTAGAGACATATCTCCGGTGTTTTGTATCGGAGAACCAGGAGGACTGGTCTTCTTTCTTGCCTTTGGCAGAGTTCGCTCTTAACAACAGGCGGAGCGAGTCCACTGGTAAGTCCCCATTTTTTGGGGCATATGGTTTTCATCCCCAGTTTTGTACTTTCAATGGGGGGGTCCTTCTGGGGTTCCTGAGGAGGAGCGTTTCTCGTCGTCACTTGCTTCTGTGTGGCGAGGTGTATTGAATAATTTGAGTACGATGGGGAACCGTTACAAACGTATGGCTGATAGGAGGAGAGTTTCTGGTCCAGATCTGAATGTGAACGATCTGGTATGGTTGTCTACCAGGAATATAAAACTTAAAGTGCCCTCCTGGAAACTGGGTCCCAGATTCATCGGGCCGTACAGGATCAGTTCCATAATTAATCCTGTGGCATTTCGTCTGGAACTCCCTTCTACGTTTAAAATTCATAATGTGTTCCACAAGTCATTACTTAAAAGGTATGTGGCACCAGTCATACCGTCACCTCTACCTCCTCCTCCAGTGTTGGTCAATGGTAACTTGGAATTTCAAGTATCAAAAATCATTGACTCTCGTCTGAATCGCCGGTCCCTTCAGTACTTGGTGCATTGGAAGGGATATGGTCCGGAGGAGAGGACGTGGGTCCCTGCGTCCGATGTTAACGCAGATGTTTGGTTCAGACCTTCCACAGAACTCACCCGGGCAGGCCTGGCCCTGAGGGTCCGGAGGCCCCTCGTAGAAGGGGGGTACTGTCATGTGTGCATTGCCACGAAGATCGTCGCGGTTGCACGTTTTGACTTCTCACAGCTGAGTTGCTGTTTCTTTGTGTTTGGCAGCTAGGGAGTTAATTCTGTCTGTGCTCGGTGCTGGGACTGGGTGCAGTTTCTCCCGGCTGCAATTGATTATTTGTTGATTGGTTTCCTTTAAATTCCTGGTTGTCTGCTTTGGGAGTTGCCAGTGAAATCCTTCATGCAGACCACTGATAGGAATGAATCTGTATAGACTTAATGTTATGTTTCGGTAGCTGAGGAGTGCAGGTAAAAAAGGCAATACACCAGAGCAGTTGGAATCTATGGGATTGCAGTACCCTGACTAACCACCACAACTAGAGGCAGCCGTGGAGCGTTCCTACGTTGGTCCTAGACGCCTCGTCACAGCCTGAGAAACTAACTACACCTAAAGATAGAAATAGGAAAGCTATTGCCCCGGAGCAGAACCCCAAAGATAATAGAAAGCCCCCAAACATGTAATGGCGGTTAGACAAGAGGAAATACTGACACAGAAAGAAAATAGAATGAGCAAACGCTGGGGCCCAAACTATCTAAATAGAAAAGGACAGGAAGGGTACTTACTGCAACCCCAGAAAACCCTGAAAAACACCAACTCTACTAATTTCAAAATCACCTGAGATCACACGACCTCTACCACCTAAATTAGCTCTCTGGTGTAACAAAATCAAAACAGCAGCCACTGAAAAAACTGGAAAAAGCAAAAGAACAAAACTCAGTGGCTGAACTAAACTGAGAAGGCAGAAGCCCCCGGAGGGGACCCAGAAGGCCCCCAAAGAAGTGCAGGACAAAATGCAAAAATATAGCAACAACACAAAAGAAGAAAAATTCTTATCTGGTAGCAGGAGATGCAGACACGACACAGCAGGCTACAAGGGAAACTGGAATGAAGGATTCAGACCAGAACAATTGATCACCGGCAACCCTGATGGGAAAATGACTCCCTTATATAAGACCAGTCAGTAACACCTGATTCCCAGTCCTCACAATCTTCACTAGTACCGCTTGTAACCACCAGAGGAAGCCTCTGCTCAGAACTCATCTCAAACCCATTCACAACAGTACCCCCCCTTGAGGAGGGGTCACCGAACCCTCATTTGAGCAACCAGGTCGGTCAGGATGAGTTCTATGATACGCACGGATAAGTCTCCTAGCATGGATGTCCGAAGCAAACACCCAAGAATTGTCTTCCTGACCATAACCTCTCCATTTAACCAAATACTGGAGTCTTCGTCTAGAAAAACGAGAATCCAATATTTTCTCAACCACATACTCCAGATTGCCCTCAACCAAAACAGGGTCAGGAGGCACAGTAGCAGGAACCACTGGCTCAACAAACCTCTTCAACAAGGACTTGTGGAACACGTTATGGATCTTAAATGTCCCTGGAAGAAGCAAACGAAAAGAAACAGGATTAATAATCTCCATTATCTTATAAGGTCCAATGAACCTAGGCTTAAATTTAGGAGATGCTACTCTCATAGGAATATTCTTTGAGGACAACCAGACCAAGTCCCCCACTTTAAACCGAGGACCATCAGTCCTATGCCGGTTAGCAAACCGCTGGGCCTTCTCCTGAGAGAGGGACAACCTCTCCACTACCTGGTCCCAAATCTGTTGCATACGCTCAACAACAGAGTCAACACCTGGACAGACAGAAGCTTCCGTCTGTCCTGAAGAAAATCGAGGGTGAAAACCAGAATTACAGAAAAACGGAGACATCAAAGTGGCAGAGCTAGCCCTATTATTAAGAGCAAACTCAGCCAAAGGCAAAAAAGAGACCCAGTCATCCTGATCAGCAGACACAAAGCATCTTAGATAAGTCTCTAATGTCTGGTTTTTCTCTCAGTTTGACCATTGGTCTGAGGATGAAATGCCGAGGAGAAAGACAATTGAACACCCAGTTTAGAACAAAAAGTCCTCCAAAATCTGGAAACAAACTGGACTCCTCTGTCAGACACAATGTTCTCAGGAATGCCGTGTAAACGAACCACGTGCTGAAGAAACAATGGCACCAATTCAGAGGAGGAAGGCAACTTAAGGGTATGCCACACTAAACAAGGTTGCTAACGAGATCGCTAAAAAACGTCACTATTTAGCGATCTCGTTAGTGACGCTATTGTGTGTGGCATGTAGCAACGACGTGGCCCCTGCTGTGATCTCGCTGATCGTTCACTAGAGTTCTGGACCGTATTTAGATCGTTGGCGTCCCGCTGGTGACGCTATATCGCTGTGTCTGGCACCTTTTGTGAGCGATGTGCGCTGCTTTTTTCATCGCAATGACCGTTAAAGTCGTTAATGAGATCGCTAACCGCTTATGAGTCGTTAACGAGATCGCTAAGTGTGGCAGCTACTAGCGACATTTAAAACGATCACAAAAACGATCGCATTAGTATGCGTCGTTATTGTGATCGTTAGCGGGAGCGTTTAGTGTGGCAGTACCTTTAGGTAATGGCACAAGATGTATCATTTTGGAAAACCTATCACAAATTACCCAGATGGTGGTCATTCTCTGAGAAACAGGAAGATCGGAAATGAAATCCATAGAGATATGGGTCCATGGTCTCTTGGGCACAGGCAATGGCATCAACAAACCACTAGAGCGAGAGCAAGGCTTGGAGCGAGAGCAAGTCCCGCAGGACTGCACAAATTCCCTGACATCGCGAGACAAGGTAGGCCACCAAAAGGACCGACTAACCAAGTCTCTGGTACCAAAAATTCCGGGATGCCCAGCCAATGCGGAACAATAAATCTCAGACATCACACTCTTTTTCCATTGGTCCGGGACAAACAATTTTCCAACAGGGCAGCGCTCGGGCCTATCCTCCTGACACCCCTCCAGAGCAAGTCTCAAATTGGGCGAGATGGCGGAAAGAACTACACCCTCTTTCAAAATAACAGAAGGATCAGATAACTCAGGAGAGTCCGCAAGGAAACTCCTCGAGAGGGCATCTGCCTTAACATTCTTAGTGCCAGGAAGAAAGGAAACCACAAAATTAAAACGTGTGAAAAACAAGGCCCACCTGGCCTGTCTAGGATTGAGTCGCTTGGCAGATTCCAGATAGACCAGATTCTTATGGTCCGTAAGGACCACCACCTGATGTTTGGCTCCCTCCAGCCAATGTCTCCACTCTTCAAAAGCCCACTTCATGGCCAATAACTCCCGATTACCCACGTCATAATTACGTTCAGTAGGAGAAAATTTTCGAGAGAAAAAGGCACAAGGGTTACTTTTAGAGGTCTCTGGATCTTTTTGGGACAAAACGGCACCTGCCCCAATTTCAGAGGCATCAACCTCCACCTGAAATGGCAGAGAAACATCAGGCTGCCGTAGAACAGGAGCAGAAGTGAATCTCTGCTTAAGTTCCTGAAATGCAGAGACTGCTCAGGAGGCCAATTCACCACATCAGAACCCTTTCTGGTCAAATCAGTTAATGGTTTAACAATAACCGAGAAATTACCAATAAATTTACGATAAAAATTGGCAAAACCCAAAAATCTCTGAAGAGCCTTTAATGAAGTAGGTTGGACCCAATCACAGATGGCCTGAACCTTGACCGGGTCCATTTCAATAACAGATGGGGACAAAATGAATCCCAGAAATGAGATCTTCTGTACGCCAAAAAGACACTTTGATCCCTTCACATACAGAGCATTATCCCTCAAAATCTGGAACACAGTCCGAACATGTTTCACATGAGAGTCCCAGTCATTAGAAAAAATCAAGATATCATCCAAATAAACAATCAGAAATTTGTCCACAAAATCCCTGAAAATGTCATTCATGAAGGACTGGAAGACGGAAGGGGCATTAGTGAGCCCAAAGGGCATCACTAGGTACTCAAAATGCCCTTCAGGGGTATTGAATGCCGTCTTCCATTCATCCCCGTGCTTAATGCGAATAAGGTTATACGCCCCCCTGAGGTCAAGCTTGGTAAACCAAGTAGCGTTTTTCACCCTGGAAAACAGGTCAGAAATCAAGGGTAACGGGTATTGATATTTCACAGTAATATTGTTCAAGAGACGATAATCAATACACGGCCTTAATGAACCATCTTTTTTGGCCACAAAGAAAAATCCGGCACCTAAGGGTGAAGAGGATGGTCTGATATGACCCTTCTCCAATGATTCCTTGATATAAGACCGCATAGCGTCATGTTCAGGTACAGACAAGTTAAAAAGGCGACCTTTAGGGAATTTACTACCCGGCACTAATTCAATAGCGCAGTCATAGCTCCTATGGGGAGGTAAGGATGCAGATTTACTTTCGCTAAACACATCAGAAAAATCAAACAAAAAGTCAGGAACATCCTGAGCTTGGGGGGAGGCAGAAAAAACAGGAGTGTTGGTATTAACACATTGGAGCCCCAACTGGTTACAGACACAGATTTCCAATCCAAAACAGGATTATGAGACTGTAACCAAGGGAAACCCAGCACGATAATGTCATGCAGATTATATAGAACCAAAAATTTGCAGCACTCCTGGTGATCAGGTTCAACCCTCATTATCACCTGAGTAGAAAACTGGGGTTTATTCTCAGCCAAAGGGGTAGAATCGATCCCCAGTAGGGGAATAGACTTCTGTAGGGGTATCAAGGGAAACCCACAACGTTTAGCAAAATCATAATCCATCAGGTTAATAGCTGCTCCAGAATCAACGAAAGCCTGAGCAGAAAATGAGGACAGAGAGCATATCAGAGTGACAGTTAATAAAAACTTAGTCTGAACACTACCCAAGACAACTGAGCGTGCAAAACGTCTTCCCCGCTTAGGGCAGACTGAAATAGCATGAGAGGCATCACCACAGTAGAAACATAACCTATTGCGCTTTCGAAACTCATGACGCTGTGCCCCAGACACCACTCTATCACACTGCATGGGCTCAGAAGCTGGCTCACAAGGCAACACCACTCCACGCATACTTCTCCGCTCACGCAAACGTCTGTCAATTTGAATCGCTAATGACATAGAATCATTGAGACCAGAGGGGACAGGGAATCCCACATAACATCCTTTACATTATCCGACAGACCCTTCCGGAAAAGGGCCGCCAAAGCGTCGTCATTCCATTTGGTCAGGACTGCCCACCGACGGAATCTCTGACAGTATAACTCAGCGTCATCAAGCCCCTGATTTAATGCCAACAAGGCTTTTTCAGCTTGATCAGTGACATTAGGCTCATCGTACAATAACCCCAAAGCCTGAAAAAACGCATCAACATCACTCAAAACAGGATCCCCAGGTATCAGGGAAAAAGCCCAATCCTGAGGATCGCCGCGCAGGAGAGAGATGATAATTTGAACCTGCTGCGCTGCGTTTCCTGAGGACTTAGATTTTAAGACAAAAAACAATTTACAATTATTTTTGAAATTCTGAAACTTAGCTCGATCCCCTAAAAACAAATCTGGCATGGGGATCCTAGGTTCCACAACAGGCAACCCAGCAAGATAGATAGCAATACTCCGAACCTCAGTGGCAAGCTGATCCACACGGCCAGACAACTGTGCAAACTCCATTGGGAGAAAAGATCCTCCCCAGCACCCAGAGATACAGAGGGAAAAAAAATGCAACAAACAGAAAAATATCTCTGACAACTCTGACAACCTTTTTTTCTATCACAATATTTTTTCCCTTCTGTGAGTACCATACAATTTTAAATTTTTAGGCCGGTGATACTGTTATGTTTCGGTAGCTGAGGAGTGCAGGTAAAAAAGGCAATACACCAGAGCAGTTGGAATCTATGGGATTGCAGTACCCTGACTAACCACCACAACTACAGGCAGCCGTGGAGCGTTCCTACGTTGGTCCTAGACGCCTCGTCACAGCCTGAGAAACTAACTACACCTAAAGATAGAAATAGGAAAGCTATTTGCCCCGGAGCAGAACCCCAAAGATAATAGAAAGCCCCCAAACATGTAATGGCGGTTAGACAAGAGGAAATACTGACACAGAAAGAAAATAGAATGAGCAAACGCTGGGGCCCAAACTATCTAAATAGAAAAGGACAGGAAGGGTACTTACTGCAATCCCAGAAAACCCTGAAAAACACCAACTCTACTAATTTCAAAATCACCTGAGATCACACGACCTCTACCACCTAAATTAGCTCTCTGGTGTAACAAAATCAAAACAGCAGCCACTGAAAAAACTGGAAAAAGCAAAAGAACAAAACTCAGTGGCTGAACTAAACTGAGAAGGCAGAAGCCCCCGGAGGGGACCCAGAAGGCCCCCAAAGAAGTGCAGGACAAAATGCAAAAATATAGCAACAACACAAAAGAAGAAAAATTCTTATCTGGTAGCAGGAGATGCAGACACGACACAGCAGGCTACAAGGGAAACTGGAATGAAGGATTCAGACCAGAACAATTGATCACCGGCAACCCTGATGGGAAAATGACTCCCTTATATAAGACCAGTCAGTAACACCTGATTCCCAGTCCTCACAATCTTCACTAGTACCGCTTGTAACCACCAGAGGGAGCCTCTGCTCAGAACTCATCTCAAACCCATTCACAACACTTAAGTTGAGAGCTTCTTAGCTGTTTTAAGCTCAACTTGTTTAGAGTTTATTTCCCAGACCATTTATGTTCCTTCGGTGTTTGAGTGTGTATGCAAGTGAGTGCTATCCTGTCTGTCTTATATGTCTAATCTGTGTATTTAGCTGAGATCAGCCCATATCCCTTTGGTGGTAATCAGGATCCTTCTTAGGACTAATTACAGGGTTCGGGTCTGACAGGAGACAGGGTTAGGCTGGAGACTTGGACCTCTGAACCATTATCAGTACCTCCAAGGAAAGGGATTAGTTAGGACCCCAGTGTAGGGTCAGGTTAGGCCCCGGTCCTCCTCTTTCCTGTTACAGCTCATCAAGTCCTCAAGATTAAACCCTAAGTTCTGCAGAGATTGTGTCAGGTAAATCTATTTTATACTTACATTCTGATGTTGCTAAACTATATGTTGTATTGAGTGTGGTTCCTGTATAAATAGTTTATGACATTGTATTCATATCATTAGACAGCGTGACATTCAAGATTAACCCTAAGTTCTGCAGATATTGTGTCAGGTAAATCTATTTTATACTTACATTCAGATGTTGCTAAACTATATGTTGTATTGAGTGTGGTTCCTGTATAAATAGTTTACTGACATTGTATTCATATCATTAGACAGCGTGACAGGTACGTGACGTTTCGGGTTTTGATTCGGTTATTCATTATTTGGAAGACTTCTTGTGTGTTGGGTCAGCGGATTCATGGCAGTGTTCTAGGATTTTAAAAGCAGTTCAGTGGGTGACTGAGCGGTTTGGAGTCCCGTTGGCGCCTGACAAGACGGAGGGTCCAAGTACGTGTCTGTGTTTTCTAGGATCGTTATGGACACCGTTGAATGGGAGTTCAGGCTTCCTGAGGACAAGCTATCGGCTTTGAGAGCGGAGGTGGTCAGAGCGCGTCGATTAAAAAAAACTGTCATTGCGTGACCTTCAGTCGTTGTTGGGGAATCTGAACTTTGCTTGTCGGGTGATGCCGATGGGGCAAGTTTTTTTCACGTAGGCTGGAAAGCGCTACTTCAGGTGTTCGAGCCCCTCATCATTTGATCAGGTTGTCTGCGGAGCTTAAGGCGGACCTGTCAGTTTGGGAATCTTTTTTGGAGGGGTACAATGGCCGCTCCTTGGTAATGGCTGAGGTTGTTGACAATGATGCTTTGGACTTGTTTACTGATGCGGCTGGCGGGATTGGTTTTGGGGCATATTTCAAGGGACAATGGTGCGCATCTCATTGGCCCAGAGAATGGGTGGAGGTGGGCTTGGTACGCAACATAACATTGTTGGAGATCTTCCGATCCTCGTGGCTGTACATTTGTGGGGGTGATTTTCGTAATCAACGGGTGCGCTTTAATTGTGATAATATGGGAGTGGTATGCGCGATTAATGGTCTCACCGCATCGTCCCCCTTGTGGTTCGGGTGTTGCAGGAATTGGTGTTGGTATGTTTGTCCTTGAATGCTCATGTTACAGCGACTCATGTTCTGGTGTGAAGAACGAAATTGCTGATTCTCTTTCTCGTTCACAGTGGGATCGTTTTCCGGTCATTGGCGCCAGAAGCAGAGGTAGTGGGTCTAACGTGTCCGGAGGAGCTATAGAAGGTGGCTTTCGGGCCGTAGGGAGGTGTATCAGGCGGTTTGGCGGATGTGGGAGGGGGTTTTCGCAGCCAGTGCAAGCATTGGCATCGGACACGATTGGGAACAAATTTTGTTGTCATGGTTGGGACAGGGTGCGATGGAGGGATGGTCTTGCGCGAAGGTATCGAGGGTTTTGGCCGCTTTATCTTTTGGTTTTCGTTTACGCGGAATTCAGGATTTTACAAAAAAATTTTTGGTTAGGCAGGCAGCAAAAGGTTTTCTTCGAGTAAAAAGTCGGGGTGATGCCAGGCGACCGATTTCATTTAGTTTGTTAGAACAGTTGGGCCTCGCGTTAGAGTCAACGTGTTCCTCGAATTTTGAAGTGACGTTGTTTCGCTTAGCTTTTTCATTCGCAATTTTTTGGGGCCTTGTGGGTGGGTGAGCTGGTTTCACCGAGCAAACATGTTGTAGGTGGGTTATTGGCAGGGGATGTCGTGTTGACATCGCAGGGTGTTGAGTTTTGGCTGCGGAGGTCTAAGACAGATCAGGTTGGTAAGGGTCGACGGGTGGTTTTGTGTTGTGTGCAGGGCTCTTTAATGTGCCCGGTTCAATGTTTTCAGCGTGTTCGGGAGTTTCGGCCTAGCCTGGAAGGTTCGTTGTGTGTCATGAGGATGGGGGTAGTTTGTCTCGGTATCAGTTTAGTGCCATTTTAAAGAAGTCTATTCGGATATTGGGCCTGGATGATTCTCGTTTTGCTCCTCATTCTTTCCGAATCGGGGCAGCGACGGACGGAGGCAGCGGCAAGGGGTTTGAGTCCGGCGTCCATTCAACGTATTGGCGGTTGGAAGTCAGGTCAGTATCGGAGTTACATCAGGCTTAGTTTCGTCAAGTGGCTGGAGGGAGGTGACTGGGGGAGTAGTGTTATGTCTTCAGGGACTCCGGTGTTTTGTATTTTAGCCTTGTTTTTCTCTTTTTCAGGTATCGGGCCTTTGCTTGTGTGGATTTTTGGCCATTCCTTCGTTTACTGGGGAGCGTTGCGAGCTGACGTCAGGAACGAAGGTCGACAACTGGGTTTTCCCAGGAGCATGGCTGTGGTGCGGTGGATTGGTTTTAGAGGAATGGAATGGAGAAGGGTTCTCCAGGAAATACATGGTTGTGTTTTGATGGACCGTGCTCCTGACATTTTAGTTCTCCATGTTGGGGGCAATGATTTGGCTGTTCGATCTTCCCGGGAATTAGTAAAGGAACATTAAGCAGGATTGTTTGCGTTTGTGGTTATATATGCAGGAGTTACTATTGTATGGTCTGAAATTGTTCCACGCAAGCGATGGCGTACAATGAGGTCCTTGGTAAAAGTTGTGAGACAGTGAGAGCGTATGTATTGAATGGGGTGTACATTTCACAGGTACTTTGCTGGCTTGTATAGGGGAAATGTGTGCCTTTGTAAAACTAGTGGTGGAGAAAGGTCATTACACCATCCATTCAAGTACACGTTTGCAGCTCAAACCTGTGGCCACTCAGGTGATAATTAGGAAACCAGAAGTAGGTGTCTGGGAATACAGAGAGAGAGAGCTAGTTTAGTCTGGACACAGGAAGGTGTCCCGGCACAAGAAACAGTCTCCAAGTGTTAGAGCTGGCTTAGTCTGGACACAGGAAGGTGTCCCGGCACAAGAAGCAGTCTCAAAGTGTTAGAGCTGGTTAGTCTGGACACACAGGAAGGTGTCCCGGCACAAGAAGCAGTCTCAAGAGTGTTAAGCTGGCTTAGTCTGGACACAGGAAGGTGTCCCGGCACAAGAAGCGGTCTCCAGGAGTTTGAGCTATCTCAGTCTGGGTGCAGGAAGTACCCCGGACACAGGAGTAGTCTCAGTAAGAATCCGTGCGAATAGCGG